>CM042844.1:62870512-63515512 GCA_023653725.1 Bungarus multicinctus
AAATGGGCTTATAACTAAAATGTGTTAGTGCAATTTCATATCTGTCTTTTTGGTTTTTAAAACGATGCCAACTATTTCAGTATAATCAAAATACTAGTACAGAACATAATAGTTTGTTATGGATGGGCAATATTTTAGGGCTGGGTAGCTGCAGTTGATCTAACATACTTCCAGGGAGCAAAGGAAGCTGTCCAGTATTGTGTTGTTGGCTCTGCAATGGGGGAGGATGATTGTTTTCAGTCTAATTTTGGGGTTTCTTAGGATTTTAAAAGTTGGAATAAGAGTGATGAACTAGCAAACTTCATATTCATCTTACCCTTGAAACCTTAAATGTGAATTAAACCTTCTGTTGGGATGTTTTCCATATTTAGAGTTATATAAGAGAAAAGGATAAATTACTTGCAGATTACTGAGTCTGCCATAAACTTAGAAGCCTCCTATAGTCCATGGTTCTCAAACAATAATGTTTTATTCATAGACAATATGACATTAAAGGAAAGAAAAGCAAACCTTATAATGACTGGATACAATATAGGAGATTAAACACATCCTCTAGTTGGATGTCTTTATTTCTACATGATAATATCCATGTAATTATCTTGACCATTCAGAAGAGGTTTGCTGTTGTATTTTTCCACAAAGGCTTTTATTTTTCTAGTCTGACTTACAGCTTTGAAATTTCCTGGTAGTCTTTCATCTCTAACTAAACTCAACTTGTTTAGCTTTGAAGCACAGAAAAGGTAGGCTAGGGGTTTTCACCTGCCATTCACAACTGGATTGCATGTAGTCCGAATTAGTGTTGTGTATTATGCCTTAGAAAATATTAAGCCATACTGAAAGGGGAAAATTCCAACCAAATGCTCCTCAGATATCCTGCTGTCAAGAATGTATATTAATTCAACTGTCCATGGTTAGAAAGAAACATCATAAACCTATAGTAGTCTAAATGAAAATGGTAATCCAATGGGAATCACAATTCAAAATAAGATGTTGAAGCACTGTGTCCAATATGATTAGTATCTGTACTTACTATATTGTTTAAGCATTATATTTTGTATGCATATTATTCTTAATATTGCAGTTTACTATTACAATGGGCCTAACAAATTCCTACTGAAGCTGAAAGCTTTCTTTGAGACAGACAGATCATAGTTTCATGTTTTTTAAATGTACCTGAAAGTTTGAAATAAAATAGAAAAATCACTAATCTATTACAACAAAGACAATAGAAGTATTATATAAAGTAAACTTTACAATGCTATAAATTTCTTGTCATGTAAGTACTACTAACAAGTTACCCTCATTCTGAAGTATATTTTTTTAAAAGCACAGCCTTTTCTCCTCTCTGCTGTACTAATAGATTTCCTGATCAAAGGAAATGGTCAATAGGCTGGAAAAAGAGATAAGGATATAGCTCTAAGGGCCAGCTAAGAGCATCATATATTTCTTCTCTCATACAACACCACAGTTCCAAACCTTTATTTTATGATTATTTGCTTATTCATTATTTGTCTTTGAGCAACATTAAAATAAGACATTTATACACGATACAATTTTTATTTTGCTATTTAAAAAAGAAGTATTCATTCTATTGATTGTTTGCTTTTTAACTAAAACTCATGTTTTGTTTTGTTTTCCCAGGAGGGCCTTTCAGTTCCAAAATCAACAGAGCCACTTAGTACTGAGAGAGAAATAAAAACTAAAAAGTCAAGGAAAAAGAGCAGAGATAAATCACTCAATCAAGATGACTTGGACACGTTACCATCAGATTCTGCAGTTTCATTACCACTGCCAGATGATAATTTCTCATTAATTACAGAGGATACAAGGTAGGCAGAATGTTTTTTTCTTTGTTAGTGAAGTAAGTAATTGGAAGACATTTCACATTTAAAGTTGCCAGGAAGTTGTTGCCTGGGGAATCTACTACAGTAACTCAACTAATGTTACAAATTAAACGTTACTTATTACCCAATTAACTCCTTCTTTATATCCATGGGCAATACAAGAACATAATAGAATCCTATTAATATCATTTAAGAATATGTATATGATGACCTAAGCTATCTTATCCAACGTAGTACTTTGGAATTAAGGAACAGGATACATTATTTTGAATGAAGAAAGAATCAAATAATGACCTGCTTTATGTGGTACTACAACTAAACTACAAAGTGTCATAAGAACCCAAGTCCAGTGTGAGAAGATGGACAGATTGATTTCCCATTCCATATCTTCATCACTGAGGGAAGAGACCAAAGGCCTATTTTTTTTTAAAAGGATGGGAAGATTTAAAAGTTCATTGATTTAAATCACAAATCTCTGGCTACTGTGATAATATTGCATGCCAAATAGATTTTTTCATTTTAAATTTGGTGTTAAGAATTGTGAATGTGTTCCTTTTTCTACAACCCCTTTTCTTTTTCTGGCAGTGGAAATTGGCCTCTAGTGTCTGACTTGGAGGAAAGGGAGCACCATCAATCCCTAATTCCAAATAATCTTTTTGCTGGAATTGATATAAATGAAGAGTTAAGGACTCAGAATCCTCTCCTGAGCAGGTATAGCTAATTTAAGAAAATATGCTTGTTTTTGTGTAATTATGAATTTGGATTTGCATCTTGTTTATGGATTAAAAAAAACCCCAAACATTCTGGCCTTTTAAGCCTTCTTACATTGTTTTTGACTGTTTATTAGATTTGGGCTTTCTAAATGACAGAGTGCTGCCTGACTTCTAGAAGCATGTTTCTGAAGCCTCAGTCTTGGTTTTCTTACCTTTTTGTTTTTAATTGTTTTGTTTGTTCAAATATTGGCATAAGAAAAGTAAAATGCATTAATGAGGAAATGCAGTACAAATCTGTTAGCTTACTGAAACCTGAATTTTCACACTCTCATGATTTTAAACCACATAAAGCAAAGTGTAAAAACACTGCAATTGGAACATAATTATTTTTTGTTACACCTGCTAGTTTTCAATTGTGAAAGATTTCTTGTTCTTAAAAACTCACTCATTTTATAAATGTGTATGTTTCCTGAGACACATTGCTCATGTAAAATGATAAATAAAAATTGCACAATGATAAAATTTTCCTTTACAAGTAAGTTACAAACCACTTCTAATGACCTGAGTTTCAAGAACCCTATCAAATCCTGTACCTGTCAACAGTGGTGTCCCCAAGGCAGTGTTCTAGGACCAACTCTCTTCATACTCTATATTAATGATCTCTGTGATTATATTAAGAGCAACTGCATTCTTTTCCCTGATGATGTAAAGCTATTCAACACCATTGACAATGCTGCTATCCTTCAAAAAGACCTCAACTATGTGTCAGAATGGTCAAACAAATGGCAACTTCAGATCTCAACAAGTAAATGCTCTGTCTTGCATATTGGCAAAAAAAATAAAAAAATAAAATACAAGCTGAATAGTCAAGACCTTGTTGATGACATAAACTTCATCAAGGACCTTGGAGTACTCATCTCAAATGATCTAAGTGCTAGAGCCCACTGTAACTACATAGCCAAAAAGGCATTAAGAGTTGTTAACCTAATTCTGCGTAGCTTTTTCTCCGGTAATATCACTCTACTAACTAGAGCATATAAAACATTTGCTAGACTAATACTTGAATAGTTGATCAGTCTGGAACCCACATTACATATCTAATATTAATACAATTGAGAAAGTCCAGAAATATTTTGCAAGAAGAGTCCTCCTCTATTCATAGCAGAATACCTTATGCCACCAGACTTGAAATTTTAGACCTAGACAACCTAGAAGTATACCGCCTTTGGTTTGATCTAAGTATAGTATATAAAATTATATATTGCAATGTCCTACCTATCAATGAATACTTCAACTTTAACCAAAACAATACAAGAGCACAAAATAGATATAAACTAAAGATAAACCGTGCCAACCTTGATTGCAAGAAATACGACTTCAGCAACAGAGTAGTCAATGTCTGGAATACTCTACCTGACTGTGGTTTTTTCCCCAAAATCTTCAACATTAGACTGTCTATTATTGACCTCACCCCTTTCCTAAGAGGTCTGTAGGGGGCGTGCATAAGCGCACCAAAACCTGCCTACCATCCCTGACCTATTGTTTCTTTTTTTCTTATTCATATCCATTTCATGTATTTATAACCATGTTTATACTTATGCCTGTTATCTAATAATTGTCTGACAAAATAAATAAAATAAAAATAAAAAATTTTTTAAAGACACAATAACTCCCCTTCATATGTTAAGTGTATGAAGTAGCGATAACATGTGCAAAGAAGACATTCTCCCTTCATTTGAACAGTTTATCTCCTCCTCACCTTTTTACAGCTAGTTTGAGTACAAATATTTAGAAAGAGAAATGTTGGTGTTTAGATCATGATTCCTTGTAGGTTTTCCATTTTGGTCTAAATTCATACTGGGTAGCAATTGTAAAACTTCATAACATACATAACAATGGCTGAGTTTTATGTTACTTGTATTTTGGAATTACTACCAATTTCTCTTAAACACTAAAAAAAAACCTTAGGAAACCAAAATTGTTAATTCATGTTCTTTCTCTTTCATATTTCAAAGTACATAATGCATATTCTTTACATACAGTATGTAGGGAAGCTGTGACTTTCAATATAATGCAATATTGGCATAGTTATTACTGAAATCTCCTATGATTTCCAACCCCTCCCTAGATAAAAAAAAATTAAATAAAATTTTCCTTTATTAAACAAACGCAAACACAAACAGAAATTACAATAAAAATGTTGAACCTGATACAGTCTTCCATAACATCAGTCTTTACTTTGCTAAATCCAATAATAATATTACATAATTTCATTCCCTATACATTAAATATATATATAATCATTCCTTATTTGCATGAATCTTCCTCATCTCTACCCAACCATAAAACGTGTCCCATGTTTTATAATAATCTGAATCCTTATTTTTTAGCTCCTTTGTTAGTTTATCCATTTCTGCACATCTCATGATTTTCCTCAATATTTCAAATTCATTTGGGATATCTTTACTTTTCCAATTCTGTGCATACGCCAATCTCGCTGCAGTTATTACATGGATTATTAGATATATATTATCTTTATGCTATTTCCTCGTATTAATCCCCAGCAGAAAGAACTCTGGTCTATGTTCTATTTTTATTCCACACATTTCTTCTACCCAGTTGTGTAAATTTTGCCAATATTTTTGGGCCTCTAGATAAAATTTTCTGAATGTTAATCTGGGTATAACAGAGAAATTATCCCAAAATGATGATGTAAAATTTTCCACATTATCTACAAGGAGACACATTGATATTCCAATATTATGATATCACCTAACAAAATGTGAAATGTTTACAGCTAGCTAAATTTTGTTAGTTTAATGTTCATAATTTGAATAAACATGAGGAACTGGATTGAAATATAATATAAAAGGACTCTTGATATTAAGTATGTTGTGATTGATGCAATTTAGCATGTTGAATTCTCTCCTCATACCAAAATATGATTTGATCAGTAAGTCTCCTAAACTTTATCAAACAGCAGTCAGTGTGGGAGACCAGATGGGTTATAAACTTTTAAAATCAAATTATATTTGTTACTCCTAAAGTATTAGCACATTGTGCTAATAAAATATAAATAATTATGAGCAGGTCTATTCTGGCCTATCCTCTTTTGAAACCTTAGATTTCAGCTTGGATAGGGTTTATTTGGCAGTGTGCTTCACTGATTCTAATCAGAGGCTTACAAAATTATACAGTTGGTGCAATGGTTAGAATGCAGTAATTCTGCTGACTGCCAAGAGTTCGATCCTTACCAGTTCAAGGTTGACTCAGCTTTCCATCCTTCCATGGTCAGTAAAATGAGAAGCCAGATTATTGGTAGCAATATGTTGAAACTATAAACCACTTAGAGATGTATAAGTCTATATAAGTCTAAGTGCTATTAACAACATCAATATGGACTTGGACTTTTGTTGTAATCATCTTTTTCTATTTATTAACATCTGACACTATTACAACTTGTATTTTATTTGGAAAGGACACTAAGGAGATTCTTTTAAAGATAACAAATGAATTCATGGAATAAATTACTATATTCTACATACTAATATTCTTCTTGTTACTGTGCTTTTCAACAGATGTAAATGTATATATGTGTATACACAAATACACACACACATACACACACATATGCACACACATACATACTTATATTTATTCTGAAGAATATAACATCATAATGTTATATTCTTCAAATTTACTAGGTTACTTGCCAATATTTTTTTTTCTTTTTAACACGATGTCCAAATCACTCTTCCCCACATTCATTATTTGTAAGTTCCATGTAACATCTTTGCCATATCATCTTCTATTTTGTCTTTTAAACCCATTTTATAGTAGCATATAATTTTAGGAGAAAGTTATATATTGTTGCCAAATTCCCTTGAATTCCTCCAGAATTAAAATACTTTCCTTTAATCTATATTACTGCATCTTTCTGCCACTTATAATCTTTAGTTTTTCCCTGTTCCTGTTACCAGCCTTCAGGGCAGTGTGGGATTCAATTTTTTTTACTACTGGTCCTGTGGACATGGCATGGCAGGGGAAGGATACTGTAAAACCTGCAGTCAGAGGTGGTATTTGCTGGTTCTCCGAACTACTCAAAATTTCTGCTACCGGTTCTCCAGAACTGGTCAGAACCTGCTGAATACTACCTCTGCTTCAGAGTCTCCTCTGATCATATATTTTTCTAATCCATAACACTTTCCTATAGAAAGTTTCCTTACATTCAAAATTTTATGTATTCTTAATAAAATTTTAAACAGCCCATAGGAAGTATTCTTATAATTACTTCAAAGTTTTGTTTCCCGTCAATCTGACCCCTTAGTCCATTTGTAACTTTCCAGAAGTAATGTGTTTATCACCCTTTTGCAGTTTATTTCAGCTTAAAAAAATATTTAACTTTTTAACCATACACAAAACTTTTGCTGAGGTTTGAAGGAGAATTACAACATGGCCAGTGGTGTATTTCAAAATAGTTTACCACCGGTTCGGTGAGCATGACTTGATGGGTGCGCTTTGCATACACGCACACATTTTGCATGCATGTGCGCGCCAAACATGCACTTTGCACAAGTGTAGAGGCTTTCCAATTCACCTCCTGCAATCCTACACTCTACCTGTCACTTCAGCAACTGACACACAACAATCTGCTGTTTTTTTTGCAAACCAGCTGCACTTCAAAAGCAGGGAATAAAGATCAGTATGGGAGCCAGGCGAACAGATGGGCCCAACAGCAGTTCCAGCAGCTCCTCAGAGAGAACCAGTTCGGTCTCTGCTGATCTTCAGCAGAACCAGGCCGAACCAGTAGTATACCACCACTGATCACAGCGTAATAAAACTTGCCCTTCTAAACCAAGGGTGCTTTTTCAAGAGACAACTGGACTTTCTGGTTTTTCTTTGAAGACATTTTGCTTCTTCAGATGAGAAGCAAAATGTCTTCAAAGAAAACATGCTTGATGAGAAGCAAAATGTCTTCAAAGAAAAATTAGAAAGTTCAGTTGCTTCTTTAAAAAGCACCTTTGGAACAACCATTGTCTGGATGACTGAGAATCACATAAACATTTGCCCTTCTGAAGGTTCTTAATATCCCTAAAGCAGTTAATAAACCATTTCCATTAAGCAAACCCAGTGTCCATTTGACACTGCAGACACTATAAAATCTGCCAGACAGTTTCAATGGTCTCTTAGCAGGAAGCTTCTGTGGGATGCCTTGGTGCCTTGATGAGGATACCTGTTGTCTCCCTCATCTGAGAGGAGTTTGGGGAGCTCTTTTCTTCTCGGCCCTTGTAACTGCTTTCTATAGGGCACTCTTCAGTCCTCCATTGCTTCTCTGGAAGTCCGATCGTGTGGACATTTCTATTCAGATGCTTCTTAGTACTATACTGTTTCTTAAGTTTGAGTATGCAAAGTGGTACTCAATTCATTTGAACAATGCAAACCAATTGCTAGAAGTCTTATGAATATTTCCCCTTATCTGTATTGCAGTAAGCTAATAGTCTTATGGAATTCTGAAAGTATTTCTAAATTTCTTTTCATCGCTCCAGCTATGATATTAGATCCAATGGCATAATGGTATATGCTATATTTGAAAGAAAATGCATGTTTGCATGGCAAATCCAACTTTACGTGCAGCATAATTTGTTTTGTGTTTGTTCTCATGAGGCACCTCAATGTATTTAAACATACTCTAATAATCTAAAATTGGTAATAAGCACACTGGCTGACTGTAGCATATACTTCAAATAAAAAACAACAAGGTCATTTTTTGAAAAGGTATTAAAATTGAATAATTGAGAGTAAATTGAAATCAAAGCAGTAGCACTAACATATTAAATAGCCAATTATAGCAATGTTCTGTCTCAGCATGTGACTCAGGATTCATTTGGGTTTGGAAGGGACACTCCTGTTGACTTTCAATGATGTGTCATGAGTCACGCTGCAAAAACTAGGTGGAACCAGAACAAGGAAATGGATCTTACCAGAAAGCAGCTAAATTAAAATTACATTAATTAAATACTGTAAATATGATTGTTTCATGTTAATTAAATTTTTTCCCCTTGCTTATATTAATAATTATAATTTAGTGGTCATTTTTACAGTGGCTCTGAGGGTTTTACCCAATGCATAAAGTTCTGAGGTGTATTGTACACTCTAATTACACACTAGGTACTAAATATAGAGTTATAGAATTATTTTCTATAGAGTTATAGAAAATCATTGATCAGATCCGTAAGTTTTAAATCTACTAAATTGAGTAGAATATTCCCAGCCAAGTACTGTGACCACCACTCTACTTGAAGACTTCTTCTATTTTTGAATTCTAGGAAGGCAATGAAAAGAGAAACTTTACTAAATTCCTAGTGAGTTATATTACAGTGCTGGTAACCTCTGTTTAATGTCATGTCTTGTAACTTTCTTGAATCTGAACTTAATTGTTATCGGGACAGAATTCAGTATTCTCCATTTTTCTAGTGAAAGTGCTACAGTAGTACAAAGTTTGCATTCCCAGTTACTAAAATGCATCGGCACTCACAAAACAGTTAGACATACAGCAAATATGAAGAGGTCAGATTATGTGGAAGTCAAGATGGAAGTACCTGACAAGTATAGGCCTACCAGATCTGGACTGCAACAATCCAGACCTCAAGATTGCAGCAAAATGTTATCCTGAACTTTGCTGCTCTCTAATGATCATCTGCATTTTTGCATGCAAGATCTGCTAACTGAGAGGAAAATTGATGTAAAGTACGAAGAAAAAAACTGGTCAGTTTCAATTTAAGAAAGGAGGCCACTTAGGGATGATGGTAGGCAGAAAACAGCTATCAAATTAAGGAAATAATACCAACTTAAGACTGTTTCACTGGAACCAAATAAGTCAGAAAAACATGTAGAATAAGAATCAGAATATTATTTGCTACACTCATTGCATTTATTCCATAGTAAATTGGTTTGGGATCTAAACTGTAACATATTACACACAGAAAGCTGCAATATAGAAATCTAATTGAGATACATCCAAATGGTATTTCTTGATTGTTGGAGCTATAATTGTCAGAATTACCATTGAGAATTTTGACAGTTATAGTCGCTTCATACTAGAGAAGCACAAGACTGGGAAATGGTGATCTAAATTAAACTTAAACTGGAAGAGTTTTGAAATCCAGAGGCACATGGTCAATCCCTTTCATCTAAAATTCAGTTCTGCTGTGACAAATTTTCTCTCTTCTGTACTCAAAATCAGGATTAATTTTAAATCTATTATGAACATCAGATGAACCAACATTCAGTTCCATAAATTCAAATGTCTCATATAATAGCACAAAATACTGTTGTTGTGGACAGTATAGGAAATAGAAGGAATATTATGTATGTTCACCTCCTTGAGCTACTTATAAAGTAACAAAGGCGGGATAAAAATCAAATCAATAAATAAATGCTACAGAATACATTTGCATCTAATGATTCTCTTGCTGAGATTTTATATCATTAATGCCTCTGACTTCTTGCCTCATGAAAGCAAACCAATAGCTTTTCAGTGCATGTGCATGTATGGCTTTCAAACTTCTGTGATGTACAATTTATTGCCAAATTGAAATGAATAAATGTTTTCATTGTTGGCAGCCTAAACAATGAAAGCCTCTGTAGTATCACTGCTGAAGAATCAACCAGTGAAAACGCTGTTGTGGCACATCCAGATGTGATGGAGAACAACCTGCATGAGGGAGATTCCTTGGCAGCCACTGAAGAAGGAGGACAAGATCAAAGGCAACATATGCCAATGCTTTCTGAGCATGGTGAAGAATGCACTGCACTAAGTTTTGAAAGTAGTACTGAAGGCTTGCCAGCCATGAGGTCAAACCCCTCTATTGTGAATGATAAAGACACCAGAATTGTACCCCTTGTTAGTGAAAAACCAGATGCTGAGTGTTATGCAACTACTTTTGCAGGACAGTGTAAGGAAGATCCAAATAATATTGTTTTGGAGCAGGTTCATTCATCAAATTCTACATGGACATCAGAACCTGAAACTGAGGAAATCAATTCCAGGGAATTAGATTCATTGCCACATAATGAACTGTTGATTGAAAAACACAAGACACACATTGTTCAGCTGTCTAAGAGTGAGAAAGGCAGAGATTCTTATACCACTAAAGAAATCAGACAGGAGAATAAATTAAAAGTGAGTAACAAGGAAGAGGCTTTAATAAAACCAGTGGGACTGAACACAGATAGCGTAGAAAACCTGGTAATGAAAAAAGAAAACTGTATTCCAAATAATCTCATAACAGGAAATTCAAACATGAATAAATATGATACATCTGTTATTGATCAGAGCCTTGTTGAGTTCAGAGGTGTCATCAGTGAAGACAGCAACAGTGAAGTGAATATTTGGAACAATCCATTCCAAATATTTCCAGAAAAGAGTACTGAGGCGCTTGAAGATCCTCCCATTGTATGCACCTTGTCCTCAAACATAGCAAGTCTGTTACCACTAACCATGTCAGAACAAATTGGTGACTTTTCATCTGCAAAGGAATGGCTAGAAGAAGCCATAAGTCCAGAACCAAACACCTATTGTGTGGATTTACCAGTTAGCTTGGAACCTTCTGATACATCCTTGTTGCCAGAAAATAAAAACGAAGTGCAAAAAGCAAATACATCTCAGAACACAGCAGAAGAGATGAGCAGCAATGAAATCACACAAACTAAATCTATGAGCAGGGTAAATACAGCCTTAACCGACCCAGAAAATGTTATGTATACGGTAAAGGAAGAATCTGTTGGGAATAAGCTGTTGTTACTTGACAGCAGAACAAGAGATTTCATGAGTGAGAGTGACCTTGCTGATCATAATAAAGAAGAAACTATAATAGCTGAAAAATATGAATATACGTCTTCCAGAAATGAAGAGGATGGATGTCAAGAGATGCCATCCTCAAGGCAGGTTATACATGAAGATATAAACTGTCCCCAAGAGACACCACTAACTTTTGATATGAATTCAAGTCCAGATGCTGTCTGGTATGATCATTGGAATTCTCAAGTAAGTGGCTTAGAAACCAACATCAGTAGCAAATTTTTAGAAAAGAACCTCAGTTCGGAATGTAATTTGAATATACTCAAAGATCATTCACCAGAATTAAGCGAGAACTTGGAGCAGAAAATTACAGCCATAAATGAAAAAAAAGTGGCCAGTTTTGAGTCATCTGAACTATTACTTTTGCAAGGAAAAGGCAGCTTGAAGACTTGTGGTCTTTTAAATCCCAGTGTAGAAGATATTCAGCTCTGCTTTCCAGTCAATAAAAAGATAGAAGATACTGATGGTTCACCATCTCTGCCTCCTGAAGACAATGATGTTCTGCAAAATAAAAAAGAGGAATCCTGGGAACAGCCATTTACTCAAAACACCAAATCGGCGTTGGAAGACCAGTTGATGGATGAAATAAATTCAGAGACTAATGCCTCAAATGCAGAAATAATTGCAGTGTCTAAAACGGAACTTGAGTTCCACAACTTAAACGAACAGCCTAGAAGTGCTGAATGTGTTGCACTTGAGAAAACAAACATACTGGAGGATGAATCCCATTCTGAAAATAAAAGAGGTGCCTCAACAGCTGACAGTGACCCAAACTCTGTACCTGTGACTACTGCTGAACAAGGCAGTGCTGTGAGGAAGAATGACAGTAATGAAGCAAGACAGGAGAAATGCAAAACAGAGAGGAAAAAACAAGAAACTGACACAACTTTGGCACAAGAAACCCAAATCAAATTGGACTCCACACAGCAAGTGCAGCTGGAACAAGCAACTGAAGAAAATGACCCTAGTATAAAATATGATTATTCTGGCAACACTTTAGTATCAGCAGTTGGAACAGAAACCGGTCCCCAGTCATTAAAGCTTGAAGACTTAGGTGATAATAACATAAGGGCAAACAATTCTCCATTCATGAGCACTGATTGCAAAGAATTTTTGGAAACTCATTCCAAAGACACTGTGGAAAATCAACCAATGCTGGGCATTTTAATAACATCTGCCAAAGTGCAATCAAACAAAAGCTCAAAGCCCTTTGGCACTGTCCGCAAGGCAAGTGAAGACGAACAGTGCATTTCAAACCTAGAAGCTAAAGACCTGGATCGCAATGGTTTTCAAACAGTTGCAAGTTCCCAGGGACTGATTTCTGACCAGACATCTCCTGAAAGGGTACACCCATTGGAATCAAATCTTTTCAGTGGCCATGGTGAGCTTGATAAAAGTGAACTACAACAAACTGGAGACAATCTACACAAGTTCCAAACAGTACTTGGTGGGCCAGAGACAAAACCAAGGAATCTATCAAATGATGATGCATCTTTAACACATATTTCTGAATTTGTGGGAAACGCCTCACAAAACAACAATCTGCCAAATGTAATAAACCCACCGGGGGAAGAAAGTTGTCTTAACAAAGAAACCTTAAACAACTTAAAGCAAGCTGTTTCTAATTCTCTGTTTTCAGATGGGGTTTTTGAAGGAGCAAGGCAGAGTGGGCCATTTGCTGAAAACTCTATTATATTTAAACAGTTGGGTGGCTTAGATGAACTTTCAGACACAAGCAATACGGACGTTACAGAGTTTATTCCAGTGACACAGAAAACTGCTAGTGTCAGGACTGAACAGGCACAAACCCTGCAGGAGAATTTAACCTGTGTAGGTGAACACTCTAAGGACAATGGGACTGATGTTAACTTACCAAACAAAGAAGCAGACTTGGAGAGACAAAGTTTACATACAAAGATAGAAGAACGCCTGAGTTTAGTAAATGAAACTATTTGGAAAGATGAGCAAGTAACTTGCAAATGGGACGTAACTTTCCTGCCTTCTGAAAACACAGGAATGGATGGACATCCTCCTGAATTACCTAATAACCCACAAATTCCTTTGAGTGATGCTTGGCATAAAACATGTCCTGTTGAAAAGACTGACATCCTATCTGTTAGCTCTCAAGCAGAAGCAACACCTCTTTCAACATTGGCATTTCTACATGATGGGCCCAGCCAAGTAAATTACCAGCCTACAGATTTTATGCATCATAGCCCTAAAGGTGAATTTCAAAAAAGTGAGCCAGAAACTGTGGCATGTCAAGATATCTTTGACACCACTCCCAGTCTGCAGACTCGGGCTGCTACAGCCATCGACTTAAATGATGCTTTTGTAGAGAACAGCACAACCCATCAAAAGAAACCAGAAGTAATGAATTTAGATGATATTCCTTCAGAAGGTGTCCCAGGAAAAGAATCTTACATGCCAGGCCAAGAAGAGCATGTTCTAACCTTGCAAGATGTTTCTGAGATCAAGCAGTCGGAAAGAAATTTGTCACCTTTTAATTTCAAGAAGCTGCAGGATGAGATCTCGGCAATTAAGTTAAAAGGGGATAAAAGTGATGCACATTTCAAAGCCCAGCAGCTTAACAGCTCAACAGAATCTCCACTCAGTCATTCAAGTTTAGAAAGGAAGCTTTTGGAACTTTCAACGCTCGATAAGCAAGCCAATTGTAAGGAGGACGCTGCAACAAATATAAGTTGTGAAGATAACAAGCACGGTAAGATTGAAGAAGAAAGCAAAGGTGATTTGATAGAGAAATTCAACCTTCCCAAGATGGAAGGAGATGTTCCCAGGCAGCCTGAAGCAATATCTGAAAAAGAACCAGAAATTTCATCTTCTAGGGCATTCAGCATTGGCTTTTTCGATTTCAGAAAACATATTAGCAAAATATTTGAACAGGTAGTACCAAATGTTATGCCTGCCAACTTGCCTAACCTTGCCACTGAACAGAGTCCAAGTGAGAAGGTTAGTTCAGAGGATAAAGAAACAAAGGTTAAACAAGGTCTGGAAGAAGTTGAAAAAAGCAGTGCAGATGGAGATCAAGAGAATGACTGGAAAACAAACAAAAGCACATTGCCTTTGGAGACTGAAGTCTGTAACAAAGCCACTGAAGAGAAAATAGCACAGGAACAAGAACACACAAGAATGCTGGCAAACAGTCAGGAATATGATTTGCCAAGTGCCTTTTCAGAAAAGATTCCTATCGACAAATATTGCTTAAACGAAAACTCTCTTGCAACTTTCCCCAAGTTGGTTAAGGTGGATGACTTATGCAGTCATGAAATAAATGCAGAGGTTAATGGTCACATTTGCTCTTTAAGCGGTGATACTTCAGAGAACAAAGTTTGCACAGAAAAAGTAGAGTTTCTATCTAGAAGTTCTGGAAACCAAGAAATGGACAATCTGTCATCTTCTCCTCAAAATGAAGAGTCTTTAATAATTCCTGCCTCTAGAGAAGTTGTTCCAGATTTTGAGGCCACAGCCGCTGCTGCTGAAGTAAAGGAAGATAACTTAATTGGTCTGTGTAACTCTGAAACAGATGAACCTAAAGAACAGTTAATGTATGATGGAAATAAAAACACAGACAAGAGAAATGATGACAATACTAGATCGAGCCAAGATTTTAACATTGCCATTTCCTATAGATGATTTGGAGGGTCATAAAGAACAAACAGATCAGCCCAGAATATTGCTTGGTGAAAATCCTAATTTTTCCAATGAATATACATTACAGAACAAAGCTGTTACCATACTGGATGACATAAAAAACAGTAATTGGTTGCAAAAATCCATAGAGGAAGAGAAGAGACAGGACACAGCAGAACATAAGCTAATTACTTATTTTACAAATGAAGTAAGTCTTGATCACTCACCAGATGAATCCAAATTGGGATCCAACAGTGTTCAAGATAGTTGTATAGAAAAAGAAAATGATATCAATTTGAGCACACCAGAAGGACCAGGTTTTTCTACTGATATTCCTAAAGCAGATACTACAAGCATGCTAATTACCAACAACTGTGAAGCAGTTTTGCAAGCCATTCAAAAGCCTGATGTAAAAATTCATTCAGAAACCCTTCAAGGGATGGAAAAAACTGTCTGTAGAGATGTGGAAATGGCTTCTTTAAATCAAGCCAGAGAAGAACCTGCAAGTTTTCAAGATATCCAGGAAATAATATCAACTACTTCAGATTCTGAATTGGAGCAAAGCTTTCCTTGTTTACTTGAAAACATGGCAATGGAAGAATTACCCCCTGAAAGGTATTTAATTTAAAATTAACTGTAAAAAGAATTCAGAGCATTGATGTTCAAGCAAGATAGCAATTAGGGAGGATGGATCAAGCATTTTTTTTAAATTAAGTTCAACTTGGTTTAGAGTGTTTTATCTTGCAGCCCGAACAGCCTACTTAGGAAGAGCTCCTTAATTCTCCACCCGAAAATAATGAACATACTGTATTTTAAGGAAATAATGCCACTTTTTACAGCCTGACAGCTGTACAAATGTCAGGGTTTTTTTTGGAGTGCTACCATTTAGGCTAAAATTCAATATACACTTTCCAGACATTAATAATAATAATAAATATTTATTTATATACCGCTCCTCTCCCGAAGGACTCGGAGCGGTGCACAGCCATACAATTAAAACAATAAATATGTGAAAAATTAAAACTAAATTAAATTAAGACCCTGGCTGTAATCAATTAAGACCCTTCCCAAAAACCCTAAAATTTAATAAAAAGTAAAATTAAGCTTCTCTATACAACCACTTTTGTGGAATAATTAAGGCAACAGGCTAGAAACTCAAGAGACCATGTGTTCTAGTTACACCTTGGGCACAAAGCCAGTTGGATGAGCTTGGATCAATTACTATCTCCCAGCTCTAGGAAAAAGGCAATGGCAAATCAGTTTTGAAAAATTGTTAATATTTCACAGCAAATACAGGAACAAATTGAGCATACTACAGATCTGTTCTCTAGTGTTTATATCCACATATTTTTCCCAATTTTTAACCTAAGCATTGCCTATTGGGTCCATGCAACAAACTAAGATATAAAGTAGCCATATTTTGGTTTGGTTCTTTCAGCAAACTCCCTTTTAACTTTATATTATTCATGAATCTAGTCATTATTTCATTTCTTCTTCCCAAATTCAAAGGACCATGGATCAAATAGAAGAAAAAATGTTAAATTAATCTCTAACCCTAAAACTATGTAATCAATGACTCATTCTAAGTCCCAAAAGTGTTTTTTTAAGATTTAGCAAATGTATTATTATTTTAAGTATATTTTAAGTGTTTTAAGAGTTTTCCTGATATTAATCTTGAATCTGAGGATTCAAGATTGAATCTGAGGATTCATGTTTGCTATGAATTATTATCATATTTGAGCCCATAGGCTTCCATCTGCATTAACTAATCCTGTCATTAGCTTGTCATAACCATTCATAGTCTCTCCTTGCTGTACCTGAAAGGGGCACTCCAGAATAGCTGCCAAGGAACTTCAGACAAGGTTTAAAGAAAAACATTAATTGCTCCCGATGGTTAGCAATTGGGGACCTGCAGGGGGAGACTCTTTAAATAATTTCTTTATGAAAAAGACCTGAACACTGAACATTTACATTTGCACAGCACTCTTAGCCCAAATAAAACAAACCACTTTATGGCAATATATGTGGTGCAAATCCAGCCTATTGTGGTTTAATTGATAAATTATAGTTAGGCAAAACACAGCTAAGTGTACTCCAGGAAAACATAGCTTAACATTACAAACTTATTTCATCATTGATAGATTTTTAATACTAAATTGCAAAATAATAACATGGAAGGAAACTGCTTTATTGTATTATCCATTATTGACCAACACTGAGCCAGGGAACTAGTATTTGTATTCAGCATGTTAGTTACGTATTTATTTAGCATATGAAATGTAGCAGATCTTATTTGTCTCAGGACAAACTATTTCCAGCAGAATATAATGTAACTTTTAAGTGAAATATTAATTTGTATAAACTTTTAGGGCTGTGATCTAGTGTCGAATATAAAATTGCAATACAAATCAGGCAAAAGGATGTCATAATATTGGGGGGAAAGTAGAAAAATGAGTTCAAAATGAAATATGTAAATAATATACATTGAATAAGCATTGCCTAGAAAGTAAATGAGAATGAGAATTCATCTATCTCAAACCACAGAGTTAGGATATACAGTTTACATGTGTAAGCAGTTCTGATATAATATATTTTGACAGATGTATTTTTTCAGTTCTTTCTAACTTAATTAAATCTGTTCAGAATGAATTTAGAATATAGTATTTTAATATTCATGTTATATTGGAAATATTGAAATATTACATTGGGATCATATAGAGGCAATACATTTGTAGATGCTGACCATGGACCTTATTGTAGATTAAAGCAACTGACATGAATATATTATATGTGTGACATTAAGCTAAAAAATAAGTAATATTAATAAAAGTATTGATATTAGAAGGTTAAAGAGAATGCTGTATATGGATCACCAATGCCTCCAACTTTTTAATCTTGTTAAATAGTTATTCTCCAACTATGCTTGAATTTTTTTAAAAAAAATAAAGTTTTATTTGAGTTTTCACAAAAAAACCCCCAATACAATTAAAACATCTTTTTTGAGAATAGTATGGTCCCAGGTTATCACTTCTCTATATAGACACAACTCAATTTCATATTCATCTTTATATTCTATTCCATATCTTCTTACTATTTTAACTTTTTCTCCATAACTTTAATGTACTCAATATTCTTAATTATCGCATATCTAAATCCAATTATATGTCTTTTTCTAAATTCCAATGTCTTTCTACTCATTGCATTTATACTTTATCTGCCTGTTCAAATTTCATGTCATCTTTTATCAATAAACAAATTTTAAAATATGACATCTTTATATCTCATAAAATACACACTATATTCTTTAAACAAAAATATATATAACAATAGATACTTATATCCCTCCAATTTGATTCTATCATCAATATTAGTTTATTTCCAATTATCTCACATCCAAATTCAATTATATGTCTTTTTGCAAATCTTAATATCTTTCTATTCATCACATTTACATTTTTATCTGTCCTGTTTCAATTTCATATTGTCTTTTCTCATTAGACAAATTTTCCCCTGTAATTACTAATTGGAGTATGACACCTTTATATCTTTCAATTTTATCCATTCAACTCTTATTTAAACTTCAATTTATGCCTTTAAAGTTATAACATTCTGTATAATACATAATTTCCAATCAAATTCTGCTTGGTACATTCTTAAAATACACACTATGTTCTTTAAACTAAAGAAAAATACATATATAGCAATAATAGATACAACACGCATTCCTTCCAATTCAATTCTATTAATATCAATTACAGTCATACTTCCTTGGGAACACAGCAATTATCTCATATCTAAAATCAATTTTATTTATACTTTATTTATACTTTTATGAATAAACTTTTCATGGTTAATCAAACTGTTCCCCTCCTTTCCTAATTCCACTCTTTCTTATTCCATTTACTTATTAACGAACATTCCATTGCATTACAAGAAGTATTTTATCCATCATTTTAATCACACATTTTCTCATATTTTCTAAAAATTTATTTCTAATTCTAACATAATAGTACTACTATATGTACCTTTTCAGAATCCTTTTTTTAATTAAATTCTCACCCATTATCTCTAAATAGGCTTATTATTCCAATTCTTATGCCTTTTTCCTGTTTCTCTATATCCTGTTTCTGTCTTTTATAGCTTCTTTCCCTTTCCTTCTTCCCCCTCATCTTTTTCCTTTCTTTTTTGCCCTTGTGTCGTTCTACTTCTAATTCTCTCTTCTGTAATCCTCTCTTCTGTTGCTTAGTATTATAATTATTTTTCAAACTATTCTTTTTTTTTTGGTTGTTTTTTTAAGTCCTAAACTTTCACTCTCTTTCCCAACTTTCTCTTTTTTCCCTCCCACAAGGTTACTTGATCATTAAAGATGGCTTCTTCTTTGTCCCAATCTTCTTGCTCCACAAGTATTTCTTGTTGTTTCTCATAGTTCAGGATTTCCGTTTCTAAAAATTGAAATATGAAGCCAAAAGAACCTCTTCCTTCTAATGCATCTTCTTTGTATTTTTTTAAGTTCCATTTTCAGTGCTTCCCAGAGTGCTGCCATTTTAAACACTTAAATAATCACCCAATTAATTTTAATCATTTAAATCCAATAGCCAAAAAATACAAAAATCACCAAATAATCCAAAGGTGTTTCTTCTTGCTTCTTTTTTCACTTTCTCTTCCTGAGGGCTCTATTATTTTGTTGCAAAGTTTCAGTTAGAATGTATCTTTTAGGAATCTTGTTAAAGTTTCGCTGTGAGTTCTTTTTAATTCCAGGCAGTCTCCTCCATTTTCCAGATCCCGCCTTATCCTTATTCTTGCTTTTTCTCTCCTTTTCCTTCTTTTAAATATTTAAGTATCCAAGAATCTTTATCTTTTATCCCTTTGTCATTTTATTTCCAGCTTAATTGCCTATTATTGTCAAAGCGGATTTTTCCCCCCACTTTCTCTTAACTGTCAGTATAAGGAAAGGAGGAAGAGAAAAAAAAACCCAAATCATTTCCCTTTCGTCTCTTCTTCGCTGCTTCCGAATCTTCCTTGGAAACAAGTTAATTTTTTATGTAAGGGTATCTTACATTCTTGCTTTTCAATTCAACCTGGTCAGCCAAAACTTTCTCTTCTTATCTTCCTCCTGCATTTTCTTTTCCGGTTGAGCTCTTCTTTGTGGTGGCCATTTCTAGCCACCGCTACAACCGCCTTCGGGAAAGGAAGTAAAGATCAGTTGGGGAGGGGAGATGTGGCTCTCCTCGACCCTGCTGACAGTCTCCCTCTTCTTCACCACCTCTTCAGGGTGGCTTAGCCCCGAAACCAGCCGGCTCGGAGCGCTCCAGCGGTGAGTGCAGCCAGAAACCGAGCATGATTACGGATTCCTGACTGTCTCCCAAGAAACTCAAACAGGAAGTTCACTTGAAATTTTTTTAGTTCTATAAAGAACACATCTTTACTGTCATATTGTTACATTTACTTTTTAAAATTTGTATTATACTGTATTTCCCTACCTTTAATTGTTAGGATTTTTGTCTGCTTGGTTAGTTTACTGGCATACAAAAAGACTTGTAAAGTTTTTCAGGCTACAAGATGTAATAAGTTTGCCTCACATGTAAACAGCAGCTATTAAAGACATAATATTCTTGTCAGGAATAAAAAACCTTGGCCCTACTTTTCCCAGATAGACCTAAAGTTTAGATTTTTTATTTAAAAATTAATCTTTTCTAATCATTTTAGTGTAAGAGTAGATGAAATAATAGTCCAAGTTATCATTTTTGAGGATGTATGTCAGTGGTGGAATTCAATTTTTTTTACTACTGGTACTGTGGGTGTGGCTTCGTAGGCATGGCAGGGGAAGGATATGTAAAATCTCCAATGAGAGGTGGTATTTGCCGGTTCTCCAAACTACTCAAAATTTCTGCTACCAGTTCTCCAGAACTGTTCAGAACCTGCTGAATACCACCTCTCATCTGTGTGTATTTTTAAACCTGAGCCTAAATTAACAGGTCCCCAAATAGCCATTATTTATTATTGTAATAAATCAACTTCTTTATAATAAACAATGCAATGACATATAGGTAAAATAAATTACTAATAGCTTTCTATCATGAAAACAATTTACAATAACCTTAGACTGTCTACTATTAATAAACTATTGACCTCACCCCTTTCCTAAGAGTTCTGTAGGGGGCATGCGCACCAATGTTTACCATCAAACATAATGATTACCATCAAATTTTCCATTTATGGGGCCAATTAGCCATTTGTTTTGATAGGGTTTGTAAATTCCCATAAATATTGACTTGTGTAAAGGGAAAGATAATAGTCTCAACTGCAAAAAGCAAAACAGATACAGTGGAACCTCGTGTCAATTGAGATGTCAAACATCTCAATTTGATTTGGTCATGACCAGAAGCACACTGACTGCATGCATAGACAAAAATATGTGTGGACTATGCATGCACAAAAGGGAAATTGGTGTGGAAAGGGAATCTGCCACGGCCGGGTTTGTTCACCACCTGATTTTTGAATCATGATCCAATTCAAAAATCAGGTGGATTTTTTGGTTGGAACCTGATTTGGTCACAGACAGAAGTGTTCGTGACCCGAAGTTCCACTGTACTTCTTTATAAGAGGAGCTAGGATATATCCTTTTAGACCATCAATATTAATCTAATAAGTTGGTGATCAATATATAACTTACATATATATATAACTCACATTGGAGGACACATGCTGGACCTGATTTTTGTCTCTGGGCAGTGGTTGAATGACTGTATTTTTGGGGATTTAGTCATCACACCCCTGTCATGGACAGATCATTCCCTCCTCAGGTTGGACTTCCGTTCCGCCACCCCCCACCGCAGGGAGGCGGAGCCACTTAGATTGTTCCGCCCCAGGCGCCTGATGGACCCGGAACGGTTCCAGAGGGAGCTTGGGCCATTTCCTGAGTCTCTGGCTCACAGCTCGCCTGGAGACCTGGTGGCCACCTGGGATGGGTTGGCCGCCGGGGCTCTAGATTGAGTTGTGCCCCTGCGACCTCTGACCCGGCACAGATCCCATTTGGCTCTGTGGTATATGGAGGAGCTGCGGGAGATGAAGTGCCGGAAAAGACGTCTAGAGGGCATTTGGAGGGCGAGTCGTTCTGAGTCTGACCGAACACAGGTGAGATCTCATATTAAGACTTACCTTGTGGCGATAGGGGCGGCGAAATCTTCGTATGTCTCCGCCTTTATTGCGTCAGCAGAAAATCGCCCTGCCGCCCTGTTTAGAGTGACCCGCTCTCTTCTTGAACCGAGAGCGCGGCATGACCTCTTGCAGGGTAGGGCAGAGGAGTTTTCCCGATTTCTGCATGATAAAATCGCTCAGATTCGGGAGGGGCTCGACTCCAATTGGGTGGTCCCGGGGGAGGTGTCCGGGGCAGGTCTTGTGAGTGTTATCTGGGGGGAGTTCGATCCTGTGACCGCCGAGGGTGTGGACAGGTTGCTGGGGGGTCTGAATGCCACCACCTGTTTATTGGACCCGTGCCCTTCCTGGCTGGTTTCGGCCGCCAGGGAGACGACACGAGGCTGGCTCCAGGGGATTGTCAATGCTTCTTTGAGAGAGGGGGT
This sequence comes from Bungarus multicinctus, assembly GCA_023653725.1. Taxonomy (NCBI): domain Eukaryota; kingdom Metazoa; phylum Chordata; class Lepidosauria; order Squamata; family Elapidae; genus Bungarus; species Bungarus multicinctus. The sequence continues at coordinate 62,893,161 of CM042844.1, forward strand.
GCTCCCGGCCGCCCTGAAGGCGGCAGTGGTGCGCCCCCTCCTCAAGAAGCCTTCCCTGGACCCGGCTATTTTAAACAACTATCGTCCGGTCTCCAACCTTCCCTTTGTGGCAAAGGTTGTTGAGAGTGTGGTGGCACGTCAGCTCCCCCGGTACCTGGAGGAAGCTACTTACCTCGATCCGTCCCAATCGGGCTTCAGGCCTGGACATAGCACTGAGACGGCATTGGTCGCGTTGGTCGATGATCTCTGGAGGGCTCGTGACAGAGGGTTCTCCTCTGTCCTGGTCCTATTAGACCTCTCGGCGGCTTTCGATACTATCGACCACAGTATCTTGTTGCGACGGTTGGAGGGGTTAGGGATGGGTGGAACCGTCCTTCGAGGGTTCTCCTCCTTCCTTTCCGACCGTTCGCAATTTGTGTTGGCAGGGGGGGAGAGATCCACCTCTAGGCCCCTGCTTTGTGGGGTGCCTCAGGGGTCGGTCCTCTCTCCCCTCTTGTTCAACATTTATATGAAGCCGCTGGGCGAGATCATCCGTAGTCTTGGAGTAAGGTGTCATCTATATGCAGATGACACCCAGTTATACATCTCTACTCCAGACCACCCCAACGATGCTGTGGGGGCTATGTCCAGGTGCTTGGAGGCCGTGCGGGATTGGATGGGCGGGAACAGGCTTCGGCTCAACCCATCCAAGACCGAGTGGCTGTGGTTTCCGGCGCCCCGATATAGCCAGCTGACACCTTCGCTGGCTATCGGGGGGGAAGTTTTGCCCCCCGCAGAGAGGGCTCGCAACCTGGGTGTCCTCCTGGATGTACGGCTGTCGCTTGAACATCATATCGCGGCCGTCTCCAGGGGGGCGTTTCATCAGATCCGTCGGATCTACCGGTTGCGGCCCTTCCTGGATCGGGACGCCTTGCGCACGGTCACTCAGGCCCTTGTCACCTCTCGCCTGGACTATTGTAATGCCCTCTACATGGGGCTCCCCGCGGGGAGCATCCGGAGACTCCAGCTGGTGCAAAATGCAGCCGCGCGGATGATTATGGGGGCGTCGCGTAGCGCCCATGTGACGCCACTTCTGCGCGAGCTGCATTGGTTGCCGGTGGCTCTCCGGGTTCGCTTTAAGGTTCTAGTTTTGACCTTTAGGGCGACCCATGGCATGGGACCAGGTTATCTTCAGGACCGCATTCTGCCGGTGATCTCCAACAGGCCAGTGCGTTCCCACAGAGAGGGTCTGCTCCGGGTGCCGTCGGCCACTATGTGTCGTCTGGCGGCGCCGAGGGGTAGGGCCTTCTCTGTGGGTGCCCCCGCCCTCTGGAATACTCTGCCACCGGAGCTTCGTACTGACATGGACCTGAGGGCCTTCAGGCGCGTGTTGAAGACCTGGCTCTTTGAGCAGGCCGGCCTGGGCTGAGATAATGGTTTTAATTTTGGTCTCCATGGTATTTAAATTTTAAATTGGGGTTTTAAGGTGGGGGGGTGGGATCTGTTTAGTTTTATTTATCAGCCAAATTGGTTTAATACTTTTTTAATTTTTGTATATTTGTGGGTTTTTAGATAGGCTGTACACCGCCCTGAGTCCCCTGGGAGAAGGGCGGTATATAAATTTGATTAAATAAAATAAAATTAAATAAATAAATAAATAACTTAATTCTCTGAGTTGTCCCAGGAATTTTGGCAGCCCCATCAATCATAACCAAAGATAATAAGAACAACTTATTAAGAACAACAAGTCCTCCCAGACTTGTGGGTACTCCATTACTAGAGTTTTTCAAGAAAATATTGGATAACCATTTGTCCAGAATGGTACAGGAGTCCTGCCTTGGGCAGGGAATTGGACTAGAATACTGGTGTCAAACTTGCTGTGATTCACGTTTTGTGATACTTTTTCCATTTGTGGAGCTGGGTGGGTGAGGCCTGCATATGATATGGCTGCCAGTTTGACACCTTGGCTGGAAGATATTTAAGGTCTCTTCTAGCCCTAGGATTCTGTGCAGAATAAGTATCTTGAGAATCGCTCTCAAAGCAAGCAACCCCAAACGAAAGGTTCCACCAGTTTTTATACTGGCCCCAAATATCAAGCAAACATAATGTGGACTTCGAGATTGGCACAAAAAACAAATGCATCTCTAAGCAAGCATTTATTATAGGTAAAACAAGCATTTTTCAGATCTAATCTATATCAGATAGCCAGCAAAAAGCAAACTTAGATCAATCAAGTCTGTAAATCAATCAGCAGTCAAGTCAGAGTTTGCCCAGATGCCATTTAAGAGAAATTATGTGTTTTGATGCAGCTGATTGTCTTTAGAAGGTGTTCAGTTCAGAGATGTGTGCAGTCTTCTGCTACCTTTGATTTCTTCACTATATTATTAGAAGAGATGAATTTCCTTTTTGAATAATGCCATCCATTTTATATCTGCTCAAAGGATAGATTGTGCCTATGTTTTAAAAAGATAAAGTATAATATAATTTTGTACCTGTGGCAAACAAGGTAGTGTCTTGAGCAGCTGTTAGTTTATAACTCCATTGCTTCATATATGCATAAGCTAGAAGAATTTCTTATCACCTGTTTCTCCTGTCTGAATATTTATCCCAAGTGGCAGCAGCTGTTGTCTTTTACAGAAGTGTAAACTTTATTTAGCAGCATGCCTGCAGATAAATACATCTTGCATACATGGAATAATGTGAAAAACAAATTCCAGAACTTGGGGCTTTCCAAGATGATTAACAGAATGTGTATAGACTTGCTTATTATTTGACTGTAATAATTAAAGGAGAAAGAAAATGAATATATATTAAAATTTCCTATTGCATGCTTTTGCACTTCATAGAGAACATCATAGAGACAGCATTGTTGCAAGGGTATGTGATATGTAGACTTTTTTGAATTTTTCATCTCTTTGTTGATGCTATTGAATTCAATTTCAGTTTGCTTACTTTAAATTTATTTCAACTTAATTCTATATCAGGTTGTAGTTGTATTTTTTAAAAAAACCTTGATACCTGATTTTCAACAACACTTGAGCATATTCTCTTAATATATAGCCTTGGGAACATAGTTTTCCTTATTTCTTTTTCCTGACCTACAGCTAGTTTTTTGAAAGCTGTATCATGAAAAAGGAATATGTAGGCAAATTACTCTGTTTTATTTCATTTGGAGATTGTAGAACTGCAAATTGTATAAGACTGTATTAGTTCCACTGATCCAATCTTAAGCCTTATGAGAACTATGCAGCAATCCAAATCTGCAGGAAAAGCTGAGTATCTTTGACTAGTCAAGATCGCATTTTCCCAAAACAAAGTTGGTACATAATTTAGGGTTCTTATGGATTTGCAGCTTTTGCTGAAGCAGTAGGTGGTAGCTGTGGCTGGGAGAGTCTTTGCTCAGATTTCTCTTATGTGCCACATGCATCCATTCCTGAACCAGGAGGACAAGTTTACATTCATTCATATTCACACTCTAGTTACTTTTTGGTTGGACTATTATAATGTGCTCTACATGGCGTTGCTTTTGAAGGCCATCCATAAATTTCAACTGGTTAAGAAATTCAGAAGTGAACATAGTTAACAGGTAACAGATTAACTGAGTTGGAAGGGACCTTGTAGGTCATTAGTCCAAACCCACCCACTCCGCTCAAGCAGGAGACCCTATACCAAGGCTGTCAAACGCCTGGTCTGTGGCCCAGATATGTCATGTCCTGGCCATGTCCACGCCCAGTTTAATGAAGGGGGGAAAAGTCCCAATATGTCATGTGACACAACCATAACAACATGAGTTTGACATCCCTGCCCTACACCATTGCCAACATATGGCATTCCAGTCTCTTCTTGAAAGCTTCCCGTGATGAAGCTCCCACAACCCCAAAGGCAAGCTGTTACACTGGTTGACTACTCTTACTCTCACTAATTCTGAGTGTTCCACAGTTTGCCCGTGTTACAGTGCTGATGTGCAAACTGCACTGGCTTCCAGTTTTTTTTCTAAGAGCAATTCAAGATGCTGGTTAACACTTTTAAAGCTGAATGGCATGGAGCCAGGTTATTTGCAAGACTGCTTCTCCCCAAAAAGTATATGCCCATTCCATCAAATCTTATCAAGTGGATGCACTCTAGATCCCTTCCATTAAATGCTGCCATTTTCTAGGACGTAGGAAATGTGCCTTTTCCACAGCTGTCCCTACCCCATGTAAATGTATGTTTCCTGAGGTCTGGCAGCCCCCATTCCCTTGATTTTTGGAGGGCTGTGAAGAGCTGACTGTGAAGAGTTGAGATAGTGAGGCTGGAATCCGGTACAACTGAATATGGATGTATGGGGGCAGTTGTTTTTTTTGGATGCCAGGAATTTTTGTTGTGGTTTTTATTGTTTTATTGTTGTTTTGTGACGATTATAGTCTTGCGTGTAAGATAGCGGGAAGGGGAATATAATTATTTAAAATAAACAAATAAAATAAACACAACCTAATGTTATTAGTGGTTTCAGCATAAAACCAGAACTAATTTCTTTTCCAAACACGATTCACAGAATCTCTTAGCAAGCTTTATTAAAAGGGATATAGTTACAAGAGTTCCAGTGACTGAACTATTTCCAGCATACAACTGCATGTGTCCCAATACATGTTAGTAGACAGTAATATTCTTTTTTACTTTCTGAGAACTGAGTCTCCTCATGGATAAGGATTGATTTTACCACAGCTATGATGAGAAAAATTATTTGTATCTATTGGAATCATAGATTATAAAACTTGTTCCTAGATGAGCCTTACAAGGATCCTCAACATTTATGAAAGGATTTCTAAAGCTTTTAAAAATAAAATAGAAAGAAATTGGACAACATTTGTCTGAAATGATAGAGGGTTCCTGCCTGAGCAGGAGGTTCGACTAGAAGACCTCCGAAGTCCCTTCTAACTCTGTTATTCTGTTAGTAGTAAGGCAAGATGATGCACAGTAGCAGGGGTGGGATTCAAATTTTTTAACAACCGGTTCTGTGGGTGTGGCTTAGTTGGTGGGCATGGCTTGGTGGTCATGTGACTGGCTGGGCGTGGCCAACTCACATCGAGGCACACATCTCCTCGCCTGGCCTCTCATGACTGCAGGGATGCTGCAACAGTCATAAGTGTGAAAAATGGTCATAAGTCACTTTTTTCAGTGCCATTGTAACTTTGAATGGTTACTCCACACAAGCAAAGTACCAGAAAAGGAAGGGAAAAAACTCCAGAGCAGTTCCTAAGACAGGAAGTCTAGTCCTGCCAAGAATGTAATAAGGGTTAATGGAGAGGCAGTTTCTAGAAGCAACACCAGAATGTTTCCTTCCTGCCTTCCTTACCGGATTAGGCCAGTAATTTCTTCTAACAACCGGTTCTCCGAACTGCTTAGAATGTTAACAACTGGTTCTAGCGAATAGGTGCGAACTGGTAGAATTCCACCCCTGCACAGTAGTGAAAGGAAGAGGAATAGCCAATAACTGTGGGGTACTGCCGTTCAGTGATCTGTGAATCAATTTATATTTTAAATCTCTTTGGATGTGAATGTGAGATATTTTCACAGCTTTAAAACAATGTGGATAATCCTTTTAATTTCTTTTATTTCCTTTGATGCCTCTGTTAAGATGTAGTTATTTGTCAGAAGTTGTAATTTTGTACATGCTTACTCAGTGAGCTTGAGATATTCTATGGACATAGCAGCCCTATGGTCTTTTAATGTTGTGATGTCATACTCACAAAAAATGTCACTTGCTATTCTACATATTTTCTTTGGATAGAAAATAAATAATATTAGTGAGTTATGGAAGAATAGTTGTTGTGCTGCTTGAATCTGAATTTACAGTGGGTATAAAATGTCTATACAGCCCTGTTAAAATGCCAGGTTTTTGAGAAGTAAAAAAAATGAGATCAAGATACATCACATAAGAATTTTTTCCACCTTTAATATAATACATATAATTCAATTGAAAAACAAACTGAAATATTTTAAGGGGAAAAATAAAAATTAAAAAAAATACAAAAATGAAATATAGACTTTTTGTATCGAATGTATAGCAACACGATAGAAATTTTCTATGTTATTTTTATTATTATTTTTAATTATTATTTTATTTTTAATTGTAAGTAGTAAAAAAGAAGCAATCATTCTGAAATAATTATTTTAGCTTTTTGCTTTGCTGTCCAGTCATGTTTTAATCTGCTTTTTATTAGTTTGTTTTGTTTGATGGCGTATCTAAAGCTAATTGTAGGTGAACACATCTTGGTTGTTGTTTTTTCCTTTGAGCACTTTTACACGTTTCTTCAAACAATAACAAGTATGAGATATGTGAGAAAGTTCTTTTGATAAACTTTGACCAGATGTGGTACAACATGACATCTGCTGATGTCATGTTTTTGAAGTGAATTTCACCTTTATGATTTTTTTATGTGAATTTTTATATACATGTGATAAGATGATTTGTGCTGAATCCTCAGTGTATGGTTGGATACTATATACAACTGAAAATTTCAACACATCTTGTTTTTGAAGATATTGATGTTAATATCAACAAAAGCATGATGTCAACTGTAAATGATTATAAGTAGAAACTCATTATGGAAATGAGACTTCGATACAATTAACCCATCAGTTCTATGTGTCCCTGCTCAATGGGATTTATGTCAGTGCACAATATACTATTTTGTGTCTTCTTCTTGCATGTAGACACTCTTCATTTTAACCTGCAGTTTCTAGTTGTTACTCCTTCGCAATTATATGAGCATTATCTATTCCACAAACATCAAGCCAATGCAGAGTACTCATCTTATAACTTCATCATGTAGTAATCCATCTGACACACGAAATATTGGTATGGTGCCTTCAATTAAATTGCTTCCCCTCTATACATGTGATATGTATAGACTATCAGCAAAATATTATTCAAGTTTCAAACAGTTAATGGTTATACAAGGTATGAGGAATTTATTTGTGTGATAAGAATGTGAGGCATTCACTCTTGCTAGAAATGCCATGGCTAAGAATAGCTTCCAAAGTATGCATTGAAAGCTACATTTTTTTCTGAAAGTATTAGGTTAATACAAGATAGGTTAATAAATCTAACATCTGTTATTACAAATATTTATTAATATAAAAGATTAATTATAACTACCACTGATTTTCAGGTGTGATTTTACCCAAATTGGACATGACTAGTTGAGAGTAAGTTAACAGTAAGTTGCAGGTCCTAACAGGCCTTGATTAGTCTCAGAAAAATTAAGACTAACACTGTCTAATAAATGGATGGATGCCATTAGAGTCTCAGGACTTGGGGGAAATTGAAAATATCTAAGAAAGTAACATTGACAAATCATTTCCATTTGTAGCTATAAAAACCACATTCTGGTGAATTATCCAGAATCAAGCTCAGTTCAAGGGAAACTTTCCCATTTTAAGGAGGAATACAAGACGCATAGGCAGGATTATGTCAGGATAAATAGGTCATGTCACACTTTATTCCAAGCAAGAAAACTTATCAAATGTTAACAAAAAAAGTATGTTTGCTGCCTGGACAAAAATGCTGAAACCACTTATATTGCTGAAGGACCCCTTCCTATCTACACAGCTGAACTGCTCAATACTAAACCAATATAACTAAATAGTTCAGCTCAGCTTCCCAATATCCTGGTCTGTTCAACTGGGTAATTTTGAGCCCTTTCATCAAGAGTTACTTCCTTCAGCCCAGGCCTAAAAAAATAGATAAATACAACAGAATTTCCTTCTCAAAGTCTAGATAAAGGATTTGTAGGGGGGGGGGTTAAACTTTTTAAATTTTTATTCAGAGTTTTATCGGGGTTGGGGAGGGTGACTAGGAGAGGGTTGGGGGCTGGTGATTTATTGGGGTTAGGGAGGATACCCGGACCGGATTTGGGGGGTAACCCGGGGGGGTTGGAGTCAGCCGGGCTGGAGTGCACGTCTGGGAGGGCCCAGAGGGTCGTGAGTTGTGGGGGCAAACACAATTTGGACAGCAGGGGGTGGGTTCCATTGGCACCATAAGTGGGAGGGGCAGATATGACGGGGGGTAGAGGGCCATATCAGGTTAGGGGATCGCGTGCCCGCTGTCTCCAAGCGGTGGCACGCTCCGACCCTCCCGACCCATCTGGCAGGCCTGGTTGTGCAGAGTCTCAGGCCCTGAGTACCCGGTTGATGTTGTGCAATGCCAGGTCCGTTGTCAATAAGGCCCCCCTGATTTGCGACCTTATTCAGGAGGAGGGCGTGGACCTGGCTGGTGTCACCGAAACCTGGTTAGGCCCAGAGGGTGGTGTTCCTCTGGTGGAGTTGTGCCCACCAGGTTTCCAAGCATTTCATCAACCAAGGTCTCAGGGAAGGGGTGGTGGGGTGGCGGCGATGATTAGAGAAGTCCTTTGTCCTAGGGAGGCCACTGTTCCTCAGACGGCTGGTTGTGAGTCTTTGTGAAGTGGGGGCAGGGGGTTCAGATGGGCCTTTTGATAACGTACCTGGCTCCCTGCCACGTGTCATCGGCCCTGCCCGGGCTCCTCGAGGTGATAGCCGGGCTGGCAGTTGAGACCCCTAGGCTTTTAGTCATGGGGGATTTCAACCTGCCTTTGCTCGGGGAAACCTCTGGGGTGGCTCGGGAGTTCCTGGCTTCCATGATGGCCATGGATCTGACCCAATTAGTTTCTGGCCCCACTCACATGGGGACACACACACTGGACCTGATTTTTGCCTCTGGTCAGTGGTTGAATGATCGTTCTGGGGATCTAGTTATAAAACACTTGTCATGGTCCGATCATTCTCTTCTTAGACTGGACTTCTGTGCTGCCACCTCCCACCGCAGGGAGGTGGAACTGAGGAGATGGTTCTGCCCCAGGCACCTGATGGATCCTGAATGGTTCCAGATGGAGCTTGGGCCATTCCCTGAAACTCTGGCTCATAACTCTGCCACAGACTTGGTGGCCACCTGGGATAGGTTGGCCGCTGAGACTCTGGACTGAGTTGTGCCTTTGCGACCTCTGACCCGGCACAGATCCCATTTGGCTCCGTGGTTCACGGAGGAGCTGAGGGGGATGAAGTGCCGGAAAAGACATCTGGAGGGCATCTGGAGGACCAGTCATGCCGAGTCTGACCGGACACAGGTGAGGTCCTATATTAGGACCTACCTAGTGGCGATAGAGGCAGCGAAACGTTCGCATTTCTCCGCTCTTATTGCATCAGCAGAAAATCGGCCAGCCACTCTGTTTAGAATGACCCGCTCTCTGCTTGAGCCGAGAGTGCGGGAGGACCTCTTGCAGGGTAGGGCAGAAGAGTTTTCCCGATTTCTGCATGATAAAATTGCTCAGATTCGGGATGGGCTGGACTCCAGTTGGGTGGTACCAGGGGAGGTGTCCGGGGCAAGTCTTGAGACGGTTATCTGGGAGGAGTTCGATCCTGTGACCGCCGAGGGTGTGGACTGATTACTGGGGAGGCTGAATGCCACCACCTGTTTACTGGACCTGTGCCCTTCCTGGTTGGTTTCTATCTCCAGAGAGGTGACACGAGGCTGGCTCCAGGGGATTGTCAACGCTTTATTGATGGAGGGGGCTCTTCCTACTGCCCTGAAAATGGCGGTGGTGCAGCCCCTCCTCAAGAAGCCTTCCCTGGATCCGGCTCTTTTAAATAACTATCGTCCTGTCTCCAACCTTCCCTTTCTGGTGAAGGTTGTTGAGAGTGTGGTGGCGTGTCAGCTCCCTCAGTACCTGGAGGAAGCATTCTACTTAGATCCGTTCCAATCGAGCTTCAGGCCCGGGTACAGTACCGAAACAGCATTGGTTGCATTGGTCGATGATCTCTGGAGGGCCCGTGACAGAGGTTATTCCTCTGTCCTGGTCCTATTAGATCTATCAGCGGCTTTTGATACTATCGACCATAGTATCCTATTGCGGCGGTTGGAGGGGTTGGGAATTGGGGGCACCATTTTGCGGTGGTTCTTCTCCTTCCTCTCAGACCGCTCGCAATTTGTGTTGACGGGGGGGGGGAGAGGTCCACCCCTAGGCCCTCATTTGTGGGGTGCCTCAGGGGTCGGTCCTCTCCCCTCTTCTGTTCAACATTTATGTGAAGCCGCTGGGAGAGATCATCCATGGTTTTGGGGTGAAATGTCATCTTTATGCTGACGATACTCAGCTTTACATCTCCACCCCAAACCACACCAACGATGCTGTGGAGGTTATGGCCCGTTGCCTGGAGGCTGTGCGGAACTGGATGGGTGGGAACAGGCTTCGACTCAACCCTTCCAAGACTGAGTGGCTGTGGTTTCCGGTGGCCCGATATAGTCGGCTGACTCCGTCGCTGGCTATTGGGGATGAGATCTTGACCCCCACAGAAGGGGCTCGCAATCTTGGTGTCCTGGATGTACGGCTGTCTTTGGAAGATCACATCACGGCTGTCTCCAGGGGGGCTTTTTATCAGGTTCACCTGATACGCCAGATGCGGCCCTTTCTTGATCGGGATGCCTTACGCACGGTCACCCATGCCCTGGTCACCTCCCGCCTGGACTACTGTAATGCCCTCTACATGGGCTCCCTGCGGGGAGCACCCGGAGACTTCAACTGGTACAAAATGCGACCCTGGGGGTGGTTATGTGGGCATCGAGATGCTCCCATGTGATGCCCTCCTGCGCGAGCTGCATTGGTTGCCGGTGGCCTTCCGGGTTCGCTTTAAAGTATTGGTTTTGGTCTTTAAAGCGCTCCATGGCATCGGACCAGGATACTTACAAGACCGCATTCTGCCAGTAGTCTCCCACCGACCGGTGCGCTCCCACAGAGAGGGTCTCCTCCGGGTCCCGACGCCTTCTATGTGCCGCCTGGTGACCCCAAGGAATAGGGCCTTCTCTGTGGGGGCACCTGCCCTTTGGAACAGGCTGCCCCTGGGGCTACGAACAACCACTGACCTGAGGGCGTTCAGACGTGACCTGAAGACCTGGCTCTTTGAGCAGGCCGGCATGAGCTGACTCAAATGGGATTTTAAATAAGGGGTTTTAGATTAGTTGGTTGGGGTACGAAAGTTTTAATTTATTTTAATCGGGGGTTTTAGATTTTTATTTGGGCAGCCTATAATTTAATTCTTTTTATCGTATTTATATCTGTGTTTTGTATGTATTTTAATTGGCTGTTCACCACCCTGAGTCCTTCGGGAGAAGGGCGGTATATAAAATTATGAAATAAATAAATAGATAAAAAAATCTTAGCAATATGATAGCAATCCTGAAACACAAAGGTAATTAATTACTGAACTGTGCAGTTTTGCACATGGAAGAAATTTCAATGAGAAATTCTTTTGAAAATAATTGAAGTCAATTTTCTAGAAATTATATCCAGCTAACTAAAGCAAGTTACTTATTACCATTGTATCAGCACCTGCTCAGAGGTGGTTATAGAGAGAATAATTGGAGCATCAGTTCCTGATTGGCTGATGCTAACTGGTCTTGTTTTGCTCTTTTTTTAAAAGTTCCTTTCTTTTTGAGGATTTATCTCTAGGATATATAAGCCAGTTTCTGAGAGACTACCTGTATCTGATATGCTAAGTCTACCAAGCCAGTCAGAGATTACTTAATAGCTGAACCTATTTCATAATTATTTCATGATTGATGATAAAAGTCCAAACTAGTTTTCACTTGGACAATTACATAAAACAGAAGGAGTATGTACTAGAGGCTTTGGAGGAAAACCATCAATTTACTGCTGTCATCATGAGATTAACTTTCCAAATGCTTTAGATAGCACCAGTGTGCCTTACTAAAAACTAAGGATTTGTGGTAAAAAGCCTTTATCTCAGCCACATATAGATGATATTCTAATCCAACCACATCAGCAGACTGTCTAAACCTGGTCATGAGCCATTTTGAGACTTCCCACTTTCACTGCATTTTTAAATTTGGATATTGCTCAGTTTTATTTATTTTTTAAATATAGATCAAAACAATAAAATCAATTTAAAATGAGATGTAAACCTGGGAGGAACAAGATTGAATTTTGCCTTCTTTATTATAGGAGTGTCAGACTCATGGCCCATGGGCCTTATGCGTCAGGTGCTGGCCCCACCATGCCCGGTTTAGCGAAGGGGGAAAAAGTTCCACTACGTCACGTGATGCCATGACACCACAAGTTTAACACCCCTGCTTTATTGTACTCTCATTATTCCTTATAGCAACAATGTACATTGCTGCTTTATAGCAAATGAAAAATGTGTGTGACATGAATACCTTACAATATCAAATTTGATAGTAGAAATAAAACATGAATAAACAATGGTAATATGGACTACAATATTTATACTGTAAGATAAAATATGTAGTTCAGCTATAATCCTTTGTATACTGTTTGTGGAATTTATCCCATTTAATTGTCTAAATTGTGTCATGGTGTGTGTGTGTAACACACACACATATATATATATATACACACACACATCTGTTTGTGTGTGTGTGTGATTAGGTTACGTTAGGGAAGAACAATGTTACTGTTTACAAGCAACATTGTTTTGTAGTATAGGAAGGTTGTATGTTTTATTTGGTTTGACACTATGGGGACAATATGATTCAGAACAGATTTTACCTGGAGCAAAAGAGACAGCTAAGAATTTATTCCAGAAAATTCAGATTTTCTATTGAACTTTGTCCCTCTGGAGGGTAATTTTATGACAGACATTTCAAAAAGAAAAATCAATCTTCATTTTAAAATGTTAATATAATAGTATATTGAATATGGTAATCAACAGATCTTTTCTCAAATCAGAGTCATTCTTTTAAATTCTAATGAAAGCATTTGGAGAACAAGGACAAATTTACAATGTTGTCATTTGTTCCATTTCATTGTTCTACTTCTTTTACATAGCTCCTGACAAGAAAATTTTTATGCAGAAAACATCATACTCCAGTCTTTATGAACATTTTTTCCTTTCCTTTGCCTAAATCCTTTTTAGAGCATTCTGTAACATCTGGCAGGCATGCGTGTTCCCTTTCAATTAGCACTTCAAAGTTTATCATATTCTGGCTCCAAACAACAAATTGCAGGCATTGATAAACACAACTTTAAAGGCATATAGCTCAAAATTCTTACTTTTACCTAATAATGGTCCAGCTTCATTGGTGGGATTCAAATTTTTTTACTACCAGTTCTGTGGGCGTGGTTTGGTGGGCGTGGCAGGTGAAGGATACTGTAAAATCTCCAGTCAGATGTGGTATTTGCCGATTCTCCAAACTGCTCAAAATTTCTGCTACCGGTTCTCCGGTCAGAACTGGTCAGAACCTGCTGAATACCACCTCTGACTAGCTTGCCTTCAAATCTTTACCCATTCCGGTGAAAAACAAAATTGTGCCCACTGGATTTTTTTTCTATGCTAGATCATGGGATATTACAATTAGCTGTCAAAGACTGAACTACAGACTTCGTGTGCTCTTCTTTACTTGGTTGATATTATGATGTGCTGCATGATAGGTTATTTGCTTCTGTTTCGCTGTGATGTGCAAATCAAGGTTTGTGAACTCAGCCAGCTGTTGCTGAATTAAAAGATATGCTTAAGAAGATCATAAGTTAGGAGATATATACTACATTCAGCTTTTTTATGATTGTTTCCTTAGAAATGGATGTTTTCATGCACACAAGTTTTTCTTCTGATAGTGGTGGCAATCAACTGCATCCTCATGATATGATTCAGAGGTGGGTTGAAAAAAGAAGCAATGACTGGCCCAGGTCGGTTTGGAGCTAAGTGAAAACCTGAGGTCCATTGTTCGGTCTGCCCTGTGTTCATCCATCTCAGCTAGGCTTCTATAACTTGGCAAATGGCCTCATGCTGTGGATAAACAAAATCCACACAGGCCAATTCATCTAATAGAGAGAGGAATGAACAATATGCAAATATACTCAGTAGTATGTGTACAATAACCAAGGCCTGTATATTTTTTCACAGAATAAATAGTTGCTGAAAATAGCAACTATTTTTTAAGAAAACGACAGTCCCAGATCACCAATTGTGCCGCTACAGGAGTCCTCAACTTACGATCACAATTAAAGCCCCAAATTTCTCTTGTCAAATGAGACATTTGTTAAGTGAGTTTTTCCCGATTTTACAACTTTTCTTGCCACAATTATTAAGTGAATCACTGCAATTGTGAAGTTAGCAACATGTTAAGTGAATCTGGCTTCCCCATTCCTTTTGCTTCTCAGGTCACAAAAGGGGATCATATCATGCTGGGATACTGCAACCATCATAAATACAAGTCCGTTGCCAAGCAGCAGAATTGTGACCATCTGGATGCCACAATGCTCCTCAGCACGAAGTGACTCATAAGTCACTTTTTGCAATGCTGTTGTAATTTTGAACGGTCACTAAGTGAACTGTTGTAAGCCAAGGACTGTATTTCAGTATTAGACATGCTAACAATATTTTACGTCCGGAGGGACACTCTTTTAAGAGGCTATAAAAATACACTCCAACGTGCCTGGGAATCCTGGCAAATTACAAGACTTTTTGACGGACATCAGAGAATTAATACTTTTGAATAGGCATTTGCAGGATTTCATTATTATTTTTCTGTCTACTTCTATGATGCACTTCACAGTTCATGCCACCCATGAACAGTGCATTAGAAAAGTGATTTAAAAACACAAAACAAAACTTCAAACACCCATTCCGATACGTTCAGAGCGTAAGAGAATCGCTGGAGCCCCCCCCCTCTTCCCCCACACCATTTAACAAGTTGTTGTGGTCCTTTTTTCTTGCGTTCATTTCCAAAGTTGGGCGGATACGGCGGAAGTATTGAAAGGAAAGCTTCAGTGAGGAAAGGTCCGGCTTGGGAATCTTAAAAAAAAAAAAAAGTTTATTTGGGCCCTTTATTGCCGCGTCGAGCGGAAAGCGTTCCCGAAAACTCAAAAGACAGCGGTCGGTCGAGCGTGACTCCGAAAGTCCTGGAAAGCAGCTCCGTTAAGGGCTGCTTGGACAGAGAGAGAGAAAAAGGAATTAAAACGCGCCAGGGGCACCACGTGTTTGTTTTTCCTGGCGTCCACACGCGCTGCTGTCGCGGGCAGAAGGGAGGGAACCGCAGGCACTCTAGAGAGAGGATCGGGTCTTCGGTGTCCTGTCCCCCCCACGAGTCTGTAATTGTCCGGGCGTTTTCCCCCACCCACAAGGGAAGGCTGCGGCAGGCGAGAGGCGTGCCGACATTCCAGCGACCCGGGAGCAGCCTCGGATGCCTGGCGAACCCGCTGCCCGGTTGCTAGACGCCCGCTTTCCCTGTGGGAGTATCGGGGAGGAGCTTCTTAAGTTGGGCTCCACCAGGATCTCCTCCCCCCCCCCCTTCCTTTCTCTCCTTTCTTAATAGCCACTGGCCTTTTGTGTGGTTGAGCCGTCTACTCTTAACAGCTTTCCGGATAGTGGTGGTGAGGAGATAGGCAACGCAACCCGCAACCAGGCGGCGGCTGATTTCCTCCGGTTTGTAAAAAAATAAAAAGTTTTGGATTCGGGTGGATGTGCCAAAAAGGCGGCGTGGGTATGTTGATCTCTTGTCTGTCACCGGGCGCTTATTTATTTATTCCAGATTTATTCCAGATTTAAAGAAATTCTTGAATTTTCACCTTTTGGAGCTGAGGATGATCCAAGGGTGAACTTTTTTTTTTTTTCCCTCCTTCCTTTTAACTCTGGCGGGCGTGATTCGCTTTGTGAATCGTTCGACTTCGGGGCTGGAAGGAGCGAGGGGATTTTAAATAATGGTGTGACGAAAGTGGCCTTTAAGTAGCTTCTTCTAATTTTTCCTCCTTCCTTGTGTGATTCATTCTCTGTTACATGTGTTAAACCGGGACAGTACTTAGGTGCTCCTTTGAAGAAGGAGGGGGAAAAAAGGCTACAAATTGAAGGAAAGCAATTTGTATCTTTATTTTCTGCTCACTGAAGACAAAGGTGATACACATGGCTTGAACATACGCCTGAATGTTTGTTTCTGACTCATTGGATGTGTTTGTCAGTTGCATGGAGACCTAGAGGCATTATACAGGGAAACTTCTGGCTTTGCTTTTATAAGCTATAAATTGGCAGCTGAACAGTTACGGTACAAGGAAGACAAGTGCTTCACTCTTTTATTTTAAACAGACATTCTTAACATGTATCGGATTGCTGTTTATTGTGCTAGAGTGATTGCAGAATAAACTGTTATTTAGGAGGAGATAAGCTCATAACTTCTCAGGTAGTTATATTGTCACCCCAAGGAGTAAAAAATCCAGATTTCGCTCTATTATTTTTTTCACACTTTGAAACTTAAAAAAAAAAACATGTTAGAGGTTCTTCTACAAATTTTACAATTTCTCCTACAAATAGAAGTATAATAGAAGTAAAAAAAACCTTTGCCTTTAAAATGAAAGGGTACCATTTGGTTTATGATATGTGTTGTATTATTCATAGGTATAATTGCGTTCCATTTATTGATAGAGTTGTTGTGTATAGGGCCGCTATAGTCTTAACCTGGATGGTTTTTATATAAGTATATTCAAAATTGTGTGATATTCTGCAGTGTTGATTTTGATGCTTACATATCATTGGTGCTGTAATTCTGTGCATATTTGGAAACTTATTAAACTCAGTAGGACTAACTTCAGTGTAAACTGGCTATAAGGCAGTTTCTCTATTGAGATCATAGAGGCGTCTTTGTATTACCTGAACATTTATATTTCATGTAAATTTTGAAGATTTGAGCCTTGCAGGTGAAAATGCACTAATAAGTCTTATTCAGTGGCTTGTGTGCACCTGCTCTCTTGTTGTGACACCATGAGTTTGGATTGCTTGGGGTGATTAAATTTATTTGAACTTCCTGATAATTCCAAAGCAGATCCCTGTATATTTGTCTTTCAGACATCCTGTGAGATTTAAAATGAAGTGAAAAAGGGAACCCAGTGTTCTGTGGGAATTTAACCAAAAACTCCAACAGTTTTGAACCAACTGTAATTAAAATACCAAACTGGCCTTACTTTCAATTATTCTGAATGTGTTGTCTGGCTGTTGACATTGCCTACTTCTATTAAATGTGGGCTGCTCTGATTTGTTGATTCAGTTTCAGCACAGTACTCTTGTTTTTCATCTTCATCCTGACCTTTCCCCCTTTTTTTTCTTTTTCTTTTGGTTTTGGGGAACAAGGTTAAACAATGTAATCATTTGTAATACTGATGTGAAATGCTGAATTTATTGAAGATGTTAAAAGTGAAATAGGTATACCAGATGAAGTTTTCAGTTATAGTAAATTATAGGTTCAAATCAAAACAATATTTGTGAACATACCTCACTGTTTTGGTGTATTTTGTTCTCTGAGTTGAGAAGTGAAAGAAAGCTAAGAAAGCTCTCATGTATCTCAACTAGGTTCTCCAGAACCGTAGCAATACTAGCTGGGAATTATAACCTTATCTTAACCTTCCAAAAAACCAATGGATTAAATAAGGCTGTTTCAGGCTAATCTCACCAATAATTCAAATATCTTTTCCCCCCATCAAGGAAGATTGGTTTGCATAGGCTGTATAAGCTCCAACATATGGGTGTTATTCTGTAACCATATGTCTCTCTTACATTTAGTGATTCACTTGGGATTTTTTTCCTGTTGTCATCACTGAATGAAAAAGATATGTGCATGGAATAGGTATAGGAGGGATGGAGTTGCAGCCCCCAGATAGTTTTCTGCATAATCTCATCACCTGGCAAGACTTTTGGGTAGGCTGCCAAGATTCCAAAGAGCTGTCATGAAATTCCATTTTCATCTGCAGATACAGTAAGTGACACAGTTCTCTTAGTGAATACACACACACACACACACACACACACACACACACACACCACTTAGCTGTATGGTGGGGATTGGTGATGTCATCCCTTCAGGATAGGCTAGTTTAAGAAAGAGAAGTAGGACGATTTCAGGAATACTCTTTGTTATTGTAGTGTAGACTAAGAAAATGTTGAAAGTTTGGAATTTCCCACTGCCCTGTGCTGTGCCAAATAAAATCAAGGTGGGATTATTTTGAGTTCCTTTCTAACCTTTTCTAATTTCTTGGAAATATATTACCTTTTTTCCTTTTTGAATGGTGTTCATTATCTCTTTTCTCTTTCTAGATAGTCATTCTTTCACAGGTGAATAGTACACTATGTTCCTATAAGATTGTGTTCAATAACCAGTCTTACTAAGGTGGTACTTTGCTTTTATATTAATTCTATGATTATTATTAACTAACATATTAAAAATAGCAATCCATTGTTGAGGACAACATGTTTGCTATAGTTATAGTGAAGCCTCAGGTGTT
This sequence comes from Bungarus multicinctus, assembly GCA_023653725.1. Classification (NCBI taxonomy): domain Eukaryota; kingdom Metazoa; phylum Chordata; class Lepidosauria; order Squamata; family Elapidae; genus Bungarus; species Bungarus multicinctus. The sequence goes on from CM042844.1 coordinate 62,911,433, forward strand.
AAAATAACAATAGTGTAAATATAAAAATGAAAAAAAAAAACCCTCACGTTTCTCTCCTTGAGGAAGAAAAACAGTCTGGAAACATATTGGACATATGCATATTGATTATTTGATTTTGCCCTAGCAAGTTATATGAAATTAACTATTGATTGGAAGAATTGCTTTTGATATTATGTTTTGAATGAACGTAACATGACCACTGTTTATGAAATGTTTATGACTTAATCTGTGTGCTGCACCCATAGAGGATAAATGTACTAATTTTCCAATTTTCTATATTTAGACTATACATGTTTTTGTAAGCCTATTTTTTAAAAAAATTTATCTAATCTTTGAAGTGTACATTCAATTATTTCATCTGTTACATTAGGCTATGCTAAAAGTTTTTAGCATTGGGATAGATTGCTTATTAATTTTCTAACTGCTAAGTATGAAAAAAATAGAGATATGTTTTTTCCAACATCTTATTCTCCAAATGCATAATATTAACTTTCATTATCCATAAATCAGCATGGGAATTAAAACACATTCGAAAGTTCTAGATTATACAAGATAGTTTTAAAAAAATTGTACATATTCTGTGTCTATTACATGAGCTTTAAAGTGAATTTAAGATACCTGCATATTTTAAATAAAAATGAATAAACTGATAGGAACTAACTACATATTCTTTCTCAGGCTTTTCTTCTAACATATATTAAGAAGAATAGAAACTTGGAAATATTTGCTTCTTTTTCTTTAGCAATGTTTTCTTATTTTTCCCATACCAACAAACTGTGGTTGAAGAATACTATAATTAATTTAAAACAGATATATTTCAAACCAGAATTACGTTGTCTTGCTCTTATCATGCAATATAGCATAATCTAATAACTAATTCATGTCCAAAAACTAATCAATAGTTGAGTTCACACATCATGTTAAAGTACATACAAATTCTCTAAAGCATTCTCACAATATGAAAAACGTGATTTCCAAGTTATATGTCAAAGTTCATATCATGTGCTAGGCTAAAGTTGAACAAAGTATATATGAAAATGACTTAAATGTCATGTTTACTGCAAATTAACCATTGATAACCATTTCCTTGTCTAAACCTACATGTGAGGCAGATTTTCTGCAATAGAGGGGCTCTTGTTTATTCTGCTCTGTTTTTTAGACATGCTAAATTAAACAACAGTCTTCACATATTATTAGTTTTCCTTTGTTGTCTGAGAATACATCATAGAATATGATTAACATTTCCATATGACTGAGATTATTTTTAAGGGAAAAAAGGAGAATTATAAACTATCTTTTAGAAAAGCTTGTTCAGTATCACTGGCTGTGGCATTTCTCATTGAAGAAAAGAAAATATGTAAATCCTATTCAATAATGGGCTTAATTATCTTGCAAGTAATGAACTGCTCTTTATAAGAAATGTTTAAGAAAGAGATTAAAGCAGCCATTGTTTTGACCTACTGTACATGTAGGACATACAGTATAAGGTCAAGTCTTTTAAATACTTTGTATCTAACAGACTTGACCTTATACTGTATGTCCTACATGCCACTTCAACATTTTTTGTTAATCTTCTAAGAATTCTTGGAACTATAAATTTTAGAATCAAGTTCAAGTACTTATAAAATATTACAATCCAAGGAACAGTAGAACAAGGATGACAAGTTTCTTTTTTTAATTGTAGTTTAATTGTATATATGTTTCAGTATATTAAGTTCAAGGGTTTGAGACAATTGATTATTTCACCAGGAATTTACAGCAGTGGTTTTCTCCGCAGACCTCTAAGGGGGTCGTGATGTTATCACCGGGGGTCCACAAAGGTTTGAAGAAATGTTATTATTTAAATTTTAACATTTAAGATCTGTTATGTTCTTAAATCCCAAGTTAAGTCTTGGGAGTTCGTGGTCATGGTCCATGGCCACAAAAGATATTTAAAGGGGGTCTATCATGAGCAAAAGGTTGAGAACACTGATCTACAGGGCATTCAAAAACATTTTGTTTACAAGGACAGGAATCAATAAAATATCAAAATAAATGTTACCACAGTAAAAAGTTCACAGTAAAAATAAAAATATGCCGGGAGGGTCTTTAAAAAGAAAAAAGAAGCAAGCTTATTGTCTGGCAAATAAAAATTCAACACCCAAAAGAAGCTTCATCACAAACCATCATGTTTTTGCTGTCAATAATGCACTGAAGAAAAATTATATGTAGTTTAGTCTGTTCTTGGTTTAGACTCTTAGCAGATGTTTCAGGGTAGTTCAGTTATAGATTATGACAGGGTCCACTTTACCAGAGTTTGGTTTGGAACATAAATCTCCTTTGTTTGAACGCTATTGTTTCAATGAACCAAAAAAAATTTGAGTACTTCACCTCCCCCATCTCTATGTTGTTTTAGTTACTGTATTTAGTATATAGTGATATAAATTGTGTTTGCATTTTCAAAATCAAAAATATCAAAATTTTGTTTAAAAAAGAACAAAGTTAAGGAAGAGAACTTGGTGAAAATTGAAGATTTTTATAAGAGCACTATTTTTACCTCCCTGGCCATATGCTCACTGTATTAATTGGGTGAATCTTCTCCTCACTACTATCATTACAACCCCCGTAGTTTGCTCTGATCTTCTAAATTTAATCTGTATGCTCCTAGCCTTTGCTGATATTTCTTTTTAAGCCTTAGAATGGTGGAAATATGAGTGAAGAAGACAACTGTTTGTGGGCTGCAGCAGATCCCTAACTAAACCAAAATTTCATGCCAGCTGTGCTACTGCTGCTTAAATGTATTCTTAGCTTGTACATTGTCTTAATCTAAGTCTGGGTAGCTCATTAGAACTTCTGGAAACATTTTGTTGTCTAAATAAACAAAATACAGAAATGTAAACAGAGATTGAATATAACTTTACTTAATTATAACATTCATGTGCAACCTTCATCTTTTTGGTGGTTCTAAGCAGAATTCCTAAGCTCCAGAGTTGTTTTTACTCTAAACTAAAATATTAAATAATAAATATTAGCATCTAGACCAATATGGCTCTTAGTGAAATATATTAGATCATGCTGACTTAATTCATTTGGAAAAAGCCGTATTTAAACAAGTGATGCACATTTATAAAAGGAAGATATGAGCATTACATAACCATTTCCTGCCAGTCCATGCCTTGCTTTTTATTTAACCTTTGAATTTTACATCATTATATCATCAATCATAGGATTGCACAGATCTTTGCAGATCAACAAAAAAGGAGTAAAGTGCCTTGGTGAAGCGCTGAGGTGCCCCACTTCTAGCTGGTGCGGTGATTGTGGTCCATCACTTCACTTGGTGTGGATTTCATTACAATGAAAAGTTTGATTGATCAAGGCAAAATATGTCCAACATAATATTTTATGGCAGGAGCATAATACATCCCTGGAGACTCTCTTCAATGCAGCAAGGCATAATAGCAAGCTTCTATAAAATACATTATCTCACTGAGTTAGATCAAGAATAATTGTGGGAAAAGTTTGCATGAAGAAAAAATAATTGCCCAAAGAATCTAATTAGGACATTCTTTAAATAGTGATTTAAATGTTCTTCGTCTATGCTGTACCACAAAAAATAAGGGTATAACCATTTCCCAGTTTGTTAGGAAATTATAGAAGTCTAAAACATGAAGCTATATAGTGTGTTATACATTGTGGAAAATATAATGGTGGAAAAGACAAGAATCTATACATAGCCACAAGGCAATCTATAGATTTCCTCTAGATTGCCTTGCGGTACCATAGAAATCTATTTCTATAAGAATGTTGCCTCACTGTAGATCCTATAATGTTCATTACACTATGAACTAAGTGAAGCAGCATGCTTAAAATCCATTTAACTACCGAAAATGGATAGTTTAAAATGCTGAAATATATTGTCTGACTTCAACAACAGGAAATATGGAATGAGCCATCTTGTGTTAATAATTATTTTAAGTCAATATGGTATGTAGAGAAAAAAAATGACTTGTGGTTTCTGTGGCAGATGTGGAAGAGTGTTGTGTGTTGCAAGCATATTTGCATATTTGTGCCTCTATCCATAATTTTATGCATATATTATAAATTCAAACTTCAATACATAGCATTTAGATGACTCTTGGGTATATAGCTTATTTCTCATTGTATCTTCAAAAGCTTAAAATTACCTCAGATTGCTTTGTATATGTTATCATCCCATGTTGACTCAGATATTTGCTGTTGATTATGCCACGAGTGATTTAGAGGTTGAACCAACTGATAGTTGAATATAGTGTGCATATTTCAACTGTCATTAAGTAGCTATTCATTAAACTGAAATGTTTTTTTCTGATTATTTCAGTCTCATGAGTCTTAAGCATAATTGGAAAGACATTTTTTTTACCAAGTCTTCCTTGATATTCATGTGGTGATAGATTAACATTGATCAAGTATTGCTTTATAATTTTTGCCTCTAAAAAATTTTTTTTGTAAAGTTTTTTTTTAAATATACATCAATATCATTTCATTGACTGTATGGGATCTGAGTGTCATCCATTTTAATACAAAAGTAATATTGATATAAATGAAAATTACCACATAATCAGATTTACGTGATCTAATGTTATTATACATATTAATATCAACACATAATTCTCCATTTTTCAATTTTCAATATTTGCTACAACCTTCTAATAGTGATAGTAACCTCCAAAAATTCTATTTGTGTAGTACATTCTATATCTCTGTGAGAAAATACTAATATGTTTGTCAAGAGTTTAAAATAAATGTGTTTCACTGAAGTATTTAAATCAACTCAAGTTTGATGAGTTTATTATTATTTGCTATTACTATTATGTTTCGTAAGAAGCACCTACTAAGGTGCTTTTGAATCAAAAGGATTAACTACTGACATCATCATTGCTCAGGGAACACCTGAGTATTATCCTTTCATATCCCTGGTATTTTCCCACCAATGTGGTACCTATTTATCTACCTGCATTTGCATGCTTTCAAACTGCTAGGTGGTCAGGAACTGGAACAAATCAATGGGAGGTCATTCTGTCACGAGGCTTACACACTTCGGTTTTTGAACTGCCGAACTGTCACCTCTCAGTGGTCTTCTGACTCAGCATCCTAACCACATGAGTCCCCATGTCCCCATTATTATTTACTTAAATGTATTGGCTTCCCAATTTCAGTCTATCAAATCAATTTAGAATATATTGGAGTCAGAATGTCAATTGTGTTGAAAAGCATTGATAGACTTCCCAATGTTTCTGGCAAACAGAAAAGTAAGAAAAGATAGATTCTGTTTTCAGAAAACTCTTAACTTGAACTAACCGCTAACCAAATATACTTCCAGATAGCAAATGAGGTAATTTGTGAAGAAATGTATGTGTTACCTCTTTGGTGGAAAAGTAGAATGTGAATCTAAGAGACTTCTAATTTTTAAATGTTTTATATGCAAAATATTTTAAAATATTTACTGTCAGATTTCAAGTTTTGAAAACAGATTATTAATCTGTTTTGTATGTTTTAGACTATGATCACTTCAGACTGAGATACATTATTGGTCATTTTGAAATGGGCGATGTGGTGTTGTCTATTTTTTATTAACTGAGATTATGATTCAAGTGTGAACTATGTGGCATGATAGATTATGATATGGTTGTAATTTTTACTAGTTGTTCAAATGTGAAATAGGCTTTTAACAAAGCATATTTTTAAAATTCTTAATAAAGCTATGTTTTCATGGGTCTATCCTAACAATTACTTTCTTGTAACCTGGATTGCTGTGATTATGTTGACATTGGCTTGATCTAGCAATGTTATATGTCATCCCTCCAGTGCTTGGCATTTCAAGAAAGCTAAAATTAAATATTTATTCTGGGTTTATTGATTTATTTAGGATTTTTCTCTCTTTTCAATTATATTTATAGATCTGCTTAGCCTGGTCCATTTAGAAAACTTTCTTCTTTCTTCATGCCAGTCATACTTTTATAAAGACATACTTAAGCACTGCATTAATATTTTTAGAATTATATTGTCAGCCAAATTTAATGGGATTTTTCCAATATGAAAAGACATCAAAAATGGAACCTAAATTTTCCGGTTGGCTTTTGGATCTGAATGATGACTTTGAAATTTATGAAAATTCTTCTACAAAAGAGATATACCTTTTTGTGAAATCACCTCTGCCTACCACATAAAAGAGCTTTTAGAGAAGGATACAGAAAGCTAACAATAATATATATATATATTGAAAAAGAAATACCTATTGATCAAGCTGAAGTAATTACTAGTACTAATCCTTGACAGCAATGTTTGTCATCTTTTTATACTATATTCTAAAAACACATTTTTCAGAAAATATATTCTAATATATTTCCATTTATTTCCGCCCAGTCCTTCTGTTCCTGATGTTTCCATTAATTTGGAGCCTGGTGTGGATTCTTTCAAAAAATCACTGACCACAGTCCTCTGTGATGCTACTTGTGATGTTACTTTGCTGACTGCAGCAAGGTAGGATAAGATATAACTGTAGTTTTAAGACCTGTGTGAATAAGAATATATTCAATATGCTAATCGGTTCAATGTCTTTATTTAAGTGACACAAAGTTAAGGCAGCTATGATAGAGTTGTCTTAGCATAGTACTTCTATAACGTCTTGAATTGTTATGGACCATCCTGCGGGAAACAGAATTTGTCAAATTAAGACAGATTCAAACCCACCAATTATGTTGTGTTCCTGCATTTTATCAGTGGTCCCTTTCCTTCTTTTTTTAAAATAAAGTTTTATTGAGTTTTAACAAAACATAACAAATAAAACATTTTATTTGAGTATAGCAAGATTCCAGGTTATCACATTTCCATACAGACACAATTTCATATGCATATTCATCTTTTGTATTCAACTTCATATCTTATCACTCTTTTTCCAACTTCTCACTATTTCTCCCTTTACTTTTCTTAATTTTCTTTTATAGTTATCTCATTTTCTTCTTATTCAATTGCATTTCTTTTGCCTAAATTTGTATATCTTTTTATTCATTATACTTATGCTTTTGTCTGTCTTGTTTACAATTCCATATATTCTTTTCCAACTTTATTGAAAAGCAAAATTCTCCCTATGATTGCCAATCAGAGTGCAACACCTTTGAATCTTATAATTATTATCATATGAAATCTCATTAAACATTACATTTGTGCATTTTAAAATTATAACATTCAAATTTCTAATATCTATTTTATATCATGTAATTATTTACTATTAATAAGCAAAATAATTATTCAAATTCATTCTAATCGCTGGTATAAATTCCCTTATAAATCTTTCACATTTCTTTTCAATATTTTATCAATCTTTAGAAACAATTACAATGTTTTCCTCCCTTCTTTATTATTACATTAATTATAAATAAGCATACCATTACATAACAATACAATTTTATCTTATAAATTATTTACTTATTTCATTTCTCATTACTATATTCTACTGTCACAACACTATCTTTTGTACCTTTGCGGAATTCTCACTTTTAACTTAGTTTAACCATTATCTCTGTGTTTTCTAGATGAACCAATATCTTTAATCCTAGTACGTTTCCCCTTTTTTTATTTCCCGCTTTTGTCCCTCATAAGTTCTTTCTCTCTCTGTCTTCCCCCCTTTTTCTCATCCCCTTTTTTATACCCTTCTCTCTGTAATTTTCCCTTCTGTAATTTTCTTTTCTGCTTCTCCTTACTGTTATGCTTCTTTATCAAACTAGTTTTCTTTTTGGCTGTTCCCTTTAATCCAAAACGTTTGACTCCATTTCCCCCTTTTCATCCCACACTGCATTGTTTGATCATTGAAAATGACTTCTTCTTTGTCCCGCCCTTCTTCTTGCTCTTGAAGCTTTTCCTTTTGCTTTTCATAGTTCAGGATCTCCATTTCTAAAAATTGAAATATGAAGCCAAAGGATCCTCTTCCCTCTTCTGCATCTTATTTCTGTTTTTTAAGACTCATTTTTAATTCCTCCGGGAGTGATACCATTTTAAACACTTTTAAACAACCACCCGATTGACTTTAAGTAAAAAAAAGAGAAGCCAATGCCAAAAACTTTTTTTTTAAATCACCAAATAATCCCAGACTGTTCTTTCTTGTTTCTTTCTTTTCCTTTTCCTTTCCGTGAGTTACTGTATCTTTAAGGAAGGTTTCAGTTACAATGTATCCTTAGGAGTCTTTTCAAAGTTTCACTGTTAATCCCCTTTGTTTTTCCAGGTGGCACTCCGTTATTTCAGTATTCCAAGTTCTACCCTTTTTCTTTCACTCTTCTCCTTTTTAGGGCTTTAAAATGACCCCCCCAAAAAAATCTTTATTCTCCTTTTGACACTTAGATTCCAGCTTAAAGTTGCCTATTAGTGCCAAAGTAGAGTAGCACAAATTTCTTATTTAAATCTTCTTTTTAACATTCCATGCCATTTGTAATTGTCAATATAAAAATAGGAAAAGAGATTTTTAACCCGTTTTCTCTTTCCTTCGCTGCTTAAAAATCTTCTTTCAGAAGTATCCATCTAAATACTTTTAGATTCAGGGTACCTTGCTTAGATGTTCTCTGTATTTAGCCCGGTCTGTCCTGTTTTCCTCTTTGTCTTCCTCCTGCACAATCTTATCCAGTCAGGTTCTTCTTTGAGGTGGCCATTTCTGACCACCGCTGCAATCGCCTTCAGGAAAGGGATTTAGACCAGCCAAGGAGGAGAGATGCAACTCCCCTCCACTCGGCTAGCAATCTCCCCCCTGTACACCACTTCTAAGGGGTGGCTTCAGCCCCGAATCCAAAGGTTTGGGGTGCTCCAGTGGCGAGCATGGATCGAAACTGCTCACAATCTCGGATTTTGGTGCGTCGCCGAAGAAACCCAAATCGGAAGCCTATGGTCCCTTTATTTCTTGTTTGTCATTGGGTGCAGCTGGGTTTTTGAATTACCATGTTGTATTTTTATTATGTTTCAGGATTGTTTAATTTTAATTGATCATCCTTGGTTTATTTTACTCTTTTCCTAAGTGTCTGATCTTTTATTTTACTCCATAGGAAAATTTTTAAACATTCTCCAGAATAAATATTATGAGGAAGATTTGTATTTTTTTAAAAAAGAAATTTCTGAGAGAGCCTGTATAGTGGTTAAGGCATCAGGGTCTAAACTGGGAGACTCTGAGTTCTAATCCTACATTAGAACTGTGGGCCAATTATTGCCCTAGGAAGGAAGCAATGGCAAAGCACTTATGAAAAATCTTCCCAATAAAACTGCACGTACTTGTTCAGGCAGTCTCTGAAAATCAGATACATTTGAATGGGTGGGGGAGACAATTATGTGGTTTTATTAACTTCAAAAAGCTTTGCAGAAATGTTTGGTAATCCTTGTGAAGTAGTTTGCTTCCTTAGTTCTTCTTTCCTAAAAAAACCTTAAATGACATACTACAATTTTAACAAAATGAAATACTAAAACTTTGGAGATGTGTTTTTACCAGTAGACGCACACATCTACTTTATCCAATATTTCTTGAAAAGATGAAGAACTATATAGAATGACACTTTTTATTTTTGAGTGTGTGAGAGAAACAATTTGGATGGCCGTAGAAAAATTCAGGTTTGTGGATTTTTGTTCGTTTTAAAGCCTGAAGCAGAAGACTTAAGCAAAAATTGGGATAATCTCTTATGGAGATGCTTTAGTTTTGAAATAAGAAAAATGCTTCTGAAGCAGTATTTTGAAGCCTTATTGTGTCACTTCAACTTCAGCAGAGCTCATTGTTGAGTGATTTGTAGGAAAGACAGTAATATTTAGAGAACTGTGTTGCTAGTGTATTCGATAAACTGTCATAGAACAAATTTAATCTTGGAAAATGTTTGAAATAATTCTAATAGATTAGATCCTGGGCTTTATAGCTTAACAGCCTGGTAAGAGTCTACCACACATAATGCTTTTCGGTATAGTAGCAAAATCAAAGCACACAAATGTATTGTCATATTGTATATGTGCACCATCTGCTCATAGATCCCTAGGGCCATAATATCATATCACGTTTCTATGTTGGATGGGACTATGGCTTTCAGACACATAAAAAAATCAGTAGTTTCTCCATTGACTGTGCTAAATCTTGACAAAGGCAATTAAGAATTGGCTATTAAGAATTGTCTTATCTATGTAGCTGTGAGAGAGAAGGAAGAGAGCCAAGTAAGCAATAGCAACAATTTTCATTCATTGAATAGAAACTTGATGGTTGAACATCTAGGACGAACAGATTTTTACCTTATAATAAACAGTCAATAAAGTTGCAGTCATATGCACTTACCATTTTAGTCAGCATCATGTTTTAGTGAAAGCAATTTTGCCTAGTTGTAGTGCTTATCCTGACAATAGATTTGTGGAACTAAGAACTCCCAGGCGAGTGCTGGAAGGAAAGGAAACCTGGGTGGGTCAATTCCCTACTTATACTAATTCATCATTCATTAGTCTGAGCAATTCTGTACTCGCAGATGGATATTTTAAAAGCTGTATTATCAGCTGGTATGGCTGAGTGGTTATGTAATGCTTTTCTGACCCATTAAAAAAATACTAGAAACAATAGGAAAAGTTGATAACTTAAGAACCACTAATTTTATTTTGCAAATGAATATAATGAAATGCAGGATATTCATTTGGAAATACTAATTAGTAGTTGCCACAGCTTTGAACAAGGTATCAGATCAGGTAAACTGTATTTTCACATGAAGTGAACTCAAGACGAAACACATGCATTTCCATTGGCTTTTCCGTACTGTGTTCTCTAATTCCACATCAAAGCTTTCCAAAGATGCAATTTCTGATTTGTAGCTGCTTTGATAATAAATTCCAGCCTTCTTCCCCTTACATTATCAGTCTTTTTTATGGTTGTGTTTTAATGCTTGTCCATAAAAGCTGACTTGAATTTCTGTTATGTACTGAATATTTATTAGTTTGAAAAAAATCTCTACCTATGGATGTGTATATTAAAAGAGCAGTATATTGATTTCATTTTAAAATCAATATCTCAATAGAAATTGATTGAAACTTTTTCTCATACTCTTACTTCAGAGGAACCTTCTTCATGGATAACAGAGTATTGTATTGCTTGTGTAATAGTCATTTGAATATATATCTACTCCAGGGTTGCAATTCTACTGGTTCAGACTGGTTCTATAGAACTGGTTGTTATGATTCTGTGCAGTTTGGGGAACCAGCAAATCGTGCCCCTGGCTGGCCCTGCTATGTGCTGCATGCCCCCCCATGCTCAGTTTTTTCCTTCCTGATACCCAGGGAAGCCTTCTGAGAGCAAAAACACTCCCCCAGGAGGCTCCCCTAAGCCCCCAAAATGGAGTGCAGGGGGTATTGTGTGTCCACCTATGCTCCATTTTTCCTTCCTGAGCCCCAGGGAAGCAACCCCCCAGGAGGCTCCCCTGAGGGTAGGAGGCCCCAAAATGGAGTGTGAGGATGCTGCAAGTCCCCCTGGAGTCTGTTTTTTTCCTTCCTGGGCCCCAGGGAAGCCTTCTGGAAGCAAAGATGCCCCCCAGGAGGCTTCCCTGAGGCCCAGAAGGCCCAAAATGGGGGGGTGCTGCAAAAAAACCCAAGCACACCCACTCAGTCACACGGCCACACCCACCTAGCCATGCCTACCTAGCCACGCCCACATAACCAGTTGTTACAAAATTGGAATCCCACCCGATCTGCTCTTACATACATTCTGTTTGGATTGTCATATGTGATATTTCATCTGAATGTGCATACATTGGGAAAATAATAACCTCAGTAGCAGAATCTTGTCTAGGCTTGGAAGATTAATTATTTATTGGACAGGTATGGTCACCAAGGAATACTAAGGTTGTTGACTAGAATAGGAAGTCAAGCAACTTGGAAAAAGCCAATGATAACCACTTCTTGAACATTAAAGAAAATTGCAAAAATGTGTTTACTGTATGAATTAACTAGAAGTTGTAGACAACTCAAGAGCATCTTTACCTAAATAGATCAACATTTCTATAACAGGAAGTATTTTCAGAATGAGAAACGTTGTCTTTTTGGGACTCCCTTTTACTATCAATTTTAGCAGTGACTTCTGAAAGGACTATTGAAAAGCCTTTCCTGAAAATCACAACTAAGCTTCTTCAAGTGCTCTTCTGAGGATGGTAGAAGATGGGACTCTTGGCAGATAGCTGAGCATAAACAACTAGAGTCCACTAGCATTAATGCTATTTATCACAACATCTTTTCTGCATACCCCAAAATAAGGTGTGGGTCAGGAATTTAAGGATTACTGATGCTTATTCTGTTATTTTATCAAGAATAACCATATAAACTAAATTGCATTTATCTCTAAATGTATGGGACAAACTTCAAAGTAACAGAAATTAACTCCATATCAGTATAATAGCACAAACCAGCCCAGCACAGCTGTAAGGGACCTTGGAGGTAACAGATAACAGATAATTAGAGTTGGAAGGGACCTTGTAGGTCATCTAGTCCAACCCCCTGCCCAAGCGGGAGACCCTACACCATTTCTGACATATGGCAGTCCAATCTCTTCTTGAAAGTCTCAAGTGATGGCGCTCCCACAACTTCCGAAGGCAAGCTGTTCCATTGGCTGATTGTTCTCTTCAAGGTCTTCAAGTCCAACCCCTTGCTTAGGCAGGAAACCCTATACCATTTCAGACAAATAGTTGTCCAATCTCTTCTTAAAAACTTCCAGTGTTGGAGCATTCACAACTTCTGGAGGCAAGTCATGCCATTGATCAATTGTTCTAACTGTCAAGAAATTTCTCTTTAGTTCTAGGTTGCTTCTAGGTTGATTAGTTTCCATCCATTGCTTTTTACCCTGCCCTCAGGTGTTTTGGATAATATATTGACCCCACTCTTCTTTGTGATGGCCCCTGAGATATTGGAACACTGCTATCATGTCACCCCGAGTCATTCTTTTCATTAATCTAGATATATCCAATTCCAGGGACCGTTCTTTATATGTTTTAGCCTCCAGTCCAGGCTTGAAATAATGCATATCCAAAGTATTTCTCTTTTTGGGCAAACTATTTCTGGTATTTATTTACTTTTATAAGCAGAGCATAGAAGGATACAATGGGTTACAAAATGTCAATTGTGTTTCACAACTGACTAATGCACATGCCATTAAAAGCCATCTCCCTCCCCACCATTTCTTTTTTAGAATTTAATTTAATATTTTTTTTGCTTTTAGTACAAATATAGAACTTGCAGACCAGCTGGCCTACATACAAATACTATAATAGGAAGTAGGCCAATTGCACTTTTTTTTGTGGCAATGAAGATCAGAAAACACATGTGCTCCATTGCAGTGAAAATTAAATGTACATTTGAGCTTCTTCTTAAGTCTCACAAACAACTGGCCCTTCTGCAGTTGTTAATATTATTGATACTGGCACGTTTTCCTCACGGAAAGAACTTAATCTGGCATCTGCCCAATTTATGAATGACTTCATTTAACTGTTTGTCCTATAGTTTGAATATGTTACCCAACTTTCAGCAAACCTAACCATACTGTATCTGCCGAGACATATACCCCAATGATTCTTGGTCCTATTTGTTAACTGGAATTCACTCCCAATATGTGCCTAATATGCTTATATTAATTACTTATTTTGTAATTAGTGTCCAGATTTTATGTAAAGCACATAACATATGGACAGAAGAAACGCAATGAATGCAAAGAAGAAAAAAGCACAAATATCAATTTGTCTTTTTGTATAAATAAGATTACATTCCCCTAAGTTCAGTCCCCCTTGATTATTTACAAAAAATCCTGATGATTGCAGGACTTATGCAAAATAGATAAATGCAGAAAAAATGAAAACTGCAGGATTTCCAAGGCACTGGCAGAATTCCATTATTTGACATAGTTAAAGTTATATACAGTATAACTGTATGTTTTGGGAAATTAACAGTACGGTAGTCCTTGACTTACAACCATAATTGAACCCAAAATTTCTGTTGCTAAGTGAAACATGTTAAATGAATTTTGCCTCATTTTTACAGTCTTTCTTGCCTCGGTTGTTAAGTGAATCACTGCAGTTAAGTTAGTAACATAGTTGTTAAATGAATCTGGCTTTCCCATTGGCAGAAGGTCACAAAAGGTGATCACATTTATACAATCATCATAAATAAGAGTTGATTGCCAAGAGCCCAACTTTTGATTATAATGACCATGGGAATGCTGCAATGGTCATTAGTGTGAAAAATCATCATAAGTCATTTTTTTCTGTGCTGTTGTAACTTTGAAGTCACTAAATGAACTGTTGTAAGTCAAGGACTATCTGTACATATTTTTATGTATGATGGCAGTAAGAAATCTCTGGCAACTGAAGCCCATCAGCTTATTGCATGGATCAACAAATCTTTTTTTAAAAATTTTATTATTTTTTTAGACAAACATACACAAACACAACATAAAAACATCAAGCCATCTTCCACTTAAGTACATATAGCGTGTCGGTTGGTTTACAAATTGTTTTGTGCATCCACTTCATAGTCGTCACTTACAATTACTTGTATGTATTCTCATATTATCTATCAAATATTCCTAAATACATTGATATCATTGTTAATCATTTGACTATGCTGTTATTCATTCATATTATGCAAGATGGATCAATAAATCTTTCATGCCCTGATGTAAAAATGGAAAATGATGTGGCCAGAAACCAGCAGTTCTAGAGATACACTACAGATAGAGATAACTACAACTAGTCTTTGACTTACAATCACAACTAACCCCAAAATTTCTGTTGTTAAGTGAGTTTTACGACCTTTCCTGCCACAGGAGTTAAGAAAATCGCAAAAATTGTTAAGTTTGTAACAAGGTTGAATCTGGCTTCCCCATTGACTTTGCTTGTCAGAAGGTTGCAATAGGTAATCACATGACCCTGGGACTCTGCAGCTGTCATAAATAGGAACCGATTGCCAAGCATCTGGATTTTGATCACATAACCATGGGGCTACTGCAATGGTTGTAAGTGTGAAAAACGGACATAAGACATTCAGTGCACTTGTAACTATTGTTCGCTGAGGTCTACCTGTATTGCAAGAACATAGCCCAGTTTCTTTTAAGGCTGTTAAGATATCAGCCAAGTGCTCATTAGCTTAAAAATATAGGAGGAATAGGCCAGAAGTTTAGATATTGGTCTACCACGGTCTGAATTTCTTGCTCTGCTGTGAAAAATTAGTTGTTAGGATAGTAGTTTCATTTGCTCTAAAATGTGTAGAGTAGCTGAGTTGTGTATGAGAATCTTCTGGTAAGACTAGAAAAGTCCTCAGCAAGGGGTTTACAACTTGGAGTGCTCTGCCCTGGTAGGAAAGCTGACATTCACAGGACCAAGATGAGGCCAGGAAGCTATATCTGCACCTCCCCTTAAAACAGATATAGCATAGTAGTTAAACTGTTGGGTTATGCCTGGGGAAAGCCAGGTTGAAATATATGTTTAAGTAATCTTCATGCTAACTTACTTGGTTACTATACACCAATCATTCTCAGTTCAGTCGTTGCAGAGAAAAAATGTGTATATGACCTTTGATTTGAGAAAGGGTCAGTGACTATGTATGCATGTGTGAGAGAGAGAGACACAGAGAGAGACACAGAAGGTGTGTGTGTTTTGTGCCTTTGAGCTAGTCTTGATTCCTGGCACCTTTAGACAAACCCATGAAGTTTTCTTGGCAAGGTTTTCAGAAATGGATTGCGTTGACTCCTCCTTAAGGCTGAGAGAGAGGGATTGACTGAAAGTCACCTCACTGGTTTTGTACCTAAAGCAAGACTAGACCACAACTCATCTTCTAGTTTTTAGCCTGGTACCTTAACCACTACAAATTCATCAGAATTCAAGGAGTTGCCTATGATGCTTGTGTAGGGGTTGTGCTGTTGATAATTATCTGAATACAAAATAAATCTGCCAACAAGTTCCCAACGTATTTTTTAAAGCATGCTTTTGAAAATAATTATAGCAGTCATTTTTCAGGTGTTTTCAATGCCAAGTTTATGTTAGCCTTACTTTAACCGTATTTGGTAACCCATAGAATAAATATAAGCATGAAAATAATGGTTTGAAAAGAAATGCTGCTTCCTTTCTGTTAACATGGTCTTTCTATGCTATATTAAATCCTATGGAATTGAACAGAGTAGGCATTCAGGAGAGAAATACCAGACCTGAAATAGTGAAAAGGAATATCCAGACAATAAATGGTGTCATTTCAGCATGCAGTTATTTGTTTGACATTCTCTATTTGAGTCTGAGAGCAATTGTTAAAGAATTACTGTGCCTTCTAATTGACTTGTTTCTTGTTTTAGGACACTTAGGCAGTGACTGAGGCAAAATGAATATCGCCAGCACTTAAATCAGTTCATAAACCTTTTAACATACAGTTATGTGTTACTGCAGTGTAAGGTGATCATTCTTTTCCCTTCAAATGTTATAAATGATGGCTTAATATAGCCTTGTCTATCCTGGTGTTCTCCAGATGGTTGAATTAAGTGTCTGCAAGAGAGAGGAACAATTCCAGAACATTAGGAAGCAATAGGTTAAGAAGATGGTTTAAGGTTGCTTGCTTTTTCTTTGATTAGTTTCAGTGAAAACCACACTTTCTCACAGAAATAAGCTCCATTAACATTAGTGGATGGGCAACCGTAGTTAGAAGCAGAAAACCTGGTCTCTCAGGCTCAGCCTATTTGTCTCTGCCTAATCTGGAACAACCCAGTGTGAAATAAGTATTAATTTTAATTCATTTCAGCATATGTAAAACTTATTATTTTTCTTTTGGGAATAAATCTTGGTGATGGCATTTTCCCACAGGATACATTGAAATGCTTTACATGGTGGAATGTGGCAAAACCCTGATATATTCAAGACGCTTCTCTAAGTAGAAGTTGAGAAATTAGTTCATTTAATTTGTAATATTTTTGCTATAAGTTTTCTTAATAAGTTAAGTATTGTCTGAGAGTGCACTCATAATATCATAACCAGATGTTAAAGCAATTTTGTTGTTATGAATGCTCTTGGATCTCATTTTGTGGAGGGGACTTGAAATATGTACAGGCTTATAGAGCAATTTGAATAGTACTAAATAAAAAAGAAAAGTATAGATCCAGTAATGTTGCATAGAGTTTGCTGTTTGATACAATTAAGAAGATGCTACCTTAAAGACTAACAACCTAACCATTACATAAGGATTGTGCAGTCACAGAAGCAGGGTGTGGTCTTATTTTAAATTCTTTAGCTTCATGCAAAAGCCAAAAATGTTTTTAAAAAAACAATAGAGAAAGAGAAAAGAAAAGAAGAAAGGAAGCTTGATGTCAGAGACCAGCTGTTAGAGGGGCCTAGTTAGATATAGTTGTCTCCTCTTTGTATTTCGGTATCAAACAGCTGCTTGGCAGATGTCCAGATTCATATATATGAACACGTATAGAATCCATGCTCTATTGAGTAAGGTAATTTAAGAATCGTATCCAGATTCTTGCCTGTTCTTACAGTCTGTCTGTCTGTCTATTTGCTTATCTACCTGCCTATCTGGCATATATGATTAAATCTTATTTTGTTTCTTTAATATATTGGAAATGAAATGAAAAGTGTAGCTTTCTTGACATTGCTTCAAAATCTTTATGATCTGTATCTGACAAAAAATCCCATTGCCATACATTTATTAACTTTATATTTTTCTGAACACACTTTATTATTTTCCCCAGAGACTTGTCTATCTAGCTGTATGTTTTGGAAATTATAATACATTTACTTTGGAAAACAAATAAGAATATCGCACTAAAATCTTATTTATAGGGAATCTGATGTGGGTTTCATGCTTGTTTTTTCTGATGCTGATTTTTTTTGGTTTAGTTCCCTGGCAATGCTTCCCCTTACATTTAATTTTAGACCATTTATTTTGCCTGAGGCTACTATTTCACTGTCTGCATATGGCTGTTTACATTATGTTACACGTTATTACCATATAAGTTGATGGAAAATGTAACTGAGAAAGAAGCAAAGAACTCAAGGGAAGCCAAATAGTAATGGGAATAATTTTATACACTGTTATAGATGACCGTATACATTATTGGTCCTGATTTCAGAAACAGTCTTTAAGTCTTGGCATGGAACAAGAGAAAGTCCTGGGAACAAATGCTCTTGTGACTACACAAGTTCAGCAAATGTCAGAAATAGAAAAAGAAGAATTTGAGATCACTAAGCAACAACTGTACTGTTGTTTTAGTTTGTTGAATGGGATCCAAATATGTTTGCTCTAGGTAGATCTCTATTTCAGAGGCTGTGGCCTTGTAAGAAAAAAAAGCTTGTTTGGTAAATTTCTACATTCATTTCCCTTTTTTTATATAAGAAGAATGAGGGGAAACTGCCATTTTTTATTTATCTAACCACTGTTTACTGATATGTTCAAACCCTTTTAGCTTAAATTCTGATGAAGAATTGAAGCTCATAAACTTTGATATTGAGTGACTTAGATTTCCCAGTTTGGATGCTGTAGAACTGTGGCTAGTTTATGGCTGAAAGAGGGATGGTTTTTTTAAAAAAATCTTTAGTACAGCAAAAATAGAATATGCAGAAAAGGGAATATGTGAGCCTGAGGTTTATTATGCCTTATGCCAATAGCACAGTTTTCTGTTACCTCCAAACCATTTATTTATTTATAAGATTTTTTTATCCTGCCTTTATTATTTTTACAAATAACTCAAGGTGGGAAACATATCTAATCCTCCTCCCTCCTCCTATTTTTTCCATAATAACAATCCTGTGAGATGAGTTGGGCTGAGAGAGAGTAAATGGGCCAAGTTCACGCAGGTGGCTTTCATGACTAAGGAAGGATTGAACTCATGGTCTCCTGCTTTCTAGCTTGGTGTCTTAACCACTAGACCAAGGGGCCAAACCCATTTGTATTGCAGGCCGTATCGTGATGCATCGCAATGTTTTTTGGATCTGGGCTGGGGCTGGGGCTGGGGCTGGGCTGGGCAGGTTGTATCCAGCCTGCAGGCCACCAGTTTGACAGACCTGCACTAGACCAAACTCTATGGATGATTCATATGACTAGAACCAGTACATCTTTAAAATACTTTAGAACACTCTCTGTGTTTTGAACATGTAGATCTGATTTATGCATTGAGCTAAGACAAACTGTGGCTTGTTTAACTTACTTGAAGTTTTATGTGTTTTCATTCTTTGCAGTCTTAATTTAGCATGTTACATGAATGTAAACCACTGTGGCTAATTCAAAAGATTAGGACTAAGAAACAGAACTCCTTATCCGGTTATTCTGTGCAAAATATTTTATCATTGTTTGTTAACAATCTAAATGTTCTTATAATGGATAGAATTTAAATACAATAGTGAACAGGTGTCCCTGAGTTTTAAGGCTATGGAAAGACTGGTCCAATTTATTCTGATCTTGGAAAGACAGGAGAAATTTAGCTATAAATTCTGGGGCAGATCTATATTTAGGAAGCTAATGTTGTTACATATGTAAGACGTCTGTGTTGCTGCAATAACACAACTTACTTTGTATGGTTTTGGTGAACTTCCATTGTAAAGAAGGCTCTAAATATACAGTTACAGATCTAAGTTTCAATATACTGAAACTAAATATTAGTAAAAGTCTGCTAATTCACTAATGGACTAGTGTAGGAAAATGTCTCTAACCATTGAAGATGTGTGGCCTTCAGCTCCTAGAATTCTGCAGCCAGCATGCCTGTCCATGGACATCTTAAGTTGCTGGGGTTGAGAAATGTTGATTTAGAGAATTTGCATAGGCATAAGTGGTATAAGATGTTGAATTAATAGAGGAGAAAAAAAATCACACATTTTGTTCTTACATTGAACTAATATATAATGTGCTAATTATGTATCGGTGTAGTGCTTGGTATTGCTGTAAATGCTATGAAAATTATGAAGTGTATACTTATTCCAGAGCATATACCTTCTATACTGACAAACCAAGTTCTATTTTGTGCACTCTTTTCTGATTCAAATTCCTAACCGATGTATAATTAAAAGTAGAGAGAAGTTTGCCTAAACATATCCAGGAAACTCTATATTTAGTCTTTAACCTGTTACAGTTCTTTTTTACTGCTACAATAGATCCTGAAGCGTTAATATCCTACTTAGCATATTTCCACTCAAAAGTGCTTGCTTTAACCACAGTGGGAAATTATGAATGATGGCTTGTGTGTTCCTATACCCATTCAGCTTTTTGTAAGTATCCCAGTAGTCAATGTATTTTATTTTATTTTCCAAATTTCTGAACAACTTATCTCCCTCAAAGAGGGACCGCTATCAAGGTGTTATTTTATCTCTGATCAATAGAGGGCACTCCTATAACAAACTTAAACATATTTGACCTGCTCAGTGATTATTCTATAGCCTATTTTCATATTTTAGAACTGTATGCTGAATATGCAAGCTTGGTTACAGACAATGTTTAATGTGGTACTCCAAGTTCACCAATATATTGTAATCTGAAATCTTCTAATTTCCTAAAAAATATAGCTGAAATCAAGCAATTTAAGCCAATATTTCAGGTATCAGTATCTTCATGTGATCTTTTATAACATCCCTCTAATTCAATATTTTTGGTGGAAAAGGAGTTATCTTTGTTTGGTTTGTTGAAAGTTTGTACTCTTTGCAAGTGCTAGACCAATACTTGAATTCAGCTTTGCTGTCTGGAATCCGCACTGTATATCAGACATAAATACAATTGAACAAGTCCAGAAGTATTTTACCAGAAGAGTACCACATTCCTCTGTTCACAACAGAATACCCTACACCACCAGACTTGACAAGGCTTAGACAACCTTGAACTACACTGGCTAAGATTGGACTTAAGCATAGTACATAAAGTCATATGTTACAATGTCTTACCAGTTAATGAATATTTCAGCTTTAACCACAACAACACAAGAGCACACAACAGATATAAACTTAATGTAAACCTCTCCAAACTTAATTGCAGGAAATATGATTTTAGCAACAGAGTTAATTAATTAAAATTCTTGGTATACTGAAAAGTTGAGGATAGTGCTAGACATTATTTTATTAATTATTTATTTATTTATTTATTAATTCCATTTATATACCGCCCTTCTCCCAAGGGACTCAGGGCGGTGAACAGCTCATCTAAAACCCCACAGAAAATACAAAAGTTAAAAAATATTAAATTTAAATCGGCTGCGTAATAAGACTAAGAAACCCCCCCCCCACCCTTAAAACCCAATTTAGAATTAAAAAATGGAAACCAAATTTAAAATCATTTTCTCAGCCCAGGCCGGCCTGCTCAAAGAGCCAGGTCTTCAACGCGCGCCTGAAGGCCCTCAGGTCCGTGCCGGTACGAAGTTCCGGTGGCAGAATATTCCAGAGGGCGGGGGCACCCACAGAGAAGGCCCTACTCCTTGGCACCGCCAGACGACACATAGCGGCCGACGGCACCCGGAGCAGACCCTCCCTGTGGGAACGCACCGGCCTGTTGGAGAACGTTGGCAGAATGCGGTCCTGAAGGTAACCTGGTCCCATGCCATGGGTCGCCCTAAAGGTCAAAACTAGAACCTTGAAGCGAACCCGGAGAGCCACCGGCAACCAATGCAGCTCGCGCAGGAGAGGCGTCACATGGGCGCTACGTGACGCCCCCATGTGAATTCAACTAGTGGAAAACATTGCTAAACTGATGATAGAGTTCACTTTTAAGAAAGATTGTGGAAGTTGGCAATCTTTTCAGAGGAAAACTTTATTAAAAATTTCAGGTTCTACATATGTGTATTGTACTGTTTCTGCCTGCTGTAATCATTTAGTCCTTGAGGAAATCCTCAAATTGTCATCCATAGAATGTCCTGCCCATGTTTTTACATTGTGTGTGAATTCTATTGTGGTCTGAACGATGCATAGAAAAAGTAGGTGTTATTGATTCTAAGTCCTGTGATTTAGGTTGTAGTGTACAGGAACCCTTAGATGATGAAACATCTCTATTGAATAAAGAAATATGCGGTTAGAAGAGATTCCAAATGTTATGATGCCTTTGCATGTCCAATTGGTATTAGAAGCATCCTTTATAAGCTTTACCTGTTCATCAACTATTTGATGAAGATTCGATGAAATTTCATTACTGTTACATTAATGAACATTTCTGGATCGGGATGCACTCTGCAGTCACTCTGCCCTCATCATCTCCCGTCTAGACTATTGCAATGCTCTCTACATGGGGCTCCCCTTGGAGAGCATCCGGAGGCTTCAGCTGGTGCAGAATGCAGCTGCATGGGTGTTTTTGGGGGCTCTTCGCAACTCCCATGTTACACCGCTCCTGCGCGAGCTGCATTGGCTTCCAGTGGCCTTCCGGGTGCGATTCAAGGTGTTAGTGGTCACCTTTAAAGCGCTCCATGGCTTGGGACCTGGGTACTTATGGGACCACCTGCTGCCACCATCAGCCTCCGTCGACCAGTGCCTCTCACGGCCAGGCCTCCTCGGGGTGCCGCCAGCTGGGTGATGCTGGCTGGCGGCCCCGAGGATGCGGGTCTTCTCTGTGGGAGCACCCTCCCTCTGGAGTGAGTTACCCCCGGAGATGAGAAATATCCCTGACCTGCGAACCTTCCGGCGCGCGCTGAAGACCCACCTTTTCCAATAAGCCAGTCTGGCCTAAAGTTACTGGTTAGGGTTTTAAATTGGTTTTAATGGTTGCAGTTTTTAAAATTTTTCCTTGTTCAGTTTTATTTTCATTGTATTTCAGCCACCAATTTAATCCATTTTTAAATTCTATTTTAAAATTGTATTTATAATGTGTGTCATTTTTACTTGGCTGTACACCACCCCGAGTCCCGTTGGGAGAGGGGGTGGTATATAAAATCTAATAATAAATAATAAATAAATAATGATATCCTGAGTGGAATGCTGTATAACTTTAATGATCCTTCAGATCCTCTTGATACAACATGCAGTCACCAGATGTTTAAGACAAGAATGGTTAAAATGGCTTAGATATTAATGCACTATTGCTTTTGGTCATCAGTTTATTTCTGAGTTCAATGCAATGTAGTAGCACTAGTTTTTAAATGATCAAAAAAATCCATATCTAATGGTTTTAATATCATTCTGCCAGGCTTGAAAATCACTTTTAGATAATTGGTTTTCTTACAGATTCATAATGGTTATTTGTTTGGCAGGTACCAATGACACAGCCCTTATTCTTTTCTTGGTCAGATTAAGAAAAGCCCTACCTTCTTGCATTCAAACATCTTTCAAAAATGTATTGGCATACTCTTTCTGTTGTTTCAACGTTCTGTTATTTTTATATGTCTTAGTAATGCTGAATATTTGTATAGGTATGTGTGTTGCTAATTATGAGCATTAATTTATGTGTGTATTTTATAATTGTACTTTATTGTAAATTTGATTTACTTAATGCAATAGAAGCTTAGGATGCAATTGTCAAACAGTTGGATTCCTATTTTGGTTTTTAAAAATGATCTCATACATTGAGCTCTTCTGAAATTTCTGGGTCAAATCTATACATCTGTTTAATTTCAAGTGGCCTGTAGAAGACTAGATTTCCCACTAGGAGCCAAGCATGAGATAAATGTGTAGTTAATCTAGTCTCTGACTACAGTGTAAAACATATGTGCAGTTCTTGTGCTTTACTAATATTAGTTTTTTTATAACTGTCCATTATTTTGCAGTACTTTCCAGCTTTGTGATATCCAACGGACTGATAGCACAATTGCAACTCTTCTTGACTTAGGATCATTGGCTCCTGAATGCTCTACTGTGATAAAGCAGTCTGACCAAGAGACAGGAAAACCCATATCTGAAACCAAGAGGTATGTTGATTCCATTGGACAGAAGAAAATTCTAGCTCCATGTGATCCCTTTTTTAGGATATCGCTATTTTATAAGTGATGTATGGCATGGTAACAACATATTTTATTTAGTTTAATTAATACATTAATCAGCTTATGTTACAAATTAACAAACCAAGTGGCTGAAATTGAAGGTACATTTTGATAATTTCACAAATACACTGTCTTCCCGCCAAACTTGATGGGAAAAATGGTTTCTACCCTGTGTGCATTCAGATTAAGCAGATGGTTTGCATTTTGATATAAAATCACTGTGGATTTTTTTTTTGCACGCAAACATACATCATGCTGTTGGAGAAAGTACTGTAGTATAAAAAGTGAAGAATTGTAAGAAGTGAAAATGGCTCTCTTTTAGTAAGTCTACAAGTCAAAGATGTCATTAAATTAGAGGCATCTTTTGGGGTAGGTAGAATGGCATGATACATGAGGTTTGAGAAAATATGTTGTTTTTTAATGGTTTTCTTATATTGTAAACTGCCTAAAATCTATTGACTGGATGGTGGATGAATTTTTGAAGTAAATAAATGTAGTTAAAAAAAAAAGATTAAAAGCAAAATATAAAATGGCAAATGTGTAAACTATCTCTGGTTTACCTGAAGACTATTCAGTATACATCTTCGTATTTTTCTTTTTTGATGCCATCCTTCTGTATCTAAACAAAAATTAATACACTGCCTTTTCTTCTTAAAATTCTCCTCTGTCTTTTTGAGGAGCCCAACCATTATATCCAACAGGTTAGTAATAAGTTGATATAAAATAATTTACCCATGAATGCCATAAAAAGATTTACTAAAATCTTAGCAACTGAATTATTCTATAAAATCAGGTTCTAATGAAAATTTACTTGAAAATTTAATTTTTCCTCAATATATTCCAAATATATCTGATGACCCTTTAAACATTTTCTCAGCATCTGTTGTGGTTACACAAATTATTATAGAAATCCTCTAAGAATTTATATAAATCTTGAAACAATATTTATTTTAATACTTAATTTCCATTAAGCTCTTGAAGATTTACAGTTAACTTTTTCTGTCTAAACACAATAAATACTATAATTCATCCACATTCTTGGAAGCAATTTTTTTCTGATACATTGGCTGTTTTATTTTATCATTCTACCCAAGAATATGTCATTAGCATAACTCGCATATTTTTGTGGCACTCTATAACATAATTCCTTTTATCCAAATGGTTTCCACATAATTTTTCTATATTTTTAGTCATCTTATAGAGAGATCTTTTTTTTTCATATAGGATGCCTATGTTCCCTTCCTCTAATCATTCTGATCTGCTCTTTTTTCTTTGATTCTTTTCCTTTTCTTTCATATATATTTTCCCATGATCCTTTCTTGACACTACCAAATAATGTCTGTCTCACCATCATAGTCTCTAATATTCTTCAACAATTTTCTCAACATTTGATTACAAATAGTAAGTAAAAAATTCTGATGGAGACATGGACAGATTTACATTTAAACTATGTATTTGAAACAAACTTCTAAGTAAATATTCAGCAATCTTTGGTCTCTGAAGAGCCTAATCATTCTTCCCATATCCTCTCATCTCATTTCCATCAACTTATCTATCCATGTCAGATAAAAGAATAATAACCATTTTCACATTACATTCATTCCCCAAAACTCATCCTGTCATATTCTATCAGAAGAGGGGAGGAAGGAGTAAAGGGATATAGAGAGGAGGGATGACAGAACGAGAGGAACCAGAGGTACCAGCCCGGAACAAAGACTGGCAGATCCAAAGACATAAGCATGAGAATGGAATGCAAACACCAACCAAAAGTTTGAATACAATTTGGCATTTATGGAAGGACCAAGGGGAAGGGCTCAGGAGAAGGGAAAAGGACTGAATTTACATTGGAATATTCATATCTGGCTTTGCTTACACTGTAACCATTTGGCTTTAGTAAAAGTATACCTTTTGCTACAAATGGAGTCAAATCTCTTTCCTAAATTCCAAGCTGGAATAGGCCTAACACATCCCTTCTACTTTCATTAGCACCATTCCACAGTAACATACAACTATGACTAACCTGTGAGCTAGGAATATTTGATGAACTCCCACAATTACTGCTTATACTTTTTGACAGACATTTTATCCTTTTCATTCAATTTAAACTTCCATGATTGTCAACTCAACAAGATCAGATCATATTCATTCAGATTTATTCCATCCTTTCCCTTTCTCTCAGTTTCACAAGTGCACACCATATCTATTTTTAAAAAGATTTCTTTCATTAATTTATGCTCTTTACTATAATACTCCTCTTAGATTACAAGGCCATATGCCATTGACGTCAACAAATGACCCGTGAACACTAACCTTCCACTTCCCTTTATGGCTTTAATCAAGGTTTCACATCATGGTTTTTAGTGAGATAAAGGGTAGATTAGATTGCCAGCTGTTCCCCCACATAGCATTATAAAAAATACAATACTAGTCAGTTGGTGCTTATTTTGGCAGAATGCCACGAACCCACCCTTAACCCAGTTTTACATTGTTTTGTTTCAATCAGATTCTCTATTCTGAAAATTTGGTTTTCAGGACAAAACCAAAATCATTCCCAAAATTGGGAGATACTATAGTGTAATGACACATTCACTATTTCCTTTTAACAATAAGAATAATTAAAAAAAACAGCTGAAGGTCATAGGATATATCTCATTTGTAGTCTATACATTACATACATAATTTATGATATCTGATTTGAAAGTACAACTATTGTTGTTCGGTATTGATTTTATAATACTGGGTTGCTGTAGCATGGAGAGTGTATTATTTAGCCACATTCTAAAACTAAATCAAGATTTTTTATTAAAAGCAAAATATGTCCTTTTAATATGCACAGAAAAATATTGCATATATTTGTGCTAATATGCTGCTACATATATTAAAAGTAATAACTTGGTAAACTAAAACATTTTTATTTACTGAGAATATGCCCACAATATAATATATAATTTTAAGAAAGAGTTTTTGCCATCTTTTGGGGCATTTTTGTGTGTGTATATATATATATATATATATGTTCCACCTTTGGAAAAAGACTGCAAACTTTCCCAAAAATCTGAAAATGGGTTAATGCTTTTTCATAGGACTGTAGATTATGTGAAATCTGAGTTCATCTCAGAGAATTTCCAATATCTTCCAGTCTCTTAGCAAAGGCAGACTGAAGAACAGATATGATATCAGCATATATTCTTTGTATTGTAGCTCATTAGATATAGAAGTAATCATTCAATTCATTTGAATGAAAGTCTTAACCAAGTTTATTAACCATGTAATTATTAAATCCTGCTATGAACCATGTTCTGTTGAAATATCTAATTTTCAATCTGATGGTTACCCTTTATTTCACATGTAATCCCTCCCCAGTGAAATGAGACACATGCTCACATAGGTATCAGGTGCAAAAAAAAAAAAAGAGCAGCTGCTGTATGTAGCTTTATACATTTATATTCTTGTTCATGAAAAGGTCATGGTATGGAATTGAGGTAATTGAGCCACACCTTCCCAGGGGACCATGTTTTCTTCCACCCAATTGTTCAAGTTAGCAGCTTAGGGCAACTGTCTTAAGCATTACCTGAATCCCGAAGAAATATATTCATTTAATACGCATC
The DNA here is from genome assembly GCA_023653725.1 of Bungarus multicinctus. NCBI lineage: Eukaryota > Metazoa > Chordata > Lepidosauria > Squamata > Elapidae > Bungarus > Bungarus multicinctus. The sequence continues at coordinate 62,938,949 of CM042844.1, forward strand.
AATTAACAGAAGAGGAAGTTTTATGACAAGTGATATGTTGTCTTTCCTTCTACATCAGCAAATAGAAGCGTGGGATAGGAGACATAAGAAGACTACTTATGTGAGGCATACTACAGGAAACATGTCCCTGCAAATGCATCACCAAAAAACCAGCACTTCAGTAGTTTTTTTCTTGGCATTTCGCCTAATGTTGCACATGAACAGTAAAACACATTACATCATTACGGGAATTCTGTAATTGATTGCCAGCGTAGGGTTTTAATGAGAATTGATTAGAAAAAACAAAAACTGAGTTTGTTTTGTTACCCTGTTTGTTTTCTTCTGAGTGTTGGTGTTATTTTGTTCTTTATGATTCAAAGTGTTAAAACTTAGAGCGAGCAAGTAGTAGAATTTAATATCTATGTTTTTGTAGATAGTTCCATCCTTGGGTTTAAAGAAATTCTCGGTATTGACTTATTGTGTTATGAAATATTGTATTTTAAAATCATGATTTGCTATTGCTACCTGTATCTAAAAAAAAAAAAAAACAGACTTAAGAGGATATTGAGACCAAAAAAAAATCCTTTATCAATTCATGGGTTATCAAAGTTTCAAGTTTGTAGAGGCTTCTAATAAAATTCAGAAGAATTTATTTCAGACTTAATTTGTGCAGTACTAGTAACAACAGCATTAAGAATGCTTCTTAAAAGAAATTTTAAAACATGTTAAGATGAGCTTTTCAATCTGATGTTCTTTATGTTCGTTGGGATTTTAATTACCAGAATATAGCCTCACCCACATTGGGAGGAATGTAATGTTGGGAAAGTCTGAACAAGGTAAATTTTAATGAACAACAGATGAGAACAATAATACAAAATAAATGTTTTAAGTATGTTGTTGGATATATTTAAGGATTCAAAGGATTTGATTGAAATAATGCAAAAGCATCATTCTATTTTTTCTCTCCATTTTATTCAAACTAATAGCAAAATAAGTTTCATTTCCAACTAAATCTTGCAAATATGATTTGTAGCTTCTGACTGCTGTTCATATCAATGCAAAACTATTCTCCCTTTGCTGATAAGACAGGGCTTCAAAATCACAGCGAGCATTTTTAAGGTGCAAATTATTATATAATTTTGGCATATGCGTAGTTTGTTCTAATCCTACCTCTGCCTATTCTTTCTAGTTCTACAATTAAGGAAGGGCTTATAGATATTAATGGCAAGATTCCCCATTTCTCTGGTTTAGTCAGATGGCTTTGATCTAATTGATTAGACCCTGTGACAAGTAAAACTTTAGATCTTCTCCCATCTGTCATCCAATTCTACCAAGGCTTGTCTGCAATAAATAAAATAAGTCTCCTATAGGTCTTCTTCATCTATAGTACTTTCCTTTAGATACTTCCCTTAAACACTTCACAGATTTTGGGCTATTCACTAACTAACAAGCCTTTAGCAATAAAGGTAAAATATAAGATCTATTTCCAAGTTTAAATAGATGAAACAAATACAATAATAAAATATGCGGAATACAAATAATCAGTGTTCTTTGTCTTTATACAATGTTCTGATTTGTTAAGTATAATAGATTCTTAACTGAATTGCCTTGCCTGTAAATTTATCAGTTTTGCTAGCATCTTAGAGCCCAAAAAGAAATAGAACAGTCTATGATTCAAATCCCAGTAGACTGTTTTTTCAAGTAGAGTTTTTAAATGATTAAGCCTAACAAGGGACATACAGTTGACAATCAAATAAAACAACAGCAATATCTTTGATGACTGGGCACCACATAGACACATCTAGCCAATGATGGAGCCTTTAGCAGTGAAAAGCTGCATAATCCATTTTAGGATCACTAGCCATTCTCTTTTACATTAAAATAAAAACTCCATTCTCAACTGCTACTAGAGCTGTTGTATAGCTGTTGGGCATCATTGCCATTTCCAAGATCCACCTAGTCCTTCCAGTTAGTGAGGCTTTTTAATAATCAAGAAAGTCCCATCCTTTTTAATGTTCGTTGATTTGAGGAGTAGAACAAGATGACAAATAAATCACTCAACAGTAAGAAGTATTTCAATGTACCAGAAAATGGCCTCTACATATTGTCATGAAGTTCATGAAGTCCCTTGAGGCATTTTTACACTATCCTTGCTACTTTCAGTTGCTGATCAGTAAAGGCTTATGCCAAAAGAGGCTTAACTTTCATTTCTTTGCAAGCAAGATAGAATTTTTCAGCCTATTTAAGTAGTTTTTCTCCCAAATTTGCCTGGATCCACCTGCATAAATGCATAGAGGACTAAGATTTCTATGGTTTTTTTTGTACAAGGGATATATTGTCAGCTGTATTAATATGTCTATGAACCAGATGGCCCTTGGTTCTTTTACGCTGTGTGAAATTTATGTGTTACAAAGCAAGGTGATCTAGGTTTCAGTGGAAAACAAACATGTATCAGTGGAAGTGCACCATTGAATGAAAAAAGTTATGTTTCATACTCTTCCTTGAGCTAAATTTCTAGCAATAATAACAAAATTCTGTCTGTGTGCATGAGAGAAAATAGGCAAGAATTTCAATATCCCTAGTGGGCCTTTTCTGTAGGGCAAAAGTATCCAATAACACTTATTCCTGTACATTCTCAGGAAAAGCAAATACATTATTATTTAATGACTGTTTGCCATTGTGATCAAGCTTGTCCTGAAAAATGTTTTAGAGTTCCAAGAAAAATGTGAATGTATGCCAAATAAGCAATATGAATTACATACCAGCTATATGTTTTACATTTAGAGCTCGGAAAGTTTCCTATGTGAAAAGGGTAACCTTTTCCAAACCATTTATATTCTACAGAGAAGATCCTTATCACAGTTCCTTGTTACATTTTAAACAATGTACTTTAAAGGTGAATTGGAAGAAGCTGTTTCATCTAACATTTGTATAGTGATGCATATTAGATTGTTTTTTGTCTGTTCAGGATACTTCTTTATTTAAAATGCTGCTAATGGCTTTCTGCAACCTGGAAACACCGCAGATGTATTAACTTTAAGCCCAAACCAGCACTGCAATTGTTGGGAAAACTGGGGGTTGATGTATAGCTCTGAATATGTCCAGGTTGAAGAATATTTAAATATAAAATGTGAATCACACTGAATTGATCAGACAATTTTTTCCAAGAGTTTGATTTACTTGTCTGTAGATACCACTCCATAAGTACAGAATTACATTGATTGAATAATTAAATCCCAGCGTTATCTTTTACTACAGTGTAAATAACTCTTTCTGACTTTGTGAGAGTTGTGCTTGGTTTTTTTTTTCATGTGCCCTTGGGTTCTAATAATCAAAGTTGATTCAAAGAAAGAATTGTAAGAAGGAAATTCGTCTATTGTAAGTATATCAACAATGGGTGTCAGGAAACTATTTCAGCCTGATCACATGAGCCCTTTTAAATTGATATTTCGGAGTCTGAGCTTTATGATGTGAATTGCACAGTTGTGTGTAGACGGGTATGGCCTGGTTTGCACATTGTGCTAAACTATTATGAAATTTACTTTTTTTAAATTTGGCATGATGTACAAAGCCACCCATGACTGCTCAGTGTTAAAAGAAGCCATTTTCAGTGACGAGTCGTTAAATTCTGATTTAGCATTATTTGTGATGTGTTTTTAACCATAAATATACAAAAAGTAGCACCAAGTTCTATGGGTTGGATATCATTATTATTGTTATTGTTCAAATAACTATATGTTTAAACTGGATTTGGCATTTTTATACACCTATTGAATTTTCGCCAAGAAAGTGGGATAGAGAGATGATGATGTTGATGGTATTAAAGAAATCACCTTAGGATGTAAGCTGTTCCAAGTAAAGCTGCCTTTTCAATTGATAGATGGTGATTTTGTCAATGCCAATGATGTTCAAATGGTGTTCCAGATGTTTTGGGATTGCAAAGGCACCCATCACTATTGGTACTGTCTCTGGTTTCTTTTGCCATAGTTGTTCTATTTGCAGCTCTGTGTATTTTTCTCTGATGGAATGTTGTTCAGATTCCCAGGAGGCAGGAATGCATTTCAGAATAGCAAGAGACAGTGCAGCTTAGATTAGTATGGGAGAGAAAGGGTGAAAATAGCTGTTCTCTAATAGCCTCCCAGTGTATATGGTTTATGGTGCAAGGAGTCTGCTTTGGTTATGTGACTTTAAGTGCCTCATTGCATGTCGAATGTGAAATAAGAATTCAGTGTTGACCCTAAAAAAAGTCAGTAAGTCCAGAAATGGATATTAATTTATCATTGTTCTAATCACTCACACAAAATCCTTCCCTTGAGGAATATCATCTCAGAATTAAAATAGTACTACAGATTTCTCTGTTTATTCCAATGTAATCATTGTTTTCTTAAGGTGTATGCAAACCTCCAACTCATATTTAAATTAAGAATGGCTCTAGAACCTATATACAGGTAATCCTCAGCTTATAACAATTCATTTAATAATCATTTAGTGACTGTTTGAACTTACAATGAAACTGAAAAAAGTGATTTATGACTTTTTTCCATACTTAGAATCATTGCAGTACCCCCAGGATCTCGTGATTAAAATTCAGATGATTGGCAACTGACTCATATTTATGATAGTTGCAGTGTTTTGTGACCTTCTGACAAGAAAAGTCGATAGGGAAGCCAGATTCATTTAGCAACCATGTTACTAACTTAACAATTAGACTGATTCACTTAATAACTTTGGCAAGAAGGGTCATAAAGTGGGGCATAATTCACAACAACTACCTCACTTAGCAACTTAAATTTTGACTCAATTGTGTTTGTAAGTCAAGGACTACCTTTACTTAAGGACAGATAATGCATACTTCTTTCTCACTATACATTCAGCCAGCATTAGGCATGTATCCTGTCATATCTTTTTTCATGCCATGAAATAAAAAAACCATGATGTTCTTCAGTGGAAATCATTTCATGTTGTACAAATATCTTGTTCATCATTAAATAAACATGTTAATTATAAGTTCCAAACTGTAAACTTGTTTCTGAAAAAGGAAACTTCTTTTTCTGAAAAAAGATTCATGGGAAATGCCAACAATCTTGGCATTTGATACTGAAGACGTTACATAAGAATGGTTTTTAATTCGTTGATCTAGCAATCCCCATCTGGAGGCATGATAGATAGGGATATATTTTAACATCCCTGTTGAGTATAACTATGGAAAGAAAGGATAGGTTTCTAGTACTTTTCTATAATCCCATTCTGTAGATCTCAATAACAGTCATTTTTAATTTGAAGGTATCCTTTTTTTAAAAACAGGAATGAGATATGTTTGCTTTAAAACATAAGGTTTGGGTTAGGATTAGGCCTGCCATTGTTTCATCTAATTTTATTTTAATAGGTACATGATCACTGTGTTCAAATATTTAAAATTTTGTTACAATGAAAACAGACACCATTGTTATTTGGTATTAAAGATAAAAGGTTTAAAGTAAACATTTTCTCTATAGAAAGAGAATTTGTCATTAAATATTAATAGTGTCCAAACCATTGATCATGGTTGGATATAACAAAAGTTGTTGCTTAGTGAATTATCTTGATATTAGCAAAGAATTGTTGATAGATAGACACTTAGTCTCTGAATCAGTGAAGAAATAGAGGCTCAAAATCAACTTTCAGCTATTAGTTAAATGTGAATATAGAAAATGAGAGCTGTAGTTTACTTGCACATAGTGGATCAAAGAACTGGAAATATGGTAATGACTTTATAAAGAGATGTCTTTTATGTTTATAACCCAAAGGTTTTTTAAAAGATATAATTTGGATCTTAATTGGAGAACATTATTGAACAACATCAAAATAGATGAGAATTGGATTTCCTTGTTATTCCTTTGTATCTAAACAATGTCCAATTTGTCTAGTTTTTGAACTAAATTTACACATTTGCAAGCTTTTATAACAGAGATGAAAAAGGAATATTTTATACATCATACCTTCTAGTATTATGCGATATCATTTATCAAAGTGAATATTTGACAGTGAAATAAGACTGTATTGAATGTGCTGAATTTGTCTGGGTTTTGAAGTAACTGGTAATGTTTTATGATTGGTTTATCAACAAACGTAAATTATAAAATCTGAGTTGACATTTGATGTTCCTTTTGCACTTGTGATTTAGTTGATTATCCATAAATTGAGATATGTCTTTAGTGAAACAGAAGTAGATTGTCAGTTACACATTCTAAGAGGAGTTTGACAAGACATCATCTATTTTCTTAGCAATTTTATGGAATTATATTCAGGTCCTTAGGAGACCATTAATGCAGTCTGATTCATGTACCTATTATGTTAAAAACTTTGATCATACAGAAGAGACTATTACATTTGTCTTCCATGAAATAAAAAGCATAACTCAAGATTGAACAAAGTCTTTCCTGAACCAGTGCTTTATTAATTTAAATATTTCAGCTACTAACCCATAGTGTTTAAACAGAAACCTCTTTTATGGGTATATTTGCTTTGTGACACTGGCCCATTTGCCTTAAACCATAAAAAGATGAGCAATCTATCTGAATATCTACAGTTCTTTTTATATGTACTTTTAGCAGATGCTAGGCAACATGTGCCCTGCTTGGTCATCATTTCACATTATTTCCTTATGGAGAGCCTAAGACTCCATTCCATAGGACGCCATTCTGAACGGGTGAGAACTTAAAGAACTGGGACTGGTGGATAATGAATAGGGCATGCAAAGATCAAAGAGGGATAGCGGAGAGCAGATAGTGATAACATGAGCTGTTAATAAACGAGAGTGGATAGAGCGGATACAGATAAGAGCAAGGACAAGCTGTGTTTAGATGAAAGTGTGATTCAGACACTTATAGAGAGACTGATTCTGGGAGTGAAGATTGACTGGTGTAGAGTGTGAATCTGAACTGCAGAGAAAAAAACGAAACTGACAGAGGGTAATCCTAAACATCCGAAAGGGAGTCGAGACTGGAGGAGAACAAGAGACAGTAATTCTAAATGGCCCACTAATTGGGGACAACAAAGGAGACTCTCGGAGAATTGATAGTCTCCATATAAATCACCCAGCTCCATTTAATCACCCAGTTGATTAGTCAGCCTGAATTTAAATTCCCACTCAGCTGATTGGACAACCTCCACTAAACCCCCACCCAAACCTCCTCCTTTCCAAACTCCAAAGTAGATGATTGGTGAGCTCATTCAAATCTTCTCCATTCAAATCTATCAAACAGCAATGCTTCCTCTTTAAAACAAAAACAAAATAAAACAAAAACCAAAAAAACATGGCTTTAAGGAAAAACAAAGGAACTTTACACAACAACCTCCAATACTTTACTACTTCCACTATTTCAGTACCTCAAGACCAAATATTGATAGATAATGCTTTGTCTATAATAATTGATTTATCATATAATAGTATAATAATTATTAAATGACCACTAATATACTGATTCATTGAATTGATAGAGATTTAATACTGTATCATTGATTATCTAGTCGATTGATTGATTCTTAGTAATAAGTTGATTGATTGATTTTTAGTAATAAATAACCTTACTTTTGGTTTGTTCTCTAACTTATCAATTAACATTTATTAACAACATTCATTAAGTAACTGTCCACCTATCACATTAATTAGCTATTGTAATTGTTTAGTGTACTATTGTCATTGACCATGCAGCCAGAAAATCCAGAAACTCCAAATCCTTCACTACCAAACAATAACAAAATCATATTATCTCTACCAATGACCTCCCAGACTCCTGTACATGCTTCAGATGTCTTAAAACCATCAATGAAAGCAAAAATAGCATCAAATGCTACCTATGTGACAATCAAGCCCACCTTGCCTGCTTAAACTTAAACAAAGATGTAGCTGATCTCCTAAAAGCATCAGATACATTCCATCATGTTTTCCTAAGCTAAACAAACCAAGTACCCTGCCTGACAGAGTTGATAGCATAGAATCACTCATGCACTCAATAGAAAAATGCTTAGCAACACATTTTGAAACAATTATATAAGAAAGCCTAATTTCTCTTGAAAAAAAATACAGCACTGATCAGCTCAAAATCAAATCCCAAGCCAACAACCACTACCACAACTACTACCTCAACTACAATCACAACCAAAAGTAACCACCAAACTACAACCACAAATAATTACTATCCCATCAAATAATTCCACAAATGATATCTTCTTACTCATCAGAGACATCATGGAACGTGATCAGAAACATCCAAATGCTATCTTATTTGGTCTTGAAGACACTAATGAATCAGACGACATTACCAAAGTTCGCAATATCATAAGCACCTCAAATACAACAAACATCTCTCCTGAAGATATTGAAATAACCAGAGATGGTCCTGAGTTCAAATACAATGATGGCTCGGTGGCCCCAAAATTTTGTAGAGTTGCATGCAAAAATAAGTCCAGCAAATGCATATTCATTCATACAATAAACACCATTGCAAAAAACAAACCCAACCACAAAAAAATTTCACTCAAGACCAAACTTATCCATACTGCACATAATCATCTCCCGTTTGAATTCCCAATGAACTCAAAAGAGGTCTAGACAATGGAGAGAAGGATCTGTACATTGACTACCGTGCTGATTGTATCAAAAGTAAGTCACACAAACCACAACTCCACATCCAACCCTACCTCATCCAATCCACCATCACTCAAAACTAGGCACACATGCCCCTAACTACCTCAATTCCAACTACAACTGGCCTTAAATGCAAGCTATTCATTGCAAGAAACCTTGTGAATAAAATACCTGAATTTCTCCTCATATTAAATATGGCTAAATTCGACATCATATTTGTCTGTGAAACATGGCTCAATGCATCTCTCCCTGACTTCATTATCACAGTAAGAGACTATCATGTTTACCAATCAGATCGTGAAATCCGTAGAGGAGGTGGTGTTGCTATCTTCTATAAAAAGTCCTTACATCTAAAAAGCATCCAAATTACCCAGGAGCTTGCTCTTCCTGAGACCATCGTATGTGAACTATCCTTAAATATCACATTTCGATTCTTACTATGTGACAGAGCCCCTGATTATGACATCGAACATGTAAACAAGCTAAATTCACTACTAACATGGGCAACATACTGCCCACATGCTTTTATTTTTCTTGGTGACTTCAATCTACCTCACATTAACTGGACCCTAAATGAACGTAAAACTGAACCCATACATGCAACCGTTTACAATGCTGAAACAAACCTGGGACTGGAACAACTAGTAACCAATAGTACTATACTTAACAACTGCCTCGATCTCATCTTCTGCAATAGTTTGAATTCAATTTATGGAATACAAATTAAAGAACCCTTTTCCAACAATGACCACAGCATGATTGACTTTTGTCTTAACATACGTTCACACAAAAAACAATATAACGATGTGATCCCCAATTATAACTTCAAAAAAGGCAACTATGATCTTATAAACAACGATCTCTCATCCCTTGATTGGCAATTTCTATTCACTGGATGCAATACTGTTGAAGACCATTACAACATATTTTTAATTGAAGTCAAAAGAGTCATCAAATTATATGCACCAATAACAACTCCAAAAAACAGAAAAAACAGACTACCCATAACAATAAGGAAGCTTCAATCCAAAAAGAGATCACTTTGGTGGAAAAACAAATCTGGTCATGTTGCCAACTTCAAAAGCCAATACAAAAATTTATGCCATCAGATAAAGACTGGATGCACCAATTATCACATTAATCAAAAGGAAAGCTTCTATGCAACAATTCCACCCGCACTTTCTACAATTTTGTAAACAACAAACTAAGACTCAAGGTCCATCCCTCCCCGGAAGGACCTAATGGAAAAGACTGCAATGACAACACCATTAAAGCCAACCTCTTTAACACATTCTTTAGCTCAGTATTTGCAAACATAAACATACTGGGATCATGCCCAGTATTTCCTAGTTGAACCACAGACCACTACAATGATCTAATACATATTGATTTTACAGAAGACAATGTTAAAAAAGCACTACACAATCTAAAACCATCTCTATCTATTGGACCGGATAGAATATGTGCATACTTCTTAGAAAAGCTATCCACTGCCATAGCCGAACCTCTAAGAATAATCTTTGAAAAATCTTTCAGGACCAGTTCCTTGCCAAAACTATGGTCATAAGCCACGGTCATCCCCATCTTCAAAAAGGGAGACCCCAGCCTAGTTGAAAATTACAGACCAATCTCTTTATGCTGTAAAGTCATGGAATCAATTATTAACCAACCCATCATCCTCCACTTAGAAACAAACAACCTGCTCTCTAATAAACAATTTGGTTTCAGAAAAAAACTTATCATGTAATCTGCAACTCTTACACTGCAAAAACATATGGACTACACAACTCAATCAGGGCAAAGCGATAGATGCAATCTACATAGACTTCTGTAAATTCAGTGGTATATAGCAACTACTCCTAAAACTAAAATGTTATGGTATTCTGGATACCTGCATAACTGGATAGAAACATTCTTGTCAAAAGACAACAAATGGTCAAAATTGGGAGCGTCCTATCAAATCCTGTACCTGCCAACAGTGTTGTTCCCCAAGGCAGTGTTCTAGGAAAAATTCTCTTCATACTCTCCATGAATGACCTCTGTGATCATATTAAGAGCAAGTGCGTTCTCTTCCCTGATGATGTAAAGCTATTCAACACTACCGACAATACTGCTCCCCTTCAAAAAGACCTTGACTGTGTATCAGAATGGTCAAACAAATGGCAACTTCAAATCTCAACAAATAAATGCTCTGCCTTACATATTGGCAAAAAACAATCAGAAAATAAAATACAAGCTGAATAGTCAAGACCTTGTTGATGATCCAAACTCTGTGAAGGATCTTGGAGTACTCATCTCTAATGATCTAAGAGCTAGACCCCACTGTAACTACATAGCCAAAAAGGCATTAAGAGTTATTAACCTAATCCTATGTAACTTTTTCTCTGGTAATATCACACTACTAACTAGAGCATATAAAACATTTGCTAGACCAATAGTCGAATACAGCTCATCAGTCTGGAACCCACATTACGTATCTGATGTTAACACTGTTGAGAAAGTCCAGAAATATTTCACAAGAAGAGTTCTCCACTCCTCTACTCATTGCAGAATACCTTATTCCACCAGACTTGAAATTTTAGACCTAGAAAACCTAGAACTATGCCGCCTTCGGTCCGATCTAAGTATTGTATATAAAATCATACATTGCAATGTTTTACCTGTCAATGAATACTTCAGCTTCAGCCATAACAATACAAGAGCAAACAATAGATACAAACTCAAGATTAATCACACCAAACTTGATTGCAGGAAATATGACTTCAGAAACAGAGTGGTCAAATGTCTGGAATACTCTATCTGACTCTGTGGTTTCTTCCCCAAACCCCGAAAACTTTAACCTTAGACTGTCTACTATTGACCTCACCCCTTTCCTGAGAGATCTGTAAGGGGCATGCATAAGCACACAAATGTGCCTACCGTTCCTGTCCTATAGTTTCTTTTTATTTTTCTTATATGTATCCATGTATGTTTTACTTACACCTATTATCTTGTAAGCAATTGACAAACCAAATAAAATAAAATAAATAAAATAGAGTCAGCAAAATAACAATGGTATCAGAAGCAATTTCTGACATTCAGATGCCTTCCTCAATGAGTTTCCTCATGGGAATCTGGCAGGAGTATAAGAAAACTCTTTTTGGACAAATTATGTAAGTTAGCCTATTTGAGATACCTTAATTCAAAAATTGTTTCCCTATGATGCAACATTTTGCCCAGTTAAATATCATGAGTTTTAGTAGTATATAGATGTACTTATTGAACAGGTAGACACCTCAGGAGCTAGGCAGCCCCTTATATATCGAGACCATATGCCATATAGACTTTATAGGTCATAAATATACCCAGAAAAAGAAAGCATCCAGGCCCACACTGCTTTCAGGATCTGGGACATAATTTAAATGGCTTCATCAACTGACATTGAAAAATATGAATCCCAAATCAGCAAGTGACCTCACTCAGTAGTTTCATGTAGATGTTGAATAGATGTATGACTATGACGTGGTGGATAATATTTGTGTAGCTGCTATGAAACCAGTACTGGCAGATTTGTTTACATTAATGCTGCTATAATTTGGGAATCTTTCAAATGCCTTATATTGTTATAAATATATTATAACAAAATCTCATGAGCCTTCAGATCTCTTCTATCACCACTCTGATCCAAGTTTCTAACAACTAAATTTCCAGTTTCAGTTTGTGAGAGAATTGGATGGCTAACAGATGACTGAGCTCTGATTTTCTTCTGCCCTGCCTTGTCCTTTCTGTTTTCATTTCCAAGAATGCTTTGGTCCCAGGAGCATCCTAAAGAAGGAACAGAGGAAAATGGGATAGCTGAAAGCCAAACTTCTACTTTTAATTTTTTTTTTAAGTTAATAATTCTGTTTTGTCAATTGGAAAGGATCTGAAGCCCTGGTTCAGGGATGTCAAACTCGTAGCCCACGCATTGGCCATGCCCACCCCCAGTTTAGCAAAGGGGGAAAGTTGCAATAAATCACATGATGACAACGTGTTGTCGTGAGTTTGGCACCCATGCCCTAGTTGATATCAGTGGTTCTATTGCAAAACTACTGTGTGTAACTAACTCCTCCTTTGGACTGAGAAATCCAAACCAGTCTTGATAGCATATGGTTGGACCATGAGAATAATGGTCCTCAGGAATTCTTCCTAGATCCCCTCTCCTTGACTTGCATTGGAAAACAGCCACTGCACAGTGTTCCTAATCTTAACCTTGAAGTGTCAGAAAATCAATTGCATTTATAGGGCCTTTAGACAAACTCATAGGGCTGCATTTTCTATTCCCAGCCGCAAAGACAGTTTCATCAACTTATACGCATTTGTTTAACTACTATTCAAAGTTACAGCAGCCCTGAAAAAAGTGACTTGCAACTGACTGGTCCTTGCACTTACAACTGTCATAGCACATCCAAAATCACAGGATCAAAATTTGAGCATTTGGCAACTGAGATGTATTTACAGCAGTGGCAGCAATCCAAAACCATGTGATCACCATTTGTGACCTTACCTGACAGTGTCCAATAAGTCAATGGGGGAAGCCAGATTAGCTTAACGACTATGTGATTCCCCTTAACAATCATTTGAATTAACAATTCATTTCAGCGATTTGCTTAACAATCAAAACAAAAGAGCTTGTTAAATTTGGGTGCAAATAATAATAAAGTCACTTAATATCAGACTAGCTTGGCCCCAGTTGTTGTAAATTGAGAGCTACCTATGTAGTTTGTGCATATTTGCTGTGGTTGGTGGATCTGTGACCTGAAATAAAAACGTTCAGTTACACATAGGAACAATAACCAAAGAATCTCATTCTTCAGGAAGTGAAGCTATTTTCTTAATACCCTCAACTATCATAGCCACTTGACTGTTCAGCTAATGCACTAATTGGTACATTGGCAGAATTTACCCCCAAAATGTCTTTGTCGCTGCCTTTTCTTCATCCTGCTTTGCCCTGCCTTCATCTTGCCTTTAAGGAAATACGTTTACTAAGATATTTATATACAGCAGGGGCCTGTTGCCTTATTTATCTTAGCTCTTCCATGACATTCCCCCTACTTTTCCAGTGGAAGATTCCATTTCTGTGAAAGGGATGGGGTCTTTTGTTTGAAGAAAAGGGAGGGAAAAGCAGTGTGAATTTTTAAAAATCCTAGACTTTAGTCTGCATTGTTTGCTGTTCTAAAGTAGATGCGGTGCTTGCCCCCAAAATAAAGAGCACATGCAAGATGTGGCATGCAAATCTATTTGCATTTCAAATCAGCTGAGTCAACACAATGTAATGATCCTGCCTGGAGATTCTTAGGGATGCACAGTAGCTGACAATGTGTGCTTAAAGGGAGGGTCTTAATTTTTCTTTTCCTTTTTTTCCCTCCCCCAAATCCACTTGGAATAGCCAACAGACCTTGCAAGGCACTTACCCGGGACTTAGCTTCAATTCTCCCAGGCTGTTACGTAGCCTGACACAATAGCGACAATAGCCGGGACATTTTATTTATTCGAAATCAATTTTTCATTTGAGTGAAGGGAAAGAAAGGGAGGGGGAGGCCCGAGTGGGGAGATTGTGGAAGGAACCTGGCAACAGTTCAGAGGAGAGAAGCTGCTGTTAAAGTCTCTGGATTGTTGCCCCTCGATGCAAGCAGCTGTTTTCATCTGCACTGCAGTATTTCCAGCATTCATCATCCCAATCTCTCTGGGTTTTTTGGTGCTGGATTTACACAGAGGCTGGCTACACTTGCTGGGAACTCCAACACAAGGGCGCCCTGAGGATGGGAGGGTCGCAGTCTCTGCAGCAGGCACAGACAAATAGCCTGATTCGGGAGCCATCGGAAGCAATGTAAGTATGAGCTTGCGTTATCCGTCTCTCCCCTCCACCTCTTCTTCCCACACAAGGCAAGGATTGAAATGGCAATGGGAAAGCTCTGGAGTCTGTTTAGAAAGGCTGGTTGATCTGAGAGGGTTGCGTTCAAATCATGGCCCAGCCTTTGGCAGTTTTTCAACCCGATCAGTTTTTAGAAATGCTGCCAAAACATGTAGGCATTTTCTTTAGAAAGGTTAGTGGGATTCCTTTTGTATCGTGCAGGGCAATAAGCTGTGTGTGCCATTTGTTTTCTCCACATTGTATAGACATAATTAATCAAGCCCATCACCATTTTCAGCAAAAATGTCTCTCTCTCTGCTTAAAATGCATAGCGTATATCTAGATTGATTTTGCTTGAGTTTGTTTCCTGAGATTTTCATCTTGTCTGCTCTCCAGCAATTCATTTTTTTCTGTTCTCATTCCCCTCATTTTAATGTAATATTCTTCTGTTAGTGATCAAAAAGCAAGCTACCATTTCCGATTGTCTTTCAAAATGATAAGCCATCTCAAAAAGGATGAAGCAGACAGTTCCTCAGGCAGTACTGTGTTATTCTCTTTCCTAGATTTTTTAAATGATTTGTCATCTTTAGTTGGGCATCTGCTAGCTGCTGAGTGTATTTATTAAGCTGATTCTCTGATTTCTGATGACTGGACCATTACAAGCAAAGAGACAAAAACAGTTGCAATCTGGTTGGCCTTTTCTTCTTTCTTCAGATTTTATAGGCCTGGGTTAAAGATGTATATTATGAGTGGTTCATTATATGTTACCTGATATCAAAGACAAGTTTAAGCAGTTCATTGAGAAAGAGTGCAATCCAATTGCCTTGAGCTTCTGGAAGAATGCCAGTATAGAAATATAACAAAATATATATTTACTGTATTATATTGCATATTTTTCAAAATGGTTTCAGTTAGTACTTTCTCTCCGCTCACTTAATTTCTATATGATTCCCCACCCCCTCCCGTTTTAAGAAGGAATGATACCAAACACTGTACTTGTTCAGCCTAATAGTAAGAACATAGATCCTGATCTGTATTTGGAATCAGTTTAACAAGAATGATGCCCCTGGAAATATATTTGAGTAATGCATTCCATGCCTTTTTTAAAATCCTCCATACCTACTTTATTTTAGGTTGTAAAAATGTCTAATGATAAATTGGGATTAAAACGATGTTGCACAAAATGTGTCAGTCTTCTGTTTTGTTTTTTTTATTCTTTTCTGTAAGATTGTTCCATTGTGAAACATAGTAAAGTACTCCCCCCTCCCCCATTTTCATAGAGGATTGTAGCTCTTTTGTGGAAAATACTTTTGAAAGTATTGACGTTTCATATATGGCCAGATTCACACATATAGCCGCATTCACACACCCTTCATACACAGAAGTTCAGTTTTCTCTGTTAGTGTCAAGTGGACTGAATGGATAAGATTTCTAGAATCAAGTATTAATCAAGTATCCCTGCTTTGGTTAATGTTGTGAAGAAGCCCTAGAGTACAACACTTCCCCTTTTCAATAAGCAAAAACTTATATATCTGGAGACAGTAGGAAGTGTTAATATTTGACATGAAACTTCATTGCTATAACTTTGCCTCCTTGTATCTCTATTAAAATATAATTGCTACCCTAAATATAGTAGAGACTTTTCCACATTGATAGTTTTCCCATAGCTTGCTTATTATTTATAAGTAAAAGGAGTAGTGAAATACACACATACTGCGTACAAATATTTTATAATGGTGCTTATGCATTAACAATATAAAATAGAACCTGCAGCAATCAAGGATGATTTGAGCCTTTCTGAACCAAGTGGCTATTGGTTATTTATTATATCAGCATCTTTCCAATCTTCCAATTTATGTAACAACACCTTGATCTCACATTTAGCAAGACTATCCAGAAGACTAAGTGATCGATAACTTGGGTTACTTGTTTATTTCCCCTTTTTAGAAGAGGATCAGTCTCTAGATCTCTGGAAAAAATCCTGTGTCATCAATGCAAGTAAGTAGTTTAGCTAGCAGTGGTGCCCATCATTAGGCATAACATCTCTGGCTCTCTATAGGATCATATTGTAACCCAGAGGTTGTTAAATTTTTCAAGCAATCCTAAATTTATGATCTTCAAACTTTGTAGGTGGATCTAATCTCTTGAATTATGAAAATTATTTAACAAACCTTTCCAAAATACCTGTGTAATTCTAGTAAATGATGCCTTTTGGATAGTAGTATAATACATTTCTCTGGGTTAACAAGCAGTTAATTCAGCTCATCCAGCAGTTTTAAGCTAGCTTCCATTTCATATTTTTCATGGCAGGAACTTACTCTCCCCTGGAAAGCTTGTGAACAAAAAATAGGATGAAATGTGTACTTTTGTTATTAGCATTAACTATTTTATGACTTCTTTTACAAGTAACAAATCTGCAGTATATTAAATGAATTGTCAGTATTTCCTGTGGAGTGATGGAAACAGATTCTCCAGTCAGTTCATATGTATGAAGAAAATTCTCCTCCTTTCTATGACTGTTTGCTTGAAACGTTTCCTTAGAGAATGTTGATAACATATAAGGTTGAAGTTCCTAGTTGAAATGAAGTTAATGTTTTTTAGCTAAGCTTAGCTGAACTAAACTGTACTGTGGCCATCAAATCTCCTAGCATAAGAACTGGGTGGTCCAATCTTACTATATCAACTATATATCAACACATGCAGCACACAGCAAAGTAGATAGATTAAATCAGAGGCCTGGGCTTCTGGGATATTCTGGGATATGATGGATAAAGGAATTTCATTAAAAGAAGAGTTATTACTTTTAGACATGTTATTTTGGCAATTGTGAGATCTTGTGTGTGTATGGGGAAGAAAATAAGGCAAAAAAATTGTGCCTCTGCCTACCAGCATCCATCGGTATTCATTTGGCTAGTGTCCTGTCAATGTGTGATAGAGTTGAAGGCTGTTTGGAAACTGAAACAGTATTTGCTGTGTGAGCAAGAAGGAGACAGCAAGGAGCCTGGGCATGGCTTACCTCAACTGTTCTGTACTAAAGCAGATTGCTGCTGTGAAACTGAAACTCCTCTCTTCTGCTTGTGTTTTGCATTTGGAACAGATTTCTTTTCAGGTGGGGTGCAGGACTAGACTCCTTAGCATCAGAGCATATTAATAATAATATACGAAATACTAATGCTTTGATGATCATTTCTAAAAACCCTTTCTTAGTGAGCACCTAGAAGTCAAGAGGAACATTCATGCCAAATTTCAAGTTTGTAGGCTGGAGATTTTGTGATGGTGTGTGAGTGGTATTTCGCGTGTGTACATACATACATACATACATACATACATACATACATACATACATAAATTATCAATATAAATATAAATTATATATATGTATGTGTGTGTGTGTGTAAAAGTTCTATGTAAGCGTACACACACCTTTCACATTCAAGTGCATTTCATTTCCTTCTCACAGAAGATTATAAGAAATCCCTACAATATACATGTATATTATCTTCACAGAAATATAGTTTACCACAGAATTACTTCATTTTCTCCCAATGCTATCCTAGAGAGCAGCTGCTTTTCTTTGATCTGTTTTCACTGTAGTAATTTACTATTACCTATTCTAGAGGTAGACAAAGGTAGACTTTAAGACAAAATGAAGGAAGCTCAAGGAATCAGTGAAGAAGTAAGATGTGATATGGAATAATTGTGAAACAGAGAATCCTAAAAGTGAGTCTTAAATTAATCTGATTTTAAAGGATTGCATCGAAGAAAAAGTGTGATAACTTTCTGGGTAATAAAAATTAGTAGTTGAAAACTATAACATTAGCAACACTAAAGGGGGCCTTAGAAATCCACATCCAAAGCTTTAAGAGATACATGTAGAATTGAGCCTTATATTCTGCCCACATGATATATAATCTTATATACCTATTTATCTCCCCCTTTTACTTTTGGTATTGAGGCATATTTCTTCAGAATACTAATGACTAAAACAAGTTAAAATTCTTCTGCCCAATGACAAGTAAACTTGCTTAAGTTTATCTAAGAGCATATCTCTGACAGGAAAGAACGTTAAAACAGACTCCATAATGCTCCATTCTTTCATCCAGTTTAAATATAAATTTTGCATTTTAGTTTCATGTTGTCTACATTACTTATTATATAGTTCTTTGATTCATATTTTTGTAATCGTCCAGAACTATTGAAGATTGAATACTATATAAAAAATTTAATCCTTGTGCTTCGCATGCTTAGATAAGCACAGGTCTTATGAGGTAATATTATAGGCACCCAAAGATAGATAAGCTATATAAATGACTAATCACAAAATGATCTATTTAAGCTACTATTGAATGCTCTTAGCCACTGTGTGCACATTTTTCAGAATACTCCAGTTTGATCTACATAAACAATGAAATAAAGTTATTGTTGATTTGAAAGATTAAAAATACTTTGAATTGCATAATTTCAGATACATTTTGGCTGTGCTTCAGTTCAATCAATTAGAATAGAGTTGGAAAGGATCTTGGAGGTCTTCTAGTCCACCCCCCTGCTCAAGCAGGACACCCTATATCCTTTCAGACAAATAACTGTCCAGTCTCTTCTTAAAAACCTCCAAGTCCCCCAAGTCAGAATCCAATATCATGATTTTTACCTTCTGGATTATAATTTCTACTTTTTGGATTATGAGCTATTTTGCGTTATTAAACAATAACAGTAAATAACAAAGTATTGTTACTGAGGATATTAATTTTGTTGTTTGTAAAAAGAAATAACTATAGGCATATATGGACCAGACTTACGTATTCTATAGATTATGTATGAGGAGGAATTCCTTTGCAACCATGAAAATAAGTAATATCTTTTACTACCATATTATCTTCTAAAAAAATAAATTAAAATCCAAAATTGGAGCTGTCCTCTACTATAAGAAACTTTTAAACTTCTGTAACAGTTAATGGTAAAGACAAGTGGTTTAGAAATCAATGGGATTAAAGAAATAGTTTGCCTGTTGGCTTTCATCTGTGTTAGTAAAAATAATATTGTACAGTATTTTTTGTTATTTTAGAACAATATGTAAATAAATTGTGAAGTACGTACACATAGGAAAGGTGTCTATCATGCAACTAAGCCTCTAAAACTGACAGGATCAAGGTTATCAAGATCCCTGGAAGATAATAATCCATTTTTAGAGTTCTTCATACAATGATTCCAACTCAGTCAATGTCTTTTGCATATGAATGATCTCTACACATACTGTATAAATAAAAACAGTTGAGGAACCCTTTTCCAAGTGTCCAAAGGAAGAAGCTTTTTGAGTAAATTAGCATTTATTGGGAGATAGATATATCAAAGTCAGCCTCCCTCCCTCCCTCCCCCTCTCCCTCCCTCCCACACACACTTTCAAAATTTTCATCTTTTAGGAATAGTTTAGGAAAAATAAGGCCTAAAATAAAAAAGAAACTCAGAATTGCAGGTTTGTTCTTCCCTTTTTTTAGAATGAAGTTATGAACCTTGATTACAGACCTTATGGAAATACAGGGAAGAAGGAGTTAAAGCAGATTTAAGTGTCTTTCTGATTAGTGTTTCTTGCCTTGGACACCGGCCTGTACTCTAAATATAAATGCTTGTTTCCTCTCATCTCTTGAGAGAGTTCTCCAGATGTGCTGCATAGCTAACTTAAAGAGAGATGATTATTCAATGTCCATTGTTGCAGTTGTTGCCATACTGTCATCAAGATGAGTGTCTGTAGATGAAGGTTTCTACATCTGTGGTTTTTCTTATGGCAGTGTCATATACTGGCAATGAAAAAATTAGCAGCCTTGAATAGGAGAGTTACTGAATAGAACATAAAGATGTTTAATGAAACATAAAAGTTTGCATTATTGCATTAGCTATGGTTAAGTCTTTTTTTCATAAAGCAAATGTATATAAAGCAATCCAAATTAAGTAAACTTGTGCAAATGTAGATACAATGTATATAATATACATTATTATCAATAATTATCAATAAAAGCTGTATCTTTCATATCTAGATTTGAAATTAGTCTGAAACATAGTAGCTAAATAGAACTTCCTGGGCTCTAGGGCAAGCATCTCAGATGAATCCCTACCAGTAGTGAAAGAACACTAAGCCCTACTATGCTATGAGGTAAGCAGCATAAAAGAAGGAAAAGACTCAGATGGTTACTTTTTCCATGCCACTGATGCAGCAATCTCCCTTTATTCAGTGCAGAGTATTCTTTTCACCTGACCAAGGATGGACAACATGTCCAGCAGTGGAAACTGCTACTGCTCACCGAATGGATTCCACATTTGCTTTCTTCTGTGCTGCCGCATCATTTTGGCTCATCTCAAGAACCTACGTGTTTAGGATTTTTATCTTGTCTTTAAAACACTATTTTTTTTAAAAAAAAAAGTGCTGGACGAAGGGTAATTCTGGTCGCCTCCTTTTCTTCATTATTTATACTCCCCTGGAAATGGATCTATGGATAAGCTGCATCAACCAGAATCTAGTGGTTTAGCTGGGTTAGAAAAATATTGGTTTACTAAAATTGATGAAACAGATTAAATTTTACTATTTTTCTAAAATTGCCCTGTAGGGGTATTACTCTGAATGTCACAGAAGCAGGGAGAATCAAATCAAACTATCTGAAGGAAAGAATGTGCACTATCTCTCATTATACTTAATAAAATTTTATTGATTATGTGCCATCAAGTTGTTTTCAATTCTTAGTGATCACGAAAATAGATTTTTTCCATAATAATCTTTCTAACCTGTTATTTCAGTTCTTCCAACAGTGCACCCATTACCACTGTAACTAAGTCCATCCTCCTTGTTGTTGGTAATTCTTTTTGCTTTTTTTTTCCACATTTCCCAATATTAGAATATTTTCCAGAGAACTGGATAATTTCATAATGTATTCAAAGTAGGACAATTTGAACCTGGTCACTTGGGCCTCAAGTGAGAAGTTTGAGTTGATTTATTTGAAAATTCATTGGTGTATGTGTATGAATGAGAGAGGAACTCACTTTTGAAAATGTATTTCATCTTAACAGAGAATCATAAACATTGACTCAGCCTTCCATCCTCCTGGGGTTGGTAAAATGAGGACTTAGATTGTTGGGGGCAATATGCTGACTTTGTACCGTACTGACCTTTAAAAAGCGAGAATGCTGCTTAAAGACATCTCCAGCTATCCATTCTGTAATGTGCCATTTCAGAATATTATAAAAATACATTTAGTTCCATCTTTACATTTTTTTTATATGTCTCTATCACGTACATTGCTTGGGGTTTTCCAGTTTTAATGTTTTATTAAAATTTCAAAGATTAGAAAATGCAACCAGGATTGCTTATTACATTTATCTTGCCCTATTATGTAAGTAAAGTGGAAGTAAATTTCTAATGACATTCTGCTTCTATGTGTTGGTGATATAAAATCCCATTCAAGGTTCAGATCGAATGATTTAAATCTTTTTCAAACTAAACTCTGGCTCACCAAATAGAGGTTGATTTCATATATCACACCAAGCTATGTTTTCCCTCTGGCTCACCACAATGGAAAAATCCAAACATTGTAGTGTATAAACTCTGAATTATGGTTTGACATATGGCAGCTTAGTTGTGATAATGTAGCTGTTAAGGGTAAGCAACAAACTGTTTTTTTAAAGAACAATAGATTTGTATAATGCATAAATATGTAATATTGTATAGTAGTAATTGATGCCAAACAACTATAGTTATAAAAAAATTGTTTCGGAGGCATATGGAGTTAAATTATTTTCTTACACTTTGGAAATTACCGAACTAAAATCTGAAGTTTGGGAAGCAACATTTTATTGCAATTTAGTCCAGTTTCCATTTCCTTGGGAAGAAGTAAGATTCTGAACCATATTGGAATAGTTAGAATGAAATCTCAATTTTCCCCAAAGATTATGTTCTGCATTTTTTTTTGCAAGCTTGAAGAAAACTAATGCTGTTCCTAGGGTAATTGTATTGCAATAAAATAGACCTTTCCTTTCTTATCTCAATAACATTTGATTTATTTCTAGAGTGTCTTTTCTTTTGTCCAGAAAAAGCAAAATCACAAGCTTTGCACATTTGATTGTTAGTCTTAGTTATACAATAGCACACTAGCTATTACAGTAAGAGTGTCAGGTACAAGTTAGGCACTAAGAATTAACAGACAAATGGGGAAAAGGCTGCTATTAAGTAACTGGTTCTGCTTATCTCAAAAAAACAAATTGCTTGGCTTCTACTCTGGCGAAGATAATTCAGTGTAGCAGGCAGTGGGAGAAAGCTGATACAGGAAACTTCCATATATTAACTGACTTTCTAGGACGAATACCTCTAGAAACTATTTTAAGGTTTTCCTTTTAGTTGCTCTAAAAAACACATTGTCATTACCGAGAAAGAAGGTCTCGAAAAAAGAGAAGAAGAAAGGTTTTTCCAGTTTCGGATTTTCAGAAATATAATTTATTTTAGCATTAAAAGATCAAGAGACATCTGTTAGAACTTCACATTTGAAAAGGAAATGGAAGGCACATACAATGTTCTATTAAAATGGTGAGAGAACAACACAGAAATGCTGGTTTTCAAGTAGATTAAAATGATTATATGGTATAAAAGGCTAAAAATATGTGCAATAATTTTAAAATGCCTAAATATTTTGTATAAATATTTAAGTAATTATAAGGAATTAAATAATAACAAATTAAGTTTTATACTTTTCATATCATTTTTTGCATTTCTTTAGATAGATAAATTATTTAAAATATAATCTTTGATTGTAGAAATCTGATGTCCAATGGAGTTTGATCTGGGCTTTAGAAATACAGTTGTTGAATCCAAGTAGTAATAATGCTTACGGTGGTAAAATTAAATATCAGGCTGGAACGGTACTATGAGGGATAGTTCATAGAGTTAGTCTGAGAAGCAGGAAAGGGTAATGAATAAGATTTCAAGCAAGAGAGTAGTACCTCTTTTAAAAATTACCGTGCTATATATAAGGCTAATTATATCAGATGGAAACTTTTGAATCTTGGGTGGGTAATGTTGGATTTAATGCTTGAACAACTATATACACTTGGCTATTATTTTGACTGGACCATGAGAGAAGACAAGAGAAAGGATATTCTTGAATTATTTAGTTTCAGTATGACAATAATTTTAAAAAGAAGTGTCAGTAATCTAAAACTGCAAAGAAGCATATGGAGAGAAAATAATAAGTACACCTGGATAGTTTGCTGTGTTTTGTATTTTGGCTTACATGTCTAACCTGATAGCAATGGGAAATTGATGAGGGGTGTGTGTTCTGTCTCAGATACTACTACACAGCCCTAAGAAAAGCATGAGTCAAGAAACACTAACAGAGCAATGCTTAAGAAGAACAGAATATTCCTCTGACTGGATGAAAATATTATGAAATTATTCTCTTGTTGAATAGCGTTCATAGTGATGATGATAATAAGGATAAAGATAGTGATGAGGATGAGGATGATGCAAATGATGATGATGATGATGGCCTCTCTAAACAGACTTGCAGAGTCTTTGTAGGATGTTGCAATGTATTACATGGAGGAGGATGGGAAAATCACTTGATGTAATTTTTGTGTGACAATACAGTGATCTTGTCTTTGTCAGCACTTGGCTTGTGCTCTCCAGACAACAGACACTTTTCACCAGTGGGAGGCAGGAACTTTTAAGCGTTAATCGGAGATCCAACCTTAAAGTGACGTCCCCTTGGGCAAAATGGGGTCTGTCTTGAGCAAATATGAAAAAGTTTGCCAAGTAAATTAAAACTACAATGAAAATCTAACAGACAGAAATATTGTAACCTGCCAGTGGCAGCCAAGAAAAATAAATAAATAAATATATCCTCTGAAAAACAGCTAGAGGCAAAGAGACTCCAGCATGAATAGAAAAGAATCGTACATCTGCGTCAGTGATCTTTTAGATAACACAGGAAAAAAATATTAATTTTGCTATTATGTTTGCCCATTTCTTTGGTTACCTTTTCCATTCTCCTTATGTTGGCTGGGGAATTCTGGTCATTGAATTCTACATACTATCTTATAGTTGCTAAGGTTGAGAAGCACTGGGCTTAGACAATGATGAGTTTTGCTATTTTCAGTGGTTGATCAAACTGAAGGATAGAAGATCTTTGAGAAAGTCTTTCAAGGGCTATGATAAAAATCTGTTCATAGTTTTAAAAATGCTCTGAAGGACCTTTCAAGAAAATGGATTCTTAAGAATGCTTATTCTGTAAATAGAAAATATCTACCTGACTATTAAGGCATTGGACAATTGCCTGTGGAAGACAGGGTTTAGGATTTTAAGTCCTATAATCTATTAGTTCATAAATTTATATACTAGTCAGTGCTATTTAGGGAGAAAGCAGTGGTGTAACTTCTGTTAAAAATTGAGGATTGTTTTTCAGTAAATGTGTTACTCTTGTGCTAGATACATATTTTCATTGTTTGCAAGTACAACTTCAACATGTTTCTGTACTTACCTGACATGTGCCTCAATAAGCTATTATCAAAAGTAGCAGGATCCTCAGAATAGAACAGAACAGTAACAAAATAAACTTTTTTGAACAAGCAAGCTTCAAGGATAGAACCACAACGGCCATTTTCTATTTAATCCTTTCCTCAGTGTAAGGTACTCTATCAGAACTCTGCAAACCTGAATCCAGTGATGAAAAATGTAACATTTTCCATACTGTATTCTGGAGAGATAGTTTTAATTTATGCTTGGGGAGTTTTAAGAGAATGGATTCTGGCATGATTAATGAAGATAAAGTCATAGAATTTATTATATTTATCATTTGTGTCTTTCTAGAGCTGAGGGACAGGGCAACTTTAATGCAATTTGAGTAGTAGTGGGAGGACTGAAAATACTCAGTTTTTCTTACCTTATGACTGATAATGAAATCCAATAAACACAGGCTTAAATTTATAGTCTTATTCTGTGATGCAGCTGCTATGAACAGTGCACTGTACTATGGGAAACAGAATAGATAGATCAGAACTGGGCAATAGTCCCTACTCCATAATTAAACTTTGTAATTGATTGTTATGTGCTGTTGTTTGTTGCAATTCTAGAGAGCATAATAAAATTAAGATACAGACAAACACACCAAAAAATTCCATATATATTAACTAGGATGGTTAAAGTTTGATTGGCTGACTATATTGGCAAATCTTTAAGAAAACATTTAGAAGGATCATGCTTTGGATCCATGTACTTATTTTTTCTTGTGTTCTATTGCACATAATTTAGAACTGTCTACTGTTACTTAACCACAATTTGTTACGTTAGCCAGACCTTTACATATGGATATTATTAACTATATGTTGCTTTGACATGCATCTTCAAAATGAGTTTCTTTAAAATCGTTAATGTTAGCAACAGTTTCTCAGTTATAGATGACACATCATGCTGTGGCTTAAGAATAATAGTAACAGAAACATCTTACATCTTTCTCCATGTATAGAAATATTATATCAGACCCTGGTGTATTATGATATAAGGTGCAAAGATCAGGTCTATAAATGAAGGTTCAATTAAGCTGATTTATTTCTGAAAGGCTATGCACAGGAATCTTCTAAACTAACAGCCAGCACCTGATTAGAGTTAGATAAGGATCAACAGCATTGAGCGGGAATTGGACTCAGCTCTTTCTTTGGCTTTCTTTCTTTAGATTCTAGGCTGATCTTCCTTTTCATTCCACCCCCAGGTTCTGCCATTCCTTCTCCTACATACGATGATTAAATGCACCTGTCCTCTAGATCTCACTCCCCTGGTTGCCAGCCAAATTTGGGAGAAATGTGTTAATATTTAGTACTGTTTGGAATTTGAAGGATTTGTGTTTCCCATGCTCCTCCCATTTACTCTATCCCAAAAAGATACTAAATCAAATCATATGAATCAATGAACTCAAAAGTTTTTATACCTCTAGAAACTCTGTTGTCCATCATTCAGATACATTCTTTGTGGAGTCCAGAACATCCCAAATACGAATTTTTGATGAATCAGCCTTACTCTCAGATCTGTAGATACTATTCAGACATTTTTAAGAACATGAATCCATTGCTGGGACATTATTGAAGTTTCCAGTTCTTTAGACCATATTTAAAATGTCCCAGAGATGTCCACTTAAAAATATTCTTTAAAATGGTTTTTGAGATAAGTATGTTTTTGATGATTTAATGGTGTTTTGAGTTTTATTCTATGTTGTTTTAATTCTGTGCTTCTGTTTTTAATTGCTGTTTTAACTGCTGCATGACTGATTTGTAAGTTGGGAAAATGGGATATATAAATGAACATACTAAATATTAATAAATCCATTAGTTTCTTGATGGACAATTATAATCTATAGGCAGGGGTGGGATTCAAATTTTTTAACAACCAGTTCTGTGGGCATGGCTTAGGTGGTGGACATGGCTTGGTGGTCATGTGATTGGGTGGACATGGTTTGGTAGTCATGTTATCGGCTGGATGTGGCCAACTCAATATCACTCACATAGAGGCACACATCTCCTCGCCTGGCCTCTCAAGACTATGGGGATGCTGCAACAGTCGTAAGTGTGAAAAATGGTCATAAGTCATTTTTTTCAGTGCCATTGTAACTTTGAATGGTCACTCCACACAAGCAAAGTACCAGCAAAGGAAGGGAAAAAAACTCCAGAGATGTTCCTGAGACAGGAAGTCTAGTCCTGCCAAGAATGTAATAAGGGTTAACAGAGAAGCAGTTTCTGTAAGCAACACCAGAATGTTTCCTTCCTTCGTTCCTTACAGGATTAGGCCAGTAATTTCTTCTAACAACTGGTTCTCCAAACTGCTTAGAATGTTAACAACCAGTTCTAGAGAATAGGTGCGAACTGGTAGAATCCCACTCCTGTCTGTAGGCATTTGAATGCCTTAAAGTGTTTTATCCAGGAATTTTTCTTCTTAACCTATTTTCATGTGGTTGATAAGTGAGTACAATGAATTCTTCCAATGCTCAAATGAGAGCAGGGCATCCTGCTGTTGAAATTGGAACTTCAGAAGATATGTCCTACTAGACTTTAAAAATGAAAGGTGGTCAGTAAGGCAAGATGATGCGTCGTCATCCTATCAACTGATGGAAGTTTGTTTAATGAAGATGAGTGTTATAACACTGTTTGTGGGAAAGCATTGTGGCCAGAGTTTTATAAGTTAGTCAGCATTCAAGTAGTCTGATGACAGATGAGTCAAATAAAGGCAGAGAAAGAGATTGATGTGTATGATGCTTTCCTTCTCTGTTGTGTCTTTTGTTATTTTATTTCCTTTCTGCACACGTTTTATTAGGACTATGCTTTATAAATAAAATTCATTGTTAGTTTTTAGAAATTGAGAGTTTAAAAGAAGTACTCATAATATTCCATGTATTCAGAGTATGCAAAGAATGAATATGGTTACTTTACAGTATATTTCTGTGATGGCATAGTAATACTAAGCAAATGATTTTATTTAATTAAGATTCATATTGGTTTCTTCAGAATATTTATGGGCTGCTGTTTAAAGTTCAAAGAATTAGGTCACTGGCACTAGTGTACACTGAACCCAGAATTTTCATTTATGTCTGATAAATAAAGGTTTAGAAGGTTGAGTTGAAATGCCTTATTCTTTAATATTAGCATACATTTTCTTTTCTTTTATATTGATAAAATATGCAGTGATATTTAGCTATGAAAGACAATATCATTGCAGTTAAACAGTGTACTGTTATATATACTGTTTCGCTTCATTTATAAACACCACGGTACTAAATTAATCCCTCTCTCTGCTGATGCTAATATTCTTGACCTAAATTCTTTAAAAGGAAATGTGATTAAGAGAAGACGATTAGGATTTACGGCAAAAGTTTTATTTAAGGTACCATAGCAAGAATTGTTAAAACTTTCCAAAAGACCTTGTATGACGTTTAGTAGTGAATTCAGTTTTAAATTAGCATTATCCTTGAAAGCATGTTTTGATTTATTTTACTATAATTTGATTTTCTATTTAATTTTCCTACTTTCAGAGCTTTTTCCTTTGTGGTTATGAAAATTGCATCCTTTAAAATTGCATCCTTTAAAATATTACTTAAATTTTATCAATCTTCAGTGGTCTAGAACAACATATAATTGGTTCATCATCTGGCCTGGATAAGTACAGGAAATTGCATATTTAATGTTTATTCTTTAATTGTAATAGTGCCACAAATAAAATGAAGAAGACCAACACTTGTATGTCTTGCTGAATGAATTGTTTTTAATCACAGGATATCTGTTTTTATGATTAATAGGTTGATGCTTTAATAGTAGTACAGTTGCTATGATGAACTTTTTAGATCTAGAAGACCATTCTTGGAAGAAGAAAAAAAGGAAGAAAAAGAGCCATAGCTCAATAGTAGAATATATCCGTCGTGTTCAGAAAATCTCAACTTTAGTTTTTCCTATATCCAAATAGGGCTTCAGCAAGACATCCTAATGAATCATTATTTGGCAATTTCATTGATAAACTGTAGGGAAAGTGGACCAGTTTGCAAACATTTACCAATAACATGCAAAAAAGTCTATAAGTGAACATGATCAGGCAACGCAGAAATATTGTGAAAGTTAACTTAAACTAATTTGACAAATCTACTTTTCAATCACGGGAACATCTTTTGATAGCTTTATGATAGTAGATGTATACTTGTATTCAGTTTTTTATTCTTATTCTGAAGTTTTCTTGTGCAGTCTATAGACACATTCATTCATTCATTTGGGTACTTAGGCAATTGTTTATTTATGAAAATGTATATGGCCGTCCAACTCACCCTCAGTAACTTCCAAGTGGCTTACAAAGATAAAAGCCAATATAAAAATAATTTAAAAAAGAAATAACTTCCCACCCATGCTAAAATGCCTCTGCCTCTGTTTCTCATGTGGAAAGGTTTCATTTTCTGGCTCTGTTCCTACATAACATCTTTTCTATAAAAATGAACACTTTTTGCTGTAATTCCTAGCTCGTAACCAAAATGTGAGATAGATTTTAAAATGCTGTTGTCTGGAACTATCCTGATATAAGCAAGAGATGCAGTTATTCACTTCCAGGATTCACTGACTCCATGTTGGTTTCTTATCCCAGTTCAAAGAGATAGTGGAATCAAGTTCTGGCAGGAATGCCAGTCCCATAGTATATACTGCGCATCAGTGTTTCTCAGTCTTGTGACTTAAAGAAGTATGGACTTTAACTCCCAGAATTACCCAGCCAGCATGGGAGACTTCTGGGAGTTGAAGTCCACACCTCATCAAGTCACCAAGGTTGAGAAACATTGATGTATAGATATATCACATAGATATAGATATATCACATCAGCTAAGGAAAAGACTTTTTTAACTCGGCCAGTACAGTTATATATCTTTATTCCTAAGTGATAAAAGCATCTTCTAGATACCAGACCAAAAAACAACTCCACCAATTTTATTGATCTTGACATTGACTTTTAAGTTGTGAGGAGATCAATGAGGAACTATAATTCTGCAATCTGAGAAGGGGTGGTATGAAAAATTAAATTAAACTTTAAGCAAAAATAATTGTCATTAGCTAGGTAAACATTTGTTGTTCAAAACCAAATGTTGTTTGAAGTTTTACGACACAGGATTAGCTGAAATGACATAGCACAATCTTACTTAATTTCTGTGGAACATGGAACTGACACAGCACCCCTTGTTTCTGGGAAGCATTATGGTCAGTGGGATTGTGTATGGTTAAGAGAGATAAATTCATCTTCAGTCTTCCTCTATTTTTTTTACTGCTTAAAAATTTCCAAGTAAGCCTGAAAAAGTGCCTGTAGCATAAATAAGCAGAAGATAATGCTATTTATTAGGACTATGGGAAAAAGGTAAAGAAATAGCGCATCAGATAAGAATGCCATCTTTGAACCATATGTTTTCAGCAAGTATTTGAAACAGGACTTGTCTGACTTATGTTTACTGTAAGGTAATCTATGATGTATCTATAACATCTATAACAATCTATAACAAAGATAACCTTTGTAAAAGAAAATAGGTTGTGCTTTTATTCTGATAATAGCACTTATTGAAAAATAACAGTGTATGTTGTTGCTGCTTTTTAAATAAATGTTTTCAACTTTATTTAAATAGGATAAGGGATTGAGCAAAGAGGTCATAAAGTTTTCAAGGATGATGTGACCAGGGGAGGTCTTTTGGCATAGTAGTATAATTTTTATTTTTCTTCAACAGAAGGAATGTATTTATACTGATTCAGAGCTATACTGTATTGGGAAGTTGGGAGGAATTGAGTGTAGCTTAGTAGGAGCAATAAATGTTGCACCACTTACTTTTACACACTGCACAAACATAGACTGAACCCAGAAACTATTTTTAAAAATGTGTTTTGAGAAGCTACAATAAACAGCAAAAATATATCAACTGGTGGCAATTTTACTTAAAACAAACATAAGCAAAAAAAGAAAAAGAAAATGGAAGAATTTACTAAAAATCCTTTGATTTTGTACAAATTTAATAAATTTTACATAATAATTTTAGAAAGGATGGCTGGTCCTAGATCAGCGCTCACCAACCAGTGGGCTGGGGACCACTGGTGGTCCACGAGAAATGTAACCCCAAAGCAACCCCCAAAGCAATTAATCCAGGCTGTGCAGCAATACAAGGCTTGCATCACTTGCAGTGTGAACAACATAAGGTAGTGAGGGGAGGGGGAAAGGCCGGAGGGGGGGAACTTGCCCCACTCACTCCAAGTGCTTCGCCTGGCCATCGGGCTGCTTCTTTCTGCTTCTTTCTTCTTCTGCTTTTGGCTGCATGCAAGGAAAGCAGCAAAAGGATTTCTTTTTCTCTCCCAAACTGCCGAAATGAGTCTTTGGGATCCTGCAAGGCATCCTGCTCCGGCGCAACAGGTTTCACAAAGAGTCATTTCTGGTGGAATTTGGGGAAGAGAAAGAAAGAGTTCTGCTGCTTCTGCTGCTTTCCTTGCATGAAGCCAAAAGTCTCTCTCTCTCTCTTTCTCTTCCCCCCCCCTCCCGAGAATGGAGCTGGGGAGATGGTATCCTGTGATCCCAGATAAAGAGTAATTGATTGGTAGGAAAATGGGGTGGATTTTCCCAGGGTCTCTGCTGCTTTCTGCAGGCAGAGGCTCAGCAAGCCACTGTCAGTCAAATTCATATTAGTGGCCAGGGGATTTAAAATTATGAGTTTGGTGGTCCCTGAGGTCCAAAAGGTTGATGACCCCTATTCTAGATAGCTGAATGTCAGTCAGTGTTAGATAAAATGCCACTGTTATTCTGCAGAAATAAAGAGGAGATAAATCCCTCAAAATAAGGAAGAATACCCAAAAATTGTTATCTATTATCTTTTTAGACATCCCACCAAAATCCTGACTTAAATGATTCTTGTACAAATGTCAGTTCAGGCAATTGTCCATAGTTACTGAAAAGGAATTCTTTATAGCAAATCCTACAATTGATTGTCTTCAAGGATCTGTTTTGTTCTCTGTGTCTGGGGATGCTTAATGTTGTGTCTGGGTGCCTTGCAGACCAATTCTTAAGGAGGAAATGGCATTCAGATTGTGGAAAGTTTTGTCTCATTGATTAGGCATAGTAGTTGATGACAGCTTTGAGAAGCAGCAAAAAATGTAGATACAGATAGTCCTCAACTTATAATAGTTAATTTAGTGACAGTTTGAAGTTACAATGGCACTGAAAAAAATGACTTATGCCCATTTTTCACACTTACAACCGTTGCAGCATCCCTATAGTAATGTGATCCAAATTCAAATACATGGCAACTGAGTTGTATTTATGATGGTTGCAGTGTTCCAGGGTCATGTGATCATCTTTTGTGACCTTCTGACAAGTAAAGTCAATGGGAAGCCAGATTCACTTAACAACTATGTTGCTAACTTGACAACTTAATTCATTTAGCAACTATGGCAAGAAAGGTCATAAAATGGGGTAAAACTCACTTAACAAATGTCTCATTTAGCAACAGAAACTTTGGGCTCAAATCTGTGGTCATAAATCAATGACATATATTATGAACTATGATTTTGCAAGTCAGGAAACCATCATACATTAAAGTCATTTGGTTAACAAGAAAGCAAAGAAAAAATGAACAGAAAGTTCTGCCATTTCATTAATTAAATTCTGACTGAATAATATTGAAGAAAATAAAGTGCTATATTGTTTTAATTGTATTTTATACATGTATAATTGTATCTGTCTATGGAGATTCTTAGTCATCCAGGTCATGATTGTCTCAAAGGTGCTTTTTCAAGAGGCAACTGGACTGTCTGATTTTTCTTTGAAGACGTTTTGCTTCTCATTCAAGAAGCTTCTTCAGCTCTGTAATTAGTGTTTTTCCATTTCATTCATAAAAACAAACCTTTGTTTATTTCCAGCTGTACGATATCCATAATCTCAAATGATAATTTGCTTTAATTTCATCTTTGTGGATCTTAGAATTAATTGTATACTATTTACTCTCAACATCATTTTTACTAAAGTAACCTTTCACAATTTGGCACCCTACAAATGTACTAGGGGTGTCAAACTCATGACCGTGTCACGTGACGTATCAGGACTTTTTCGCCCTTCACATACCAGGTGTGGGCGTGGCCAGCATTTGATGCATCCGGCCTGCAGACCAGGAATTTGACAGCCCAGTACTAGATACTTTGATGCTTTCAAGTGTGTTTTGATTTCTTTGGTTGCATGGATAGGTTTATAGAGTTTTTTAGGCAACATTTTCAGAAGTGGTTTGCTATTGCTGTCTTCTTAGTGGTAAAAGCGACTGGCCCAATTGATTCCATATCTAAGACAGAATTAGAACACAGACTTTCCTCTTCTGGTCCAGCACCTTAACCACTAAACCAAAACCTATAATTCACTGTCAGCCACTGATGGGGGGAAAATTATAATCCAGAACATTTGGACATTGTCTTATGGAGGATAAAGTATTCCATCTTTAGTTATTTAACTAGTTCCATCTTTGCGTCCTTCATTTATGGTTGTGATTATCTTGTTCTTCAGTGTCTGCTTATTTGCTTGAAGAAGTTTTAAAAATTAAGTTCAAATGTCTTTATGCAGAAAATGATTTAAAATATTATTTTAAAGTAGCCTAAATAACTTTATGGCAATAGGTGTGGTAAAGTTGTCAAAACTGTCATATGTGATGAATTGGACAATCAGGATATATGAAATGAATGTATGAATGAATGACTTTACTGAAAGCCAGCAATTCTGAAGGAAGAATGGGTGCCTTTTCATATACCGAGAATGTCTGTGTTTTGTGTGAACTGTGAAAAGCAAGACTGTTTTTGTCTCCATTAACAGTATTTTAGTGTGAAAGACGAGGCAGCCTCCAATGTCCACCTAAAGGCCGTGTTTTCTTGTTTTGTAGGAACTCTCATTCAGCTGCACATCAAGGTAGATCTCTTCAGACTTGAGAGCATTATGAGACTCTCATAAGATTTTGCTTATTAGGTTTGCTTATGCTTGTGCCAAGAAAAAAAAAATCCAACATCCTATCAACAGATTCCATTAACATTGCTTTTTGTTTGTCTATGTTGAAGCTGCCTTTATGCCACAAAGGCAGGCTTTTCTTCAGCGCCTTTCACTTTATCCTGCCTGCATGTTTGCTTTTGTGATGTCTCGAAATCTTTTAGTATCAAGATTTCTTCCAACTAAAGTTGAGAACATGATATTCTGCTCCAGAAATCATGCTGCAAAAAAAAAAAAAGCCTAATAGTTTCTCAGGAGCTCTGAAAAAAAGAAAAAAAAAAAAAAGCAGAGGTATTCTTGCTTCCTTAGATAGGAGAGCTCTGCGAACTTTGCAAAAGTTGTTTTTGTTTGACTTGCTCTTGGGGGAGAAAAAAAAATAGCCGTGTAATACCTTGCTTTTTCCCCCCCTTGTTTGTTATGTGTGCTCAGGAGTTCAGACTCTGAAGAAGCATTTGAAACACCAGAATCCACAACTCCTGTAAAGGCTGCACCTCCACTACTACAGCTACCGCCTGAAATTGTAGCATTCGACATAGAGGAACAAGAAATAGCACCTCAGCTTCCATCAGAAATCCCAGGTAACATTTGTACAAAGAACAGGATGGGCCACTCTGCACATGCACGGTTTGAGCACTTGGCGAGCCCCAAAACAGATTGCTAATCTCAAGAAGAAATATTATGATTATTAGATTTGGAGGATAATGGTGATAAATGTGATATTTATAAGGTTTGATATTAACTAATTATATGATAAAACTGAGGTTCCTGAGGAACGTTGGTAGCTTGGTAGTAGAACAGATGCTTTGCAGGCCAAGGCTTTTGGTTTAATCATTAAGAATAATTCTGATTAAGAACTTGTGAAGTGACTATTAGTTAACCATCAAGCTTTATTGTAAAGCAACTTTATATATTAGGCTAAAATTACAGATCATCTCATTACCCATAAGTGCCTGTTTAAACAGTTTTCAATTAAACTTTTCAGTTTTGAGAACTTCTGATTGCTCTAGAACAGGATGGGGTCAAACTCGCGGCATCACAGTGGCATATCATGACTTTATTCCCCTTCACTAAACAGGGCGGGGGTGTGGTCAACATGTGATGCATCCAGCTTGTGGGGCATGAATTTGACAGCCCTGCTCTAGATGGAATCTATAGCTAACAAAAATTTAAAAGAAAATAACATACAGTATATATATAAAACAGGGAATATAGCTAGTCCTCCGTTTACAACCAAAATAGAGCTGCAAATTTTTGTTACTAAGCAAGACATTTGTTAAGTGAATTTTGCCCCATTTTACGTCCTTTTGTGCCATGGTTGTTAAGTGAATAGCTATAGTTGTTAAATTAGTGACACAGTTGTTAAGTGAATCTGGCTTCCCCCATTGACTTTGTTTGTCAGAAAGTCACAAAAGGGCATCACATGACCTCGGGCGTCCGCAATGGTCATAAATATGAGTCCATTGCCAAGGGTCTGAATTTTGATCACATGACCATGGAGATGCTGCAACAATTGTTAGTGTGAAAAAGGTCATAAGTTACATTTTCCAGTGCCGCTGTAACCTTGAACAGTCACTAAATGAACTGTTGTAACTCAAGGACTACCTGTACCACTGATCAAACAGTTAAGCCTGTTGTATGGTATTATTTTGTATTTCACACAAGTAAATGAATAGTGAAGATGAGAATTGTATCCAAGCTGACCTTCTTAATAACTAGAAATATTTCTCATATTTTTTGTCTTCTTGTATCTGATGGTGATTTACTGATAGAATTCAGTGTTTGGGAATCAGTTTTTGCTTCTCTCACCAATAGAGACTAGATGTTATACTACTTTTCTAACCTGCTTAGCTGATACGGTGTACCTCAGGGGTATACAGATTAGAAACCTGCCCTGAATGCAATTGCTGGAGCCCTTTGAAAAATTGTTACTATAATTGTGTTGTTTGTAGTCAAGTTAAATACAACTGGAGCCCATTAATGATGAACCATAGTGACGCAATGGTTAAAGTGCAGTACTGTAGGCTACTTTTGTTGACTACCGACTGTCTGCAGTTCAGCAGTTGGAATCTCACGGTTGAGAGATTCACGGTTGGAGGCTCAAGGTTGACACAGCCTTCTATTCCTTCCGAGGTGTGTAAAATGAGGACCCAGATTGTTGGGGGCAAGAAGCTGATTCTGTAAATTGCATAGAGAGGGAGGTAAAGCAGTCTAAGTACTAGTGCTAGTGCTATTAAACCACGCTTAGCTTTTGTCCAGACCCCAGTCACTTCTTTATTCTTTTGCATTTTTCAGATTACAGTCCCAGCACACCTGACAAAGGCCAAGAGAGCTCCGAGCCTCCAAGTAAGTTGGATAAGAATGCTATAAAGTATATCCCATCATTAGTTCTCCAACTTCCCCAACCCACCCACCCCACATATGTATTTGTGTTTATGCTTGTGTACACAGAGAAAAATGGAAGCTTAAGACTCAGTTTATGCATCTATGTTTAGAATGAATCTTGGCTTCTGTTAGAATTCAGAGGTTTGGGATCAAGCAAGTTGCCAAGCATTCTAAATAAATACACATGCTTGGTTAATCTTCTGACAGCCTGTAACAGTTAGAATATCATGTGTGCTTTATTGCTTTGATACCTCATGCAGTGTATGCAAAGTTAATACAATAAGAGGTGAAGAATCTATAATTCTGTGATGAATCAGAAGTACCCTTTCCAAAAAAATCACAATTAAAAGTATATAAAGTAAAAAAGTAATAGCAATAATAATAACTACATACAAGTAGTCCTTGAATTATGACCACAATTGAGCCCAGAATTGAGCTAGAAATGTGTTAAGTAAGTTTTGTCCCATTTTACTACTTTTCTTGCTACATTTGTTAAGTGAATCAGTGCAGTTGTTAATGAATCACACGGTTAAGTGAATCTGACTTCCCCATTGACATTGCTTGTCAGAAGGACACAAAAGGTGGTCACGTGACCCCGGGACATTGCAACCATCATAAATATGAACCAGTTGTCAAGTATCCAAATGTAAATCATGTGACCATGGGGATGCTACAATGGCCATAAGTGCTGTTGTAACTTTGAACGGTCACTAAACAAACCATTGTAAGTCAAGGAGTACTTGTATTCTTATCGTACATACTCCATTATGGGCACTTCTTAACACTCTGAATTCTTAACATTTGGTTTGCAAATTAGGGAACTTTTTGAGTGAATATTCATACACCTGGAGAACACCTAGTCCAGGGCTGTCAAACTCCCAGCCCATGGGTTGGATGTATCACACACTAGCCACGCCCATGCCTAGTTTAGCGGAGGGAGGGAAAGTGCCGATATGTCACATGATGCCGCCGTGACAACATGAGTTTGACACCCCAGACCTAGACAGTCATTTAAAGAGCAAAGATACCAGGGCATCATTTCAAAAACATCTGTAATTACTTGGTTACAACTTTTTTGAATATCAGTAAATGTTCTTCAACCATTTCATATTTTTCTGCAAAAAAGTGTCTGCACCATCATTATGCTTCCAGCAAACACAAATACGTGAAGAAACCTTTTATTTGGCACCCAACTGCATAGAGAAATCAGGATTTTGTTCTAGATGTATGAATACCCTGCTTGTCTTTCACCATTATCTTTCTACATTTATTTTAAATCTGTACAGAACAATGATCTTTTCACATGTATTTTCATATGTAGTTGAAAAGGAAATAAATTTTCCAGCTTGATAAATAAATCTAAAGATAAAATCATTTACGTTAAATAGGATTTGAAGAGCGGCCTTTAATTACAAAATTAAATTGCAACTCATTCTGAACTCCCAGTTATTCATTCCTGTTTATTTCTCTCACTTTCTGCTATCCTTTTTCTTCTATTCCTTCTTGTGTTTTAAAAAGTACTAAATGCACAATTATCCAAAGTGAAAAGAAAGAGTACTTTTCTTTTTATATCAGCTTTCCATATCAACTAAGTTAGTTGAGTTTCTGAATGAAAGGCAGGATATAAATATAATAAACACTTCCCATTTATGTATGATTTATATCCATGGTTATTTCCTTATGTTCTACATGTATTTATACTCCAACCCTAAAAGATTTGTGGTATGATACTACCCAAAGCCCTGTAAGGCAAAGCTATGCCAGACTTAATATAACAGAAAAACTCCAGTCTGTGTGATTAAATGTCATGAATAGTAAAACTCCCTCGGGGAGACTGCTTTGAAGTAAAAGGGCAACATTCCTTTCATTTCTGACCAGTTTTTAGTGTCAAGAGGGCAGGATTAGAAAAAAACCTCTCTAGACATAAAGCTGCATTGTCTACTGTTCAACATTTCCTGGAATGGTTTTTCCACTTGATTGTTCTGTTTTCTTTAATACATTGAACAGGGTTCTTAGGGTAGCTTGTGTATACACTTTTGAAGTTAGAGTATAAAAACGAGGAAAAAAGTCTGTACTGGGAATTATTCTACATTGTTTATTCTAGTAAATTAACTGCAAAATCAGGTACTTGAATAATTCTAATAGTGATAATGTGGTGAGTTCATTAGAAAAATAATGTATTGGGACAAATTCTTTGTAGGAACTTAATATTTAAAAAAACAGAACATTTAAGTGTAGAAGTTAGATGAACCTGTTGCCTAATATTAATACCTTATCTGGTTTATGGCACAATATGTTTTTATTTTATTGGCTTTATTTTTAATCAATAATATTTTATTTTAGTTTTTACCTCAATTAGAGGTATTTAGTCCTTGAGAGTTACCCAGAACAATGGGCATTCACATACATTGATAAAATAAGTAAATAAATAGTCATAAAATGTGGGACTTGCCTAGAAGCAAATCTGAATTTGTGAAAAAGGACTCCCAATAGAGGTAGTATATGTGTTGGGCAAATGAACAGCTGCTAACCCAAATATATCAGTATGGTAGCCCAGTATATAAAACCAACAATGCCAAATTATCATAGCAGTATATTACTTTGAAGAAACTTTGGTGATACTACTTTGGAAAAGTAATATCTGATGAAAATAAAGTCACCTTCAGTTCCTGGAGATTACATGTTTTTCACTGCCTTCTTTTAAAATATTTTTTCAATAACTCTATTTAATCACTAGCTCTATGATCTGGTAGTCTCTTATCCAAGCACCAATCAGATCTCAGCCTCATAGGGGTTGTTGTTTTTAGATCAGGGAAGATCAGCTAGATATTGCCACCTTCTTGGTGCATCTTATCTTTTCTCATCTTGAGAAAAAGGTCAGTATATGAGAAATAACTGGAGAATTTCCTAAAAAATAAAGAGCAATTAGTAAAGTCACAAAGCTCGCTCTATCAAAATAAGATTAAATGTGAAAAGAAAGTGTAGAGGGCTTGAATGTTCTACTGCCAGTTTGTAACTTAGATGTAATTTGGTCTTAAATAAAGCTGCTATATCAAATAATTAAAAAGTTGACAATCTTAACATTGGTTTTTATAAAGAAAATTGGGATCCATGGAATTAGATACATCACTTATCTTAATGTTCTATGCCAGATGAATCACTGGCCTAGTATCCCAGGCTGGACAATGCTGATGTAGAGGGATAATTCTAAGTAATAATGACATTACATGGAGTGCAAAGAAAGCTGGATGGATAACAATACATGAGATAAAATATGACTAAAATAAAGCAAATACCAATTTTGAACATCATATAGACTTTCAGAATTTGAAATGGCATTGGCATACGGACAAGAGATTAGTATTATTCAAGAAAAATTCATTTTAGCTCTGGAATTCTTTTTATAGAAATTAGAAAGTATATGAAAATTGGAAATAATTTATTACTTAAATCCAAGCCCAATCACGACTCCAATAATCACATGTACTGTTAGTTGCAATGATAGCACATCATCATAGTTTTGTCCAATATACCTATTTGCACTGCCTTATAAGTATGAAAACATATGAAAGGCTAATCATAATGTAAGCCAATTAACCTCAATGGAAGATACTGCCAAGTAGGGGGTTGCAGCCAAAAATTGCCATCTGATGTGTAAAAGTGTGTAAAAAGTGAGCTCCTTACATGAAAAGTGCACAGCAGCTCAGCTGGCAAGGGCAGTTGCAATTAAAGTCAGACAATAAAAATAAATCCATATCCAGAGAGCATGTAGGTTGTCCTTCATCAAAATGCCATACTTTATTGGTGTTTGCTTTGAAGGAAATCTTTCATTTGCTGGTAATAGTTTTTCCTTTTTGAATGTCTAGGGGATCTGTCTTGACATTATGAATCTTGAAACAAGTTTTCAGGATATTAATATTCTATTCATTCTAATTTTGAAATCATTTATATAGTAGGATGACTTAATGAATGATGGAGTCTAGACATGCATGCTAAGAAAAGCATGTTTTCCCCCAATTTTTAGATTCTTCCTTGCACTTTTGCTCTTTCACTGAGATAAATTTCAATGGGTAGTTTTGTAACATGGTAAAAAACAGAGATTGGTAGATATAATTCCCCCTCTGCAGAATATGGGTATATCTTTTGGGTCACCTATGTTTAGATGCTTGGATGACGATAACAGAACCCCTCACATTCAGAAAAACATTTAATATATTGTGAATGTGCATCTCTTTTACTGTGAATGTAATGAAGCAATTTTAGATATTGTAGCAGTTAGCTAGATAAGCTCAGTGTTTTTTTTTAAATAGCATGTAAAATACCTATGATTAAATCATCAAATTTTGCAATCGTTTTCCATCAAAATAAAGTAGGCTTAATGTTGAAAATGTAGCTCTAGCTCACATAATTCTCTACTGAAATAATGAAATAGATTGTG
Source organism: Bungarus multicinctus (assembly GCA_023653725.1). Lineage (NCBI taxonomy): Eukaryota > Metazoa > Chordata > Lepidosauria > Squamata > Elapidae > Bungarus > Bungarus multicinctus. Next base: position 62,979,778 of record CM042844.1, read on the forward strand.
AATATGCTTTTGGCTTTGTTTTTAAAAGACATTTTATGGGATCACATGACTATTACAATAATTGCCAGGGGAAATGACAACTCATCTACTGAAAACATTAACATTGAAGCCAGTAATAATATTGTAAATTATTTCCACTTTGATTCTTTACCATTGGTGCCTTATCAATTGGAAGTATGAGAATGTAATTGTTGAAGGATGGGCAGTGTGGTCTATTAATTTAAATTTAAATTAATCAATTTGGTATTCAAGTCATGTTCAAATTAAATCACCATTTCCACTCAATAATCTTATTTAGTATCTTAGAATTTAGAATGCTCAGATTTATTTTAAGGGATGGCATAATAAAATTGTAGTTACTGCACTAAGGTAGTAAATAGATTTATAATTTTTGAGATGGACCATGGCTGCCAGTTTCTACAAGATGTAAATTATTTTAACCCAGTAGCTACCTTGGAAGGTTGCACCTTGGCTACAAATTCCATCCTTTTCGTGCATGTGACATCACAACATATGTATAAAAGGACAAGGCTTTGCATTATACTGCTACAACAAAGCTTTCACCATTTTGCAAGACAGTATCAGATAAACTTCAACCACTCTCTGAAAGCTTGTCTCTGCATTATCAGCCAAAATCTGCTGACAGAGTATTAGGGCTTAATAGGATGAAAGACAATACTATAGAATGTGTGTCTATCAGTTGAAAATGATTGCTTGTTCCTTCCTTAAGTTCTTAGTAGGCCTATCTTGGCTCATATAACAAATCTTATAGTAGTTTGAAGTTCAGATAAGGGCAAATACAAGGAGCTTCTTCTTTTTTAAAACAAGTTTTATTCAATTTTTCCAAAACAACATAAAAAAAGCTCTTTTCAGTATACAACATAATTCCGAGTCACCACTTTTACATGCAAATATGACAGTAATTATATATTCATTTTTACATTCAACGTTCTGTCTTGTCCATTTTTAACTTAATTCTATTATAACTTCTCCATTTCAACTTTTACATAAGAAAAGAAACAAACACATTAATTCTGTTAAGTTATATTACTTTCATTCTAAGCATCTTCTCAATTCATTTCAAGTTATTTCAAATATATAACATTAACATTTCTTTTAAGCGTGGCCTTTTCCAAAGTACTCTTTTCTCATTTCACCTCTCAACTTTTATATAAGAAAAGGAACAGGCAAGTTAATCCTATTCGTTAATATTACTCTCATTCTAAACTTCTTCTCAATTCATTTCAATTTATTTCAAATGTATTTCTTAAGCCTTAACGTTTCTTTTAAGCGTTGCCTTTTCCAAAGTACTCTTTCCTCATTTAAATCACTAATAGTTTCCATATCTTCATACTTATTCCCTTTTAATTCTTTTTTATCTTGTCAAATTTGCAATTCCATCACATATTATTTTCATAAAGTCTAGATTAATACAAGTATTTCACATAAAACAAAACATAAATTTCTCCTCCCCTTTTACTAGTTTGGGGGTGTCACCTCAGTGGTTTAAGTATGCCTTAATTCCCTCATCTGTAATTCCCAATTAAACATCTATTTTACTTAGTTATAGTAATAATCAATTCCTAGAAAAATAAACTACTTTACATTATACTTTTCAGTCAGATTCCGCAATGTATTTTCTCCCTTTACTTCCATAAAATTTTATTTATGGTATCAAAAAAAGAAAAGAAAAAGAAAGAAACAATCCATTTTGTTTGGTCACTGATATTAATCTCATTTTTAAACCTCCTCACAATTCATTTCAATCATTTCAATATATGAAATAAACATTAACCTTTCTTGTAACAATAAAAATAAGAAAATGCATTCATCTTCTAAAAAGATATCTGTGCCACTCCCTCCTCTCAATACACTATATTCTATAATTTGTAATTGCAAAGTACATTATTATTATCCCTCATATCAATGCGGAATCCCCTTTCTTAATTCATTAACCATTGTCCCGATGTATTCTAGGTAAAGAAAATTTTTCCTTTATTTTACAATTCCCATATTGCTTTCTTTTCTGTTCCTTTCCTCATTACCTCTCTTCCCTTTTATTTTTACAAATCTTTTCTCCCTCTGATTTATCTCTCTCTATATATTTTTCCTTCCCCCTTTTACTTTTCTGCTGTTTCTTTCTGTCTTTCCAGTTTTTATAAATATTCCCATTTTAGTTACTTTTTAAAAATCTCCCATTTTAACCCCCCTTCTTTTTCCTCTTCTTTGTGGTGTTCTTTGTGTTGATTGTTTATCTAAGATAGCTTCTTCTTGAACTAACTCCTCCTTCTCTGAGGTTTCTTCTTCATATTCTTCAATCGCCATTTCCAGAGCTTTTAACTCAGAAGCAAGTGATTCACCTCTTGCATATAGTAGTTCTTTCAAATTTTTAAGTTCCATTTTTAGATCCCAGAGATATATATCATCGTTACACGCTCTTATATCTTATAGTCATTAAAATCCACCAATCACCAATCTTTTTCTTTTTTCTTCTTCAAACTTTCTGGATTAACAACTATTCCCGAACTGGGTTTATAGCAAAATCACCAATCAGTCTAACAATTCATATTTTTTCTTTTGTTCTAATTCAATTTTCACTTTTTAGGGTACTTGTTATATTGTTTCAATATTTCCTTTTCATTGTATCAGATCAGATTCATAGAGAAATAGGAACTTTCCCTTTTTCAGCTTAAATTTTTGTCCACCAGATGGCACTCTCCATTATACAATGTCCTCACCTTTCCCCCCATTTTATTGTTCGGGGCTTTCCAAACCTCGGTATTCCAAACCAATAAAATCTTCAATTTAAATATTTCTCCCTTCTTTTTGAAAACTAAGTCCAGCTTTAAATTGTGCCTGTTTGTTAGCAATGTATTTTAATTCAATTTGTTTGGATATCTTGTTCCGGCTTCTTCCAATCCTGGTTCAAAGCCCTGCTCAGCTATCAAAGATATTTTCACTTTTAATTAATTGTTGTGCCAAGTTGTCCCGGTTCTTATGTTGCCCACCTCTTTCTTCTCTCCTGCACAAATCTTAGTCCAGCTAAGTCGTGCTCTTCAGGTGGCCATTTTAGACCACCGCTCGGTTGTCTTCGGGGGGAAAATTGCCTAGCCTAGAGAAGGGGGATGCGGCTCCCCTCGACCTGGCTGGCGGCTTCCCCTTACTCTGCCACACCTCTGAGGCAGCTTCAGCCCCTAATCACAGTGATTGGGGGTCTCCAACGAGAGAGCATGGACCGAAGCTGCGGACAGCCACAGTCCCCAATCCATCAACGAGAAGGGCTTAACCTGGAAGTCTCGAGGAGCTTCTTTTTTGTTAACAACAGATTTCCTATTTGGTCTTCAGAGTTAAAGGAATTCAATTTACTCTCAATGCTGATTTTCACTTTTTGGAGATTTCTTGATTAGCATTCTGTTGACTTGCACAATTATAAAGTATTTTTCTAATGTATAATTTTAATAAAAGCCTTTGTTTATATTATAAAATATAATTACCCATATTCTATTTTTAAAGTAAATATATTCAATGTAACCACAATTACTTTTGGAAAAACAAAGAAAGATTCACATCTTGCTTCTTATTTTTTGTTTATCCGATGTGTTTCCTGATTTGAATGCTTATCTTGAAAAAGATGGGGTGAAAGTTAGGATTAAAGGAATTGATCACTTGAAAAGTATCCTAAATTATAAGATGCATAGTCTTTTCTCTAGTTATTTCAAATTCAACGTTCCTAAATGCTGATAACTTTTTTGCCTTTGCTTTTTATAGGTTTTTCTTCTGAAACAGTAACAGTAGCTGATGTCCCTGATTGTGAACCAGTTGAAGAAACTCCATTGCCCCCTCCGTCCCACTCATTTTCTACAGTTTTTGATGAAGACAAGCCAATTGCTAGCAGTGGAACTTACAACCTAGACTTTGATAGCATTGAAGTTGTAGATTCTGTACAAGCTGTGGATCCAATCTCCCTGGACACAAAGAGTCAGGATTCCAAGTCACATGTTAGAAGAAAATCCACAGATTCTGTTCCAGTTTCTCGATCTACGCTATCTCGTTCCCTTAGCTTGCAAGCTGGAGAATTTGATGGAGCCTCTTTTCCTGGGAGTAACGAGACAGCAGGTTCTGCAACAGATACTTTTAGTACCGGTTCAAGCAGTGCTTCTAGTACTCTTAAACGCACAAAAAAACCTAGGCCAGCTTCCTTAAAGAAAAAACAATTAGCAAAAAAGTCCTTGGATGTTTCTCCAGTAGAAGAACCAGGAATATCAGACTTCAAAAAAGATTCTGCTGCCTTAAGTGATGAAAAAGTTTCTGAAGAAACTTTGGAGCCCACTGAACCTGAGAGTACTAACCAACAGCACCAAAGCACTGTCAATGAAGATGAGGCCACTTCTGAACTAGACACATCGAGTCCATTTGACAACAACTCAGAAGAAATTCCTGTAACAGGAGATAGCAAAGTACAGAACTCTCCACTTGCCAACAAGAAAACTGTATCTCTTACCACAACACCAGAAGCTGTGGAGGTGACACCATCAGACACTGGGGGACAAGAAGATCCCCCAGTGAAAGGCTTAGCAGTCAGATTGGAATTTGATTACTCTGAGGAAAAAGGCAGTGGTGAGGAACAGACAGAGAGTCCTCTTCTGCCCAAAAAAGTGGGCAAAAAACCTGGAGCCAAAATGCCCCTCAGAAGGCCAAAGACTAAAAAAATTGGAGAGAAACTTGACAATACTCCCACAAGCCCAACCAAGACTCCTTCTGAACCCAGTGAGATTCCTGTCTCCAAGGGCTCATATACTTTTGATATTGACAAATGGGATGACCCCAACTTCAATCCTTTCTCTTCCACTTGCAAAATGCAAGACTCTCCAAAACTTCCTCAGCAAACCACCACAACATACAATTTTGATCCAGAAATCTCTGAGGATTCTCTCGATCCATTCAAGCCTTCCTCAAAAGTTGCCAATTCTCCTACACAACCTCCAGCGTCCTTTGAGATTTCAGCTAATGTCAGTGAAATTAATGGATCAGAAGGAGATGGACTAAATAAACCTGCAAAAAAGAAGAAGACACCACTCAAGACGTAAGTCAACATGTAGAAAAGCATGTGTGTAGTATTCTAAAAGAAATCTCTGACAAATCTTTGCAAGCTCCCTTAAATTTCTGTATTGGCGCTATGTTTATTGTATACATTTGCTGTAGTACATCCTACCCAACTGAATTGTAATGCCAGAATAATCACATTATTGCAGATGGAATTGAATTATTTCCCTTTTGGTTCTAAGGTATACTAGAACTTCAAACCTTTGATTAATTCTCAACATTTAGAAAGTAAGCTTTAATTTTGATGAATGTATGATGTGATCTTTTGTTTCAGAGTATAAGAATCTTGCTGATTCCTAGGACATGAGATTTAAAACATTTGGCAAAAGTTTTTTTCTGTTTCAAAGATGGAAGAGCAATCTGACCCTCATTTTAGAAGGAATGTATTTTGGAAAAAAGTAGGGTTTCTTATGCATTCTATCATGATATGGAAAAGTCTTCAGTGTTATTGTTTTGTAACATAAAATGTAAATATATTTTATAATACAAGTGATCAGTTTAATTCAATCAAATAATAACAAACTCTTGTCAGGATTAAGAGACTACCCTGCAAAGTGTTTATCATGAGGTTATATTTATACAGAGTTCAAAATGATGGAAGCTATTCAGATGCTTAAAAGGTAGTCTTCGGAGTCTTTTGGTCCATTATAGTGGGTTATAGGTTCACAAACCAGCCACAAATGCTACTGAGGTGAGTTACACACACACAAAGGTGTGTGTGTGTGTGTAACTCACCTCAGTAGCATTTGTGGCTGGTTTGTGAACACACACCTTTGTGTGTATGTGTGTAAGGGACAGAGTTGGGCAAATAAATAAATTTATTTAACAAATAAATATGAAATAAATATTTTTATCTTTCTAAAACTAGATTCTGTATACAGGAAAGGAGGATAGGTGCAAATAGGTTTCCCTTCAACTATGTTGATTTATTTAAACTCGTGTTTTGTCTGCTTATGATTTAAATTGATTGTGAGAATGGCGAATTAGATAGCATACATTTTACAAATTGTATTGTTTGCTATGAATTTCAGCCACAGTTAACTCTGTATTTCTTGTATGTGGTAATTCACCCATAAGCAAATTCTTCCAGTAGATAAATCTAATAATTTCCAAATGTGGTATATTCTTGAAAAATATATTGTTTAACTTTTCCTTAAATATTCCTTTTTCTTCTTCTTTAAGGCTAATCTATAAGGTAATCCTTGATTTATGACCACAATTGAACCCAAAATTCATGTTGTTAAATGAGATGTTAACTGAGTTTTGCCCTGTTTTACAACTTTTTTGGCCACAGTTGTTAAGCAAATCTGGCTCCCCATTTACTTTTCTTGTCAGAATGTTGCAAAAAGAGATCACATGACCATGGCACCCTGCATTCCTCATAAATATGAATCAGTTGTGAAGCGTCTGAATTTTGTTCATGTTACCACGGGGATGCTTTAATGCAGGGGCGTCAAATTTGTGGTGTCATGTCACATGACTTATTGTGACTTTTCCCCCCTTCGCTAAAATGCAGGTGGGGGTGGCCAGTGCGTAACATCTGGCGTGTGGGCCTCGAGTTTCACACACCTGTGAAAAATGGTAATGTCACTTTTTCAGTGCCATTGTAACTTCGAACACTCATTAAACAAATTGTTGTAAGTTGAGGACTACCTGTAGTGAACTTTATTATGCCCATAGTTTGGTGGTAAGATGGGGTGATAATTTGTTGTTGTTTTTGTTGATTAATCTAATTTGGTGTAAGTCATCTCTGACAGAAAGCCCAGTTTGGTGTAGTGTTAAAGAACCAGGCTAGAAACCAGGAAACCATGAGTTCTATTCCTGCTTTCTCAGGCCTAGGAAGGCGACAATGAAATCTTGTCAAAAAAATTGAAGGGACATGTCCAGGCAGTTGAATCAACACTGATTTGAAGGTGTGAATGTACACATTTCTAATTATATCCTGTGATATTTTTAAAGTGACACACTGATTTTCCTAAGCATGATGTTTCAAAACACCATATAGTTTTTAACTTGAAAATATTGTTACAATTTTTCTGTCTAGGACATTAGATTCTTTCTAAAAATTATTCAATGTAAATGTTTACTTGGATTGACTATGAATAATGTAAAGTAGCATTAGTGGATACTAACCATCACCAGTAGGTTGGTTGTAACTTAGCACACACTCAGAGCTGAAATATAAACTCGGAAGTAAATGAAACAATCATATATACCCATGTCACTTAGGTTCAGAAGTATGGTAGCACAATGGTTAGAATGCAATATTGCAGGCTAACTCACTGCTCACTCCAGGAGTTCTATTCTAAACAGCTCAAGGTTGACTCAGCCTTCCATTCTTCTGAGGTCAGTAAAATGAGGACCTAGATTGTTGGGGCAATATGTGGAGTCTGTAAAATGCTTAGAGAGGGCTGTAAAACACTGTGAAAAAATGTATAAATCTAACTGCTACTGCTACATTTAATTAAAAAATATATTAGTTCTACTTCCAGTTCGAAATAAAGAATTTTAAACAAATTACCAGATAAATTGGATATCTGGAAATAAATAAAAACCCAACTTTCAACTTGGGTTAATAGTGGAATAATAAACAGGATTATCAAATTGAGCATTACTACTATTATTTTTATGTCCTTATTAATTTCCAGTTATAGTGGTATTTTGGAATGATTCTGCAATATTCTGTTTATAGTTATCTGCAAATGAATGTACTTAAATTCATGCAACAAATTAGCCATGAAATAATAAGCAATTAATTTTTATACTCTAGGTTATAACTGAAAGAATGAAATGTGTGATTATAAATCCCTGAATAACATCAGTGAGGCTTCAAATGAGATTCAGCACTGAAGCATTTAGAAACATTTTTATGTTGTGAAAATATACAATCTGAACAATTGTTTTACTTGGAGAGACAGGAAGCAAAACTGCTCACATCTATTCTTTTTGAATGTCCAATTGAATCCTTTGGATAGAAACTTGCTGGAATTTGGTCACTAGATTCTGCAAGAAAAACATGAAAGTATGCAGTCTTAAATATTTAACATTTATTAATTTATTAATATGAAATAACGTTTAAATAATTTAAACCCCACATAGGATTAACTCAGAATTTAGTTGAGCAGAAAAAGTTCAGTTGTCAGTATTTAGGACTCCATTTATTTTGGGGGTATGTGTGATTGATCTTGTTGAAATGGAGAATGTAAAAATTTACTGTAAGTTAAAAATACGATGTATGCTTCCTAAAGTAGGGGAAGGTTTTCCTTCTCTTTTTTATATATTTCATTAATTAATAATATATATCGTATTTCACCATTTTTCATTACCACTCTAAGACAATATAAACAGATTCCTGTTTAGCTACATCATAGATGCAACCTTATACCTTAGATCCAGGAGTGGGATTCTATTGGTTCTGACCAGTTCTATAAAACCCTTGTTAATTTTCTAAGCAGTCCAGAGAACCGGTTGTTAGAAGAAATCTCCTTTTGTTTTTTTACACCCTTATTACATTCTTGGCAGTATGCCTAGACTTACTGTCTCAGAAGAAAGTTTTTTTTTCCTTTCCTGGTACTTTCTTAAAGGGGAAGGGTTGTTTTAAGCTTTTTACACTGCTGTTGGGAGGAAATACTTTCAGCCATCATGCAATGATCAGCATTTTGAAGAAATAATTGAATAACAAAGCAGAGCTGTAGAAAGAAGCTTTTTAATGACAAGGAAACAAGATGAGTGACATTCAGCAAGGCTTCTTGGCTAGCTAGAAAGATTGACATTCAAACATGAGTTTACATACTCTTTCTGAGTTTTGGTCTAAAATTTGGTTTTGGTGAAGTTCATTTAGTGACCATTCAAAATTTCAATGGCACTGAAAAAAGTGACTTACGACCGTTTTTCACATTTACAACCGTTGCAGCATCCCCACTGTCATGAGAGGCCAGGCGAGGAGAAGCATCCCTTGATGTGAGTGACGTTGAATTAGCCATGCCCACCCAGTCACATGACCACCAAGCCACACCCACCAACTAAGCCACACCTACAGAACTGGTTGTTTAAAAATTTGAATCCTACCCCTGCTTAGATCAGTACTTTCAAACTTAGCAATTTTAAGATGCATAGACTTTGACTCCTGGAATTTCCCCAAGCAGCATGATCTCTCTGGCAGGAGCAAACTGGGGTTGGAGCATCCATCTTGGCTTTCTTGGCCTGTCAGCAGTGTTTCAGTTCTATTCTGGACCAACTTAAGGGTTAGGAAAGAGGGATATGATGCTACGACGGCTCTTCTTTCTCCAGTTCCAATCAGTGTTGACAGGAAGGGGGAAATATGACCCAATATCCCTTCCATAAAGATTGTCTCAGTCCTCTCTCCCACTCCTGCTTACCTTCTACATCAAACCTTTGAGTAAGGTTATAGATTAGACTATGGGGAAAAGAACAGATTTGAACTCAATCTTAGCAAAGCTGGGTGGTTGTAGGTTGAAGATCCTCTCCCCTTGATTTGTGGCACCTTCTGGACTCATGACTTTTCTTCAAACAGTAGGTGGTAGCTGTAGCTAGGAGAGCTTATGCATCGTATGTCCCAATTATATCCTTTCCTGGGTAGGAGCACTGCTCACTGTCATTCATGCTGAGGTCATCTCCCAAATGGATTACACCATTGTGTTTTACATGTGGCTGCCCATAGATAGCACCCAGAAGCTGTAACTGATCCAGAACATGGTCTCATGGGCAGCTATGTACCTTAGTGAGTACCAGCACCTTGGTATACTCCTGCTATACCAAAATTGCACTGCTTTCCATAGCTTCTGGAATAAATTCAACATGTTGGTTACCATCTATAAAATTCTTCATGGCATGGGGCAAGGTTATTTTACAGGAACACCTTTTACAACCTTTCTTGCCACCATTGTTAAGTGAATCACCAGGAATAAAATTAGTGTCACGGTTGTTAAGTGAATTTGGCTTCTCCATGGACTTCAATTGTCAGGTTGCAAAAGGGAATCACATGACCCCGGGACACTGGAGCTGTCATAAATGTGAGTCAGTTGCTAAGCGTCTGAATTTTGCTCACATGACTATGGGGATGCTGCAACAGTCATACATGTGAAAAACAGTCATAACTCACTTTTTTCAGTGCTGTCATAACTTTGAATTTGTCACTAAACAAATGGTTGTAAGTTGAGGACTACCTGTACTCAGCAGTAACTCTGCGTGATGTTCTTGACTCGGGAACACACTTCTTCCTGAGATTTATTTTGCCCAGAGCCTACTAGAATTTTGTAAATGCTTGAAGCATTAGACTGCGCGATTCAGTGTTCTATCAATGTGATTATGTGTTTTATGTGGTCTGAATTAGATTATTCTTGGCATTGTTGTGTTATTATTTTTAATCATCTTATATTTCTATGTGTTGGCTTTTTAAACCTATTTTTTGCCACTCACAATTGTGAGATGAGTGGCTATATAAACCGTTATGATAAACGAATTAAAAATTGTGTCCAATATTTAGAGACATGTCAATTTTTTAAAAAAGAACAACAGAAACATGAGGTGTGATTCCCCCTCCTGCAACATAATAATTGGAATTTCTCCTTTGTGTCCGTGAGTTCCTTCTGTCTTGTCTCTCTCTTTTGTCTTATTTGTCTTAGGATGGTTGAAGATGTGATGTCTGTATGTTCTCTGTTGTAAGTAACTTTTAACCCTAAACATACCTGTTATCAGCAGAAATGCCTCATGTTTTTTTTTCCTGTCTACATGTTTATGTATTGTTTTGTCTTGTTTCAATCTTGTTTATTTGTTTATTTTTACAAGTTTGTTTGCAGTGATATCCAGTAATGTAGGTCATGATACCTATATTCATTAAGATTATTTTGACTTGCATCAACATTATTTTGAGTGAGGGGAAAAAGGCTGATCAATACATAAAGATGAGCAAAACTATTTCTTGATCAATCTATCATCTGTCTATCTGTCTATGTCTATCTGTCTAATGTTCTCCAGCTGAAATACATGTTATTTGGAATGCCAATATGCTTGGCAGATTATACTTTTGTAATTAAGTCTTCAGGTGGCAATTTCCACTCTCACTTTCCATGTTGTTCTCCTTGCCTGCTTGAGTGGCATGCATGCATCATAAAGTCTGGTTCCCAGAAGATGAAGCATGAAGCCATAACAGCCCATTTCTTGTTTGATTATATGGTTTAGCATGGATTTGGCAACATTTCACAGTATTATAGATGAAAACAACTATTTTCCTTTGATAATACACTTGTTAATGTAATGTAGTTATATTGTAATTTATTTTCTAAATAAGATACAGCTAGCCAGCATGTTTCTCAATGTGTTTCAACAATTAGTTAAGATACAGATAGTCCTTGGTTTACAAATTGTTGCGTAGTGACCAATCAAAGTTCTGACAGACCTATCTGGGGGAGGGTACTTATGACCTGGATTTGAACTTCTGATGGTCAGGCCTCCCTGCAGCCTTATGACTGCACTAGGTACTCAGCACCTGGGCTGCATTTATGGCCATTAGCAACATCCCATGGCCACGTGACTGTATTTTACAACAGTTTTGCTGAAAACAGGAATTTGTTTTCAGCAATACTGCACTCTGTGAACTACTGGTTCACTTAATGACCAAGGTTTTGCTTAACCTCTGTAGATTTATTTAACAACCATGGTGAGTTGCTTAAGACCATTGCAAAAAAGTGTTGTTGTAAAATTGGGTTGGCCATGTGACTGATTTATTTTATGACTGTCATGAATTATGAGCATGATAGAGGAGCTCCATTTTGGTTGTAATTCAAGGACTACCTGTACTGATATATTTTACATAAATCAACTTATTTTTGCTTTGGCTCCTTTATGGTTTTTTTTTTTTTGCCATTTCTGAAATTAGTTGAGACATAGCTATAATATTTGAAAATCTTATTCTCATACAATTGCTTCCCACCAAAACATAATACCAATCATTTTTAGCTAAGTTTATTTCACTTGCTCTGTCTCTGATACAAAGCATCTCTTTCTTTAAGATCTCTCTATATAGTTCTTTTTCCACCTGAAATTTGAATCCACCTTAGAAATTCCCAAGCACTGAGGGCTGGTAGTCATTTTGGGAATATTATTGAGAGTATACAGTATGATGGGACAGTCAAATAATGGCTGCCAAGGGAAAGTTGTCTATTCACAAAATGGCCATCCAATTTATCAAATAAATGTTGCTGAGCATGCTCATCATATTTCTTGCTACCTTGCAACTCATTTTTAATCTTTCTTTGAACTCTTGAGCTTATTTGCCAAGCAAAGAACACAATTGTGGTAATCCATCATTTTTATTTTCTAAAACAATCTAATTTGGAATCATTCTTGGAAATACAGTTTTAAAGGCCTGGGTATTTTTTTCAATGTGCCAGTTTCCTCAGTATTTTTAAAATGAAGACCACTACTATCATCAATGCCATCATAATTTCCCCCCAAAAAAATTAAGTTAGGAAAATGAGATCAGCAAGAAACCAATTAATTATCTATTGGCACATTAATGCCTATGGCATCTTATTTTACTTTCTATGTACCATTCAAATATTTTAATGCTTTTGGAATATAAATGTTTATAGTATAACCTTAAGAAAACAAAAAGGACATAGATACTAACAAGTTAAACATGCTTATTGTAAGATTTAATAAATTATCAGGCAGTATTGCAGCTAGCAATAGTTAGAAGATAAGATCAAGGCATAAACCCTTGTCCCATATCTACCTTGCTCAAATTGTGTGGTCTTGTTCATCAGTATTTTGCATGCATTTGGTTCATTCATCATTTGTTTGGCAATTAGGAAGTAGGATACCTGAGATGATAGTTTGGTAGATAAAATTGAAGACATTTTCACAACACTTACATACCAGTAGCTATGTTGGTGTTGTATTTGATGAGCAGTGATATCCTGGTAGATCTCAGGACAACAACTTATCAACCTGATCAAGATTCTTATTTACTGAATTATATTATGTTGGCCATTCTCCAGTAGCACTGTAACCATTTTATTGTTTTCAACCCATGTATCTCATTATCTGGATTGTCTTTTTACCTTAATCTAAAACTCAGTTTAATTTAATTCTGTTAATTATCTTATGTTTGAATTTTAATTTGGAAAAGATTGAGTGTAAGAGTGCATGGTAAGCCAAAGATATAGCATGTTCTTCTTTGATATTTACATGCTAAGTTTTTGAAACAGGCAATCTTCATCATAATATATTCATTAGCTGTTTCTTGTTATGTCATTTTTCTTGGTTAGCCATACTCAAAAGAGTTTCCATTTTCATTCCAGTGACACTTTTAGGGTGAAAAAGTCACCAAAAAGATCTCCACTATCTGATGCACCTTCACAGGTAAGAACTTTCAACAAACTTTTTAAAAAGTATTTTTAAGGTACATTCAGTAACAATTAATTGTCTACTTTTTAATTATCTTGCAAAAAAAAGGAGGCAGCTCAGATGCTAGGTTGAAAATCTTCCCCCAGTTAATATTATAGAGCCAGCACAATAAGGAAAAAATAAATAATCACGACATAAAACGAAGGATCAAATGGGCAAGCATCAAGTAAATGTTAAACATTCAACTAATGTTTAGGAAGATTTGAAAATTAGCCATTTTTTTTTTAGAAATGTTGAAATTGTTCAAGCCTTCATTTCCATGAAAGTTGATATTTTTAAATAGTATGGTAATATTTATCTAGAATGATTGGGTGAACTCCAAAGTTCCATCTCAGTCTGGGGTTCTTATAAACCAATATGTATTTGTTAAAATTTTGCAATAAAATCTATGTAAACTAATCAATAAGGAACTAGGACTAATAGAACATAAAACACTCAATTTAATCAATCATTAGACTTATACTAATTAAGGCAGTGATTTTCAGATTCCTGAAATAGATCAAATGTCACTCTTCTAACATTTTAAAATGAAGAACCCAAGACCTGATTATGAATTAGAATAACTTGCATAGCATGAAGAAGAGTTTCAAACCCAGGTGGAGAAGTAAAGTCATTCTTCTCCTATACCTACAACCATCTACATTTAGTCAAACTCTTAAAGAGTGTTGGATCCATAAAAGAAGACAATTGTTTAACTTTTATTTTCTTCTTAGGAATCTATGGCACTGCCTACTACTGAAACGCCCGCTGTTGTATCCACTGTGGTACATGCAACAGATGAGGAAAAACTGGCATCTTCTGTGGGTAATCAGAAATGGACTTGTATGACCGTGGATCTTGATAAGCAGGATTATCCTCAGCCATCAGATCTCTCAACATTTGTAAATGAAACAAAGTTCAGCTCCCCTACAGAAGGTAAACTGGGAAAAGAAGATAGAATCACTGTTTTAGTTGACAAGGGAAATATTGGCCCAGAATAACGAGAAACAAAGGATATCATTGCTATTAGTAGTTACTTACTAGTCCATTTAATTAGACATTAATTATTTGTTTTGAAGTTATGTATAAAATTTATTGGCTGCCCACCTTGCCATAGGATAACTCATCCACTAGATTCTGGATAGTTTAATTTAGTGTTACATTGACAATTTTAACTTATCAACCAAGAGTCTTTTGAGTTAAACAGGCTATAGAAATTGGTATAAGTAAAAAAAAAATCAAATAAATTTGAAATAAGAACTCTCCTCCCTATCATAAAAGAATATTGAAATAATTCAAAGTAGTAATTCAATGCCTGGTGGAAAAGAAATGCCTTCAATATTTTGAGGGGAACGCCAAAAGTACATGTTCTCTTTATTATTAGAGAAGATAGGACCATAAGTGTAATAATTGATATAATACTGCATAGACAGTAAGCATTTTGTGACCAAGTAGCAAAATATATTTGCATTTTCTCTGAGATCAACATTTCTGCCATTTTTCTTATATAAGTTAAAATGTTTCCTTAAGTCTAATGGCTCTGTTTTGCTCTTACTTCCTACAGTCCCAGCGAACTCTTTGGCTTTAGGGTACATCTAGGAGAAGAAGTGCCAGGTAGTAGTAAAAACAACGAAGAGCATTTAAATAATCATATGAAACAGCATTGAACTTGCTAATAGAACATTAATTTTAACAATCACTTAACCTAGAAGAATCAAATATCTTGAGGAAAAAGATCATTTCTGACTAATGTCATAATAAGATGTTGAGGATTAAATATAGTGAGAGATTTTACATGGGATTTTTGTGAAGGTACTAGTTAAAAGACAACCACCTAATATTTAAAGGAAATGGTATCCTTTCTTGAGGAAACCATCCTATTAGAATTGTAATTTCTATCTGAGGCTAGCACATTATGGTTCAATACCTACTTATCTATGAGTCACAGAGTGACCTTAGTCTAATCACCTTTGTATAGATATACCTGCCATAGCAGCTTATTGTAAGAATAATATTGCAACAAGAAAAAAGGAATATGTATTCTATCTTGAAATCTCTGAAAATAGGCTGGAATAAAAATGAAATAATTAGAGTGTGGCAGTTACGGAACGTAAGTAAGATTGCAACAGTATTTTAAATCTTGTTTAAATCTTGTTTAAACAAGATTTCCAGTCAAAGGTACATCATTATATTGATAACATAGGATTTAAGGTCAATGCAGGGTGGCATTTAACCTCAATATAAATACTAATTTGTCTAAGGGTTACTTGCCTATTAATTATGGTAGTGTTTCCTCTGTGGAGGTTTTTTAAACATAATCATACCTTCCCGCTGGAATTTCCTATGGGCTTCATTTGGAGACTTCAGAGTAATTAAAATGTTCTGAGAATTTGCACTACTTTCTCTTGTTAGCTGAATACTGAAATAAGGAAGAATGCCAATTAGCAAAGAAAGAAGCTCAAGGTGACTATGTTATAATTAAATATTGAAACTAACACCCAAATACCTCAGAGGTTCTGTTTATACCTTTGCTAAGTCATCAGAATTCTTTCTTGCTTTGCTCCTCAATATAATTAATAATTTTTCAGTTATGAAAAATCTATATAATTTTGTTCTGAATTGCTAGCTTGTATAATATTTGGGAATGTCGCGGGTTAAACTTTTATCAGCCCTAGTTTCTAAAACTCAACTATACTTATGGTAAACATTTCAATATATATTTAGAGAACAAAAAGCTTAATATGCCTATGGTCAACTTTTCCCACCTTGAAGCTATGTAGGTTTTCTGGACAACAGTTCCCATGATTCTCAATCAGCTGCTCTCAGTTGTCAGGTGGGAAAGTTCAGGTCCACACATGAAGGTCCAATTAAACTGAATTATTGCTGTACAGGAGTCCTCTCAAACAATGGTTAGCACCTGCTTGGAGTTAGATAAGGGTACACAGAATTTGGGGAAGGAGGTATTAGTCTAATTGTGACTATGTAGGGATTCTAGGTTGATTCCTGTTTTAACTCCACCCTCAGCTTCTGTCATTTTTTCTCCTACACAGTGGATTTATGAGTTAGAGTCCCTCCCCCAATTCCACAGGCTGGAAAAACTTGTCTTTTCCAATAAACATTGCCAATAGAAATAAAAATTGTGTGTGGGCAAACTACTCCAGAGTTTGCTTGTTTTTAATTAATTTTCATCTTAAATTCATTTGTATTGTTAATTTTATTATTCCATTACTATTAGGAACATGTCCATATGTTTGGAAGAGCAGATTTTCATTTTTGGTTTTAAGTTGATTTAAATAATGAAAGCAGCTATTTTTATTTTATTATTAAATTAGTCAGGAGTTAGTCACTAGCAACAATTGGTGTAAGATATTTAACTGATACCATGTTTGCATTTAAAAATTCCAGAAATATTTCATCTGGCATATTAAAAGAGAATTAAGGAATAGTACATTTTCACACTAACAAGTGCCACAGTTAACACATTTTTCTGTGATTATGGCAGGATTTGCTTATAGCATTCTTTCAATTAACCAGTGTAGTTTTATGGCAGAAGATGTAGAAATGTTACACAAACAGAATCATCCAGAGCTTTATAGGCTAATGTATTTCACTCCTTTCTACATACAAACCACATATAGAAGGATTTACCATGTTATCCATGGAATATTCTCCCTCAACAAAAAAAAAATGAGGAATTGATGATACAGCCCAAAATAATAATTTAAACTGGTTGAAGTCATTTGTACATGGTCGTCTGCCTCAAATGAGCTCTTTTCCTATCTTTTAAATGTTGAGTTCTTTTATTTTCAACTGCAGTTACTTATTTTAAGTAAGGAAGGTTAAACACTCAGATCAGGGATGGAAGTAGAGATAGCACATAAGCCGGTTCATGACAATTCAAAGTAGAAAAATGGGAGTATAATTTCCATCAAAAACCAGACTCATAACTGGAAGGTTTAACCCTTCCCCTGGTATACAATATCCCGCGTAGCCAAGCTTTTTGAGGGGAATGGGAGGATATTTGTTTGTTAGATAGACAAGCATTTTTTTTTCTATGAAGTTTTTTATTTTTATAACATATAAAATTTCATGTTTGGTTAAACAGTATGTTGTCTGGGTATAAATAGTTTTATGAAATAATCAAAGTCTTTACAACAGTATTAATTACATTTTCATTCTATCATAATGATCATAATACTGCTATTTGCTTATCCATTTTAACAAGCCTCCCTTTTTTCATTATTCCTTTTCTTATATTTCCATATTTCTAACTTCTGTTTTTGTCAGCTAACCATTGATAAAATAAGTCCCAAGTCAAAAGGTATTCAGTTTCTTCCTTTTCCTTAATTGTAAGTATTAATCTATCCATTTCTGCACATTCTAATATTTTTTAATCACATTTTCATCTGTAGGGATTTCTTTGCTTTTCCAAAGTTGTGCAAATACTATTCTGGCTGCAGTCAATACATGTAAAATCAAATATGTATTCCCTTTGTTATACTTATCTGGTAACGTGCCCAACAAAAATATTCTGGTTTTAAATCAATGTTGCTTTACCATTTTTTCCAACCATGTACTGTATGTATTTTTATCCAATCTTTTTTTGCTTTTGGGCAGACAAGCATTTTTGTATGAAATAAAGCAATTGGGTAGAATTATCTCATAGAAAGAGAGCAAGGGCAGGATAGCATTTGAGCATCCATCCCCTTTTGCCCTCTGAATCCTCACCAGGCTCATTTCCTGTTCAAATGTTCAGTAGCAGCTGAAGCTACCTAGGTTTCTCCTACCATAAACCACTGATCTGACACTTGCTGCTGAATATCAGATTTCTAAGCAAATGCTTAGGGTAGCAGCATTCTTCTCTCACAGAGGAGAACTTTCTTGTGTATAACTGAACTTAATGCTTCTGGATGTTCTGGAAACAGAAGCAGAAGTACAAAATAGGCATGACAATTCCAGATGGTGCTACTTTTTCTTTTTCTTCCAGTAATGAAAGAGATTGTTTAAATAATGTGAGCAGATCCATGTTGGAAAGAAAGAAATAATTCTGGAAAAGACATCAACACTTTTTCCTTTGCAGATAACTACATGGGATACCCTAGCTTTGATTTATTAGATTTATTAAAAATATTTTGGAGGGGTAGTATTTTCCTACACCTCATGTAATAATAAAGGAGGTAGCAGTCTTTTCCCATATAAATATATACCTCATCCATGAATAAAAGATGCCTTATCATATTAGGTAGGACTCTTTGACAATTCAGCAGCTTATAAATATGATTTTCCAGTTGAACAACTAGCACTTAAAAATTAAGTTAGCTATATATTAATAGTTTAAAAATTCTTGGGTATTTATGGTGGGTTTTTTTTAAATCACCCTTGAGTTAATTTGAAAAAAGTAAATGAAGAAGAAATGAAGAACACACATTTAGTATAAGGGCCTAAATTATAATTGGAATGAACAAACTTTAGTCCTAGTTTATGCTTTCAAACTGTGACTTGGCCAAAAATCTTTATTCAGCATGTTCTGGATTAATAATTTATTACTCTGATTTTAATGTTTAGGGAATGTATGCTGTCCACAAGAAAACATTTTTCTTTTCCTTACTAAAGACATTTTACCTTGTATTTCAGAGCTGGAATATGGCAACACATATGAAATAGAATACATGGAAAAAATCGGTTCTTCCATAGCTGTAAGTTTCTACTTGTGGATTTCTTGTTGTTTTCTCTTACGTATTTCTCTATGGTATATATAGAGGAAAATCACAGTGCTTCCAATTCATTTGCATGCAGAACAGCTAAAATGTTTGCAGATTTTGCCAATATATTCTGTAATTATTTTGATATATCTGGATTTTGGGAATTACTTTTAACATATGTTGCATGATATGACAGAATAATTAGGAGACGTTCCAGGTAAAGATGCATAATAACATTGTTCTTACATTTTCTTTGACACAAGGATGATGATGGCCAAACAAAGCAATCTTTATACCTTATGTTCAATGCCCAGCAAGAGAGTCCAATCAAGTCTCCTCCAGCCCGTTTATCAGATTCTACAACCCCTTGTTCTGGGTACTTTTTTTCCATTATCTATTAAACCTGTTTTAAGAAATATGGAATAATCAGAGCTAGAAATAATTTTTTTTAACATTTTTGTGTTGTACCACATACTGCATGATAGTGTGATAAATTATTTAATTGGGTGTGTTTTGGAATGGCATAGAATAAAATCAATTAACATTTAATATGACATTACCCAATTAATGTTCAAGAAGAGAAAATGGCAACTTAAAATAATTCATAAAAAGATTGATACCTACAGTTTCAAATATCTAATAATTGCTGTATCCATTTATAGTAGTAAAGTTGGCAAATATGGATTTAACAATGAATTAAAAAGTAAAATATTGCATCATAATTACGATATAGAATGTTTATTTTTTTTATTTATTTGATTTGTCAATCGCTTACAAGATAATAGGTATAAGTATATACATAGTTATGAATAATGAAATTTGTACATTTAAGAAAAATAAAAGAAACAATAGGACAGAGACAGTAGGCACGTTGGTGCGCTTATGCACACCCCCTACAGACCTCTTAGGAAAGGGGTGAGGTCAATAGCAGACAGTCTAAGGTTAACATTTTTGGGGTTTGGGGAAGAAACCACAGAGTCAGGTAGAGTATTCCAGACATTGACCACTCTGTTGTAATATGTAACTATATTGTTCTCTTACCTCATAAGTCTGCCATTCAGATGCTGGAATAAGACCCTGTGTTATGCCAATCTGTCAGCTTTGGAAGCCATATTAGCACCAAAGCTTCCACACTGCCACATTCTTGTGCTTGGGAAATTGGGAGGGGGGATTTCATGGAGCATATGTAGTTAGACATAAAAGCATTCTTCTTTACACTCAAGGTCATCTTATTCCTACACCTGGGTGAGGAGTGTTTAAGGAATGTCTCAATTTGAGACGGATGGCGATTGTGGCATGTGATGTGCAGTGGATGGATTTTGTGATTTTTAATTATTGAAGGAAAACCCGGAACTCTCAGATTTCCCAGATGTGCCACTATGACTTTTCAAATAAAAAGAATCTTTGAGAAAATGCCTGTCTTGGAGTTTTTGACTGGAGTTTGGTTTTGCTGGAACTCTGACACAGTCATTTTAAACAAATGCTAATTTTAAACAGAAATACTAACCGTAATCTTGAGACCTAAGACTGAGATGTAGCGAAAGAATATGTAGGTGGTTTGGCAATCAGTGAATGTATTATGTTAGCCAGTTCAGAAACATAATATTCTCTTTCCTGTAGATCAAGTCTGGAAGAAACAGAAAGCCAGCATCCCTGTAGTATAAAACTACAGCACCCAGCTTCACGATCCCTGGTAGCTAACCAAGAATCATCAGTACAGTCCTCTGATAAAACAAAAGAACTGGAATCTATGTCTATAGGAAATGCTTCAGACAACATAGTAAGTTGGTAGGAATATAGTAAGAGTTTGGAACATGTCTTCATTGGGTATCTAGCTTGACTGTAAAGCAAGCTTGCTGTAGATGATCAGTCTAAAACTGACCCAATTACTCCTTTTCCCAATCTTGAATAATATTATTCCCCCCATTCCTTGTCCCCAACCCACCCCCCAAATTCTGTTGTTCTGTGCAAACAACTTGGCAGTGTCACACTGGATCCTCAACATATAAACTAGCAATTACAAAGAATTGTGAGGCCTTACTCAGGACATGCCTTTCTGCTCTGGATTATAAGAGTGGGGAAATGGCCTGGGGCCATTTCTTGGAAAATATTAAAAAAATATTATCCCTGCTCTGATAGACTTGTGCAAATCCCCTCTCTTGTTTTCTGCATATCTGAAACAAACAAACAAATAGATAATAGAACACTAGTTCCCAAAAACGTTTCCCAGCTATAATTTAAGAAACTCTGCTATGGACTGACTTTTCCAAGCCTGGTTGGGATTTGTGGTCCTTACACATCTAGTGAACTATTCTGTGGTATTCAATTTCCCTTTTTTTTCTTGCCAGATCTCAAGATTTTATGATCCAATTGAAAAAAATATGTATTTTATTTCAGATTTGGTTGGCATTTGCCATATATTTACAGGAGCTAATGAATGGTTTTAATCATGAATAGTTCTCTCAATTACTTTATCTTTCTTGCTCTTCAGATCAGTCCTGAAGATCCCTATGTTTCCGCTGATGCTCTCCTTAGTAGGATATCTCATCCGTCTTCAGTATGTGATCAGCTTCAGTATCTGGAGCCTGACTTAGCGGAAAAGAATCCCCCAGTATTTGCTCAGAAACTTCAGGTTTGTAATCCAGGTTTGTTTGTGCTCCTTATGAATGTTCTGGTGTGAGAAGGGCAGATTTCTAAAATGTAGCAAAACTCTGCCATTAAAAATAAAACTCTAAAATTGTTCTCATTCTCATTCTCTCTCTCTCTCTCTCTCTCACACACACACACACACATTAACATATTGAATTAGCTTATTTCCAAAGAAAAAGTGAGGGTATAATATATTTATTTTATATAGTTTCGCATATTTACAGCTTCCTTTCCAATAATTCAGTATTTGCTATGTGAATGGTCTGTTTACATCTTTACAGTATATTCATTTCATCTACCCAGCTCTCTGGTCATGCCAGATGAATAGAGATTGATTCATGATGCTGCATCTGCCATCTTGCCAATTTTGACATGCCATTTTCCCCTCTCCCTCCCCTTGTCAGCTATAACTAAACAGTATTAACTATAAACACCCTTTCTAAAAGCATTTTGGTGACATTTCACTAATACTAAACATTCAATATGTAGTTTATAGCCATAGTTCAGGTATGTGTAATGAGCTGCCTGAAAAATAAAAGCACATCAGAAAGGGTTTTATGATTAATGAAAAAAATTAAGAGAGATAGTTGCAGCTTGTATGTTAAATATTTCATGTCATTTCTCCTTAAATCCTGCATCACAATGAGCAATAATGTAACTCTCTTAGGTTAGCATGTTGTGTTGGTAGCTCAGCCATTGTGGTTTCTTCAGTCATTGGTAGTTAAAACACATCATGGCCTAGAAGAGTATATGGCCCTCAGCCAATATGTATGCAATATCCTAAAACAATATTCTAAAATCGTCCTAATATATTCTGTAAATATGGGCATTTGTATTTGCATTATGCTTAATGGATTTTCCCTGTATATTGTCACTACCATCTCACTGGCAGGAGGAATTAGAATTTGCTGCAATGAGGATAGAAGCCTTGAAGCTAGCCAAACAAATTACCTTGTCTTCTTTCAACTCCTTAGATACTGAGGTATCTCCTGTGCCTGCAGTTTGTGTGCTTAAAAACTGTGTTGCTGCTTTCACTTTAACAATAAGTTTTTCTGAGTGGTGATGCTAGATGATTTTGGTTCATTGCTATGTAGAAAGATAGAAAAGAGCATGTGGAAATTCCTTTTCTCTAATCTCAGATGTGGTTGTATTCCACTTTGCAGATATGTTTCAAAAATGACTATCACATGATGTGGTGGCACAGCGATTAGAATGCAGTATTGCAGGCTAATTCTGCTGACTGCGGCAGTTTGGCATTTGATTTTGACTGGTTCAAGGTTGACTCAGCCTTCCATCCTTCTGAGGTTGCTAAAATGAGGACCCAGATTGTTTGGGGCAAGATGCTGACTTAGATGCAAAACACTTAGAGAGGGCTGTAAAGCACTATGAAGCGGTATATTAAGTCTAAGTGCTACTGCTATTGATCATTTGGCTGCCATTTTCTTATACAAACCTGTGATTTTCACAGTTTAATGTTCTGATACATATTGGAAATGTAAATGAGCTTGCTGATTTCTTTAGAAAGACAGGGAAAAGACACTGTGTCTGTTATTGAGAATACTCAGAGTTTGGAGAGTGACAGAAACACATACAATCTTAGAAGAATTGGGTGAATATATGAGAAATATTCACAGTTGTGTGATGTATATCACTGTATATCCAAAAGTTCAGTATGGCAAGAATTCAGAAAACTGTTCTGTCTGATTTTTTTATTTTGTTTTTATTCTTTTGTAAATATAACAATTCACCAAATTGGAGATACTCACTACTACAGCATGTAATTGCTTGAAAACTGGCTTTATCTGCAGGGATTGAGAAGAAAAAACTGGTACCACCCAGTTTAAGAAATGGATGGGTTTGGATCCAGGATTTTCTTCCCACAGTTTCTTCCCAACTTTTCCCATCTGCAGAAGATTTCTGATCTAACAAAGTTCTTGTTTCCTCCTGTAATTTCCCTTTCAAAATATTTCCTATATGGTTGTTGGCCACACAAAACTCAGTGAGAGATAGTCCTGCAAAAGAATGGGTGATTAAGCAAGCTACATCTATCTCTTCCCATTGGCTGGCACAAACGAAATTGCTTCTAGAATTATTGCCATGGGGGATGGGATGGACTTTAATCATTGTCTAAATTGTCCAAAACTGTAATAACGAGCTTTAGTCATAAGCAAGAAAAGAAATGATGTCTTTATAGTCAAACAGAACCCGCAAACTGAGGTATCCCTTTGTTGATTTAGACACTTTTGACAAACTCTGTGAGATCAAGATTGCACACTGCATACAAGAAACTACAAATGCCAGGATTCCTATCTCTCCCTCTCCCTCTCTTTCCCCCTCCCTCCCTCCCCTCCCCCACTCTTTGTGTTTGTGTGTGTGTGTGTTAGAAATTGTCTGAAGATGATGGTTTTGCTCTGTATGCAACAATCCATAATCTCAATTATCTAAGAAGGTGGTTTAAAATAATGGGAGGAAACAGATTCCAAGAGAAGGAAGAGGCCTTATATGTTAATCTTTTCTTTATTCATTAAGATCAAAAATGTTTTCTTTCTTTCTTTTTCCCCCTGCTATGCCCACAGCATGCTGGCTGTTGACATACTGGAGTGAAGTTGAGCCTGTGGTGCATGCAGCCTAAACTAGAGTAAAAAGTTAATTTTTAAATCATGCATTTGATCTGTGCAGCTCCCCTGGAAGACTCCTTGGGGTGATATCAGTAGAAAGGAGCTCATGGGGTTTCCCTTATTGGAAGTTATGTGTGCTTTGTGTTTCTTGTTTTTCATTTTTTTAAAATAATGATGCCACCTGAATATTTGCCTGCCACTGCTGTACCACAGACTGAAAACATTCATTTCAAAACAGGGAGGTATGAGCTATTGCAATTAATTTGTTAGACTACCAAGCTGTACATTTTAATATAATTATATTTTGCATTACTGTGACACTATTGTTGATGATTGTGACCAAGGTGGCTCAGGAGAAAAGTCTTCCTGTTTTTCCTTTCTATGATTATTTGGTCAAATTGTGTAGTTTGAAAAGTCAGATAGGTGTGATCGTATTTCATTTGAATCTGTATTAATGTTGATTTAAATACCTTAGTATTCTTAGTTATTTAAATTTTTCATGCTTCAGATTTTTTTTATTCTGTGTTTCCAGTGTTGAGCATTATAAGTAATATATTCACACACACACACACACATATATTTTGGTTGTTTTCAAGTCAGAATTTTGGCTCCCTAGTCTGATTTAATAAAGATAATGCTAAAAAGGTTCTTTTCTTCTACTAGTTAAAGTAGAACATTATAACATCTCTGAGTTAAACCTCTAGCAGAGCTGTCATACTGCTGCTGGTCCACTTTGTGTTGACATTAGGAAGTTTGGGAGAGACATCAATCACAACAGGTAATCCTCTAATTACCATCATTCAGCCCAAAATTTCTGTTGCTAAGTGAAACAGTTGTGAAGTGAGTTTTGCTTCATTTTATGATATTTCTTTCCACAGTGGTTAAGTGAACCACTGCAGTTGTTAAATTAGTCATTAGTTAAGTGAATCTGGCTTCCCCATTGACTCTGCCTGCTAGAAGGTCACCAAAGGGGATCACCTGACTCTGGAACATTGTAACTATCATAAATACATGCCAGTTGCCAAGTGTCCAAATTTTGATCATGTGACCAGTGGGATGCTACAATGATCGAAAGTGTGAAAAATGATCATAAGTCACTTTTTCAATGTCAGTGTAACTTTGAAAAGCTACTAAATAAAGTGTTGTAAGTTGAGGATTATCTGTACACTGCCTGCCTAGATGTTTTGTTTATAAAACAAATTTGTCCACTTTTCAAGGTCAAGAAACACAGCCCAAGGATTCCAGGCAGGGTACTTTATTATTATAAAATGCATTAACAGCCTTGCTGCCTTCCACTCCTGGAGGCTCTACAGCAGGGGTGTCAAACTCACGGCCCGCAGGCCAGATGTGTTTCGTGCTGGCCATGCCCACCCCCAGCTTAGCAAAGGGGGAAAAAGTTGAGAAAACCACATGATGATGACATGACGACGTGAGTTTGACACCCCTGGTCTACAGGAATGGGTTGTCTCCTTCTCATTGTTTCACTGGGCTGAACAACTGTTTACCTCACGCATCTCCTTCTCAAAGCCAGAGTTAATTCCTTTTAAAAATTGTAAGCCACCTCTAGGATTGATACACATTTTCTGCTGAGCTAAGGCTGCCGTGGTGACTGGGGAAATATCACATGAAGCAGATTATATAGCTGCTTCCTCCATATTCCCAGCCTAATGCTTATTATGTTTTTTTCTAGCCTTGTTGACTCTACAGTGTCAAAAGTACTAAATAATATCATTTGGAAGCCATGAAGTATTGCAAAACTACTGGGCATTTTCCCAGAATGAATCAACAAGATGTGATATAATTATATGAATAGCTTGTTAAGTAATTTTACTTAATTAAATTTTTCAAGAGATTGTTGTGACAAATTTGAAAAACAAGCTTTTGGGCAAGCTGCCCTGATTAAATTAAACAATCTTTCCCTATAATATGTTCAGTTGGAAAGTACAATTTGATTTACCTTTTTGAGCAATCATTATTATAGTCAACATGTTAAATCAGTAATGAGTTCATCTAATAGAACATGCATAGATTTACAGTAGACAAGAAATAAGTTGAAATTAAGTATATAGAATTTTTTGAAAATATTGAATTTCTTTTGAATATCTTGTTGCTATATTGCTTCATTTAAAGGATCAACATTTTTCCTTCATATCTACTACTAAATTGCAATTTTTCCCCAAAATATTTCTGTTTTTTAATTTTTATCTGTATAATTATTTTTGTGCTGTGGTTCTTTGGGTTCCATACAAATGACAGCTGAATTCAAATTATTTGAATGCATAATAAAAATTTCCAATAGAGAACCTGTTAATCTTGGTGCCAGCTACAAAATCAGTATATTTGCTTCATAATAATTATATGTGAAAAATGTTCACATATAATTCACATTTCCCATGTCTTTCAGAAGATACATTTTAGTTCTCATTTATAGAATAAATAGTAACCCAAACTGCATGTTAGGATAGATAAATTAGTCTTAGTTTGGGGCCATATCAGTTTCATATATGAATTGTAATTCCACTGGGGGTTTCATAATTATTTTTAGAGAAATAATGTATGTGTATGTGTGAGTGTCTATATAAAATTTCAAAATTGGTATTTTTGTAGATATCATTTTTGAAACCAAGAAGGATTTCAAGATTTAGAAAAATATTTTATTTAGAAAAATAAAAACTTGCAATCAAATAAAAATCGCATTCCTTCACATGCATTCTCTAGTCTAGAATAATATAAATCATATCATTTCTCTTCTAAAGGTAAAACAAAGGAAATCCTCAAATATTTCTTGGATTTTATATAGAGATAGAGATAGTATATATACTGTATATACTTTGTTTTACCTTTAGATAATTAAATTGTCTAACTTTAATATTATCATAGAAATTATGGAATTAATATGCCTGGCTATAGCCAGTGTTTCTGAATAATTCTGAAAAGAGTTTGCTCGGTCTCTTATGTATCTTTACTGATCTCTTATAAGAAATCTTCACTGATTTGTTCTATACTACTTTAATAAATTGTGAATTTCTGAATATAATATAAAACAAGCAGTGGCTTACATCAGTTGTTATGGATTCCAAAATGACTCTTGACAACAAACTATAAATATTTAGCCTCAGTACATTGCTGATGTTCACTGCTTTATACAAATAAGCAAACCAATTAGAATTCCTGTTGTCAGATTATATTTTCCCAGTTATTTAGTCCAAGGACCAGTGGTGGGATTCAAATATTTTTACTACTGGTCCTGTGGGTGTGGCTTGGTGGGTGTGGCAGGGGAAGGATACTGTAAAATCTCCAGTCAGAGGTTGTATTTGCCAGTTCTCCGAACCACTCAAAATTTCTGCTCAGGTTCTCCAGAACTGGTCAGAACCTGCTGAATACCACCTCTGCCAAGGACAGTATTTACAGTGGATTTGTTCATACATGATATAAGAAAAACTAAGTTAGTGGAAAATAATTCTGTTTCTTCTAAAAACCAAAAGCAAGAATCTGAATTACATTAGTTCTGTGTAAAGAAAATAGCAGAGCCAATATTTTCTTAACTTATTTTTATATATTGCAGTTGAACGAATTTATAATTTATAGTTTCCTGCTTAAACTTACCTTGATTAACTTTAGATGTTATTTAGTCACTGATTAGGTGCTTGAATTACTCTAGTATAAATGCATTTTAATTAAAAATGTTCAATCAGATCTGTCAGTAACTTGAATATTAAATAACTACATTGTTAATATTGTGATCACATTCTTATAAAAATAAATCCACATCAACAGTTTCATATTTTATCCTAAATTATTCTACCACTTGCAAAACTATATTTAGGTAACTGCTGTGTAATGCTTTTAGTAGTAAGGTTAATATCAACTAAAAAGTGAAAAAGTATAAGCCAAAGCTATAACTATGTTGTACACATTTTAAATATGGTAGCCGAAAACGTTTTGAGGTATTTGTTGGAACATACTTTGTTCCAACAAAAGAACAACTTTGTTCTTTTCTTTTGCTATTGATCTCCAAATAAAATTCATCTTACTTTTGCTGATGTTTGTGTCCATTGTTGCATGGCGAGTAATACACAGTTCAGTAGATGTCAGGCTGCATCCTGTACAGAGTTGTCCAAATGTATTTTGCTTACTGAGAACTTGATATCATTTTAGGGGAAAAAAAATTTTTAATGAAAAATTGAAACAGCAGCAAAAAAGCATTTAAGCTCTTGAGTTGGCAGGTTCTCTATGAATCAGACTTTTCCATCCTGAGCTCATTCCGGCATCTTAAAAATTCCAACTTCCATAATTTTTGCATTGACTCAGAATCCTGAAAGATACTGTCCAATATATTTGGAAGTCATCAAATTGGGGACACTTACAAAAGCGTATTCTCTTGCCAAACTAGCTTTAATGATCACTTTTGGTTCTGAAGCTCAATGAAATGGTGCTTTGCAAGAAAGAAAGATCGGAATTTCTAATACTCTTTATAACGCCACACTTGTAATGGTAACTCTTGTGAAATAGCTTAAGGATAAACCCAGATTAATATTTTAATTAATTCCATGTTTTTTTCACATTGCCTTCTTTTCTCACTTCCTTTGAAATACTTCACTACTGGAACATATTACTGACTGTTTGTCCTTCTTTGAAATGAACAGAGAGACCCTGCAGGTGATACTTCGATCTCTAAAAGTGCATTGTACTCCCGGATAAGCAGCTCAGAGGGAGAAAATGTCTCCAGTTTGCTTTATAAACAGCAAGACCTGGATACCGCCTTAAGAGTTACCAGGGAAGAGGTAATGGCAGTTTTAATCAAGGAAGCCCTGCCTATTTGTCAGTAGGCATTTTACAAAAGCAACTGCTTTTTGAAGTTTGTTCTCCCAATTAATTCATTATCATAAATTTGAATGAATTAATGTTTTTTCCAGTTATTGAGCAATACTAACACTGTGGTATCTTTTTTTAAGAATCAATTCTGCTTATCTGTTAAACAATTCAGTGAATGTATTACAGTTACCTTCATTAGATTGCAGGTTCAATAAGGAACTATATATTATTCTATATAGTAATATATATTAATAGTAGTTAACAGAAAGCAAGAATTCATTATAGAAAAGTTGATTGGGCAAATTTGGTGCATGTCCCATCTATTTTTGATCATAATTATTTGTTAAGAAAACCCATGTATGGTTGGAATGTTTATTGTATGTCTCTGTTCAGGATTTCTCCATTTACCAAACAGAAGACTACATAAGAGTACCAATTTTTTTTTGTTTCTATTATATATTCAAAGAGTTTGGTAAATATTTGGCAAGACCTAGGTCAAGTTTTTTTTTTTTTTTTTTGTATAGTCTATGTATAGTTTTGTATATTTGGGAACATAGATATTTAGTAGTTCTTTATGTAGGTATAATAGAGTTCACATAAAGGCATGAATAGGACTCACAGAATTTCTTACCTTGCAATTTTAAAACACATGGATTCAATTTTCAGAATTCCTCAGACACGCTGGCTAGGATTTCTGGGAATTGAAGTTTATATGACTTAAACTGGTAAGCTTGAGAAACTCTGAAGTATGACATGACTCAAAAAATAGCTTCCTGTGGATTCCAAAGCAATCCATTGTCAGCAATAAACTATGATTTTTGAAGAAATATAATTTGCTTGTATTTGTGCTTTGTCTTGGCTTAGCAAGAGGGAGAAATGCCAACAGATTTTGATTTTATAAAAATGGCATCTGCAGCAAACAGTGATGACATAGAAAAGACATGCACATGGTGACTTCACATGTGCCAAAATTATGTACTTACATCCTGACATCTGAAGCAAATATGTAAGTCACAATGTTTGTGTGATAACATAATTGTGGGCGTTGCTCTCCTTACCTTTCCTGTGGATGCCATAATTATAATTTTGTTATACTTTTCTATCAATCCTTAGAATGTTATATAGCAAAGTATTTTGTCTTTTTTTCAAGCTGATACAACCTTATTTCTTCTCTTTTTAAAAAAGATAATTGCAAAGGAAAGGATGATTTCAGAATGGAAAGAGAAATATGAAGAAAGTAGAAGGGAAGTTATGGAAATGAGGTTTGTGTAATTTTCTATGAATGAATACTTTTTATGAGGCAATTAAAAAATCTTATTTTTTTGAAATCTTATTTTAATTTAAAAATCTTATTTTTTAATCATAGTGCTGGTGCCAGAATCTTCAGTTTACCAAAGTAAATCTGTTGAAAGAAGTGCCTGTTTGTGTGTGTGTGTTTGTGTGTGTGTTTTCTCATAAGACAACATAATCTTCCATAAATGTGGAAATAGTTTTCCTTTATTTAGTTATTAAATAAATTCAACATAGGAATATGTTACAACAAAAGACTGTGGTATTCAAGAACTACTTTGCTGAATAAAAAATCAGGATATAAATCAAATCAATCAAATAGTTTAAATAAATATATATTCTACCTCTTTCTGTTTGAAAATCCCACATATAATCACAAGGTATCTTATCAAGAACTTATAAAATTCAAATAAATAGTTCAGTTGTTTAAATAAGATTTAATCAGCTCATCTTCTTGGGAGAACAAATTCAAAATAAGACATGTTTTTAAAGTTTAAGGCAATCCTTTGAATTGTTCTTTTGTTTTGTGACATGTTTATGGCTACTTCATAGAATTAGAATATTGCAATAGGGTTCTTTCCTCCATTTCTGAAACTCAGAATGTAACTGCTAATTAAATTAATATATGTCTGTGGAAACTATCCATCTTTTCTCTTTGCTACCACTTTCTGGCAAAATCAGTTCAAAATTTGATTAGTAAGAATGCACAAGTTAGTACATAGAATGGCAGATCTATCTTGTACTGGAAAAACTACGAAAACAAGTCTGAATATGGAGGTCACAGACTATATGTAGTAAGTCACCTATTTTATAACATAAATATGGATTTAACAGCATCCTACTGTCTCTGAATTAATCTTTTGATTTAAAAAATGCCATATTGTAACAACTGTATTCTGTCATAGATTTTGGGGCTAATTTGTAAGGTTTTAACAGAAGAGTTGGCATTAGAAAAATCTATTTCTGTGGATATGTGTTCATTTCATATCTTTTCATCTTCTAATAGGAAAATTGTTTCAGAGTATGAGAAGACAATTGCTCAAATGATAGGTAGGTATTTACTTTCATGCAAAGAAAATAATTTTCTTATTCTGTTATAAGGAATATACAATAATAGAAAATTAGTTATGCAATGAACAAAGATGATTTAAGAAACAGGTTTGGGAATCACAACACACCCAAAGGTTGCTACATATGCCTGGAAGTCTTCTTGGAAATTACTGTTATTTATTTATTTATTTATTTATTTATTTATTTACTTATTTACTTAAGCCTGTTTCATTGCTTACAATATTTATTTTGGAGAAAACATGCTCTTCTTAGCTGTGTGTCATGTTACATGTATGAATTAATTCAATGCGGAATTTCATCTCATCATATGTACTGTAATACTGTTCATTAAAAAAAAATAAAGACAAGTAGATGCCAGGAAGAACATATTTGACAGCAGCCCATTATGAAACAAACCTAAATATATTATAGTCACTGCTTTGATGGCAGATATCAACCAAAACATTTAACAATACTGATATATAATATTTAGGTGTACGAAATTGCAGAATTCTGGATATCATTGGTCTCCTAGAACAACTCACATTATTATGCCAAACATCACTATATTTTAATTACATTATTGGTACTCATTGTAAGAATATATCAAAATATGATCATCAATATAATCCAAATAAGTATAAAGTATTAAGCCTCATAAAAGTTTTTCACATCAAAGTAATACTTTAATTACTAGGGCTACTGTTTTTTGGTATTACTATTTTAAAGTTACTCTGTTGTATTATGCATTGTTGAGAATTTTGTTTGGCAGATTTTCCTGGAAGATGTGATTTAGAAGAATGGCATAAATATTTTAAACTTAAAATATCTAAAGAGTGTATAAGATGGTTGAGTCGAAGGTAAATCATGCAAAGTTAGGAGCAACATAATTTTGTCCAACTGTCTGGCTTTATATTTACATGACCCTTTCATTTAAAATTAGTATTTATTTTTATTCTGTAATTCCAGATCTCTAGAATATTCTGGTGAACAGCTTCCAATGTTTAATGTAGGTGATTTTTGTGAAAGAAATGCTGAATATGAGATAAAAGTGCATACATTTTGCTCATCTTTTGCATTTCAATTCTGTGTATTAGTTTTTCCCCAGGTTATTATTTTTTTTAATTTTAACATTTGAGATAATTTTAATCTTGCAAATTGTAAATATTTCTTTTACAATTAATTTTTGGAGAAACTACACTAATTCTCCACCAGAGCAGTTATATTAAATTGAGCCATCTCCACTGAATTTATACTGCAGGTTTGTGTATTACCTAGACATAATTCCTCTTATGCAGACTAGAATATATTTCCAGTACAAGTATTCCAGTGCACTAATAGAGATTTATATGGTTTGGAAAAGATGCAAACCAATATTAAATCTTTATAAAGTTCACTTAGAAAAGATTGAGCTGTCCTTTCAAACAGCGTTTTTAGATGGTGATACAAGTTCAGAAGTGTAACTAGCTGGCTGACCAGTTACATAATCACCCCCTTCATGAAGAGTCTTCTTTAGATGTAACATGGAGGAACTAAGCATGTGCAGACATTAAAATAATAGCTGAATGTTCTGTTATTTAATTTATTGGGTAGTTGTGATTTGTCTACAAGATATTTATCATTGATAATTGTATTTCAGTAAGTGACTATTTGAGTCAGATCCTGGAGTCTGAGAAAAGGATACTTCATGGAGATTAAAGATGCCTTTGGATGAGTGCACCCTTAGCAACATTGGCTGAAGGTGCCATTTCCCATTGATGTGAACATTTGACTTTTAGAAAGATTCAGAAGGAGGGCTTATATCCCCAAGTTTGGCTATCTTTGGCCAGTGCCTATTCAGCATCAGCTTAAAGCTAGCTGTGACCTAGATATAAGAAATGTATATTTGATTTTCCAGACAAGGTTTGTACAGTTTGAGTGCTAATTCTATAGTGGCTTTAAGATCTAGTGAAAAATTCAGAATTGAGCTAATTGGACTAGAAATTCCATTTAAATGTTTTAAATATTCTTGTACATAAGAGTATTTTTATAAGCTAACAGAAAAGGAAAAGAAATATTACTTACGTGGTTATTTCTGACTAATCATTATGCATGTGACTTTGTCTTGGTTGGAAACATAGCAGGAGTTTCTGATATATGCAGAGAAAATAAGCTGAAGTTTGCTCTATATGATATTGGTATCCTGCAAACAAGAGAAATAATAAGAAAAACACCTTATATTTATAGCTGGAAAGATGCTTTTGAACACTTTATAAATCTAAACTAATACCTTTTCAGAGAAAACTGATTTAGGCCAGATTGTTAAGAAGAAGGGGTTAAAGAAATGCCCTAATGTTTTACAAAAGTCAATGGCTCCAGTGCAAATATAAAAAGGATTAGCTTCTAAAGATATAATTAGGAGGCAGAAACTTGAGCAAATTGAGTTTGTAGAGCTCCTGGTAATTCCTTGGCATGTACTTTTCAGGTGGCATCTGCATTCATATAATTTCCTTTAAAATCCTCAGTCTTCATTTAGCTTATGCCTCTACTGCATGCTTGTCTCTGTAAAAAAAAAAGTTTATCAAAGAAAATGTTGTCTGTTGCATTCAGTCTACAGATTATGTGAGTGCTTTTTGAACCATTTCTGTTGCACATGGCATTTTGTCAAGGTGAATTTCATATACAGTACTTCCATTTTCAGTGAATTCCATTATCTCTAGCTGCTGCCACCTTTTTGAGCCATTCATTCATTCATTCATTCATTCATTCATTCATTCATTCATTCATTCATTCTTGTGTGAAAACTAAAAGCAAACTCATCCATTTAAAACGATTATGCTGCTTCCTTTTTCATAGTTGAACTACTGTAAAAGGAATATTGTGCTTTATGCATTACAGATTGTTGCCTCCCGGTTTTTTCTGCTTTCTTAATAAATCCCTTGACTTTTTTTTTCTGTTTTGCTTCCATTTTTGTTGCTTCTTGTTCTTTGCTTGCAAATCCAAAACAAAGGCAAGCCTGGTAAGTATTGCTTTTGCCAAATTTGGCACCTGCATATTGCACTTTTAAAATTTATTTTTATTTTATTTTGGCATTTACTTTTATGTATTTGCTCTACCTTCAGATGATCTCTGTCTTCTGATATCTACAGAGAATGTAGATATAAATCTTATTATTTCTAACAGTAATAGTAGTTAAATGATGAATAGATACTGCAAGCGTTGATGGATTTTTTAATGGTGATATACATTGTTCCATTTCACTTCAGGAATAGGGAACAGAAAAAATATTGTTATTAATTGGCTATATTACAAAAGTTTCCACAGTACTTACAGTGGCAGTGGAGCATCATAAAAAATGTAATAAGAAACTGTTTTTACACTCAGATAATTTCACATGATTATTTTGGCCATCGAAATATGCAATTTAAAAAG
This sequence comes from Bungarus multicinctus, assembly GCA_023653725.1. Taxonomy (NCBI): domain Eukaryota; kingdom Metazoa; phylum Chordata; class Lepidosauria; order Squamata; family Elapidae; genus Bungarus; species Bungarus multicinctus. The sequence goes on from CM042844.1 coordinate 63,014,825, forward strand.
AGTCAAGGCACTTCATTTTAGATTCTATCTATTGAATGCCCTACCTCAGCATCCCCCAACCTTTCCAGGTCAGTGGACTGGTGGAAGTGGTGGCAGGGGTCGAGGAAGAGGGGATGGTTTTGTGTGTGCTGCTTTCACGAATTGAAGTAGTGCTTAGACTATATACTGCTTCACAGTACTTTACAGCCCTCTCTAAGCAGTTTGCAGAGTCAGCCTCTTGCCCCCAACAATCTGGCTCCTCATTTTACCAACCTCATAAGGATGGAAGGCTGAGTCAACCTTGAACTGAACTGCTGGCAGCCGGCAGTCAGCAGATGCATCTTCACTCATATGAACTCCCACTAGTTCCACAACCGATTTCTGAAAGAGTTGTGCCCCAGCACCAGGTCGCAGACCTGGGGTTGGGGGCCCCTGCCCTACCTGCAATAAGACGTGCAAGTTTCAGTGGTAGGGACAACTCATTTATTTCATAAGAGGAGAAATACATAGATTCCTATATTGGATGCTAGTTACCATTTTTAACTAGATGCACTTTTGATCCTTTCTAGATCCCATATTAGAAGTGATGTCTTTGAAAATTTATCATAAGAAAGGCTGAACTACATCGTCTTAGATGGTGCTGTGTCATTAAGCAAAAGCCTTTCTTCATAGTTTTAGGAGCAAGGAACACAATGTTTAGTTGTGTTTCTGGTTAAATTGCAAATGTGAATATGTAAACTATGCTTTAGCTGATTTTAGTAATTATATGGCAATTAATTGCCCATAGGCTTTTTCAAAACTATTTGATAATAGGACATAAATTAAAAATTAATAATTTGGGGGAATCATCCATCTGCCCAGTAAGATCTACCATAGTAGAACAGGCTATTTACATATTTTCTCAGTCAGAGACTATTACTTACAGAGGGTAAGAAACCTGTTTTTTCAATTGCTACACCTCTCATCAGATATAGTATGGCCTAGACACCAGGATGTCCTTGTATCTTCAGAAGCTCAATGCAGATTTGGCTTCTTTTATCAATTTTGGGGGCAGGGCTAATAGGACTATCTCTATGAATGAACATATATTTATTGGTGTTCTTTGGAATGTTTGCTTCCTAGTGCATATAATTGTTTGCACTGCATGTTTGGGTTTTAATTTTTGATTACCATGTTTTAATTGTTTTAATCAAAAGTGCAGTTTTAGTGGGTTGTAAGTTGCTCAGGGTTGATTGAAGCAGCCAATAAGCCATTTAAATAATTAATACCTTTGTATGAATGATGATAATCTTTGCAATGAAATGATACTGGCTGTCAAATTTCATAGCCACAACTTGGTCAGGATGAAGGCTAACCAACCAACAGAATGTCAGACTTACTTAATGGAGAAAATAATAAAATAATTTATTTTCTTGTCCATGATCTGAATACTCCAAAAGATGTTTGATTCTGCAAGCTTGTCACTTAGACCTACATTCTCTTTTTTCATATTCCATGGCTTTTTATTGGAGCTCTGGATAAACAGATCACTTCTGTGAAGACCCTGATAATCAGTAGAGAAAACCAGGAGGTTGTCTGCTCTATCCTGGCAAAATGAAAACCTGTCCCAAATATTTTCCATTTTAGGATTTGGAACTGGCTTGAATTTAAGAAACATATCTGCTAAGTGGCATAGAGAAAAATTCATCTTTGAAAAATGATCAGCGAGGTACATATTAAATGTGAAAATTAAGTTTAATCTTTCAGTATTGGCTAGCAATTTACTGTGGCCCCTTGTTGAGCAGGGCTGGGTTAGAAGAAGCTGCTAGAAAAATATTTTTCCTCTGTGGTTAAATTATACAATAGCAATGAAACTCTTAATCTATGCTAAGGATTTCATTCAAAGACTCCTGATCAGAATATCAGAATAATAGAGTTGAAAGAGACCTTGGTCTTCTACTGCAATCCCCTCCAAAAAATGGGAGGGAATTTAGCTTTAAAAACATACTTCTATGGAAATGTGACTCCAATTCCATTTCTATTTTCATTTGAAATTAACTTCTATGGAACTCAGTAGGATTTTCATTCAGATAAACACTTTGGATGGATCTATAAAGAATTCCCTATTTTGTTTAATTTTAGGAGTGTCGGCATTAGGCTTAGTTTCAACTAATGTACTAATGCAACATAGTTCTTTTGATTTGCAAAAAAATCAAAACCACCTTCAAAACCCATCTGCAGTTATCAGAGTTGACTAAACTTCCACAAAAGAATGGAGAAAGAAAACAAGACCAAAAAAATGACCCTCTGAACTATGCATGGAATTTACAATGTATTACTCTTTTCTAGATGTTGCCCTGTTCTGTTTAGCATGTTGTATGCAATTCAATACAGTATTTCGAATTCTGTAATATATTAGAAGAATGACAATTCTGAAAGAACAAATATTTCATGCGCGGGTGCTTAGTATATTCATACTAAATTATAAACAAGAAGTGGTAACAAATTCTATGTTGCTTTACTTGTAAAACTGCTTCTAGCCAAGTTTTCTTCTTTTTCACTTTTCCTCAGTCACTGAATTTTACAGCAATGTAACAGACAACTTATCTATTTGAAGATAATCTGTTTTTTTCATTCTTTCTTTCATCTTTTTCTTTCTATACTTTTTGTACTATTGTGGGGTAAAAGATATACAAAATGATATATTAGAGACATCTTTAGATTTAAGAATAAATGAGAATAACTTTTTGAAATATACTCAATTTATTAAAAGTGTAACCAGTTTTTTATTGTTATTTTATCATTATAATCTAAAATGCAAAAGTAAATAGTGGGAAAATTGGAGAGGGAGAAGGGAAGGGAAAAGTGTAGGGAAAGGAAAGAAAAGGCATTATCTTTTGACTCTCTTTGGTGCAATAAAATCAGATAGTAACATCATCAAGCCTCATCTTTTTACTTTTATCTAATAATATAAACCAGCCATTTCTATAACAACAAACCTATCTAATTAAAGAATAACCAGTTCTCAATTGATTTTGCCACTATAGGTAACCCTCATTTAATGATCAGAATTGAGACTAGCAACATGATCATTTAACGAAGTAGTCATTAAGAAATCTTAATTCATTTTTCCCTTGCTGTATAGACTGGTGAATGTTGTAAATACAAGAAATGGTCATAAAGTTGCTTTCATCATTGTGAATAATCACTAAATGAGGCAGTTGCTAAACAAAGACTATCTGCATCTTTATTGTTTTTATTGGTAGAATTGCTCTCAGAAAAGCAATAGCAAATGTAATTGGTTCATCATCAAATTAAGACTTTTATGGTATACTGTAATTATGCATGTGTGAGTGTTATACATATGCATCTAAAAATAATATATAATCAAAGCTGTTCAGTGTTCACATGCTGTGTAAGCTCTGATTTGCTACAGTTCTGACAAAAGTAGACACTTGATAATAACTATAATGTTGTAAAAATAGTGACCTTTTAAGGTGGAATGTTTGAAAAATCTGGCACACCTTCAGATTTAGGGGTGTTGCAGCCCCAAACACAACAGGTGGATAAAACTAGATTACAATTTTAGAAAACAGGGAGGAAAAAAGAGAGAGAATTGTAAAAATACACAAATATGTGCACGCTGGAGAGAAAATGAGAGGGAGAACTTCTCAGATAACTACCAATGAAATTGAGTAGTGGGAAATTCAGGAAAAGCAGAGGAGAAATTTGCAGAGCTCATTACTAAATTATAAAATCAAGCAGAATCAAGCTTATAATAATTTTCTGTTTCCAGAATCAGTGTAGTATGTGAATGGTTTTACCTGGCAGGATTTTTTTGAAGTTAATATAAATATTTATATAGATTTGTCTGCTATTTTATTTAAGGAACATTTGATTTTAGGGTTGAGATGCCATTATATAAAGTGAAATATATGGTTTTATATATTAAAAGTTTTCAGTTGAAATGAAGGTTAGTGGAAGGTTTTGAGTCAGCAGAAAGAACTTCTTTTACATCGATTCACACTTTTTATTCTTGCTAAATCTATGCTGCATATTTATAGCAATGTAATTCCCATAAAAGAGCTTTTCTTTGTTAAATATTTGCTTCTGGTTACTTTTAAAGGACAAGACATCAGTCCTGTTGCCCAATTTAAATGCTTCAGTATGATAAAATATTTATCCCCATAATAAAACAATGTTTTAAAAGCTTAACAGATTTACCAAGCAAACATGCCCCTCGTTCTACTTTTCATGATCTCATTTTCATGCTTTAATTTAATTTTAATTTTTAAAAACTATTCATTGTCTTTGAGCCTTTTAATCATTGTCTCCTATAGAGGATGAGCAGAGAGAAAAATCCATGTCCCATCACACCGTCCAGCAACTTATTATGGAAAAAGAGCAAGCATTAGCTGATCTGAACTCTGTGGAAAAATCTCTGGCAGATCTTTTCAGAAGATACGAAAAAATGAAAGAAGTTCTTGAAGGATTTAGAAAGGTAGGTCACAGTGAATAATGCTCCCATCAAAACACCCACATTCATTAAGGTGCATGTATAGAAGTCTGGAGTTGTGTGTGGCTGCATTTTTGTATACATTTTGGTGGGGTTTTTTTCCTGATTTCCACATTCACTAGCAACTTTTGGCTGAAGATCAGGTTCTTGCAGTCAGCAGGGATTTGGGGATAAGAATTCTTCTTGGATGTGACAGTTCACAAGCTTCCTTTCCATCCTCAGTGCTTCTTCTGACAGAACATTTATATTATAACCCATTTGTTAGGTCTTTATATAGCAACCATCCTTAATGTAATAACCAGAAGCACATCAGCCTGAAAGTGCTGCCACCTAGCTCTAGTAAAGGAGAAAACAGCCAAAGAAACTTTTTACACTTGTTTGTACATATTCCAAGAATATGCATAAACAGTTTATAATAGGCCTTTGGATTCAGTGAAGTCACACTGTTGTGCCGTATATCTGTGAGCACTGAGACAGCTCCACAGTTCCAGTCTGGAGATGCAGTGACTAGTACAATGGGGACACTGAAGGTTGTTATCATAACTGTGATCGGGTCAAGATTATACTTTATTCCCTGATTTATGCAAAAAATATAACTTGAACTAATTTTCCCTTAATTGATTTTCTATTCATTCACTGTGTTTTAAAAGCAACTGTGTACTGTACTTTGCCAAAAATCCAAAACAACCATTTTCTGTTGAGTGGATATTGCAGAAAAAGGATTCTTAAGACGGCTTGAGCTTCATATGCCATGCATGGCCTGTAGAATTCATATAGAGATGGCTGCATTTATACATTATATTCCTGTTTCCCTTGTTTTAAGGAAATCTACTTTTATGTCTGCTTTCAAAAAAATGATCTGCTACCTAAAATTGTAGCCAAAAGTCTAAAACTTACTGTGAATCCCTTATGATCTGTAGTTAAGCTATTTTTATATTTTCCATTAAAGAATGAAGAAGTATTAAAGAAATGCGCACAAGAATATTTATCACGAGTTAAAAAAGAAGAGCAGAGATATCAAGCCCTCAAGGTTCATGCAGAGGAAAAACTGGACAGGTATTTTATTAGGGCTTGGGAGGAATCCTGCATTTCAACCAAGAACTTAAGGGGCGTGCATAAGCGCACAATTGTGCCTACTGTCCCTGTCCTATTGTCCCCAATTATTAGTTCCTATTTCTTACATTTAAACTATGTTTATTCTTATTTTTATTGTATTGTAAGCTTTGACTAAATAAACAAACAAACAAACAAACTTCTGATCTGAAGTGTAATGTAAACTAATTCTGGAGCTTTCTTTTTCCATCTGGTTCTTGTCATCCTATAAAATGTATCCTGACACTCTTTAAGGTTCCCCTCCATTTTGACCCCCTACTTTTTAAAACATTCAGGAAAGATTCAGTTAAGCACCAAGTATCAAACCTTACATAATACAGTATAATGTAAATGTGGAAAGCTGATATACCAGTATGGTACTGAAATTCATAAAGAATTATGCGTGTGTCTCCCAAGTTACAATAATATATGCTTTTCATAAATATATACAAAATCTTTCCAAGAAAACTTTAGGAACTAGTCTGGCCAGTTGCCAAGAGTCCACACTTGACATGAATGCATAAGAGAGAGAGAGAGAGGGAGAGAGATTCCTTGGCACTTAATATACCTGTGTTTCTGCAGAGCCAATGCTGAAATTGCACAAGTTCGGGGAAAGGCTCAGCAAGAACAAGCAGCTTACCAAGCCAGCCTTCGTAAAGAGCAGTTAAAAGTGGATGCATTGGAAAGAACACTGGAACAAAAGGTGACTAGCTCTGAACTGTACAAAGCTGCTTGTAGAGGAATCTCTGGGTTTGGTAGCTGCTTCCTAAGCAGATACAAAAATGTACTTTAGAAATGTAAAACCACACATCTTTTTGCTATCAAATGCTATCCTCAAAAACTTCAAAAAGTCTTTAAATTGGTTTGGGATGCTGGTGGTGGATCTGCCTCAACAGTTCAGTATTATCTATTTATTTATCAAATTTATTGGCCATCAGGGTAACCCTGGGCCGAGTTATCTATGGGTGGTGACTACTTGTCTATGATAGTGATGTAGTAATATCAGAGAGAGGAGGTTAGATTTCACTGTGTGTTTAGGCAGTTCAAATATTGAGTAGACTTAGTGTCTTATTTTACTGTTTATTAGAGCTGTATAGCATTTCATGCTTGAAATCCAAAAACATTGGAATGGGAGGAAGTGTTAATAGTACATCTCTGTGCAATGCTTCAAAGCAGCTGGATCTTTTCCCATATGCTTTGTCCTTCCTAGTACAAAGGCCTGTTGGAGATCAAAACTTAAGCACTGCATCATCATATTATTTATCTGCTTTTAATGAAACAAGTTAAAGTGCTGACTCCAGCCTTAATTCATGGATGGGTGACTGTGCTTATTGCAACATTTCTCAGCATCAACAACTTTAAGATGTCACTAGACAACCCATGACCTATTGGGTTATTGTTTTAAAGATAATTTCCTTATCTAAACAAAGAAACAGGATGACCAAAGGAGCAGTGGAAGTGGGAGCAATGTGTTGGAAATGACAGTCATGCAATCATGATGATGATCATGGCAGTGCAGCAGTGCAAGACCACTGAAGCACCCAGTTTTGCCAAATTTCAACCCTACAGGAGTCACGAGTCCCAAATTTTGGATGCATTAAAAAGTTACCCCCTTGAAGGTCTGTTGATTCAAAAATTGTTGCGCTATGATCCACCACTATGCCCAATTGAAGGTTACAGTCAAACAGACAAACATTTCAGTAGTATATAGATTTTGGGAGAATTCTGAGAGTTGAATTCCCTTAAAGTTGCTGAGGTTGAAAAACACTGGCTTAGCCTATTGATAGCAGAAATCTGGCTTCTAGGAGGCAACGGTATATCCTTTTAGAATGATTTCAATCTAAGAAAAGATTTAGGCATAAGAGAACATAAAACAAAAGCTTTCCTGAAAGATCCCACAGTGATGTGCTTAAGCAAAGATGATTGGTATAAGCAAAACTGAATTGCAGACAGATATTGTTCTTTCCCCAGTATGTACAACAAATGTTATTTTCAGAATTGAAAAAGAGTGCAGTACAGCTTTTAACCGAAATATGTTTATTCTTTCTTCCCGTGTATGTGTGTGTTTTTTTAGAATAAAGAAATAGAAGAGTTGACGAAGATTTGTGATGAACTGATTGCCAAAATGGGGAAAAGCTAACTTTAAACCAAAACCCTAAATTACAATCTTGAGTGCAATATGGCCATTGGCACAGTGATATCCAGACAGCGATGACGGATTCTATTTTCACTTTTTGTATGCACTACTGTATTTTTTCTTAATAATGTTGATTTGATTGTATGCAGTACAAAGACTATCAGAAATCCTTGCTATTGTCTGCAATTCTTTCCTTTGTATAATTCATAGCAAGTTGATCTCTAAAGTTCCTGTATCAGGGAGATTTGTCGAGTTCTTTAATAAATTACAGTTGCTCATCCTAGCCTTCCCTTTGTACATGAGTTCCCATGTTGGATGTCTTTTTTGGATTTAATATAAATGTGTATTACATGCATGGGGACTCTTGCCTTAAGGAGTGTAAATTTGATCTGCATTTTCTGATTTGTAAAATAAAACGGAAACTTGAAAAATTAAAGTACTTGCCTCTGTGATACTTACCACAAATAATTTTCCCCTTCCAGTTTGAAAATGGATTTCATATTATTAATTGGGACTTTGAAAATCAATCTAAATCTGATATTGAGTAGCATCAGCTTTTTATATATTATTCTGTTATTTCATTGGTGTGAAAAACATTATTTCTCAGAATACCAATACAGCCAATGTGCTATAGAGATCACCCAGGTATACTGTATACAAAATTCCCAAGATAATATAATAAATTATATATTTTACAAATCTATTAGTATAAAATATGTGACTTTTTTTCTGAATGCTTATACAAATGATGCTAGGGCCGATACAAGTTACTGGAAATATTTGACTTTAAAAGTTCCTATGTTTTTTTTAATGTAAATGTAAAAGCTAACATTATATTAAACTTGATAGCTTCTAAAATTACAGCAAGGTAATAGTATGTAAAACTATTAGTACCAACAAAATAATATCTAAATTTTTAATGAATTATAGTTATAAAGAATGCGCTGCAGGAGATTGGCCCATCAAGATTCCATATTCCTGCACAAAACCTAATTATATGCATTCTAGCAAGGAATACTTCAGCTATGAGCAGCATCTGGGCATAAACTGAATCTGAGTGACCAGGACCTCTAATCTGAGGTAGGATCAATCTGGTTCACATGTTTTCATAAAAGGAGCAGTGAAATAGAACATGTTCTGTAATTTCCACCTCTGGAGTCACTGAGGCAGAGTTTTTCACCTAAGGCCATTTTTTAATCTATACTACAGAGAGGAGAGCATGAGAGCATTGTGCAAGATAGAAAGTTTTCTGGCAACTGGGTGCTTCTAGATATGTGAGGTAACTGGCAGCAGTGACAATATATCTATACCTGATTACAGGAAAGCTGAGGTCTCTTCTAGATCCACTTGTCTTTCTTTATTTTTGGCTTCAGAGTTTGTTTCACTTGCTCATGTCCCATTAGATTCCACCTAATCTTCTAAATGTAGGCTAGATTATTGTTGTGGCCTGCCAGCGGTGAGGAGGTTGGAGAGGAACATGGGCCAGTCCTGGAGTCTGGGGAAGGCTCTGGTGCATGCTCTGTGGCAGAGATGGGGCCAGGGCCGTCTGACAGTTATCAGCTGCCTTCGGAGTCAGAGATCAGTGGGGCAGAAGAACAGCTGGAGCCTGTTCCCAGTGTGTGCATGCACAGAGCCATCAGGAGAAGGGAACAGTTAAGGAACAAGGGTCAACTCTGGAGTAAAGTCATAGGTGGTTGATAATGATAGGAATTCACATTAGCCAAATAAAAAGGGGTTTTGTCGGGACAAGGAGTCTGTTTCATTATTTTGTGAAACTTAGGTCAGAACAATTGCTACTTCAGTTCTTGAAGAGGAAGAGCAGCCTAGATTTAAAAGATTAGATTCAACAGCCTTGATCCATGTGGATTGCAAATTGTCCTGAATTAATGGTGCTAAGCCTTGAAGACAGAAGTTGAACTTTAACCAAAGGTTTAAAGAAGCTCGGCACATTCTTGACTCAACTTTGATCATACCTGTTTCCATTCATAGATTTGCATTTGAGATACAGCATGGAATTTGGAAAGCTTCTCTGATGAATTTGGATCCTACCATCTCGCAAGAGGTGAAACACAAGGTTGGGAGTGGGGGGGGCAGAATCCATAAAGGACCTGGACTGGAAGCTTCGCTGAAAGAGCTTAAGTACCACTAGAACATAATGTCCTCCCTTGGACTGGAAAAAAATTTAAGAACGCCATTGGTGGATCTTTGACCAATAGCAGTGGCATATTAACAGTAGGCTTCCCTCAAGCCAGAGGCATGCATGACTACTCTTAAATACTTAAAGCTAATCACTCATTCTATTTTGTGGCCATTAATGCTCCATAACCAGAACTTCAATCTTTTGGCAAAAATCATAATCTTGGCTTTATGATAGTTTATTGCCAGATTATTGTTGCAATATTAAACCAACGTTCTCAGATCTCTTTTAAAGTCAATTAGTGTTCTGAAAAGAACTACAGTGTTGTCTGTATGGAGCAACAGGGCTAGGTTGTGATCCCATAGTTTAGAGGGATGGAAGTTTGGGTTGTTTAGACATCTCCTCACATCACTGATACAAAAATTGAAAAATGGGGGAGGGCAAAAATCCTTGTTTCATCTCCTTCTGAGCTTTAACTGGCTTCAAGAAAAACTTTTGCATAATACAACTGACCTTAAAAGTTACATTAATGTTTAGCTTGAATTAACTGAAGAAGCCTACGGTTGATTGATGTGCCTTATAACTTCTTTCATAATTTGATCTTGGTTTACAGCTGGAGTGCTAATTCTAATTAGAGTGGAGTATATGTGAGCTTAATACTCAGTCCACAATAAGGCAGTAAAATGGATGATGAATTCAACAGCTGATTTTTGTCACAATAGCTTTATATTTAGTAGAAAATAAACAGGAACATTTCTGACTTCTCATATATCGGCTGATCTATTAGAATCTGGTTAAGTACTGAATAGCTCAGTAAGCTAAGAATTGTACATCTGAAAACATTTATGCATATACTCGCATAAAATGCCAATTAGTACTCCATTATTTTTAGGAAATGGTGAGTGAAACATGGGTGTTTGGACAGATGAGTTGTTCCCTTTTAGATAGTTGATAAAAAGTATTTCCTGAGAATGCTAGAGATATGAAAGAATACATCTGCCTTGAAGAGTAGTCAGAAAAAAAACCAGATTACAGTATACCCTGCACCATTTAGCCCCTACATGATCCTCTAGAGAGGATTAACTATGCCGAATAAGCATTAGAGCGTAAATGACAATCCGTTGTTTTGTCTAACAATACTTTTGTTGGCTCTCCATGATGAAGCCATTCATCAGCTTCGTCCTTCTCAGCTTTCTTTTCACCATAGAAAGTAAGTAATTTTGTTCCATGGTTCTTCTCTCATTTACCATAATTCAGAATTTAAACATTCCAGATTTACAAATAATAATAATGCTTTTTAAGGTAGCTTAGAATAGTTAATAACCAATTACTTTCTACTGGTCTTTTCTCTTCCATCTTTGAGATTCAGGAGGAGTCTAACTGGATAGCTTCAATTATTTTAAACATAAATTAACATTTCTTCTTGGAGCAAATTCCTGTTTTTTAATTGAAGCTTTACATATGTGTGCGCACGCAAACTTGTAAATGAAGTATGGATCCAAGGTCTGTAGTGGCTGAGTATTTAAATTCCTTCCTCAGAATTCATATCCTGTTGAAATCTTGATATTTACATGATTAGGGTTTAGTTTTTGTGCTTTTTTCCAGACTGAACTTTACAAATAATTGCATGATACAATTTTGAATTTTCAAGAACACAGGGTTCTTTTTTATTTATTGAGAGTTAATGTTGGAAATATATTCAGTTTTAAAATATTTATAGTGAGGCTATTCTTCCATCAAGTGGAAACCATAACCGTCTTCTGTAAAATGACTGAAATCACTTACATTACTGCTATCGGATGTTTCTATTGTAGTTAAAACTTCCTCCTGGTAAAGAGAGAATCAAAGCTGATTTGTTTTCATTGCAAATAAAGCAATTCTTTTTTTATGTATATAATAACAATATCAGGTGAAGGGCTGCAGTGCTATACGTGTGCAGGTGCAAGTAATGAGGAGTGTAACCAACAAGGTTCTGAACAATGTCCAGGACATTCTGATGCTTGTGCAATCATCAGAGGACAATCAAGTAAGTGCTCTATAATAACCACTATCTGAAGTTTAACCTTGGTTAAATTCAAAGTGTGTCAAACAGCAGAAGAATATGTCAGTATTGCTGTTGTTGGCTCAAGAGCAAGAAATCAAATTTTGAATGTAATATAGAAACTGGAAGCCATTCATGTTTTTATCATTAGCATTGTTGATAAATTCCAAATATACCTTTTGCACAATGACTGGATTTATGTCTGCCTATGGATAGAATGTTCATTTTTTTCCTCTTTTATAAAAAAGTCATTCTGTAAGAATAAATGACTTATCAGATATTAAGGTTGATGAATAATAAATAAATGGTTTATCTGAAACTTCAGTTAGCAAGAAGAATTTTCTACTTATAAGTAGCCCAATGGTGCATGTCCTATAGCATGGAAGGTTCTACTTTTTTCTAAATAAAAAAAGGTTTGTAGTGTTTTACAGATCCATCTGTGTTTGATGTAAATCAAACAAAATGCAAGGGAAGGGCAAAATGTCCTCAAAGTTATTTCTTCCTTGAACTGTCCCTCCCTCAGATAAGCACTTCAAAGAGCAAGATGTTCTAATTCAAGCTAATAAGATAAAGGAGCAGATAAGCACAGACAGTGTAATATCTTGGATTTGTCTCTGAATCTGTTCTAGGTGGCATTATGAAGTCCTGCTCATATAGGTCATTCTGTGATCGAGCCCGGCGGGGAGGTTCACAAGCTCCTGGAATGAGCGTTTACTGCTGCTACTCAAATAACTGCAATGCCAAAAGCCTGGGATCCAGAAACATTCTCTCGATGGGTTACTTCTCTCTCTTTGTCCTTTTTGTCTTCTGGCACCTGTTGTTTAATCTGAACTGATACACTCAAGCCAGAAAGAGGGATAGATAGAAGATTGCAAAAGCCAACTTTCCATTAAATTTTATTTAATTTCCACAGACAGGAAGGATCCTTGTGAGCAGAGCACACATCCTATAATCTAATTCAGTGGACACCCAGGGAGAAACTCACCATGGTTTGATTCAGGAAAAATGTGATAAATAGAAGAGTCTGTGTAATTAGAAGATGACAATATTGTATGGAACTGAGCTACAAAGATGATGTTAATTATCACTGGAAGAAACATGTGGTTTAAAAACCGGTCCTGCTTACTTTTCTTCTTCTTCTTTATAATGCCCACACATTGAATCAATTAGCGGGAAAGGGAGAGGGTTCCCAGCAACCTGTCTTCCTTTTTCCACCCAATACATTTAAGCATCCGCAGTCAGAAAATTAAATGCTTGAGGTCTAGAAGTTAGAATTTGCAGAGTCAGGGTTTTAGATTGAGTGTCTTTGTGTGTGTAGTTGGATACTGAAAGATTTTCTCACCACAGTTAAATTTTGTAATTATGTATGAACAACAAAGTGCCATTATTTGGGCAGTGACACTGGTGTGCGGGTAGGGCCTTCAATGTTCATGCTTTCACAGACAGTCTGCTTTATATTAGGTTTATACTCTTTATTCAGATTTATTTTATTAATCTAGTAAACAAAGCAACCGCTTGCGGAGAACAACCAACAGCTGTGGTATGAACAGCTTTTTGATTTAACTGTATCTCACAAATGCCAAATTGTTGTTTGCAATTTGATAAATATAATCATAATAGTAATCCTTCAGAGGAAAATTCTAATCCTATTGAACAAGGAAGAAGCGATCCAAAAAACCAGATAAGACAAAAAATTGGGATTTGTTATAGTGCTTGATTTTATAGGTGAACCACTTTGGTATCCTTTGCATATTTAAAACTACTTTACTCTGAAGAACAAAATGAAAGGCATGGGGCATTGAGTGGATCCAACATCAAAAAATGACTGAGAAGGGAACAGATCTTTGTCTTGGATTTTTACTAAGGATAAACTGAAAAAATAAATTAACACAATTTCCATCAGCAGGCTTATGAGACCTCAGTCCCACCTGCTTTTCTAAGACTGAATCTTACTGACCTCAAATTACTTAAAACAGACATTTGGGATTATGCTATTATCATCTTAAAATTAATTTTATAATAATACCAAATGGAAGATTTAGTCCCAATGTCCTAATTTAACACTGTACAATTCAGGTAACATAATGCATATATAGCAAGCATTTTACCATGGAAAAATAGGAATTACTCTATGCTCATGTTTTTATACCAACAGAAATTTTTCCACAATCTTTCATTGAAACCTCCAAATAGTTCAAATTCTGCAATAGTTAATTCATAGTATTTGTGTATGTACTTATTTTTGGACTAATTTCTGGGTCATTTTATATTTACTTTTTGCCAATATTAAGATCCATGGATATCATTTATTGATTCATCTTAAGTCTGTTGTCACTGGAATGTTTTTCTAACCCCTGATATCTATTATTTTAAAAAAATGTGAAGTGATTCTGAAAAGAGGAGACATATATATTACAAGTTTCATTCAGGAGCTTATGTCCCCAAATAGTTCTGTAAAATAGATTAGGTTAAAAGAGAGACTGACACAAGTCATCCAATAAACTTCTTTGTCTGATAGTGGATTGAAACTTGCACCCCCCCTGTTCTACTTTACTATGCTATTTTCAATTTTTAAAAATGTTTAAACCAATTACATTTACTAATGTACATGTTGAATGTTGTAGGTTCTACTAAGGTATTTTCCCATGCAGAACCAGTTATAATAAATTTTAGCTAAAGAATCATCAGTTGAATCCCAACGCAACTGTGGTATGAACATTTTTCATAATCTCTTATGGAACCATCGAGTGACCTAATTCTAACCTAAGTCAATTTGAAAGCAGTGAGAATAATTTCCACAGTGGTATGCACAGAATGAAAGCTTTAGTTTCACTTCCAAAGCTACCCTGGGTTTCTTAAATTGTTGCCCTAGGAATGCCAATGATGCTTAAATACAAAACTGATATTCTTGGGTAGGATGAAGACACATTGGTGCCAGATGCATTTAATTACAACTTCTGTCAGCTACAGTCGAGAATAGTCCATTTGTGGGAATTTAAAGTATATCCACAAAACTAGTCCAGAGCTCTTTATCATGAATGTTTATATGTATTATTCCTTTGACATACTTGAATTATATTGTACTGTATTTAGCATCTATTTTTGCCTTTGTTCACAATATTTAATGATAAATCTGTACCCATTTAATTAACCTTATAACTGGCATGTTGTGATGTTATTAACTTAAAAGAATGGGAGAATAAAATGTAGTCAATATGCAACAATGTGTTTCTTCTTGGTTTAAGAGAATTAATAAGGGCAAGAAAAAAGATGAGCAGATAATCATCAATCAAGTTCTTTGACATCTTGGCCCTTTGTGGAATTCAAGCTGCAAACCAGAGATATTTTCAGGACAGAGATGTTAATTAGGTCAATAACCAACAGTCAGCTAGCTACAAGCCCAAGAAATGTGGGGCAAAAGTCAATTAAACAATGGTGGGAAAGATAGGAGAAAGAAGCACCAGAATTGGACTATAATGGCTATAAAAAGGAAGCTATACCTTCATGTTGACGAAAGGCAATCAATTTTTTGGGTGGCTGCTTTCTAGTGTGCAATAAAGATTCTTATCTAATTGTGTACTGTTATTTGTCTGAGAGTCTTTAGTTGAGTTCAAACCTAAGAATTTAGGGTTGGGTGTTTTTTTTTATCCTGTTTTGGGATAAAAGAAAAAAAAATCTTAGAAGAATTAAAACAGAAAAAGAAAGTACTACTATATGTTAATTGAATTGAATTCTTTATTGTCATTGTACGTATATACACAATATACATACAACGAAATTCACATAAAACCCAGAGACTAGATCCACTATGCATACACACATGACAATCCCCAAACATCCCCCAACACCTGCGAAAATCCTCCACCCCTAAAAACACACAGGCATCCACACAACAGACCAAATAATACTGTCCAACAGCTCACTGATGGTGGTCCTGAAGTTCATTGTTAATTGCAATTATAGCTCTGGGATAAAAACTGTTCAGAAAACTATGTTGATTCAAGCAAGTCTGTTCTCTTAGTACTGACTATACTGCCAATCAGACATCTTCAGATAAGGCATGCTTACCACTTTGGAAGCATTTTCCTGTTGCTCATTGAAAAAATGTATCAGACATCTTTATGCCATCACAGATCACTTAGAACATTCGTCAGTTCCAGCACAAAGGAGTTGAAACATTCTACACTCACCTAGAAGAGGCATAGAGACTCTACTGAATCCCATTTAGTTTCTTATGAAGACATGCTCCTTGGGGCACTGTCTGAAAAAGTTAGATTTATATTGATGATAGGAATATGCCAATTTGTCTCTTTTTTCACCTGTTGCCACTGTTAAACAGTAAGAGAAAATGAAAGTGGGGGAAAAGTTGTATGTGAATTGAATCTCATGCAGTGGTAAAGTCTACAATCTATGTACAAGTGCAGAGCTTCACTGAATCCAATGATATTTATACCTGAATACGGTTCATGTATTCAGATATAAGCATCATTGGATTCAGTGTTTCTTCCTTAATACATTTCTGTAGTGTGTATGCATGCATTCTAAGCCAGCATACAAGGCACCTCTGGCAACATGAATGAAAAAAGAAATGAAATTATTTGGGATGAAATTGAAATGAGACAATGCCAAAAAGAGAGTTTTACAGGAGTGATACACTGAAAGGTTGAACTCAAAAGTATGCTCCTGGAAACACAAGAAAAAGATAGTGGAAAGGGAAGTTGTAAAACCTGTAAGAAAGTTTCACAAATGGTAAACCTGAAGATAAAAATCTATAGCCATTGGAGAAATGAAAAGAAAAAAAAGAAGACATGGTCTGCTTTTAGAATAGCAGCCCAAATATTAAAATTGGAATGATACAAAAAAAAAATAGCATGTGCACATGAACACTGCAACATTGGATCTGTACCTGACAACAGGACTAATGTCCTTATTGTTCTGTTCTGCAAAGAGAAAGGTAACAAAAGTGAACACAAAAATTACAGCAGGATTCATTGAAGTTTCCCGGAAGTAGGTTTGGCAGAATTTTGATTAAAAGTGTTCAGAAATGGCAATAATGCAAAACTAGAAAGTGCTTTACATCAGACAGGGTTGTGCACACCAGATT
Organism: Bungarus multicinctus; assembly: GCA_023653725.1. Taxonomy (NCBI): domain Eukaryota; kingdom Metazoa; phylum Chordata; class Lepidosauria; order Squamata; family Elapidae; genus Bungarus; species Bungarus multicinctus. Next base: position 63,031,810 of record CM042844.1, read on the forward strand.
TTTTTGTTCTTCAGCAGATCACTGGAAATAGATAAACATATGGAAAAAAGTTTACTGCACAAATGGAATAGACTAGACTAGACTAGACTAGAACAGAACAGAACAGAGCTGGAAGGGCTCTTAGAGGTTTTCTAGTCCAGTCCCCTAGCTCTAGCAGGAGCTACATTAAATTTGTTAATTTAGACAAAGTAGTTTTGAATTAGGGATTTTTTTGTGCAAATACATAAAAAGGTTGGTTACTGAATGTGATCAGATAGGCATAAAGGGAGATTAAAATGAGAGTAACTGGAATGTTTAGCAAATGATTAAACTCTGAACAGAAAATAGATCAAGGATATGTAATGTCCCCACGTTTGCTCAATGCTTATAGAAAGGAGAGCTACTAGTCATAGAGAAGGGAGGGAGAGAGAGAGAATTTTTTAAAGAATACATACCATTGGTTTCTATATTGCTTGCTTATTTGTTTGTTTGTTGGCAATAGGGAGATAATTGGTGTACTTTTCTGTATTTGTATACCAACAACATCCACCATCTTTCTAGGATGCCTGCCCTTAAAGAATTTATGTGGTATTAACTTTGTTCCTGGCTTTGAACCAGAAATGAAAGAACTGCTGAAGCTGTATTGTGATGCCACAGTGATGTAAGGTGTCACAATGCTGACTTATGCGTATGCAGATCCTTTCACTCACTGATTATGTTGATGCTGGACATCTTTTTCTTTTGAAGGAGAGTAGTGAAAATAAAATTGGGAGGGGCTGGGAAGCTTCTCTTCAGCAATTCTTGGTTATTCCACCTGAATATTAACAATTACTAGCGTAGCATTTTTGAACTTCTTGCCAAATGGCTCACTACAGGCATTTTTATGGGAAAAGAAAGAATCATGCAGACTTGTTTCGTATCTCTTCCTTTGTTCCTGAAACGCCGAGTTCAGATAAAACAGCATGTCAGTAAGTTTGGAACGGGCAAATGGATGGGAAAGGAAATTACTTCTTGGTAAAGATAGTCCTCAACTTACCATCACAACTGAGCCCAAAATTTGGGTTGCTGAGTGAGAAATTTGTTATGTGAGTTTTATCCCCTTTTGCTACTTTTCTTGCCACATATGTTAAGGGAATCACTGCAGTTGTTAAATTAGTAACACAGTTGTTAAGGGGATCTGATTTCCCCATTGACTTTGCTTGTCGGAAGATTGCAAAAGGTGATCATATGACCCCAGGACACTGCAACTCATAAATGTGAGTCAGTTGTCAAGCATCCGAATGTAAATCACGTGACCATGGATGCTGCAACAGTCATCAGTGTGAAAAATGATAAGTCACTTTTTTCAGTGCCGTTGTAATTTCAAACGGTTACTAAGCGAACTATGTAAGTTGAGGACTACTTCTATTTGCTTCTATTTGCTTCTATCTAGCATGTCTATTAGATCTGCCTTCTCCAACTTAATACCGTTCCAGAGTGTTCAGCTATAAACCCCTTTAGTTTTAGATAGCATGACTAAGGATGATGGGGAATGAAGTCCAGCATACTGAAGAGAACCAAGTTGAGACAGGCTGTGATAAAGGTTCCAGGCATTTCATAGGATATAGATTATGTTTTACAGCAGGGGTGAGGAACTATAGTCCTTTATGACTTGTGGACTTCAATTCTCAGAATTCCTGAGCCAGCCATGCTGGGAGTTGAAGTCCACAGTCATAAAGGGGCCATAGTGTCCCACTTCCATAGAGCAGGGGTCTTCAACCTTGGCAACTCTAAGCCTGGTGGACTTCAGCTCCCAGAATTCCCCAGGTGGCTGGGGCATTCTGGGAGTTGAAGTCCGCCAGGCTTACAGTTGCCAAGGGTGGAGACCCTTGCCGTAGAGCCTAGGCAACTTTTAAAATAGGTGGACTTCAACTCCTAGAATTCCTCAGCCAGTCTTGGGAACTCTGCCTCAGAGTTTTTCCTTTTTAAGGTTGAGGCCACACTTTCTGTTTGAGATCTATGCTCCCCTGACTAAAGGAGGGTCAGACTTAAACTGTATTTATTGTCATTTAAATGCAAATGATATTTAATGAATTAAATTAGTGTTTAACTATTCAGCACAGTTAATATGATTATTCAGTACATGTTAAAATTATAATTTGGTAGCAAGCTTTGTAGAGATTTTGGGAAGGCTTTTGTATTCTGTTAGAGGGCTTTCTTTGCACCTTAACAGAATGAATAAGGCAAAGAGGTCTTATGATATATGTCATGATGACTGGGTCAACTCTTCACAAGATACTGTTTCCGTCTACTTAGCAAATGTCCCACTTTCAGGTAAAATAAAGTACATGATAGTAAAAGAGTAGAGGACAAAATTTTCACTTGTTTTTGCATGAGATACTGTACTTCATGTAAAGACAATAATTATATCCTCTTGAGAGGAAGGCAAAGTTTTACCTGTGTAGCTTTCCTTGGTATGGCATTGATTATACCTTTTTAACTTTTAGTTATCTGCTATCAGCTCCCTTTGTATCTCTGGGAGGACTTTCACCATCTGAGAAAGAAATAGCAAAGGTAAGTGTAATCTCTGGTGGCAATGCTATCGAAAGAAAACAAGACACTGACTGTTATAGAATACCTGCTCCAAATTAAGTTAATGACATTGTACCCTCCTAAAATTCAATTGTTCATTTCTTAGCACTGCCTTAACCTGGACTGTTTGGATCCAGATGACCCCTTACTTACCTGAAATTCTTCCATTAGAGTTATAAACTGAGGCGTACAGGCCACAGTGCAATTATGCATATGATGCCATCCAGAGGTTATCTGGGTTCAGATATAAAAGCTTTCTCATATTTATAATTGCACAATTATTTAACTTACATGAAATAAAGATTCTACTATATTATTCCTATGTATGTACAAGATTTACTAGCAAAAGCTAAGCTACAAGAGTACGTGCTTCGGTTAACTACTCTGTTGGAAGGAGCAAATATAATTCAGCCAATATTTAAAATCAATGTTAAACATTCATTATCCTGTCTTTTTGCTCCCAACTCTCAATTCCTTGACTGATAGATCCCCTGCATTTCAAGTTCCATTCCCTCAAAATTACAGAACCTTTTTCTTTACATTCAGGATTAGATTTCATGAAATCCTATTTCTTTCACTGCTACCTTCAGTTTTTGGTTTGTTTATTTGTTTGTTTCTTCACTGTCTTTCTCCATTATATTTCTTGTCATTGAGATTAGTGACATTTAATAATATAATATTAAACCATGGTTTGCTTAATTATGATTAATAATAAATCACATTTGCTGGGTTCAGACAATATGCTTAGCCAAAAATAAATCATATGGCTAGCATGATATATGAACCAGTTTTTCTCATCTCACCTTCCAGCAAGTTGTGCTTTGTTCCTCCCGATTTATTTCTCTTTCTAAATGAACTTTTTGTTAACTTCCCCCACACAGCTGCATAGCTTAGTAATATTTTATAGTTGACTTTTCCCTGTTAAGAACTGGAATGCACATTGCCATTAGAGCAGGCAAAGCTCAAACAACATAAGGGAAATACCAGCATGTGTTTGAAATGAATGTCCTAGATCATCCTGCAAATATTATATTTCATACCGACAAAAGAAATAACAATGAACAGATGGAGACTGCCACGATTTTACAAAAGAGGCAAGCCTCTTGCCACTGGATAAAGAAGCTCAAGAAAATGGTTAAGGGTGCTACTGCCATGAATTGCCTATATATAGATTTCTCATTTGAAATTAAAGTATTCATTGGAATGCTTGTGTTGCATTGCCAACCTACCTTCTAACAACTGTTGATTAGAACTCTTATAGCCTCATTCGTCAGATGATCTATTTCCAGTTAGGAAAACTTAACCACACCAAAAGGTATCACCTAAACTGGGTACCTTTGGAAAATGCTGCATCACCTTTACAGCTAAATCACCTTGTCAAGATGTATCTTTGTTGCTTCACCTATGTCTAGCCTCCCAATGCCTTTCATCCACCCATTTTCACAAAAATTATCACTGAGAATTTTTGGTTCAGATTTCATTTTCTAGAGTAGAGGTCTCCAACCTTGGCAACTTTAAGATTTGTGGACTTCAATTCTGGCTGAGGAACTCTGTGAGTTGAAGTCCACAAGTCTTAAAGGTTGGAGATCCCTGTTCTAGAGTGAGGGGAAGGATATGTTATTATGTAAGCCCTCTTACATAAAAGCACAGCAGAAATTTCGTTTGAAAATTTTTAGTAGTCTCAGATTTGTTTAACAATATCATAAAGAATTCACTTTCAATTTTTCTTCAGTGAAAATACAATTGCCCAACAACTGTCATTATCTCCGTCTGTCATGGCTGAAACATGAAGGGTGGGGGAAGTAGGCTGAGATATCTAAATGGCCCTTAATCCAGCAACTTGTTTCCAACACAGAATACCAGTTTTATCTAAAGAAAATAATAAAATAAAGGCAAAAAGCAACTATTTTACTTCTGGGACCTATTGCCTCTGAAATTTGGATTGACTAATTAGTTCCTTGATAGACCAGTAAATAAATCTCCTTAGATAAAATGCTAAGTAGGGTAATGGGCTAAAAAATGCTTTTGTATAAGATTTCAGGACCCATGAAACGACGTTTCTTCCGCAATCAAGCAGGACCCACCAATCGCTGTCAATTTCCATTCACTTCATCCTGTGACTTACTAGGAATTTCACAGAGTGATAAAGTGAAGCAAGATGGCCTCCATAGCAACTTGCTGAAAATAATGACTGGTAAGGTGATAACTAGAAATATTGGCTGGGCTCAGATTTCACAATAAGAAATGTATTTGTTTTACCCTTCATTTGCTAACAAGTTATGATGCACGAGTTCATATACTATGTGAAGCAGAGAAGTAAAATATATACAGGTAGTCCTTGAGTTACTACAATTGAATCCAAAATTTCTTTTGCTAAGGAAGGCAATTAGTAAGTGAGTCATGCCCTATTTTACCGTCTTTTTGCCATGGTTGTTAAGTGAATAAATTCCGTGTTAAACAAAACATGCGGTTTTGTTAGCAAATCTGGCTCCCCACCCCCTTGGCTTTGCTTGTCAAAAGCTGGCTGAAAAGGTTGCAAATGATGATCACATGACTTGGGATGCTGAAATTGTTGTAAATACATGCCCATTGCCAAGTTCCCTAATTGATCACATGACTTTGAAGGTGCTGCAACGGTCGTCTATGTGAAAACTGGTCATAAATCATGTTTTCTAATGCCATTGTAACTTTGAGGCATCATTAAATGAATGATTTTAAATTGAGGACTACCTGTAAAGATTTGGTGGAAAATGCTATTGTAATTATATACTTTTTGAAAAATACCACTGAACTGTCAGAAATCTATATAAAAGATCAACTTAAGACTAGATGTTCAGAAAGGAGGATCAGGAAACCACAGGCCAGTTAACTTCTGTGCTGGGCAAATTATCAGAACAGATTGTCAAGGCCTGCATCTATGAGCACAGGGAAAAGAATGCCCACATTACCAAGCCTCCTTCTATGACAGAGTTACTAATTAGAAAAACCAAAGGAATGCTGAGGACATAGCATAACCTGATCTCAGTAAAGGGCCAGGGAGTCTCCCATGACAGTCTTGTGAAAACATGGATAAAATGGACTTGAGTGATTCAGTACATTCACAGCTGGTTGAACAAGTTCACCCAATGGCTTCTTATAAAATGATTGTGTATCAAGTGATGTCTCCTGGGGCTCATCTTTTGCCTTGTGCTATTCAAGAGAATTGGAACTCATTTGGGGAAAAGAATCAAATGTACAGATAATTGTCAAGGTAGGGGAGTCGGCTAGCACCTCAAAGGACAACTTTGTTTATCTAAATTTACAAGGCCACCCAATTCATAATAACTCACAGTGATATTAACAGAGTTGAACGTTAAAGTGGCAAGAATAAGTGCATCAGAAAAGGAAAACAAAGACAAGAAATAACAGTACAGAATTGAGGAGATTTCGTGTAATGCATGAGTGAAGAATTTAGGGGTCCTATTGGATAACTAAACATCGTGCCCTAGGCCAATGGAACCTTAGAATACAGCAATAGAAAGCATTATTTCAAGATAATGGGAGCTAATTGCTCAATTGTACTTTGTAGGGATCAAATCATACTGGACTATTGTATCCAATTCTGGGTATTGCAGTGAGGTGGTACAAAAAGTCAAGACAGTAACCACAGCCATGTGTTTGAACCCAATCCCTTTTTATGTTGTAGATATCCATGAGCTAAAACAAAAAAAATACTAGGAACAATAAGGGATACAGAAATAAACTATGATGAGGAACTAGGGATATTTGCTTGACTGTACGAGGATTTGAAATCAGGTAGAAAATAGGAATCACATCTATAGACGAGTTCTTATGGCTTGTTTAGATAACTCTGATCATTCAGTTAACAATATCGAATTCCTGTCCTATAAAATGGAATTCCTCCTGGAGATTAAGATGGCCTGATCCTGCTTCCCTGACTTGTATAAGGTGCTAAAGACCTGGTTTTCTCCCCCAGATCAGAAGGTCTTGTGAATCTGTCAAGATTTGTTGTTTTGTTGAATTGCTTGCTTTATGATTTTCTATATTTTATTTTTTTAGGAATATTTGTCATTTAAATTGTACACTTCTTTGAATATCAAGTGGGAAACCACAAAATTTATCAGATTTATTTGCCACCCATCCTGGGTCGAAGGAACTCTGGGCAGCTTATAACATTAAAAACTATAAAACTGTAAAACAGAAATATTTCTAGGAAACAATAACATAGAATTACAATCAAAAGTAATTAGTAAATGGCCAGGCCAGTTTTCTGGGTTGGCCATAAACAAAGAGAACCATAAACTATCTACATGGCCTGAGTTTAGATGTTATACAGAGATACAATGTGGTTGGTTGGTTCATGGTTCATTGTGCTGTAAAAACCCATTCATTCTCACCAATTTACAGGCATTCAGCCTAGCTATCTGCAGGCAAACTTAAGGATTCTGTTAGCAAAGAGAATGGTATAAATTAAGAGAATGGTATAAATTAATGTTGAAGAAACACAAATTCCTCTCCCTTTCAGATCATACAGTTGAATTAATGGCATATACAGTAAATATTGGTGCTACTTTATAGTTACTGACATGCTTCCTTGCATTCCCTCCCCAACTGTTCAGTGGATAGCTCTGTGCCTCTGGGGGAAGAATTTGGGTCCTGGAAAACGGGTGCAGAACTTCTCGATGAATCTAGTGCCCAATCTTTTGCAAGTATGCGTCCCCAAATTAAACCCAGACCCAGGTAAGAGTCAGAAGTAGTTCTTTGTATAATCCTGCATCAAATGATTCAATATGGAAACTATTAATAGATTATTTTGTACAGAAGTTGAAGATACTATACCATATATGCAAGCAACCAAAAATTATGGTTCTATTATACTTAGTAGTAAGAATATACTTCCTACTTATATAGATAATAATTGCTAAACATTGCCAAACTTCTGCTCTTCTAAATAGACATTTTGGAATTTGAAACTGGGAAACTTGAAGTTGGGAAAATTTCATATGTCAGTGTTTTTCAAACTTGGCAACTTTAAGATGTGTGGATTTCAGCTGCCTGGAGAGCTCTTGGAATTGAAATCCACACGTTAAAGTTGCCAAGTTTGAAAAACACTGATTATATAAGATGTCCCCCATATGCATAATAGCATGTACATACATCATTATGTATTTGACATAATACTTGCATTTGGCTGATCAATATGCAACTGTTTATGGAAAATTATCATTAGTTACTGGGTTAGTTTCAAAGTAAGCTGCCATTGGTTCTCATTGATTGGTGGAAACAAAGTTGGAAAATCAGTCTATTATGTATATAGTGTTATGTCAGATGCACATTAAGTTACAGACATTGATAAGAATTTAGCCAAGTGCTACTGTACTCTCCTATAATCTTGCCACTCATAGGGCTAATTTTCTCATATCCAGAGAGATTTACACCGGTTACTTTACATTATTACTGCATTATATAGGTAATTTAAGTTCAGATGAAAAATATCACTATTTTTCACTTAAGTCCAATCTTTCAGATGTGTGGGGTCTGTACCTTCCAAATTATCTGCCAGTATGACCCCCACAATTGCAATCCTGATTCCTCTGGTTTGGGAAATTTAATTTACAGTGCATTATATATATATATATATATATATATATATATATATATATATATATATATATATATATATATATATATATATATATATATATATGTGTGTGTGTGTGTGTGTGTGTGTGTAAGGTTTTTAAGCTGATAATTTTTTTTAAATAATAAATAAGGGAGACTAGTATAGATCTATTTCGAGCTAGTTAGCTCTCTTCAGCTAGCCATACCCTTACTGGGATTCGAACCAGGGAAGTATTACATGTGAGGCAGTTGTAATTGCCTCTACACCACTGGCTCTCTCCTTATCAGCTCAGGCAGGGGAATAAGTATATACTTTGTATTACAACACCCTGTTAAGCCCCAATTAAGGGAGAAAGCATACTGCTTTCTTTTCTGTCTTTCGGCTCATCACCAGAGACCATACCGACAGAAAGCTATTTGTTTCGTTGCCTTTTGTTTACATGTGTGTAAGGTTTTTAAGCTGATAATTTTTTTTTAAATAATAAATAAGGGAGACTAGTATAGATCTATTTCGAGCTAGTTAGCTCTCTTCAGCTAGCCATACCCTTACTGGGATTCGAACCAGGGAAGTATTACATGTGAGGCAGTTGTAATTGCCTCTACACCACTGGCTCTCTCCTTATCAGCTCAGGCAGGGGAATAAGTATATACTTTGTATTACAACACCCTGTTAAGCCCCAATTAAGGGAGAAAGCATACTGCTTTCTTTTCTGTCTTTCGGCTCATCACCAGAGACCATACCGACAGAAAGCTATTTGTTTCGTTGCCTTTTGTTTACATGTGTGTAAGGTTTTTAAGCTGATAATTTTTTTTTAAATAATAAATAAGGGAGACTAATATAGATCTATTTCGAGCTAGTTAGCTCTCTTCAGCTAGCCATACCCTTACTGGGATTCGAACCAGGGAAGTATTACATGTGAGGCAGTTGTAATTGCCTCTACACCACTGGCTCTCTCCTTATCAGCTCAGGCAGGGGAATAAGTATATACTTTGTATTACAACACCCTGTTAAGCCCCAATTAAGGGAGAAAGCATACTGCTTTCTTTTCTGTCTTTCGGCTCATCACCAGAGACCATACCGACAGAAAGCTATTTGTTTCGTTGCCTTTTGTTTACATGTGTGTAAGGTTTTTAAGCTGATAATTTTTTTTTAAATAATAAATAAGGGAGACTAGTATAGATCTATTTCGAGCTAGTTAGCTCTCTTCAGCTAGCCATACCCTTACTGGGATTCGAACCAGGGAAGTATTACATGTGAGGCAGTTGTAATTGCCTCTACACCACTGGCTCTCTCCTTATCAGCTCAGGCAGGGGAATAAGTATATACTTTGTATTACAAGTAAGGGTAAGGGTATGGCTAGCTGAAGAGAGCTAACTAGCTCGAAATAGATCTATACTAGTCTCCCTTATTTATTATTTAAAAAAAAATTATCAGCTTAAAAACCTTACACACATGTAAACAAAAGGCAACGAAACAAATAGCTTTCTGTCGGTATGGTCTCTGGTGATGAGCCGAAAGACAGAAAAGAAAGCAGTATGCTTTCTCCCTTAATTGGGGCTTAACAGGGTGTTGTAATACAAAGTATATACTTATTCCCCTGCCTGAGCTGATAAGGAGAGAGCCAGTGGTGTAGAGGCAATTACAACTGCCTCACATGTAATACTTCCCTGGTTCGAATCCCAGTAAGGGTATGGCTAGCTGAAGAGAGCTAACTAGCTCGAAATAGATCTATACTAGTCTCCCTTATTTATTATTTAAAAAAAATTATCAGCTTAAAAACCTTACACACATGTAAACAAAAGGCAACGAAACAAATAGCTTTCTGTCGGTATGGTCTCTGGTGATGAGCCGAAAGACAGAAAAGAAAGCAGTATGCTTTCTCCCTTAATTGGGGCTTAACAGGGTGTTGTAATACAAAGTATATATATATATATATATATATATATATATATATATATATATATATATATATATATATATATATATATATATATATATATATATATATATATATATATATATATATATATATATATTATGGCTTGTAATTAAATTAAGTGCCTTAAAATCATGGTTTCATCATCCATTTCTTTTCCACTAAGGATATTCTCTCACCAAAGATTGCCCAATCAGATGCTTTTTTCTTATACACAGAAGGTCACAGAAGGCATGGAACCAGGTAAGCCATCTGAATTGAGATATATAAGCTGCATGACTGATTTTCATCTTCAGAGAACTATCTGTGGCTTTTAACTAGTTTCCATCTCTCTCTTCAGATGTAACTTTGGACTGTTTGGGCTTTGAATGGGAACTTCATCGAATATATTTATTTAAATCTCATGTCCTTTCCCAACTTCTTGCTGAAGCAACACAGCATAGCCTTTCCCCAAGCACAGGAAGCATATTGAAATCTAAAAAAGGTATTGATAGATGTTCCAAAATTTATTTTTATATGTCTTTAGAATTGATTAAGACACTTCTATCTTCTCTCTTCTGTCTTCTGGCATCTTCTATTTTAGTGGATTCATAATGGTTTACAGCCAGAAAATTTCATGGATGCTTATTGACTCTAAGTCATAAATCTATAGTCATACTTTCCAGCTGGAATCAGAGAGTAAAATAGGGTTGGTATTTGCCTATAAGTATCTTTATATTTCTCTCTCTTCTAAATGTTCTAAGATAGAAAATCTTAGAAAAATGTTTAGTTCTTTGAAAATAACAATTAAACTATCATGAAATATTAAGCTGTTAGTATATTAGTGGGCAAAATATATTAATGAAATATGAACGATCTAGACATTTTTCTCTGTTTACCATTGCCTTGAATAAGCCACATATGCTGCCTTTTTATAGTGTCGTATGTTTTTAGCAGAAACCCGTTGTTATAAATGCTGTCTGCTAGCTGGTCATAAGCAACATGAATTTTGCCAACAGAAGGAAAAATTGCCAAAAGTCACCATTGCTCTGGAGATCAGTGATCAAGATGTCACTCGGTTTGGTAATGCAAACTATCTTACTCTATAAATTAACTATTTGCCAAAGATATTAAGCTATTTCACAGGCCAGTATATGGAAAAGGTTACATCTCTTATTGTAGTATCTATACTGGTTAGTAATTTTTAAATCTTTTCCTACTTCATCTTCTAGAGTCTTTTAAAACTATTTTTTTTAAAAAAGCTTTAAAAAAATAGTAAATACAGGTAGTCCTCAACTTATGACCACAACTGAGCCTAAAATTCCTGTCGTTAAATGAGACAGTTGCTAAGTGAATTTCACCCATTTTATGACCTTTCTTGTGCCAGTTGTTAAGTGAATCACTGCAACTGTTAAGCTAGTAACAGAGTTAAGAGAACCTGGCTTCCCCATTGACTTTGCTAGTCAGAAGGTTGAAAAGGGGAATAATGTGATCTTAGGACACTGTAATTGTCATAAATACTTGCTAATTGCCAAGCAGCTGACTTTTGATCACATGACCATGGGGATGCGCTAATGGTCATAAGTATGAAAAATAGTCGTAAGTCACTTTTTCAGTGATGTTGTAACTTTGAACAGTCACTAAATGAATTGTTGTCAGTCTAGGACTACCTGTATCTGGAACCAAATAAAATTCCCATCTGTGATCATTAACTTTGCTGATTGGGATTCATGGAAATAAAGCCATGAGAGCCCCATACCTATCCTGATGACAAGCATATAGGAGCCTCTGTGGTTAGAGTACAGTACTGCAAGCTACTTCTGCAGCCAGCTGCCTACAATTTGGCAGTTCAAATCTCACCAGGCTCAAGGTTCACTCAGCCTTCCATCCTTCTGAGGTGGGTAAAATGAGGACCAGATTGTTGGGGGCAATATGCTGACTCTGTAAACTGCTTAGAGAAGGCTGTAAAGCACTGTAAAGTGGTATATAAGTCTAAGTGCTATTGCTACTGCTATATGATACTAATAATACTTGGGAAAGGATGGACTCAATCTGTTCTTCAGACTCCTTGCATGGAAACTGCTTTACTGAACTCATGGCCTACTTGTATTTTATATCTCACAACAACAGTTTGTATTGTTTTGTATTCCCTAGATATCACAAATATTGAGCAGCCTTTTCAGGATCTGTTTTTGGCTAGAATTCATGGGTGACTGACAAAGGTGTTCTTGGTATCCATCTATTGTTTAAAATCATTGATGATGGGAGCAGCTAACGTATATATAGTGATAGTTCTATAATAATCTCAAAGATGCTTTTTTTCCCCAAAGGCAACAACTGGGTTTTATTTTTTTTTCTTTGAAAATGTTTCACTTCTCATCCAAGAAGCTTCTTCATTTTTTTTCAAAGAAAAAACAATAACAACAAGAAAATCCTGTTGCCTTTTTGGGAAAGGTACATTTAAGACAACCATGACCTGGATGATTGAGAATCTCCATACACATTCTATAGTAATCTGAATAAATATTTTGTTCGGGAGCAGGGGTAATGCTGACATCTTATTATATTTATAATCATATGTTTATTGGCATATTCTGTGGATACGGTGAAGCCTTTGCTGTTGCACTCAAGAACATGTACAATTCTGAACCAGAAGTGAATGAAGAAGATGTTCTAGGAATTCTGGCTGCAGCAGAAGTGTTACAGTTCCCTAGCCTTTTCCAAAAGTAAGTAGGTTATAACATACCATAAGACATTTTGCTTCAGATTTGGGGAGTGAGTTATGCCATGGCACTCCTCTTATTACAAAAATGTTCTGAGTGGGATGTCAGCCTTTATCAGCCAAAGCCTATCTCAAAACTGTGTTTTAAACTATATTTATATTTAAATGCCAAGGGGTCAGAAATTGGAAACTTGTGGCCTCCTAAATTTTGATGAACTTTATATACTAGCACAGAAGATAAAGAGAAATTCAGCAATATTTTATTTATTTGTTTGTTTGATTTTTTTTATACCACCTTTATTACTTTATAAATAACTGAAGAGAACAAACATACACAGTACTTCTTTCTCTTCCTCTTTTCCTCACAACAAAAACCCTGTGAGGAATGTTGGGCTGAGAGAGTGATTGGCCCAAAACCACCCAGCTGGCTTTTGTGTTTAAAGCAGGACTGGTCTCTTGGTTTCTAGGTCAGCACTTTCACCAAGCTGAGGCTTCACAAGCAAACAGTCATTAGATGCATTTCAGCCTCAGAATTTCTTTAGCCACCCAGTGGGAAATTCTGGAATTTCTTCAGAGAATCATATTGAAGAAGACGATTTCAGAATTTCATATAGGAGAAATGTAGATTCCCCATGCCTGATCTAAACTAATGCCTCTCTAGTAATATTGTAAAGCAGACTTCACTGAACCAGCAGGCTTCCAGATATGTTCAAAGTTAGCTCTCATAACTTCTAATCACAATGGAGTACTCCAGTGATCATGCTCCTTTAATTCTTTTTGGGAATAAGAGATGTCAGATACATTTGAAGGCTTCCAGACTGGAGAAAGCTGCTGTAGAATAATATATAAAGCATATTTCCTTATGTTAATCACCCAATAAGATGCAGTGATGTTTTGCATCCTCTTGTATTTGAATTTCTAAACCAGGTTTTAAATATTATTGGCAAATTTTCTGTATTTCCATACATCTTTTGAAGCCAACAATATTAGAGTGAGAGAATGGTTGAAATATCTCTCTCTCTCACCCAGTAGGAACATACACTCATGCTCTCTTTCTGCCAGGAAATGTTGAATGAATAATCTAAGTTGTATAGTTTTATAAAAAAATCTGACTCCAAAATTGATTTCCTGATCTTGAAAAAAAATATTATGGATTAAACATATTTTTGAGACATTGATGAATTTCTGCTTTGAATTACTAGCGAAGTGGTAAGTTGAGAAACATTCACTGACAGGTAAGTTTAGACTTGAAAGTTGCCTTGTTTATGCAAAAATGTTTTGTGATGAAACAACAATGGTGCCTGGTGCGCAATTAGTATCTTGATTCTTCTTCCCTCTGCTCACTAAGATAAATTTGGTTATGGTGATAGTTGAAAGACTGGGTAATTAAGTCTTGAAAAAAAATGTTAACAATTCTTTCAGGTGGAAAAGAACATTGTATAGGACTTCTGGTACTGAGACCGAATTTTTAAAACACTTTCATATCCATGGTTATCTCACTGTCATAAAATTGCTGTTTGCTTTGAAAGAAATAATTGTTTCCCCACTGCTTGGGGAGGGGTGATTTTACGGTAGTAAAGGGAACAGAAAGGAATTATTGTTTGATTTCTGTCATGATGTGATGTCTTGGGTTAATTTCTCCTTCCCTTTAAATTTTGTTTTAGAAACAAAAACAAAATAGAATATGTTGATTTCCCTTCATTTCTGTCTTGTCCCTAAATGGCCTTTATACAAAATTCAGACAAGTTGACCAGCAATTCTAAATAACTACTTTTTGCCAAGAGACTACAAAGAACTTCAGAAGAGTCATTTTTCTCTGTCTAACTGGAGGGGTAGGAGGAAGGGAGCAGCCTGACTCGTCCCAGAGAGAGATAAAGCATCCGACCAATATGCAAACCGTGTTGTCCCTGAGAGAATTGTGTAATTAAACATGAGGTAAACAAACCAAACAAATATTGTTTCCCCGCAACAGCAGTCTGCTATGCCACTTGAGAGGATAAATGCTACGGAGTGAGCTAGGCTAAGCTTTCTCTATGAAGAGAAAGGATTCAAGATGATTCTCTAGAGAATCACTGAGAGACACACCAGAATTTCCCACCCAGGAGCTAAAGAAATTCTGTGACTTGCAAAAATGCATTTGGCGGGCATTTGCTTATATATAGAGCCAAAGAGCTAGAAAGATTACTTGTATTTTTCATTTCCTTCTTTTGGTTCTCTTCTTAACCTTCTTCTTGCTTCTAACTCAGTCTTTTCTGCCCTCCAGGTGCATCCAGGTCATGAAAAGAAGTATCTGTCCTACCAATGTCTATAGTTATTATACTGCAGGCTGCAAGGTGAGCTGCAAACTTAATGGTTTTTCTTTTAAGTAGTAAGCTAATGTCTACTAGTCTTAGCAGGCACGTTTTTCTTTCCTTATGTTTGTGCAAGTTTTTGTATAGTTCTGATGATCTGGAACAAACTGATTTCTCTACTTCCTTTTCCCCCTCCTTCTTTATCAGCTGGTTGCCTCTTACTGGGTTTTTAATAAAACTTGTACCCATCTGTTCAATAAACAGATTCTTTACTTGCAACATATCCTCTACTTGCTCAAGAAGGAGGTTTCTGGAAACAGTTTTTTTAAAAAATTGGGTGTATCTCCAGGATGGAAACCAATAGTCCTGCAGATTTCTGGCTGTAGAAGTGCTCTTCAAATTCTTTAGGAATTGAAAACAAGAAATATTTTCCACATACAGTACAGAAACTTATCAAAAACTCAACAGAGATCTGCAAATCTTCCTGAGTGGAATTCTAAATGTATTAATTGCATTTTCATTTTATAAAATTAAATTTGCAACTATTAAAATGTCATCCCAAAAGAAATGAATGGGGGTTTTTTTTTGGGGGGGGGGGTCTCCAATCAAATATAGACACAGTGGTTTAATTTCTAGTTTCTACCACAAGATGGTTCTAGAGTTCAGAGTTTCTTTAACTTCTCTTTTTCTCCCAAATTTGGAAACAGTATAAGCAACCTTCCTTGATCACTATCTGTGAAAGATGGACTGAGGTAAACCTTGTCCCACAGCTTGGCTCCCAGATATGCCTGCGGAACCTGCCACTGGAGCTGCTGCAGAAAGTGCTTAAATCTCCAAGGTCAGAAAGTTCTTAGCTAAAAGGTTCCTGAATGCAGGTGTGGTCTTCTTAGATTGAGTAAAGGTGCATCAAGATAATGTAAGAAAGGTTGCAAGTTGTTCCAGTAAGTCACCCCTTCCTGGCAGCAACTATACCTCAGGCCAGAAATCACTTGAGCATATTGATGAAAACACCTATGACACATATCCACCCGACAGCAGGCAACCCCAGGTCCAAAATTATGCATAGCTGCCCATACACAGTCTGGCATCCAGCAGTAGCCACCCTGGACCTGAAATTGCTAAACTGGACACTCTTTACCTGTCTGCTGGCCTAGTGCAAGCCACCAGGACTTGCAACTTCCTATCCTTCTGACTTTGATTGTTAAAACTGGGCAGCTCATTAGTGACCCATTATCCTTAAGGAACAGCACTGGGGACTGCTGGGACTGCCATCACTAAGCAACATAGTCATGTGGCATTAAGCCTTTCAACCGCATTGCTTACCAGTGGAAATTCTGGTCCCAATTATTATCATCATTAATCAAGGACTACATTGTAATGAGGTAAAATCCAGGCACTATTTTAACAAATGTAAAATAGCAGGCGTTGCAGCATAAAATGCAATGAACATGTGTGTTAATCTTCACTTAGCAGTGATATCATAATTATATAGGTAGATGTTAACTACCTTGCTTGTAAGGATGTAAAGATTAAAGAGAAAGGAGGTACAACATAGTCAAACTTGTCCCACTAGCTAGACAAGACCTAAGAAATCAACTCAACAGGAAGGCTACTTTTTCCATATTGGCTATATTAATGGAATCATTCAAATCTGATTATGATGATCTGATTCACCAGGTAATGGTTGAACCTGATCATTGTGAATAGTGAAGTTAGGTGTGATCACCTGGGGCATGGCACAAAGGCAACACAGTCACATAATTAAGAAAAGTCCCTTTAATATCTCCAACTTTGCCCTCAATGTCCAGTTACCTTCGCCTGAAGAAAAAACTCTCCCAAGAACAGTCTTTAAATGAAGGAAATTCAATCCGAAAACAAAGTACATATAAACTGTAACTAAAAATCCACACAAGCCATGTTGCAGCAATTAACTGGTAGGATAAGGAATTGCAGACTTCGAAGGCCAACAAAACACAAACCGTTAGGAAGACACCAGGAACCCATATAAGCCTTGATCATAAAAGATAATTCACGATTTGCTTCCCACGAGTTGCTGTGCGCAAACTCCCTTTTTCAACACTATGTTCCCAGCTGCAGCTAATGAAGGGAATCAGGGCCCTTTCCTCCCCCGTAAGCCACGTAACTCATGTTGCTCCCTTCTCCGTTCCTCCTACATACCCTAGGATGAAGAGGGGATGGGCCTGGATCTTCTTCTGAATTCCCTCTGTCTTGCTCTACCTGTCCCCTGCTCTGCCCAGCCAGACTGTGCCCTTCCCCAGTTTATTCTACAGCCAATGGAGCCACACTCCCACTCCCTGTCAGCTGCTCAGCCTCCCCCTCAGAATCAGATTCTGACAGGGGCATGACACTAGGTGATTCTGGACTAAATGGCCTTGCATTCCCACTTCCCATGCATATTTCTTGGAAATACTTGTGGTTGTGTTGTTGTTGTTGTAGAAACCCTTAAAAAGTGAACATCCACCAGTGTCCCCTCTCCCTTCAATATATTATATTTTTTTCCAGACCTTATAAGATTGGAGCTTCATAGTAAGAAATGAAAATTGATCCACGGCAGAAAAAGAGAAATGAATGATCAATGAATGACAATTATCCATTTTAGCTTTCTCCCCCACCCACTCCCTTGTGCATTTTATCACCAAGTGATTAAGTAGCATGAGTCTTGAATATACCTTTCCAGACAAAAGTGATGTCAGCTGGGGAGCTAAATTAGCAGGAGGTGACAGGCTCTCCAGGTCTATTGCTCAAATTCTCAATTTTCCTAATGAGTTATATAGCCAGACTGTTTCATTTCCACACTATTGCAGAAAGTTGCCCACATTTTCCACACTTCTAATCTTTGAACAGACTCTTGTCTTGTCTGAGCCTTTCATTAATTTCACTCTTCTCAGAAAGCAATTAGTTTCCTCCCCCAAAGTTTTAAGAGCTGTTCTTTTCAAATTCCTTAGCAGTACGTGGTTTTCACAAAAGCCTCTGTCTTCTTGGATTATGTCATGTTAGTCTGACCATAACTCAGCCTCATCTCTTCTCTGCAAAGTCTACTTTATGGGTAGGAAGAGGGCTAAGAAGATAATTTTCATCCGATTAGTTTTGGAAGCAACTAGTTGCCAAGGCTTGTCTTGATTAGAGAAGATATTATACTAGCAATCCAGTGGAGATTTTTATTAAAAATGCAGGAAATAGCAATAGCATTTAGACTTATATACCACTTCACAGTGCTTTACAGCCCTCTCTCAGCAGTTTACAGAGCCAACATATTGCCCCCAACAATCTGGGTCCTCATTTTACCAGCCTCGGATGGATGGAAGGCTGAGTCAACCTTGAGCTCTCAGAATCGGAGTGAGCAGTGAGTTAGCCTGCAGTACTGCATTCTAATCATTGTGCCACCATATGTATACAGACTATGCATCAATAAATACAATTACGTTTTGCTTTTACAACAAAGTCATATTTGACTGCTCATGTGTTGATAATATGTTTATAGATGAGAAGTAATCATCACAATATTCTGGACCAATAATCTCAAGCTTGGCAACTGTAAGATGGGTGGACTTCAGCTCTCAGAATTGCTGGCTGGAGAATGCTGGGACTTGAAGTCCATCCAGCATAAGCCGTTAAGGTCGAGAAACACTGAGCTAGATTTTGGGTTGGGCTTTCACATTATGTTTACTACAACATAATCAAAGTTCTCTGGACTTTTTCCTTTTTAAAGTTGGTCTCTGCACCTACTGAAATCTGAAATGGTATTGATGTTAATCTTAATTGCACTATTTCAGAGGTTTAAATTTTTTTTTTTTAAAAAAAGTACAAGTTTGTGCCTTTGGCTGTTATTAAACTTGGCATTGTGCAAACACTGGGCCGTGTCATTTGCTGTTTTTGGAATTACAGTCATTATCTGCCAGATCAGACATTAATTAATATGCTCAAATATATTATGTTCATTTGAAGTAAATAGAACTTTTGAAAACATTATTAAAGAGAAATACTCTAAAATTAAATGTTTTTCCTATGTCTTAAAATGTCTGTCTCTTTTAAAAAGTTTGCTTCAAAATGTAACTAATTGATTAATATTTCCCCTTTTGCCAGGTTGTTTACCATCAATGAATTCTACCTCTTGAGAACTGCACTATACTGGGTATTCCTACAGCAAAATCCCAAAATTCAGATAATCCCATCTTATGATACTATCCTCAGATATTTTAGCAGGTATGCATTTGTTACACAGATCATAACCCTCCTCTAAAGAAATCTTGGTCTTAGGCCTGATTTCTTTTAGCTCTCAGCCTAAATTCAAAAGTCTTCTGCTAGCAAACTATCATTTGCCTAATCCCATTCTAGCCTATTGCAAGTTGAAAAGAAGAGAGGGAAGTGGAAAAGGAGGGTGAGGCTTCTTTAAGCCACACCCATTATGTAGTGATATGAGATTCCAGATCCAATGTGATCTTCAACAGACCACATTATCTAAATGGGCTACATTATTATATTTCTCAAAAGTTCTAAGCTATCGGTTGGGCTATGAAAGAGTGCCAGCCTCAGAAAAATGACGAATAAGAGTTGGAAGGACCCTTCAGGCCATCCCTCGCTCCCTGCAGAAAACTCCCCCCACATTTTATAGGCGAATCTATGTCCTTCCAATATCAGTCAAACATTATATAAAGAATTAGCACCCCCTTAAGTTGCATTTGCTGCTGCTACGGCAGAAAGCCAGCCGGTCATCCTTTTCATGTCCTTTCCTGACCCAAACAGAATGCCAAGAAATGAGCGAAGTTCACGAACATTTCCAGCCTGGCTTGTGAAATATAGTTTTTGTGGTTTAGGTTGATTTCTTTTAAAAGACTGTCTTGATGCTGCTGGTGCTATCCTGTGAGCCATTCTTTCCTGTGAGTCATGGACCACTATAAAGAAATCACTGTCGGAATCAAAAGAGAGTTCCCATGCCTTGAATATCAAATGCTCTTCTTTTATATCTCTCCCTCTCCTCCCCGCCAGCGCTGCCTTTTTCACCAAGTGATAGGAATGAGTTGAAGGCCTAGATGAATCATTGTTTATTAGCTTGACCTGACAAGCACTCGTTCTATCAAAAGATTTTTGAAAATAAGGGCATTTGCAGTCGGGCACATGTACAAGATTAATGTGATACACAAACTCATTCTTCTACAGGTTATATTTAATATAATGTACATGATAAAGTAAGATGATGTGGCAATCTGCGTTTCAAAGGCAATTGCCTTTCAAAATAGCTGATTAATTGACCAGCAATCCATCCTTTTAATCATCTCATTTAAGCTTGTTGAATTTTAAATAGTTTCGACATTTACAGATTTGTATTCTGTCAGCTTAATAGAATCTTCTGTAACATGCTTCAGTTTGAAATAGCTGAAAAGGGGGAAATAGATCATGTAACACTTGCTTATTAAGCCATGTGGAAATATGTACATATAGTCAGTACTTGAGAAGTTTATTCTTTTGCTAATCATCTAGGTTTTGCTGAAATTCTATCACATCAACCAAAATCACCGACATTCAGACCTTCCGGCACACAGTAAAGACCCACTTTTTTCAACAGGCCGGCCTGGCCCAGTAATAATTGTGAGGTTTTAAATTTGTTTTTTTAAATTTTTACCTGTTTTTATACATTTTTATAATTTTATAACTCGGCCATTAATTTAATCATTTTAAACAGCTTTTAACTTTACAATTTTTATATATTGTTTCTATTTTTATCTGGCTGTACCCCACCCCGAGTCCCTTTTTTGGGAGAGGGGGCAGTATAAAAATCTAATAAATAAATAAAATAAATAAATAAAAACAAATTTAACAGGAAACAAATCAATAGAAACAAAGGTATGAATAGGATCCATTAAAACTCCCCTAGCATGCTAAACATGTTTCTCAAGAATAAATCTAATTGCTTTTAATCTATTTATTTTAATACAACTTCCAGTCATAGATATCATATTGAAACCAGAATTATACATGCATAAACCCAGTGACTGCAGCTGATTAAAAATGGATTATTTCAAAATCCATCTTCATTTTCCTGCCCTGCCAAAGAAGGTCTGATTTTCATTCTCAGAATGCCTTTGTCCTTGCTTTATTGTAAGGGGTTAGAGGGTGCTAGTTGTGTGTGTATTTTGGCAACATTTTTTTCCCATCACTGGTTTCACATGGTTCAGAAAAGTGTCCCATTGGAGAGGTTGTCTTGAATGACATCCTTGAGATCTTATGCTAATCTTAATCTTGGGGCTATGATCAGCAAGCAAAAATTCATGTACTCTGGTCTTACGAGTCAAATGGATGATGGGAAAACTGACTCTGCTTGGCAAGGTTGAACAGCAGAAAAGAGAGGAGGTCAGTGGATAATAAGTCTGATGAGATTGTTCAAATATCATTGAAAGAGTTATGGAACTGGTTGTAATAATAGACATTTGTCCATTGGATTACCAGGGGTTAGGCAAAACTTACCTAATTAATGAAATATTTATAGAAAGAACCCCGCGGTCCCCTGGAAAGATAAATACATGATGAAGGACAAAACACAAATATTTTTGGCTACTTTCCATACAAGATAAATGCTATCTAACCGTCAATGATGCTGAAAATTTCTTCCCCTTTAAAAAAGAAATTTTGAAATTAATTTCTGTCTCATCAACTTGCACGAGGATGGTTGAAATTTTTGGCATTGCATTTACACTTAGACCTCTTTTGGATATGGCTGATACATATTGAGCCTGGAGTCTCTTAAAAACCATATTATTACTATATACCATTCAACCCTTCCTAAAAGGTTATCCTGAGAATAACCAGGTGGCTTTTTGTTTATTACCTGTTATCCTTGTGCATAGTAGGTGCAAATGGTTCAAGCAGAGTTTTCTGTGGGTACAAAAAAAAAGTCTGGCAAAGAGAATTGTAGAATCAAATCAAGGTGTTTGGCTTGGGTTGCCATAGACAAAGAGAAAACAGCAGATATACAAAGCTTTGCATTGTTTAGCAGCCACATGAGATACCAAGTAGCTTTCTGCTACTTTATAACAGTTCCTTACACAGTTCATGGAAACAGCTGCAAGAGATTTCTTGCACTGGAAACCTCAGCCAATTCCCAGTTATTGGCCAGTTTCCAAAGAACCATACAACTGAA
The DNA here is from genome assembly GCA_023653725.1 of Bungarus multicinctus. Taxonomy (NCBI): domain Eukaryota; kingdom Metazoa; phylum Chordata; class Lepidosauria; order Squamata; family Elapidae; genus Bungarus; species Bungarus multicinctus. The sequence continues at coordinate 63,054,067 of CM042844.1, forward strand.
CTTGTTCCAGAATGCCTAAAGGAGGTCTGTGTTTGCGTTTCTTTCCAACAGAAGCCTCCTCTGCCACATCACAGCTCTATTTTAAAACCCAGCAGAGTTCAGAGTTAATGTTCAGAATGACTCTGAGAACATAGGAAGAGTTTCCAACACTAGCTAGCCAAATGTTTCTACAATGCCATTTCTGTAACAGTATATGTCCTAGCTATTGAGTAGTCTGCCCGCCTTCTACAGTCCGTTTCCTGTTTCCAGGCCATTTAAAGATTATTTTCAATCATTAGTTAGCAGCATCTTCATCAAACAACAATGACATCAAGATGGCATTACTGAATATTTACATGCCGACATGTAATATAAGGGCGTACGTGTTTGTGTAATGATGATCCCTGTCATAACTTACTCAATTGAATTGCATGAGCCTTGTATTCCTTCTTTGTATTTCTTAATGTCGGCTTTGTTGGATTTCTCTGATATCTTGACAATTGAATTATTCATAATCAATTGGAAAAAAGATATTGAACAGAGTGTCTAAAATACTTTATATCTACAGTGTCTAGTTTATTACTAATTAGGACTTGGTTGCAAAACCAGTTTCCTAGTTTTAAAATCAACTGCACCGAAGTACTGATCTTAGGACTATTTCTTGATTTAGGTACTCATAGAAAATAAAAAGAATAAAACTTCCAGCTGTGCAAACCAGAGATGGGAAATGATGATGGCTCCTTTATGAATTGTGGACTTCAACTCCCAGATTCCTAGCTGAGGAATTCTGGGAATTGAATTCCACAAGTCATAAAAGGGCCATCATTCCCCAGTCCTGTTCTATAGCTTAGCATGATCTCAAATTCTCATATTTCATCAACTATTTTTCAAAAGCAAAACTGGACATAGCTAGGAAAGTAGATTCACATATAAGGTAAAGGTACATACATGCTAGTTGTTTCCGGCTCTAGGGGGCACTGCTCATCTCCATTACAAAGAGAAGAGTCAGCACTGTCCGAAGATGTCTCCGTGGTCATGTGGCCGGCATGACTAAACGCCAAAGGCACACGGAATGCTGTTACTTTCCCACCAAAGTGGTCCCTATTTTTTTACTTGCATTTTTATATGCTTTTGAACTGCTAGGTTGGCAGTAGCTGGAATAAATAATGGGAGCTCACTCCGTTATGTGGCACTAGGGATTCGAACCACCGAACTGCCGACCTTTCTGATTGATAAGCTCAGCGTCTTAGCCACTGAGCCACCGCATCCCTTTTAGATTCACATATAATGCTAAGCTAAAGTATGCCTTGTTGGTTTTAGTTTAGCCACTTATTTGAACCCACACAGGTGTGATTTAATCCTCCCTGTACAAACTAAGATTTAAAAAGGATGATTTTATGTGATATGTTTATTTATTTATTTACACATTTATATACCGCCCTTCTCCCGAAGGACTCAGGGCGGTGTACAGCCAAACTATAAAACATTCCACATTACAAAAGTTAAAAGAAGATTAAATATCCTAAGGCTGCCACTAAAATTTATGTCCAACCCCAATAAATTAACAATAAAACCCCCAAATTTAAAACCCCGAAATTTAAAACCCAAATTCTAAAATTTTTTTTTAAAACTCCCATTTCAGTCCAGGCCGGCCTGCTCGAAGAGCCAAGTTTTCAGCACACATCTGAATGCTCTCAGGTCGGTGTTGTTACGTAGCTCAGGAGGCAGTCCATTCCAGAGGGTGGGTGCCCCCACAGAGAAGGCCCTATTCCTTGGGGTAGCCAGGTGGCAAATAGATGCCGTCGGGACCCAAAGGAGGCCCTCCCTGTGGGAGCGCACAGGTTGGTGGGAGACTACCGGCAGAACGCGGTCTTGCAGATAGCTTGGTCCAATGCCATGGATCGCTTTAAAGGTCAAAACCAGAACTTTAAAGCGAACCTGGAAGGCCACCGGCAGCCAGTGCAGCTCGCGCAGGAGAGGCGTAACATGGGAGTTTCTTGACATCCCCATAACCACCCGCGCGGCCGCATTTTGTACCAGTTGAAGCCTCCGGGTGCTCCCCGCAGGGAGCCCCATGTAGACAGCGTTACAATAGTCCAGGCGGGAGGTGATAAGGGCATGAGTGACCATGCATAAGGCGTCCTGATCCAGAAAGGGCCGCAACTGGCGGATCAGGAGAACCTAATAAAATATGTGAACTCAGTCTCACTCTGTGAGCTAAAGCTATGGACTCTAAGTCCAAAAAGATTATCAGTCTCTGATCTACAATTTCACAATATATCCTCATTCCAAAATTTCTCAGCTGCCATGAATGGAATGTGCATCTATATGTCTGTGAGAGAAGATTTATTCTTCTCCAAGAAGCAAAGTTTGAATCCAAGCTACATGTTATCATTTGTCTTTTTTAAAATAAATTGATTAATTATCAATCATTAAACATATTTATTACCAATATTTGTATGTGATAGTGGAGAAAAGGAGTGAAGTTGGCACATACTGTATTCTAGAAAGTGAACGTCTGAGAAAAATAAACTAAAATGGTTAATCAAACAGATGTTGGCAGAACGCAGGAGAATATTTTTCCAAAATTATGACGTGAAATGGGTTGTGTTTAAATAATGAGTTAAATTCAGAGAAGGGACATTGTGATAATTTCTGTGAAGGGAGCTGGTTTCTATGCAAATCCTTTGAAACTGGAAATGAACTATTGTTTAAAGTAAAAGAAAACTGTTTCTGAGTTCCTTTTGACAGCAACAGGTGGCTGATTTCTGACCTTGTAATGACACATTGCATTTTCTTTTTCCTTTCTTTTATTTTTCCTCCTCCTCCTTCCTCCTCCTCTTCCTCCTCCTCCTCCTTTTTGGTATTCAGAGAGCTTACTTCTATAAAATAAAATATAAAAAGTGTTTGAAATATATTAAGCAAAGTTGCAGATGAACTCCCAAAAAGTCACTGGATGAGATGAAGAGATTTACAAACTTCGGAGTTTCTATTTATGAATGACTGCAGTTTTAGAAGTTCTGTTGATAATAGCTTAGTTGAAATAACATTGGAAGACATCTACTAACTAACTAACTTTGGGGGACTAATTAATTGAAAGCAAGAGGCGGGAAAGATCAATAAAATAAAAGGGGACAGATATTTAAAAAGAGTACAAGCTGTGTACCTGAAAATTCATCCTAGAAGCTCAGAGAGACTTTGGGTTGTAATCCTATATTCAGTTATTTCAGTTACTATGTGAAATGGCTTTTGAATCTACTAAAGTTAGTAGTGTCATGTCTGAGGGAGGGATGCTAATCAGCAGTGCAAAAGCCAATATTCTCAGTCTGATAGCTTCTTATTGCCTTCCTCCCTTGCACTGAGCACTTGAAGTTGTCTGTCAGACCTTTGAGGCAGATCATATTAGGAAACAGACACCACAAGAAATAGGAGAATTCCTCATTACAGGCAGTCCTCAATGTATGACCAGAATTGAGCCTGAAATTTATATGTCTAAGTGACAAATTTGTTAAGTGAGTTTTGCCCCATTTTACGATTTTTCTTGCCGCATTTGTTAAAGGAAGCACTGCAGTTGCTACATTAGTAAGTGAATCTGCTTCCCCATTGACTTTGCTTGTCAGAAGATCGCAAAAGGGGATCACATGACTCCGGGACAAGGCAACCTTCATAAATGTGAGTCAACTGTCAAATCACATGACCATGGGGATGCTGCAGCAGTCACAAGTGTGAAAAATGGTCATGTCACTTTTTTTTAGTGCCGGTCATTAAACGGTCACTAAGCGAACTGTTGTAAGTCAAGGACTACCTGTACTGCTAAGAAGCTATGATAACAGAATCTTGAAAGTACGAGCCAACAAGCCAAAGTATGAGCCAAAGTACGACTTACAACAATTTATTGCTACCAAAGACAGTGAAGGCAGGCCTGTCTTGAGTTTCTTCACTCCTTTCTGTCTTTCCAGACTAAGTTCATGTTTTACTAATAGCTGCCTGGGACCTTGTTCGGGCCATACACTTCTGTACATCTTATCAAGAAAAAAAATCAAGTGCATTCTTCAGATATTTAAAAAAAAAACCGATAATAGATTTTTTTTCAGTGTTTTAAACACACTTTAGATAACAAGGCCATTTAGACATGTTTGTATGAAATAATGCAGAAAAGACTTGCTTGAGGAATATTATAGAAATCTTTAACGCCACTATCTGAAAATTTTGATTTGTTTATCAAACTCTACCCAAGCGCTTTCTGCTTAGATCAGTGAACCCTTGACAGCTTTGTTTAGTCTACCAACTCAAGGCTGCTCCTTTCTTCTACCTTGGCAAAGCCTGAGCCTTGAAATGAGGCGCTTACTTTTTATTAATCATTATATAATCACCTAAATGGCTGGTTAGATATTACCTCCAGTTAGGAATCGATTCAACCTTTGGAACAACCTTTGAGGGACCTTGCATATAATCTTTTAGAGTTTTATTACCAGATTAAGACTTCCGCATTGCGTATCACTCCCAAAATAAACGTTGACACATTAGTCAATGTTATTACAGTATAGAAATGCATGTGTAAGTTCTGATTGGGAATAAATGCAACAATAAACTTTTTACTATTACATTAAAATAAGAGTTGAGTTATTTACCTTTCCTTCTCTCCTCTGATGCAATTCTGAGATCTGAGGTGTTTGTTTCTGCTTTCAACTGACTAGGCCATGTTTGGTTTTGTAGTTTTCACAAGAAGCCAATGAAAAGGATGGATCTAGTAAGAGTTTAGATGTTATGTTTTTGTGTTATGCAGTTACTTTCCTTTTGTGTTATGCAGTCACTTTCCTTCCACTTTCCTTCTCACTGCCTCTTATTTAGGGAAGTTCTTACTCTTCTGAGAGCCAACCCTAGCATTAAGCATAGTGACGCATTCTAAGGAGACAATGAAGGGAGAACAAACCAGGATAGACATTTCTCCCTCTAGCCTGAGCTACCTCACCACAACACCTACAGCAGATGCTCTAATATGTGGCCCTGAAACTTTCCTTGAAGAGCCATCTCTAATATCTCATTGGGAGCAAAGCAGCTGGCCTTCTCAAGCTTCAGAAAGTCCTGAATGGCCTCTTTTCTGAAGTTGCAGCTAAAAGTCAGTCACATGTTTTTTTGAATAACATGCCTGAATGCTTTCTGATGGAGCTGATAAGACTGAAAGGCTGACTCAGCCTTCCATTCTTTCAAGTTTGGTAAAAAGAAGACCCAGATTATTCTAAATTTAAGGCCTGCAGGCTGCATCCAGCCCACAGGGCTATCCTGGAAACAGTGAAGGACCAGCCCACGGTGTCTCTGCCAGCAAAAACGAAGCTTGGGACCTCCATTTTTGCTGGCAGAAGGTTGCAGGAGGCCACTGCGGGCAAAAACGGAGCTTAGGAGGGCCATGGGCAGCTCTCACAAGTTTCTTTTTTACTGGAGAAGGTTGCAGGAGGTTGTTGCAGCCAAAAACAGAGATCGGGAGCCCATTTTCGCTACCAGACCACTTGGGCCACCACAGGCACCCCCAACATGAGTGATGCAAAGCTGGCCATACCCATCCTGGCCATGTCCACCCTTAGCACCCTGAGGTCAAACAAAACCCTGATGCAGCCCTCAATGAAATTGAGTTTGACACTCCTGCTTTAAAACGGTTAGAAAGGGCTCTAAAGCACTATGAAGCAGTATATCAGTCTAAGTGCTATTATTATTGCTATTATGTATTTGCCACAATCTGTATACAGTACAATTCCTATGTCAACTTGGGGAGTATAAAGATTTACAAACAAACAATTACATTAAAGAAAACCAGCTACAGCACAAATGAAGACTTTGAGGTTGACGTGCTTTCAATGGCCATTGTGTTGCTGAGGGAAGAGCATTTATCCATCATCTCATTTGTAGTGCCTTGCCTTGAGATAGCTGTGGCTGTGAGGCTGCCTTGAACTTTACTCTCCACCTTACTGCAAAGGCTTTTCATGAGGAAAATAATGTTTATAGAGTGAAATGTTTCAGGGGGTGATAATGTTTGTGTTGGCATTGAGTAAAATTTTTGGTCCATTATTTTGATTCTTTAGTTTACCCAGGACCTGGGCCTTCTTGGAAAGGAAAGAAGGACAACAATACATGGGTATTTTTCAGTCTCTTCGTTTACATGGCATCACTTCAAGTAAGTTTACTTTTTCTGTGATTATTCAGAAAATCGGATGCCCTAAATTTTGTGATGGCAAAAAACAATATTTATTTGTAAACGACCATCAATTCAGTAAGATTTCTATCAACATACCATTTACATGGTACTTTATAGAACAGGTTTCAAAGTATCCAACAGCTATATATGGAAGAGAACTATTATTATGTAGCTGAATATACATATAAAATATATATTAATATTCTATTTACATTTTCTCTGTTATATTTTTTCCATTTGGGAACAAGTGGATTGAACTATGATACCTCTTGACACCTTGCAAAGCCTTTATAAAGTAATGATTTTTTTTTCAATCAAGAAAGGGGATTCCAAATTGTGTACAGTCCCACTTCTACCCCCTAATTAATTTTTACAGACACTTTAAAAAATAAAGGAAAAAGTAGTTATGGGAAATAACTCTTTGAATCTATAAAGTGGTCTTCAACCACTTGTTTAATGATACATAAGGAAATAGTAGAAACATACATTTGATATTTTAAAGTATAATACATTATAAAAAGCATAATCTAACTGATAGTAAGTTTGATAGGGCTCCAGGCCCCCAAAACAGGTAAGTCCTGCTTTCTTTGTCCTTATTTTGATGGGCCTGTGACAGGTATGATGGCTTTGCTGGCTTTGACAGCATGGATCACTCTTCTAGGAATGACCAAGCCCAGTCACATTGCTTTGACACACCCAAGATCTCTAAGAGTTAATCAGTGCTGTGACAGTGGATCTAACCATGCAACATTCTGTTCTGATGACTGATCTCTCATATACATTGCCCGCCATTCTATGCAACTATTTCATGTAAAGTCAGTGGAAAAGTAATCTGAGACCATCTTTAGATCTAACAACATTTTTACTGCTTTTCTTGATTTGATGTTCATCAAATGAGATGGAATTACAACTCCCACCCACTATGCTTATTTATCAATCTCTCCCTCCCTCCGTCCCTCCCTCTCCCTCTTTCCCTCTCCCTCTTTCCCTCCCTGCCTCCTTCCTTCTCTCTTTCCCTCCCTCTCTTATCTTTCATTCTGAAATCAAGACAACATCCATCACACTACCTCCTCCCACTTGCCTTCAAGAACTTAGTGAGGGAGGTTGGTTTGAAAGAAAGTGATTGGCATGTTAGCCAATGAGGGCAAATCTCCCCTATATCAGCCTAGCTTTTAACCAGTATGTCAGATATATATAATAGTTCCAGTTATGTGAAATGTATTGTCTATGTGTTGTGATGGCAGAGGGATAAGTAACTGAAACACTTCTTTATTCACATTCTTTAAATAAACTATTCAGCTATATTGCAAGCTTCAACAATAATTGCTTTCATTTGCAGGCTGATGGTATACTTCCTCCTTTCAAACCAGAAGAAGCACTTAAAAGTCTCCACCTCATAGACTTCAGATGCATTTTTTTTCTCAAAATCAATGTTTTTCAAACATGGAAATTTGTAGAGTGTGGATTTCAATTCCTAGAATTATTCAGAATGCTTGCTAGGGAATTCTGGGAGTTGAGGTTCATACATCTTTTAAGTGGCCGAAGCTGAGAAACACTGCCTAAATCAAAGCTATGAAATTTCCACTTAAGGTCATCTTAAGATTAGTGTGATATGTTGATGACTGAACTGCAAAATTGAACAAAGGCCTTTGGGGAAAAGAGGGTCAAGCATTTCAAGAAGTGAATGTCAGAACGTCTTTTAATGCTGGAAGACTTAAGACATCCACTTTGTTTTAATTCCCCAAATGAAAAACAGAGGCCCCCCCAAACCTAGGAGTCCCCCAAATCTAGGAGAATGTAAATGACATTCTTTGCATCCCTGTGAGTAAATGATAGGAAATTATTTAGCAGCAATTACACAAAAACGATTGCCAAACTATTTTTCATTGTGTGAACATCCCAAAAGCAGGTGAATGGGCCAATGTTGCTAAACTTGATCCTTGGCATGTGCGGTTGGCAGAAACACATGACAGAAAGAACTACATGACTACAGACTGTGCAAAACTCCCAATTCTGACAAGTTTAGATTACGTGCACTGTTGACACAAGAATGCTTTTGTTTGACAATGTTTAATTCTGTTAACATTACAAGCAAAAGCAGGAATGAGCACTGGGTGAAAAGTGCAGCTGGAGTAATGAATTGCCTTAAGGTACTTCTATACCAGGGTTTTATTGAGCAATTGTCAGGCTTCTTTCAGAGCATTTTAATTGGAAAACAAAGGCCATTTTTAAAAAGGCACTTGTGTCTTGCATAAGAGCCTAAGCCACAAAAAAACCAACTATAGTTAAACATAATCAATTTCTGTATGTTAAGAGTTCCGTAGTACCACTACAGCTGGACCACTGGCTTTAAATCCAGATTCCTAAGGATTGGGAAGGGCTGCAGATAAATTTCATAATGACAGATTCATGATTGGAGGAGATAATGACAAAGGAAGAAAAGTTTTTGTTTATAATTCACCAGATATAAATAATCAGATTGGTGTAGCAGGATAGACAGGTAGGGCTAAAGGGTGAGGATGATTAGATAAAAGACCAGGAAGCTGAAAACTTTGGTGACTACTCAGTGAGGAACAGGAAAAATAATGCAGTTCAGAGAAAGATGAGAATAGCAAATTAGCTAATTAATTATTTCAAGTTTGATGCCACTAAACTCTGGGCGGTTCACAGCATAAAATGTTCCAAACACTCTGGAGATGGCACTCCCATAGCCCAAGTACCTTGTTGAGATTCCTTGTCCAGTCAGCAGATCCTCAGATAAGCCATGAATGGTTTCCAAAAGCAGGCAGACTATCCTATAAAACTATCTTTTGCTGATGGAATGGGTTTTACAAGGGAGGATTTGCAAAGGGGATGTTGTCCAGTGCCCTTGGTATAATAATCCTATTCTAGAAAGTAAGGAGGAATACAGTCTTTATCCCACAACTACTATTCATGTTCTTTCATAAACTCTGGCATTTTAAAGCCCCAGCTACATCTCATATATCTTTATTTCTGCTATATTCTTATTATACCTATCCAACCTGCCTGTAAGTTACTCTTCCTGATGTATCGGAAACAGCTTTTTCTTTGGTACTGAATAATATAAAAGGAACAACTGAATTGTTACTTTTGTCTTTTCCAAAGGTAAACATCTAGAGGAGCTATGGAAAATTAATTTCTTTCCTTTGCCGTGGCTTACAAGGATACTGTCTAATCACTACCACGCAGTGAGTTGGTATGCTTAGTGCGAAAATGGGTCAATTGACTTTCAACTCTAGTTTTTTTTATATGAAGTATTTTCACAGTATACCTTAATGCAGGAACCCCTGCATTAAGACAAAAATATTTAATTTGGAACTGTACTTTTATATTTGATGGCGTTACCCAAATCTAGGCACAGAAATATAGAACACAGGTAAAAAAAATTGTACAAATATGTATGGCCATATAAATATTGCTGCTAGGTTTGTGTAATAAAGCTGATATGAAAAGTGAATCCATTTCACCACATTGTATAGCAATAGCATTGTCCATACTGCAAATTAATACTTAACTCTTACTTTGCAAAGGCTTTTACAAAGGAAAAAAAAAGCAAGAGTTTACTTCCCTTGACTTGAAAGTGATGCAGGGGAAAAAGTCTCCTTCAAGTCCTGATAACTGAATGTACACAATCATGTAGTTGTCATGGCAGTGAACAGTATCGGTTTGCTACTGTCTTTTTAACAGAATAACAGAGTTGGAAGGGACCTTAGAGGCTGTCCAGTCTCTTCTTAAAAACCTCCAGTGTTGCAGTTCCCACAACTTCTGGAAGGAAGCACTTCTACTGATTAATTAACTCCAACCTCTTTGTAAACCCAGCCTCCCAAGATGTTTTTTCAACACCCACCCACCCAGTCTAGTCTATATGTCGGGCTTCGACGATCCTCCCGGTGTGTCCTCTGAAGTGAAGCCCGACACATTGTCCCAATTGGGAAATGGATGTCAGATCCTGACGTGGCTACCGTATTGCTGGGGGTTAGCAGCGGAGGGAGTTAACACTGCTGCTGCTGTTGCGCTGCACATTTCCCCCCCTCTTTCCACTGCCACCAGCACATTGGGAAAAACGAGAGACACCACGCTTCAGACGCCTTGGATCGGCTGGCCAGCTGCTGCACTGACATGTAACACGAACAGGGCTGGGAGGAGATTTATCGCTCCGTCTCCTCCCTTTTCTCGATATGTTACACAAAGTTCCCTTTGACAGACGCTGGGATGGCGGGGAAATGAAACACAGGTAATTAGTTGCGTTTAGAATCGCAGGGTGGAGGCGTGTAGAATTAATGGGGAGGGCGGATGTTAGTTAGCTGCATGGAGTGGAGCTACATGTTAAATAGCGCTGAGATGCTAATGATCTCAGCGCTGACTTTATCCGGTATATCCGTTGTTGCCATGTTTGAAGGAAGACAAACTCAAATAAACAGACATATTCACAAACTTCCGTATGAGTAAAATAGTTTATTGCTAGAATTCCTGCGAACTCAAATGGAGTCTAACACTATAGCTTTGCCATTTCCTGGTAATGTCCCACTTAGTGTCTGACCTTAATTAGCTCTTTTTTTATGAGATCAGACAAATTTACCAGGTGTTGGACATTCATTTATAGGAATAGGGAATGTTTTCATTACTTTGTGAAGAAACTGAGAGACCATCCATCCTGCTGTAAATAGTTCTCTTTTTGAACATATTCTCTGTTTGAAAAATAGTTCAGTTAAATAAGTTAATAGGTCAGTTTAAAGGTCAGGAATGGTAGAAAAATGAGGGAGCCATGAAACCACTAGTATTTAGCATTTAGATAGCAGACTGAAGTCATTTGATCTGTTAAATATAGTATCTTCTAGAGTCATCCAACTACTGTTGTGTCAATATATAGTGAAATCATTCTATATTATAAAGTACAAAAATACTTAATCCTTTGCTCATCTGTGAGAGTATTATAGATGATCCTGATTTAGATGACAATATATTTTACCCAAACCTAGCAGAACACTAAAATCTACAAAATGTCTGTGTTTGCCCAAATCTTACAAGATTTCAGAATGGCAAGCTCGTGATATTTTGGGCCAGTTAGTTACATTTTGAAGTTTGTATGGCTTACTAATCCTCCCTATGCCATGACTCACATAAGCAGGTCATACCAGTGGGATGTAAGGAACAATGATGTAAGATGCAAACAATTATAGATGGTGACTGAAATAGAAAACTTGTGACATTATATAACATTGATAAGAAAATTGACATACGGCTGTGGTACAATTGCATTTTCTGTTCAATTTTATTGAATGCTATATTTAAATGAAAAAATACTAAATTTATGGAAGCTTAACTATGGAAGATTTTATTTTCCTTTCAGCTAGAGAATGGTGGTGATATGGTCTTTCAGGCGGACTTTAACACCCAAGCGGTGAGATTTGGTCTTATGCTCAGGGAGGTAAGCTGTGAAGAACTTGCTAAAATAAGTGGGAGAAATGACAAAATGCAGTCAAGAAAATCTCTTACACAATCTTCCAGGGAAATATCGAAATAAATATCGGGAATAAAGTGCATTGTTAAAATCCAAGAAACAGACTGTAATACAATTTATCCCTAACTTCTGTACACTGTAAAAATCATTGGCAAATTGAAGGTGGACGATAGACATCATACTGTAACATATCTGCAGGCCATTGGGATTTTAATTCTGTTGTTTTTAACAAAAAAGAAAAAAATCACTTTGATAGCAACCAAGTTTATGGAAGCTTTAATATTTGTTTGCTTTTATCATAATTCTACCCAAAGATATTTAAAAATTCTTGTATATGTACAAATTAAATATACATAAGCTATCTCTACACACACCCAATTAAAGAATAAATCCCATTAAATTGATGCAACTGACCTCTGCGTAAACATATATAGGTTTGCATTGCAATGATTTTACAATAATGGGAAAATTATATTGCAATATTATACTAGATATATCTCTTAGAATTCCTATTGAATTTTGGTGGGATTACTCCAAGGAAAAATAAGTATTTTAATCTTAAGAACATGCTCAATTCTGTCATGGAACTGAATGAGACATCAAAATGCTTAGGTTTGGTTAGTTTCTGTATTTTTCTTCTTCTTCCAACAATAAAATTTTTGAAAAATCTGGGATATTTACAAACTATTACTGTAGGTATACAAATACAAATGTAATATATATACGTATGGAATCTCAGTTAATAGATTACATTATTTGTGGAAAATGAAAATAAGTAGTATTTCACTGCTCTAAAAATTCTTAACAAGGCTTAGTAAAAAGAAGCAAACGACAAAGCAAATTCTGGAGTGAATTAATGAGGCATTAATGAGTTATTTATTCCTCATAACTGATCCTTTTCTGATATTTTAAGACATTGGGCCTTTATATCCATACGTTAACATGCTGATTATTTCAGGAACCAAGATATCATGCAGAGGTAATTTCCATTTATGGATTCTTCTTCGAGCTAAAAGCAATAAAACATGATGCTTCAGCATACAGTTTTTACATGAAAGTAAGAACAGCATTTCTATGATTCTTGAGGTTCAAAGTAATACTCGGACTTTTAAGTCCTATTTATTTCTTTTTGAAAGTATTGTACAATCTGTAGGCGATTGACATCTATACCCAGAAGGGTAACTTCAGCTATTTTGACTTGTGTTGACAATGGAGGATGAAAACATATTCTCACACATTGAAGAATTAGTTGAGGAACAATGGCCTGTATATGTTTACCTGAAAAGAAATCATTTAACTGCTTAGTATTGGTAGTTTTGCCTTTCTTATATACGGGTAGTCCTTGACTTACAATAGTTCATTTAGTGACCGTTTGAAGTTACAACAGCACTGAAAAAAATGAGTTATTACTATTTTTCACACTTACAATCCTTGCAGCATCCCCATGGTCACTTGATCAAAATTCAGATGTTTGGCAGTATCCCAAGGTCATATGATTCCACCTTTGCACCCTTCTGACAAGCAAAGTCAGTGGGGAAGCCAGAATAACTAACTACCATGTTATTAACTTAACAAGTGCAGTGATTAATTTAACACTGTGGCAAGAAAGGTCACAGATGGGTAAAACCAACAGAAATTTTGGGCTCAGTTGTGCCGGCAAAGTGAGGACTACCTTAGTAAGTTCCATGTTAAGATTCTTTTTTTTTTTAATTTAATGAATTCTGAAGAAAAGATTGGGACAGGAAGATGCGTCTAGCAGATTAGAGAGAACATTTTGTGGCATCAAATGATTTTCAACATCAATTTAAAAAAATGAGCTAGATTATACATTCAACATAAAGAAAAACACAAAGAAGATTATTTATTTACTATTTTTGGCAGTAAGAAGGAAAGAAATAATGGAGGCTTGCAGAAGAAATACATTTTTGGCAAAAAGTATTCATTTATTTTATAGGCCGTCACATGGGAAAATGTCTTGGTAGTTTATGTTTAATTCATGTCTAGATAGCTAGATATTTGCAGATCCAATGAGCCTACTTTCCTTACTCAAATGCTCTCCAGATAAGTTGCCAAAAATTCTAGGAATTAAGGCACAACTTATCATATTGGACAACACTGATGTGTGCTTCTCTTGAAGTTCTGTATTGTGTAATCAAGGTGTGTAGGAGGCTGAAACTGCAGCTGGTCCTCCCTTGACCCCCAATGATTTCCTTAGCTGATCTGTTGTTCCAACTGAAGAACATACCCAGGCCTTAGGTTTACACCTTGGTATGTAGAGATGATTGGTTTTGCTTGGTCATATGACTCAGGATGTCCTGAGTTGAACTCTATAGTGATAAGGTGCTAAAAAAGGGCCCTAGGCAGCATTAGAGAAAGAGAAGTTTCATACTATTTTCCTCTCCTGGTCTTTGTTCCTATCACTTTGCTTAATATTCCCCTTCCCTTGCATTTCTTTCCAAAATAATCTCTATTAAAAAAGCAGTTCATGAAGTCCTTAAACAGTGTTAATGGAGTGACGATAATCTGTCCTACATTAGGGTTTTGGTTATTGGTAAAGTTTTTTGAGTAACTTCAGCAAATAACTCAGTGAGCAAAGAACTGAATTGAAACCCTCCCCCCTGTCATTTCAGAGAATCAGACATGCAGATCCAATTATCTCTTATTTTACTGCTGACCGCAGTCCTGTCAGTTTACAGAAAGAACGGGAAGTTAAGTATGAAATAAAAGCACAGTGCCAAATAGATGGAAAGTGGGAAGAATTTACCACAGAAAGGGTCACTCAAAGCTTTGGAGTTCAGAAACCTTCTTCTAAAAGCCAGGTGAGGAAAAAGCAAAAGAAACTTACCAATTACTTTAAAATGTTTTTGGTGATAAACAGTAAAATCAGGCTAGAGCTTCAATAATTTCTTGGTCCAGAGAACCATAGTTTCTGGGTTATTTAAGAAAAATAACTTGGTAAGCAAAGGCCTACATTATAATGAAGCGTGATCTAAGGATTATACGGGAATAAATTGCAAGACCAAAAAAAGATAGATCATATCTATATAGACCATACATTTGGATACATTTTAAACAATTACAAAATATTTGTGTAAACATGTGAAATAATGATAATGCACTTCTCAATTAAAATGTCTTAGATGGTTTTGAACAATAAATTAGAATTAGGAATAGACAGTATAAATTCACAAGATGAAAAGAAATCAAGACGAACAATATTTAAAACATGCCTAGTTACATTTGATTATTTAAATAAACTTTTGTATGTTGCCTCATCCACTGATTTGGTGACTTACTATAAATGAAGGAAAAGGGATTCATCAAATCACAAGGTCTACAAAAGATTCGTGAAATCAGGAACAATCCACAACAAATAAAAAGATAAATACAATTAAAAAAACAATTTCTGCCCTTAAGATAAGTTTGTCCTCCCCCAAAAAGGAGCTTTATTCACTATTTCTTTAACAATGTAATTTTGCTCTTTGAGTGGGGGCTCAAAGGTCTCAAGGTCCCAACCCTCTTAAAGTGGGCATCTGAGCTTTCTCAATTTCTTAAATCAGGGATCCCCAACTCCCAGTCAGCAGCCCAGAGCTGGTCCACAACCTTTTGGGAACCAGGCTGCACAAGCAATGGGCGAGTGTGCAAAGCTCCGTTTGCCCAAGCAGCGTGTGTGTAGGCGAAACCATCCTCTTTCCTGCTGCTGGTCCGCGGAACCAGAAAAGTTGGGAACTGCTCTCCTAGATCATGGGGGCGTCTGCCCTCTGAAATGGGTTGCCTCCAGAGTTACGTACAACCATGGACCTGGGGACCTTCAGGTGTGCCTTGAAAACCTGGCTCTTTCACCAGGCCGGCTTGGGCTGATTTTAGATTTGGGTATTTTAATTTTTATATCAAATTTTAGGGTTTAAGGGAGGGGTTTTAATTGTTTTCAGCCAGGGTCTTTAATTTAATTTAGTTTTAACTTTTATATATTTAATGTTTTTAATTATATGGCTGTGCACCGCCCCGAGTCCTTTGGGAGAGGAGCGGTATATAAATAAATATATTATTATTATTATTATTATTATTATTATTATTAGTAGTAATAGTAGTAGTAGTAGTAGTAGTAGTAGTAGTAGTCTCTATGGTAATTCAAGTTTATGAAGTACTAAGAAATCATCAGGGTAAAATAAGGCAAGTTTCCCATACGAAGAAGTTCTGTCAGGAACAAACAAAGTTCATTAAAGTTAAAATGAAAAGAAACAAATCTTTAAATCAGGAGTGTCCAGCCTTGGTAACTTTGAGACCAGTGGACTTCAACTCCCCAGCCAGTCACTTCTGCTTTAGATATTTCTTTTTAGGCAAGCTGAATAAATATTTCCAAGTGTATCTCATTTTCTTTTTTTCTCTTTTCCTTCTAGCAAAAAAGAAAATCAATGTTTGTCTTATGAGTCCCACAAGTAAAAACGTGTTAACCTTTCCTCTTTTCCCCTCACAAACATAGATCTTGAAAGCAAGAATACCATCAGTTCCCATCTATGTGACATTTTTGCTTCTTTTCCCATCATCTTAAAAGATCACATCTGTTCTTCCATCAATGAACTCCTTCTGACATCTAGCAAACAGAGAGTTAGAATTGGAGATGTTCTGGCAGATGACTACAGTTTCTATAGCATGAAAATAAACTTTACCCTCTGCCATCATATTCAATCCACTGGGCCATTAACCGTATCTACATTCTGCTTTTGACTAATGTTGCAAATAGGTTGACCTTCCTAAACCAGGTACCTCTCGGTATGATTGACATATTGACTGGGAATGCTGAAATATGTAACCAAGATCTAACAATCTGGCAGTAACACATTAGGGAATCTGGTTCATGTCTCCTTAAGCATGTATTGGTCCCCAATCTTTCTGTCTTGGTGGCTCAGTGGGTGGGAGAGCCGATGGTTCTGTGTGAGTGACAGGTGCTCATGTGAACATGCACAGCTCCATTTGCGCGAGGGGCAGCTGTGCATACCCACTGCTCATACAAATGAACTTGCGTGTGCTCACACAAGTACCTACTGCTTGTGAAATGGAGCTGCTCACTGTTAAATGGGCCACTGCCTGGTAGTGGGCCACAACCTGCGGGTTGGGGACTGCTGTTGTATTCCAATCAGTGGTAAAGTCCTAATTAGCAAGTAAAGGACCTTCATATGTACAAGAAATTTAATTTAGTTTTCTTCTCTCGTTTTATCCAGCTGGCCTGCAGCCAACTTCACTGTGATTCCCATAAATAGTGGTGATGAAGCAATAAGATTACCATGCCAACCCACTCCAGCTTCCCCTCCCACTGCACAAATTCCACAGGAAGCACACAAATTTTTTTAGATGATTCCAGATGAATATACAATATGCATGATTCATGACAATTAGAACAGATGTTGATATTATCCTTTAACCATCAGATCATGTTTTACATATTTTCTCCCCCTTTTTAATCTTAACAATTGTAAGGCAGAAAAACTCAGCACAAATTTTCACAGGAGTAGATATGTTCCATCAGGCTCTCATCAAATTGCGGTTGGTTAAGAAATGGCTGTTTTCCTTTCCTTTATTCTCTGTCGCTTTGGAGAAATTGGACACCTATTGAAATTTCTGTATAGATTTTTCTTTATACAGGTGGTCCTCAACTTGCAACTAGTATAATGACCATAATGACTTACAACCAAAATTCCGGGGCCAATTGTGGTCTCAAGTCAAGTACTATCTGTATATAAATTGTTTCAATATATACACTCCATAGAATTTTTAATGGATTTTAATTAAAGTTTTATTCATCCTTTGGAGATAAATTAAGAACAAGATTGTTCTCCTGTGTTTAAATAACATGCAAATGAAAAACACCCACTCACAGAAAAGCATGTGTTTCAGTACTGCAGTAATTTTGTGTGTGTGCGCACGTGCATCACCCATGCTTTGTTTTTATACTGAATTTTGGTACCTCCAATTACCTTTGGAAAGCTTCAGGTACCAGGTACCAGATAATATAAAAGATCTTTACTTGAGACTCTGGAAATCTGCTGCCACTGAGATTATTCATTATTTTCTTAGATGGGTGAGTAATCTGACCTGATACAAAGCAGTGTCCTAACCATGAATATTTCTGTCAAATAGTCTTTAAAAAATTAGGACATTTGGGAAGGTATAGATATTCAGGGTATGTTTGTTCTGCAGCAATAAGCAAGCCTTCAGTCACGG
Source organism: Bungarus multicinctus (assembly GCA_023653725.1). Classification (NCBI taxonomy): domain Eukaryota; kingdom Metazoa; phylum Chordata; class Lepidosauria; order Squamata; family Elapidae; genus Bungarus; species Bungarus multicinctus. The sequence continues at coordinate 63,071,940 of CM042844.1, forward strand.
TTGCCATTATTGATGGCATCCCATGATTATTGGGCAAGGCAACTCCCTTCTGGCTTCCCGCAACCAAAATCAGTGGGGAAGCCAGCAGGAGGTTGCAAGTCCCAGACCAGCAGACAAGTAGTGACTATAGCTGGGTGGCAGAGGGAGCTAGGAGGTACATGTGGGGGAAATGGGAGAGAGTAGGGAGGGTACAAAAAGTGCAAAAGAGGGTCAAGGAGAATACACAAGAGTGCAAGGAAAGGTTGGGCAGGGGGTGTGAGTCGCCGGCTTAGCAGAAAAGCAAAGGGCTGTGCAGGTGGGAGAGATTTACCCCAGCAAGTTGCAACCTTGGCTTCATCATTAGCTTTCTTGGGAAATCGGCAGGGGAGTTTGCAAATGAGAATCAGGTGATCATGGGGTACTTGGCAAACTGTTGTAAGGGTCAACTAGTTGCCAAACATTCAGATTGTGATCCTATGAGCATCATGGGGTAGGGTGGATAGAATTCTGAGGACCAGTCATAACTCCCTTGGTTCAGCGCCAATTTCAAATGGTTGATGAACCAATGGTCATAGGCTGAGAGCTACCTGTATTTTTAAAAATTTTATTCTCTTGATGAAGCACAACAGGCACATTTAATTAAATTCCATAATACAGAAAATTGTAGAATTTTGCTTTGCTTTTTAAAATTACAGAATAGGCATGCCCTATGATTAATAAACTGCCTTGGAGATAGACAATCTACTTTTACTGAATATTAAGGCAAGTAGTCTTCTTTGTCCAATTAGCAAATTGTAAAGCAACTTCAGTTTTCAGGGCAACAACAAGAACTTGTACGCTTGAATGTCCCCTCCCCATTTGGCAAGTTCTGAAACAATACGTGAAATGGGAAGGCAGAAAGTGCCTACAGCTATGGAAAGTTCAGGCGTATCCATCTCTTATATACTCCATGAATAAGCTTTCAAATCTTCTGCACAGTGTTTGCATGTGGGCAAGCTGTAGATGGGCATCCAGAAAACAGGAAGCACATTCTAGCTGCTGGGCCTTTTCTTTAATGGCACTTGATGCAAAAGACTCCTTCAAAGCTGCTTTGCAAAGTAATAGGGCACCTCCCCCCTACCAAAAAATACAAAACAAAACCAACCCAAGCTGGCTAATGATACAGCTCTAAGGGCAATGAAGGATTTCTGGTAGCATCAAACACTATGAAAAAGTATGTATAAAATTAGGGCTTAAAATAAATCATAATATGATTGATGTGATTTTAATTTGCTATATTATATAAACTTTTGTGGCTGGGAAGGTAATTATTTTTGGTTTAATGTACACCATGAATCTGTCTAATAGACACTGATGAATGGTAGTTAAGCAAAGCATTATTACTACAATTGATAAATGCACAGGGTACACAAAACTCACTTTCTCTTCAGTGGAGAACAGGGATAGCTAATGACCAATTAGCACAACCAGTGGTTTGATACACACATCATGTTTAATTATAGTTTGTTGACTACAGGAAGCTAGCACAATATGTTAAAACCAGTCACTTAATTTGTATTTGTGGCAAGTACTGAAGAGGGATGGCATTGCTGGTTAGCCAGAAAACAGGCCAAGCTTTTCTTTTAAAAAAAAATCATCAACAACAAAAGAATTGACATTTTAAAAAAACAAAGTTAACCTAAAAATTCAAAGTAGCAAAAGGAGAAAAGAAAAAGAAGTAGAATCTTAAACTCTTGCAAAAATAATTTGCTTTCATCCTTGACTTTCACCTTGGTCCTGTCAGCAAAACACCTACACACTAAGAAATACAAAGGTCAGGATCATGATTTGTATCAGGTAACAATAATAAAAATACCCATGGAGTCAAAACGTGGGTGTTACAGGAAACATGGTCAACATGTCAGCAAAGTTAAATACAGGAAGCATGATGCAACTCCTGTGCCTGGGAGGAGGAGGAGGAGGAGGGCAGGAGAATCTTTCTGTATTTGCAAACAAAGAGCTTAGGGAGAATGCCAAAGCTTCACCAAAAACACCCACCCACCAAACCATTTGAAAAAAAGGGATGCTATAAAATCAGCCTTGTGGAAGTGGCAGAAAAGGCTGCAAATATTTTAACCACTCCCCCCCACAAAAAAACTTGACTATTTCAGTTAACAATTCTATTCTTAGACAAGAAATAACATTCAGCTGGTTTACAAGCCATGAGGATACTTTGCAATAAAAAAAATAACATGCTTTTGACTGTTTTAAAAACTTCGATTGGACAGTAGAAAAGAGAACCATAACAGGAAAATAAGCCAAAGAGAAGTAAAAGCTCTTTACATTTTACACATGGAAAAATGAAGTCAGATCAGATGAGCATCCCAAAAAAGACAACACAGTATGTAGAGTGTCACTTTTGTAAATTTATTCTGTAAGAGTCCTCTGAAGCAGATCAAAGCACTGAGATGATTGAAATGGGAAAATTATTCTTTTAAGATCCCTGGTTCCACACTGTAAGTTCTTGATGTTAAACACTAGCCTTTGGATATGTGTTTAGAACCAGATCAGGAGGCATTCAGTCCCTTAAGTACCAGACTAATATTTTCTTTTCTTTCAGTCTTCAATTAATAATAGAATAGAATAGAATACTTGGCACACAAGAAATTTGTCTTGGTGTAAATACTCTCAGTATACATAAAGAAAAGATACATTCGTTAAGAATCAAGAATCATAACGTACAACACTTAATGATAGTCATAGGGTACAATCAACAATCAAACCATACTAGGAAACAGTTAATATAAATCGTAAGGATACAAGGGACAAAGTTACAGTCCTACAATCACAAATGGGAGGGGATGGGTGATAAGGAGTGATGAGAAGATTAGCAGTAATAGTAGTGCAGACTTTGTAATAGTTGAACAGTGTTGAGGGAATTATTTGTTTAGCAGAAGTGATGGCTTTCGGGGAAAAACTGTCCTTGTGTCTAGTTGTTCTGGTGTGCAGTGCTCTATAGCGTCGTTTTGAGGGAAGGAGTTGAAACAGTTTATGTCCAGGATGTGAGGGGTCTGTAAATATTTTCACAGCCCTCTTTTTGACTCTTGCAGTATACAGGTCCATCAATTGAAGGCAGGTGGGTAGTAATTGTTTTTTCTGTAGTCCTAATTATCCTCTGAAGTCTGTATCATCCTGTTGGGTTGCAGAACCAAACCAGACAGTTATAGAGGTGCAGATGATAGACTCAGTAATTCCTCTGTAGAACTGTATCAGCAGCTCCTTGGGCAGTTTGAGCTTTCTGAGTTGGTGCAGAAATCTTACAGCTGTATTTTTTTCCAGAGCCAAGTGGTTTTCAAATAGTGTTTAAATCAGCTCAAGATACAAAAGATGCAGTATAACTTAATTGAAGAATACGGATAAATGTCTAGGTCAACTGTATGTTTGTATAATTTCAATGCCAAGACTATTTACAATAAGTTGGAGAAAGAATGAATTGGGTATCGGATAGAATTTCTGCATACCAACCTTCTAATTTTGATTGCGCACAGCAGACATTGTAGCCAAAATGTTTCTGCTGTACTTCAGATTCCTGTTGCTAAGAATGAATGGAATTAACCCAATAGATGTGCAACATCTAAGGATTTTGGCTGTGTGACCAAACAGCCCACTATATGTCAGACCGCATAAATAACCATGTTCTCTGAAATTACTTCAGACATAGTGCTTATTATAAGTAACTGAGTTTAAACATGCTTGGAATAAACACGTGTATCATCTGACAAAAAATAAAAGTAAAAAATAATAATAAAAAAACTTAAAGAGCAGTCTCAAAGGATCACTGTCTTTTTCTGCTGTCAATTTTCTATGATTCTATCTTGGCTTGAATTATAATATAATTCAGATACTGAGTGACCATAGAATTTCCCAGTCCCTGAGTTCCCAGATTCATAAAGCAGGCTTCTCCAATCTATGTTAAACCATTTATTCAAATTGCACTAGGGAATAATTAATCACTGGATCATAAAAATATTTCTGATGTTGTTCTTCATGCATATTGCAACTGGTCCCATGTAAACAGGCAAAGTGTATCATCTTCATATAAGTTGGTCCTAAAACTATACATTAATAATTATGATTGAGCTATCGTGGGCTTGTAATAATGTATGAAGTTTTTGGTTGTGTTTTGAGGACCACATACATAAATTTTATGTTTATTATTTTTAAGGGATGCTAACCTCACATATCAGATGACCAAATATCTTCAAGTTATACAACTGTACAAATCTTTTAATTAGGTATATTATTTTATTATCCTATTTTTTTTCCTTCCCCAATAACAAATATTTGAGTCAAACTATTTCTTTCTACTGTACTCTTGTAAAGGCTGGTCAAAGATAGTAATAAAGATATTTGATACATGCCTTTACCAAAAATTGAGTACATTAAATCTTGCTAATCCAAGGGGAATCAGTAAGGCAAGTTACAATGCAAAACTTTGCCATACAGGTGAAACTCGAAAAATAAGAATATTATGCAAAAGTTCATTTATTTCAGTAATGCAACTTAAAAGATGAAACTAATATATAAGATAGACTCATTATATGCAAAGCAAGATAGTTTAAGCCGTGATTTATCATAATTGTGATTATTATGGCTTACAGCTCATGAAAACCCCAAATCCACAATTTCAGAAAATTAGAATATTACATGCAATCAATAAAACAAGGATTGTACATAGAACAATATCGGCCCTCTGAAAAGTATAAGCATGCATATGTACTCAGTACTTGGTTTGGGCCCCCTTTGCAGCAATTACTGCCTCAATGCGGCATGGCATGGAAGCTATCAGCTGTGGCACTGCTGAGGTGTTATGGAAGACCAAGATGCTTCAATAGCGGCCTTCGGCTTTTCTGCATTGTTCGGTCTCATGTCTCTCATCTTTCTCTTGGCAATGCCCCATAGATTCTCTATGGGGTTCAGGTCAGGCAAGTTTGCTGACCAATCTAGCACAGTAATCCCACGGTCATTGAACCAGGTTTTGGTGCTTTTGGCAGTGTGGACAGGTGCTGGAAAATGAAGTCAGCATCCCCATAAAGCTCGTCTGCGGAAGGAAGTACGAAGTGCTCCAAAATCTCCTGATAGACGGCTGTGTTGACCCTGGACTTAATGAAGCATAGTGGACCAACACCAGCAGATGACATGGCTCCCCAAATCAACACAGACTGTGGAAACTGCACACTGGACTTCAAGCATCTTGCAGTGAGTGCCAGACTCTGGGTCCTTGGTTTCCAAATGAGATGCAAAAGTTGCTCTCATCAGAAAAGAAGACTTTGGACCACTGAGCAACAGACTAGTTCTGTTTTTCTTTAGCCCAGGTAAGACGCTTCTGACGTTGTTGATTGTTCAGGAACGGCTTGACAAGAGGAATACGACATTTGAAGCCTATGTCCAGGATCCGTCTGTGTGTGGTGGCTCTTGATACACTGACTCCAGCCTCAGTCCACTCTTTGTGAAAGTCCCAAACACTTTTAAATGGCTTTTTCCTGACAATCCTCTCCAGGCTGCGGTCATCCCTGCTGCTTGTTTTTTCTTCCATACTTTTCCCGTCCACATAACTTTCTCTTAATGTGCTTTGATACAGCACTTTGGGAACATCCAACTTCTTTTGCAATTACCCTTTGAGGCTTTCCCTCCTTATGGAGAGTGTCAATGATGGTTTTCTGCACAACTGTCAGGTCAGCAGTCTTTCCCATGATTGTGATTCCTACTGAACCAGACTGAGAGATCATTTAAAGGCTCAGGAACCCTTTGCAGGTGTTATGGCTTAATTAGCTGATTAGAGTGGGACATTTTGAGCCTAGAATATTGAACCTTTTCACAATATTCTAATTTTCTGAGATTGTGGATTTGGGGTTTTCATCAGCTGTAAGCCATAATAATCACAATTACGACAAATCACAGCTTGAACTATCTTGCTTTGCATGTAATGAGTATCTCATATATTAGTTTTACCTTTTAAGTTGCATTACTGAAATAAATGAACTTTTGCACGATATTCTAATTTTCCGAGTTTCACCTGTAATTTCAGAGTTCTTCAATCTGATTAGATAAGAAATAAGAAATAACATTTAGGCCCTCTGCCCTGAAAATATGTGAAAAAGTAATCACCAGGAATCATGCAGCAAAAAGCCAAAATCAATAAAACAAGAGTGTTCCACCAAAAACATTATAAGGTTGGCTGAATAAACATGATTCACAAGGACAAAGACATCGCTCAAATTATATTCTCTGATCTCTATCTTTCATTAGCATTGAAGGAAACTGAGCTATCATAAAAGCACAATGATGTTTCAGCATTACGATATGGAAAAGAGCTCGAAAAAGCAGAGCTATTATTAGCCAACTTTGCAGGTAGATGCCTGGAAATTAAACTATTTCTTCATAAAGCCTGTGGCTGAAGCTTCAGAATTCAATATTTGTATGTTGATAGTTCTCTTGGTATGGAATAATTCACAAACACATGCAGACTGTAGCTGGAGAAGACAAGAAGACACAACATCTTATTAACTGGAATAAGCCATTTCCTTTTCAAATTTTTCATAAAACCTTTTGCCTTTTGAACTGAATTAAGTTATTTTGTTGCTTGAAAGTTTAAATCACTCCTGGTATTTTGTTCTGTTCAAGTTTATCTGTCAAAAATTATAGTCTTTTTCCTTGGGCAATATTTGAATTGGTATTTTCCAGAGCAAAATTACTTCTGAACTATTTATTATTAACTTAGTATTGTTGTTTTAGAAATTGATCTCTTGTCTTCTTTCTGACAAAGTGCACAATTATATTTTATTTATTTATTAAGAAATTTTATCTGGCCCAACTCACAGTGACATACTTCTTGGTACATTTCTTAATTTTGCATACTTTGTATTAATTCTATACCACTGTTATCTTTTTCATCCCATTCCAGAAACTTCGTTAATGTTCAACTCTTTAATACATTTATCAAGTTCCTCTTAAACAAAATTCTTTAACTCTTAACTCCAGTAGTTAAAAAGATTGTTTGAATCTTTTTTCCATCTCACAATAATTATTTCTGTCTTCTTTTCCAAAAATATCTTCGCTCATCTCAATTCCAGATTCTTCAATTATTTAATTCTATTATTTCCCATTTATAAATATTTCTACCACTCTCTCTTCAAGTGTCGTCAAAGTTCTTTTAACTAATGCAATCACTAATTTAGTTGCTGATACTGCAACATCCCCCTCAATGTTCTTCAAACATCCTTTGTAAAAATCTCTGGTGTGATTCCTTTTATTTGTTGTCTCTCTGTAAATGATCCTCTCCTCCATTAGTAATTTTTGTTTCTTTTCTAGTGGCAGCCATTTATTTTCTAATTGGTAATAGCAATAGCAAATATCATTTAGACATATATTGCCCCATACTACTTTACAGCATTCTCTGGATGGTTCACAATGTCAGCATTATTTGTATATTGCCCCTAACAATCTGGATCCTCAAATTACCAACCTCAGAAGGATGGAAGGCTGAGTCAACCATGAACCTTGTCAGGATCAAACTCCCAGTTGTGGGAAGCATTAGCCTGCAATACTTAATCACTATGCCATCAGGGCTCCGGAAAAGAGAAACAAAAAATGCCCATCTTGCAATTTCCAGATGTTTAGGCTTCAATAGCAATTCATGGTGAGTGTTTTAGAGAAAATATTTAGAGATCAAAGAATCAGATTGCTTCCCCCTTGAAATATAGCATATCAGCTACAGGCAGCCTCCAGATAATTTGATACTGCAAATTACAGACAGCAAGTCTGATTGGAAATTCTGAAAATTGCAGCCAAGTTCCAGAAGAGAATGGCTAGCTGGGGAAGACTGCAAGATGCAGAATGTTTTCTTAACAAAGATTTAAAAGACCACATGCAAAAATCTGTTTAAATCATTCATTAGAAGACTGATTGTCAAGTCATGTTTAGCAACAGGAGCAGGTACAGCTCACAACATTTCTACCACATTGTTCAGATTTGCTCCAACTCATCTCCCCTCTTCCTCCCAGTTATTTCTTCTAGCACTTGAACAGCTTTTTATTTATTCTCAAGTAAATCTTACTTTGACAGGGGTGTCAGACTTGATCTCATTGCGGGCTGTATCAGGATTTCAGGATTTTGTTTGCCGTTGGATGGCTGGGGTAGGCATGGCCTGGTCACTGAGTTGACTGGGTGAGTGGGCCCAGGGTGGGCCAAGGAAGCACAGGGCAGTTCCTCACTATCTCCCGGATGGCCCGCAGACACCCTTGATGTAAATAGTATAAAATTGCAACTGAATTGCATATTTCTGTTTATGCTTACTCAAGTCACTCATATTGCAGTTTTGACCTCTCTCTCTCTCTGCCTCCCTCCCTCCCTCCCTCCTCTCTTTCCATAATATAGTGGGATTTATATATTTATTTTTCAGTTAACTTGCATTGGATTGCAAATTTAAGGCTTAAAGGGTATCCATAATTTGTCACCAAAATAACACTGCTAAATTGAACTCATTTTCTATATAATTCACCTTCAGTGAGTCATGTTTATTGTGAAAGACAAGTGTATCTTGGTACAATTCTTCATGTACAATTGCAGCCATCCGAAGTGACTGCCTAAACAAATATATTTTTATTGATAAAATTGTATTTTTTTTAAAAAAATACTAGATGTATGTCTGAAGTATTGTACTGTATGCCAAATGTTCTTTTGTTATAGACTCACTATAATAAATTGAAGAGCTGATAAAAGAAAATATACGAAAAGAATCTATTCAGTTTTCTTTTTATTCAAATTACATTTGGTTAATTTATTTATTTATTTATTTTATTCTTTTTTTACTTTTTATGTAGTTTTAAAAGTTTTCCTATTGATTTCATAAGGAGAGCCACTAATCTTATCTTGACAATAACTGTACCATCAACCTCAACCTTTCTGATCTTCTGTAGCCTGGCCAACTTTCAGATTGTAATAATGTTGGAGAAGGACGTTACACCTCAAAAACCTCATAACATGCCACCAGTAAGGCTGAACCTTCCAGCACCTAGATACGTGGACATCAATTCTTAGAATTCTCTGGGAGCCATTCTAAAGTTGCCAAGGTTGAAAACACTGAATTAGTTATCTTTTGGAAAGTTCTAATCTTTTTACCCAGCATTTCTTCCCTTAGGCTAGCTCTAGGAAAATAGAAAGATCCTTAGGATGTTCCTGTCCAAAGTTCAGAACTAAAGAACTTATAAAATTCTGTGCCAGTTCTGATATACAAAGAGGTAACTATACAGCCATACAGTTTTGGAAATGGAAATTCTATTTTGAACCAACTAGACCCAGGGCTGTGTTGGGCCAAATTATCCCCCACAGGAATTCCAAGACACTACTTTACTGTTCTGGGGTACATCAATGTAATATAAGCTTGAAACCCTATCTACATTTCTCTCTGTCCCATCTTAAACACTAAACCAAGTTAATAAAGGATAATTTTGAGTTTCGTTTTTCATGCTTGTCTCAGTTCCTGGATTGGATTATCTTTCCTATAAGATCTTCCCTACAAGTCTTAGTGAAATAACCAAGCACATGTCCAGATTAATATAACAAGCCTAGCTTAAGGCAATTATTGACAACCTGCTTGAATAAGAACTTGGGCTTCAGAATATGTTCTGAGAAAGGATACTTGGTGAGAGTTCATGTATACCAGGGGTGTCAAACTTGTGTCGTCACATCAGCGTCATGTGACATATCGGGACTTTTTCCCCCTTCGCTAAACTGGGCAGGGGCCAGCACATGACGCATCTGGCCCAAGGGGTGCAAGTTTGACACTCCTGCTGTATACTCTCTTTTGGGATGTTGTTAGTTAAGCCCTCATTTTTCTTCCTTCTTTTTCTAGTAGCAGTAATAATGGTAGTAGTGCACTTTTGTGGAGTATAAAAGCATTATTGTTTTGCCTAATCTTTGCCTCATCTCTATGTCTTGGGTCTAGGCCAATATCTAAGGAAATTGTCTAGGTACTGAACTTATTTCTTTATGATCTTGACGACACAAGTTTGATGTTAAATGCTAAATATGCTCATTAACATTGGTTGAACTAGCCAGATGTCTTACACCAGGGTTCCCTAACCTTTTTGACTATGAAGCAATTGGTGTGTGTGTGTGTGTGTGTGTGTGTGTGTGTGTGTGTGTGTGTGGTGGTTCTGCACACATGTTGCAGCTTGCACAAATGGAGCATGTGTGCATGCGTTAACCCGCTGTTTGCGTAATTAGGGATGTGTACGTGCCAGCTCACCCGCCCACCACTTCCATGGCCCAGTTCTAAAAGGCTCAAGGTCCCATAGTGGGCCACAGCCGGGGGTTGGGTACCCCTGCTTTAACATAACACCCAGAGGATTTTTCCCACTACAATTTTGTACAGAGCAGATTAATTTTGTTTGGTTGTATTAGGTAATTATCAAACAACTTTTTCATTTCCTTATGGCTAAAGCATAACTGAGACTTTGAAAAATAAATTTTATGTAAGTAAAAATAACAACACTGAAATAGATATCCACAGGAGAGCAGAAGCTGTATCACAATATATTGATAAATTCTATTACTGCATTCATTATATAGAAGATTTTACAAAATCATTTATTCAGGAACAGTTCCCATAACATGGAGTTAGGCTTCTGTGGGAGAAAGAAGAACACATCTTTCCAGATTAAGTATTGAAATAAGAAAACCATTGTTACCTTTTTTTTTTTTGTCTAGATAGAACTGGGGTGGTATGCTTTGTCACACTAGAAAAGGATGAGGAGTCAGTTTGTAAACAGCACAATAGTTACAGAGATTTTGAGCACAAAAATAATAATGGGGAAATCCAAAGACCCAGAATGACAACAGTAGTAAACTTTGGGTGGTTCATTCTTGACGTTCACAAAGTATACAAAGGGATTGTGTTAAATATGCAACAGATGTGACCAACAAGTATGGCATGAAAATGATTTATTGAATTGAACTGATTATGCTGTCTGAGTAATCCTAAATAAAACGACAGGATGACCTAGAGCAGAAATTCATTGACATAAGATGATCCAATGGCTTCAGGAAATGCCATTGTTTGAAAAGAATAGATTAGGGCAACCCTTTACCTGGAGTGACATAGCAACTCTCCTCCTATCAAAAACAAACAACTTTGCTGAGCTAAAGGTCAGAGTTATTTGTATGTGAATGAGCTACTATGTGTGCCCTTCCTACTGGAGTTGTGTATTGTAATAATCATTTGTGAACAACAGGAAAGAAACAAAGAGAATAAAAAGAAACTGGGGGGGGGGGGGGGACAAGCAATGGAGGAAGGAAGCACGATGGGGCTATTTTCGGCTTTTACTGCATACAGCCTGCACTCCTATAGATGGATATTGCCGCAGAAGGGAATATCCTGCTGCATTTCCCCCCTCCAAAGTGGAAGATTGCAGCAAGAATGCATACAATTAGCCTTAAATGTTAAATATAGGCTATGTGCAAAAAGAAATGGCTTTTTTGAATAGCAGCAAGACGTCATGAACCAGGCAGCACAGCTAGGTAGTTATTTGTGGGCTAAAAGAAAACAAAAATTGACATCTCTAATGTATCCCTGAAGCTCATCTGGAGACAATCCTTTCTTGCCACTGTCTGATGATATTAATAAAGTGCACTTCAGCATCAGACACACTTACTGTACATAGAGTAGGTGCTGTCACTTAGATGACTGCAGCCAGATGTCTACATGTCATCCAAGCAAAAGCATTCACCGTGCATACCCACTCTTTTCTCCATTACAGTCAGCAAAGGAAAGCCAAGCCCCTTCCTGGATTATTGGTTCCATTCTTCAACTGCTCTTACTTGGAGGCATCCAAAATCTGCCTTCCTAATGATGTTGATTGATTATTGTTGGATCCCCCTGAGATAATAATCACAACCTGTTTCAGATGGTTGAACACCTTCTGATGTTTGGTACCCAGAACTGAATACCACATGGGCATTGTGGTATCAATAATGTAGAATACAGTAGAACTATTCCTTTCCATGATTTGAAACTTATACGGGTAGTCCTCGACTTACCATAGTCCGTTTAGGGACTGTTCAAAGTTACAATGGCCCTGAAAAAAAAGGACTTACAACCATTTTTCACAGTTATAACCTTTGTAGCATCCCCCTGATCATGTGATCAAAATGTGATCGGATGCTTGGCAACTGGTTCACATTTATGACCGTTGCTATATCCCAAGGTCATGTGATCCCCTTTTGCTACCTTCTAACAAGCAAAGTCAATGGGGAAACCAGGTTCGCTTAACAACTAGGTTAGTAACTTACCAACTGCAGTGATTCACTTAGCAACCGAGGCAAGAAAGGTTGTAAAATGGAGGTAAACAAATGTCTTATTTAACAACAGAAATTTTGGGCTCAATTGTGGTCGTAAGGTGAGGATTACTGTACTTTTATTGATGCAGCATAATATCCCATCTTTTTTTACAATCACATCCTACTTCTGATTTAGATACCTTTCTTTTTTCATGAGCACTTTCACCAATTTATCTCTCTTTTGATATACCGGTAGTCCTTGACTTATAAATTTCCATTATTAAGGAAGGCATTTGTTACGTGAGTTTCCCCCCATTTTAATGACATTTTTTTTTGCCAGAGTTGTTAAATGAATCATTAAGCAAATCTGGCTAATGACTTTGGTTGTTGAAAACTGGCTGGCAAAGAGACAAATGGTGAACACACGGCCTGGGGACAGTGCAGCCATTATAAATACAAGCCAGTTGCAAAGCACCTGAACCATAGGGATTCTGCAAGTGTGGTTAAGTGAGAAAAATGATCAGAAGACTCTTTTTTTCAACTGTTATAACTTGGAACAGTCACTGAATGAATGGTTGTAAGTTGTTTTTGTTTTCTAAATGAAGAATGTATGGATTCAGGATCAGTTGTAAGCACAATACATAGAATAAGGGATAAAATGTCCTACAAAGAGATGCACAAGATTTAATAGCACCACACATCAAGTAGGTGATACGCAAAATATTGTGAACAAGAGGCATCAAAAGCACCATAATGAGTTTCTCTTACACAAATGACCAATGCAAGTATTGTCAGAAGAATAAAGACAAGCTTTGTGGCAGAAGGGTTCCCTCCCCCCCTTCTTCATGAATCACCCCATCATATAGCGCTAGGAGACTTGGCTATGGAACTCCTACTGAAAAATGATTTGAACTGTATGAATAATTGTGAGCCTATGAAAAGCTGCAGGCCCACACAGAAAGAAACACAGTATGTGACCCTTCATAGCTTTGGTAGACAAGTAGCTATGGTAATGAAAATCCGTTGTTTCCAGCTGACTTTGCATTCATTGTTGAAGTGGTTACCCTTTTGTTTTATTACGAGCTACAATTATGAAGTACAATTATGGAATGCCTGCTTGCAACAAAGATGCATTTATATGTAATAATTGAGTATTCAGGAAATCTTTGAGAAATTTTAAGCATAAATGTTTAAGCATGGGTGTATGAGAGTGACTGTTTTAAAATTATTGCATCATGGCCAATTTTAAATATTCTAGGGGAAAAAAAACAAATGAAACTTGATAGTTATAAACATTGTTTCGTGTCACAACAATAACTGGTCCTGGAAGGAACCATAATAGGGTTGGATTATTTGATTTTGATGTCTCAGAACTTCTAAATATTTTGTAGCAATGCCTTGCTAATTTTTTATGTTTAAACAAGAGTAAAAGGTTTTTTTTTAAAAAAAAAATTACTCCAGTCATTTTATAATTATAAAAAAATTTGTATAGAGGTATTCCAAATTGATTTAATCGGCATCTCCATTGATTGACTTTATGTGATCATGACCAATAAAATAACTAAGAATTTCATTGGACATTTTAAAAATAACTATTTATCAAATATTTATATAATACCATATTCCAAAGCAGGGTTTTCCCAACCTTGGAAACTTTTAAAGTGCCTGGATTTCAACTCCCAGAATTTCCCAGGCATCTTAATATCACCAAGGCACTAAAGCAGGAGTCTCCAACTGCTGGTCCGTGAACTGGCACCAGGCCTCGGCATGCCAGAGAATGGGCTGTGCAAACAAGCGAAACCCCATCTGCAGGATGCAGGCAGTATGAAATCATGCTGCCTCTGGTCCAAGGGAAAAAAAACACTCTCCATGGAACTGGTCCCTGGTCCCCAAAAGGTTGGGTGGGTGGGGGGACTGCTCTAAAGGATGATAATATGTGTACGTGAATGTCTGATTGCCTCAAGTGACTCTCTGAGAGAAAAAAAGATTCCACAATTGCAATGGCAATTCCAAGATGTTTTTACCTGATGCACTGTGGGTTGAGAAAGAAATCTGATTTTGGAGGAAAAACTCCTATGTCAAGCTCCCTTTTCCTTCCTGCCATTATATTTTTCAAAATAAGACAGATGAGAAAGAACATGCTATTAGAAAGATCTATGGATCTGCTGCATACCTCACCATTCTTCAGCTGGGCTGAATTAATTCCCTGCTATTATTTGCAATGGGATGGAAATAAATGATGCAAACCTCCACCTCTCTCTCTCCTTATTTATTCCCTGTGCTATAAGCTGAAGGCAAGCTAGTGGGGCTTTCCATTCCAGACAGAAGCATCGTGACTACCTGTATTATTTCCATATTTCAATGAACATATTCATTGGGTTATTTCACAAACTAATCTACAGATATAAGGCACATGTATTGCCTTTTCTTTTTTCTTGGGAAACTTTAACATATGAAAGGAAAGGAAAAAAGTAATTATTGAATATTAAAGAAAACAATAGCAACAGATATAGAAGATACTTTATCTTAATTTGTAAACACATTATTAAAAACTTCACCGCATGAAATAATACTGATGCATTACAATTTTATGCCATGTGTTGCAGATTAGTGACCAAATTTTGGATGTCTGTCAGCAAATATCTCCAAACTCTATTATGTAACTTGATTTATCTCTGTTTTTCAGGCACCAAGAGAGCCTCCCCATTTTTGATTACACATTGCACAAAGAGGCAGAATATAAGAAAGGATCTGGGAGATAATCGGAAGACATAATTTTGAATTGCCATGACTGATTGTACATGATGAAGGACTTTATATCATAAGCAATTCGTTGCTCTTAGGGCTTAGATTTCTGGCTGCTGAACCACTTGGTCATGGGTACACTTAAGCACCAGCTCTAACTTTGCATCCCATATCAGGATAAGACCATCATTTATGGTCTTTGCACATCTTTGCCCGGAGGCAGGGATGATATATAGTTAATTTTAGTGCCTTCTTCATATTTTTCACATCAACAAACCTCTGGAACTAAAGCATTTTTGCTGCAAGGTTACACTTTCTAAATATAGATTGCATTTTAACACCATCATGAGGAATACAAAATGAGTGTCCCCTGGAACTTCCTCCATTGCCTGATGCATATATAATCCCAGATAAAGCACCATGTACCTAGGGCAGAGGTCTCCAAACTTGGCAACTTTAAGACTTGTGGATTTCAACTCCCAGAATTCTCCAGCCAGCATGGGAGGGAGGGAGGGAGAGAGAGAGAGAGAATGAATGAATGAATGAATTAATTAATTAATTAAGTCCACAAGTCTTAAAGTTGCCAAGATTGGGGACCCCTGACCTAGGGTTACCAGATATGTGAACAGTCAAAGAAAAAGAGGAAATCTGATGGAAAGGGAAACATACTTTCTGTTTAATTTTCTTGGCAACTGTGACAAAAATTACAGTGAAAAACTGCAAACAATAAGTACTTAGATCTACATGTATGTGAATTTTTTAATTCCAGTATTAGAAAGACTGGTCTTTCTATACCTGGGTTGGGCTAGAGCCAGTTAGGAGGTAAAAGACATAAATCTGTAACTGATTAAGCTCTTGTCAATTTTAGGCAGCAGTACAAGCTGCCTGGAGGGTACTATTTAATTAATTAAAGTCACAGAGCTGAACTTGTTAAATTGTGGTTAGCACTTATTAGGGAAGCGCAGTGCCCCTATGAAAAGCTGCTCAGGAAGAGATACTAAAAATTGAGACAATATTTGATTGTATGATTATGCCTACTGTACTGAGGAATAAAGGAGGACATGGTCTCCTTTTACCCAACATCTGGTAATCCTATGTGCGCCATAATACAGTCCATGATCAGAGCTGATTCAAATATGGGAAAAACAGGGAACAATCTGGAGTCCCGTTGGGAGAGGGGGCGGTATATAAAATCTAATAATAATAATAATTATGCAGATATCTCTGTGCAGCTGCAAGGTTATATAGGATATTGAGCAACTATTCAAAGTTACCATGTGTGATTGGATCTTGGTTAGGAGGAGGAGGAGGTCCAAAGAGACTATCCCTGGGATATTCGAAGAAGCTACGGGCTGAAGATGGTGCTGTCCCAGGCGCCCCAGGCACTGGTGGAGGTGATTGACTGGACAGAGAGTTGTGTGCCCTCACAGACACAGGAGGGAATTGGCTGAAGACAGGCAGTGATAAGAGGCAGCAGATCCCCTATGATGAGGAACAGCCGCCTCCCTGACTTGATCCAAGGGCATGGAGGGTAGAGTGGAGGCAAGCTCAAAGGAGGTCTGAGAGGCTGTTCCAGACCACCCACCCCTTCTTGCAAGGAACACCTGGCTCGACTTAAGCAGAGGCTGGGGGAGTTTGTCTTTGTCACAAACAATTGTTTGCTTTGGCATGCACTTCCCCGGCCTTGGAAAAACTTAGCCTTGCCTCTTGTTTCTGCCTGTGCCTTGCCTTGTGCCTTTGCCTCATGGACTTGCCTTGCCCTGTGGACCTTGACTCTGGACCTTGCCCTGTGAGCTTACATCCTGTCTTTGGACTTCCTCTCTGCCTTTACAAATTGGTTTTGTTTCTTACTGGCTTTTGTTTGTACGCCTGTGAGTGGCTGCCTTCAGGGAAGTTTGGGGTGGAGCCTTACCAGCTGTTGTTGGGCCATTTGTTGTAGAATTTAACAGAACAATAAAGAATTCTACAGAAGCTTGTCTCTGCCTAAGTAACCTTGGTCTAACACTAAGGCACTGAAAAAGTGGCTAACAACATGTCCTCATGGTTAGGATCATCAGAGTATCTCCACAATCACATGGTCAAAATTTGGGTGTTAAGCAACAGGCATGTATTTGCAAATTTTGCAGTATCCCAGGGTCATGTGATCACCATTTGTAGTTGGCTTCTGACAAGCAGTCAATGGGGGAAGCCGAATTTAACAGCTGCATGATTCACTTAATAACTGGAATGATTCACTTAACAGCCATGGCAAAAAAAAGTCATAAAATTGGGTGCAACAGCCAATTTGTTTAGCAATGGAAATTCTGCAATTCATAATTCCAGTTGTGGTCATAACTCGGAGATTACACCTACTGCATCTTACTTTGTGAACTTTCATTATCAGGAACAAACATCTTATTATAGGAAAAGTATGTCAGGGAATGCATAAGTATTAGGAGTACTGTAGTAATGGTAATCAATAGCATTTTAAAAAATTAACATATTATTAGATCTATAGCATATTTAACACAAAATCTTTCATTATAATAAAGGATAAGGCCTATTCTTTGCCATAACACACAGTGCATGTAACCCTAGTAGAAAGTTAGCACCCACCCCTCTCCTAGATGAATGAAATATTCTAGGAAATATTAAAAAGGCAGAATATTATATTTCCCTAGATGATAAAAGGAGAAACATGTTTTAAAGACAAAGCAGCTTCCTGCAGCTCCCTTCCCACCCCCTTCAGCTCCAGGATGATGGGATTAAGACATGGTCCTCAGGAAATGATAGGATTACCCATTTCACCACATGGCACCTGGGAAGATTGCATCAGCCAGCACTCAGGTGAAGCCATGTGGTCCAAAGTCTACAAAGTTAGCTAAGACCCCCCACCCCTAGGAGTTTGACAGCCAATGGGATACATTTCTTACACAGGAATAGGAAACACTAAGGTGGGGCTCAACAGAGGTATAAAACCAAGGGATTCTCAGCATCCTTTCCCTTTTCGCCCAGGAGCTCCAAGGCATATGATCCTGTTCACCATTAAACTTTCATTCCAAGCAACTTCTATGAATCCAGTGTCTTTTTCTCCACTTGGAACTGAACCCAGAAGGATATTTCTTCCAACACCCTTGATCTGTAAAGATGAATCTATAAAGCTATGTTTCTATTGTTTGTTTGAATATGAGAGTGTGCATTAACAATATTATAGAAAACAAAAAAAATTAATTTAAAAACTTTTTACATCTAAAAGTAAATCATTTGCTGGCTTTATTACGAATATTATTTGAGTATAAATACTGGATGTATTTAGACAATAAAAGTTTATTGAAAAAGTTTATCACCCATCCTTTTTTAAAAAAATTAGTGCACTTTTGTCTTTATTTGCATTAGGCCAGGAAATTAGGCCAGGAAATACACATGGTTCTAATATGATGGGCTGTGTTTTTAAAATGATTAAAAAAACAACGGATAATCTGGTCAACATTTAGCAAAGATTTCCTTTTCTATCAGCTACACCATATTCCTTCCCTTCAGTTATTTTAAAGGCAACCGTATAATTCTCACCTGCCCACATGTAGTATCTTCTCTAGAAATTCCCTGACCACTCCCCGCCTACTCTATTGCTGGCCTTTACTGAGCATGATTTGAATGCTATACTTAGCACTAAATTTTGGGTGGGGGGAAGGTGCTGTTTTAAAAACCTTCTTCGATGATGAAATGTCCAACATCCCAATAATGCTTAGTGCAAAGAATCACTTTTTATGCACGACTTCTATAGGGTTTCGTACACAAAAAAAGGCCATGCAGATAGTGATCTCTGTATTTTCCTGATATCAGAAGAATTTTTTTTCTGCAGTCGCTAAGTACAGGGAAGGGTCATTGCCTGAACAGATGGCAAGTCCAAGCACGCAACTTCAGATCTGGAAGCTGCGAAATGGAGCATACAAATCCCAGCATGCAACGCTTCAAAGGAATGGCGCGACGCAGAGTCCATTCTAGACTACATACCCCATGCTGCTTCTCGGAAGCCCGGCTAGTTTTGCTATCACCTTTCTGGCCCAGCGCCTTTATGGGATTTGTAGTCCTGGTGCCTTAACCCCATCTTGTTCGGCCGCGGCTCCGAGCTCGGCGCAGGCGCACGGCTCTTAGGGAGGCCGTTCTTGTAGCTTAGCGATGTCATAAAGTTTCTTTTTTTTGAGAAGGGAAGGGGAGGAAAGAGCGAAGCCGAAGCGCTGTGAGGGAAAAGAGGGCGGGACGGCGCCGAGGACGGAGAGAAGCAGTGGTGGCTCTGCTTGCCCCGGAGGCTTCGCGGGAACCAGGACCGGCTGGGCCGAAGCCGCTCTTCCCGCCTATTTATTGCGCCCGGCAGAGGATCGCGCTGCTCCGGTGGAAGCGGACGGCTGTGCCGGCGGGAGAAACGGGCGAAGGTACGCCTGGGTGGAAAAACGAAGGGAGCGGGGGAAGACCCGGAGCGGGGCTGGGAGAGGGATGCGGAAAGAGGCGGTGCGGAGCCTATTGAGGGGTGGTGGTGGCTGGGGAAGCCGCTTTAACTCTGGGAGGGTCCGGGGGCTCCACCATAGGGGCGAGCTGCTCTTTCTCCCCCCCCGTGCGTGCCACCCCCCTCGCCCCTTTCTTAGGAGATCAGTTCCATGCCTCACGGTGGATGGAGAAACGTCGGTTTTAGAGAGAAGTTGAGATTGGGGGCTGCGGACCCCTACCAGCTGGAATGGAGCTTCCATGATCAGAGGCAACATGCTGCTGTTGCTGCTGCTGAACGGCCGGTGCTGAGCAGAAATAGCAGGAAAAGGCTTTGTCGTCTTTGTTTTTATTTTTATTTTTGGCAGCCTTTGGCTGGCCTCTGCAGGAAAGAAAGGTGCTATGGGCTTGGAGGTCGTTTGAAGTCCGTCGAACCAGCAGCCCCTTTCTTCTGCGTCCAAAATCTGCTTGAGCAAGGGGCTGGACTAGAAGACCTCCAAGGTCCCTTCCAGCTCTATTCTATTCTGATTCTGAGGAGTAGGAGCTGAGAAGCCGCAAAGTCTGGGAAGCAGGGTGTATTGGAAGTTCGGGCGCAAGGTATGGCGGAAGGCATAAGCCCATCTGTGTTGGGAAAAGGCAAACTGCTGGGAGACAAGGAGGAAGTAAAGAATAAGTGGGGGGAAGAAATAATGGGTGTGAAGCGTTACCTATTTAATAAGCACAATTAGGCTTGGCTTGGCCGCGTAGCATGCAGGTTTTCCTCTGGCATGAATGCCTATATTATTATTATCTCTTTTATTCATTAAACATGAAACTCAAGTCAACAACATTTAAAAATGTACAGAAATATCATTGACTGGCGCTGGTGGTTGATACGGGTTACTGCCTGCATCATCATCATCATTTTTAGTATTAATTCATTAACCATGAAACTCAGTCAATTAAACATTCAAAAATCCATCACAAATACTGGTGCTAATGGTTGATATATGGGTTGCTGCCAGCATCCTAGATATCAACCATTATTTATTATCGTTATCATCATCATCATCATTATTAGACTAAAGCTCTTGGTGGCTTTTTTACCTGGGAGGGAAATGTTGCAGTTGCGTGGTGTAATTAAATTGGAAAACATGTGAAGATGGTGCAGCTTGCTTAGTGGCCAAAAAGACTGATTATGTTGTAGAGTCATTCTTGTTAACTTCAGTAATTTTTGTTTTAAAGTGTGACCTGGTAAAGGACTCGAATCTTATCCGACTTGAATCATAAGAGTGATTTCAGTTGTGGTTGCACGCTTTTGTTCCTATGAAGGATGGGTGGGGGCCTGAATGCTTGCAACTCTTTTAAGTTTTCAGAAGTTGTGCACTTCGATGAGTCTCAGCCAACTGAAATCTTACTGAAACAGCTAATAAAGGACACATTGGATATGAGTACATTTTAATGGCTGAAAAAGCCTACTGTTGGTGGATTTTTTTGGTTACATTATTTCTTCTGTGTCTGGTATTTTTTTGACCCAGTTAGTAATGTTGCTATGCCTACTATTGATACTTATAGAATGTAATCTAGGATACTTCGACACTTATGAAACTTTTTTAAAAAAAATGCAGTGTTTTGGTGTAGGTAATTCTATATGAAATGAGAAGTGAGAATATTGGTGTATACTGTGGAGTAATTCCATGTGACATGCAAATATGCACTGCCCAGAGTCCACTTTGATGGTTATATTAATTTGATTAACAAATAAATTCATATAAGTTCAAATGGCTGATTAAAAGAAAATATTTTTTTCTATACTTTCAATGAGAAATGTATTGAAAAAATATTTTTCTTTTTTCAGATCATGATTACAAAAGTCTTTTTAAAGTTATGGCCATATTTATTTATTAAATTTATTTGCTGGCCATCTTATATTGAAATACTTCTCTGGGCGGTATTTACAGATGGATTTTAAAATAACCATTTTTCAAAAGAAATGGACTCAAGATGTGATAATACCCTATTTTGAAGCATTTATAATAATCAATGTTTTAAAACAGCAATTGTTGACTATAAAATATGTAGCTTAGCTTTATGCATGTGCTAAGTACATTTACTAACAAAAATGGATTTGTATACATTTTAAATAGAATTGCTAAATTGAATGCAACTTTTTCTTTACATGGTTTGCTTTTTTAAAAGCAATTGTTTCCAAAGATAGTATTTTAACCTTTAGCACTAACTGAGAAGTGTACAATTAAGCCTAGGTGTCATTAATTCAGTGACAAGCTAGTGACTCTGTCCCTGCTATGAGTAAAATTAAGTTTTCTATCTCCCTTTCAGGGAAGAAGCTTTGACTATTACCTATAAATGGTTGTGTAAGAAGAGATGATTAGATTCCTGAATTCTTGATTAAGTATTTCCTAAAACCAAATTATTTCCTGCTATTTTAGCTATTTCTATATTTACAAAATAATTAGGCTTATAATAAACATGCATTTGACCAAGTAATAATAATAAATAATAAATATTTATTTATATACCGCTCCTCTCCCGAAGGACTCGGAGCGGTGCACAGCCATACAATTAAAATAATAAATATGTGAAAAGTTAAAACTAAATTAAACTAAGACCCTGGCTTAATCAATTTAAAACCCCTCCCTAAAACCCTAAAATTTAATATAAAAAGTAAAACACCCAAATCTAAAATCAGCCCAAGCCGGCCTGGTCAAATAACCAGGTTTTCAAGGCACGTCTGAAGGTCCCCAGGTCCGTGGCTATATGTAGCTCCGGAGGCAACCCATTCCAGAGGGCAGACGCCCCCACAGAGAAGGCCCTATTCCTCAGGGTCACCAGCCGGCACATAGATGCCGACGGGACCCGCAGTAATTAGTGATTGCAACCAATGAAGATTGCAATGAAGTTGTTGTGGAGTTTAAAATATTTTTAAAAATAACTCATGTGATTGCTCATACTAGTCCAAGTTATGATTCAGTATATGAATTGTAGTAGCCTTAAAGTTTTTATTGCTAATGCTTTCTATTTAGTAACTTTTATACCATGTTATTATATACTGCACTATAATGTGATTAAATGCAAATACTAATTTCAAATGTTACTTGTAGAATTTAGTGATATGAGAACTTTTTATTTTCTATAGATTTATATATTTTCTTTATATATTCCTTTATTTTTTTCATAAATAACTCAAAAGTGGCAAATATACATAATAGTCCCTCTTCATCCTATTTCTCCCACAACAATAACCCTGTGAAGTGGGTTGGACTTACAGAGAAATAAACAATGTATCATATAATTTTGTATTTTTCAATTATTTATGTTCATAATCTTAATTTTTAATCTGATGTTATAATTGTGTGAGCAGTTCTAAATTGTTTATATGTTGGCTGTTCATACTAAAATGGTTATAAATTGTTATGTAACATTTTATGCAATCAATGGCCAAAATAAAGATTAATTTCTTTTAAAAAAATTTATACATTTCAAAATGTCTCATGTTGAGAACTGAATAAGTATTCATGAATTTTTAAATTTATATAACTGTGATTAAATATTTTGTTTCCTTCTCCTGTTTAGCAGGAAATATATTAAGTAATGATAATGTGAAATCTAGAGATTAATCCATATACTAATATATTACCGTTTTAGCATAAAAGCTTCTGGTTTTTGAATTGTTGTTTTTTGTCAATAATTTAACATCATCTGAGTAACTTAGCATTTGTGGTATAGGGGGCTGTACCATATTGTAATAACTGCAAGTATTCATTCTAATTTTAATATAAAGACAAAACAGAAGTCTATAAAAGAATTTCCTATTAAATCACATCCAGAAATTTAAAAATATTATATATAGTATAAAAATAATAACTATACATAAAGAAGTTTCCTAAAAATGCTGCTGCATAATTGTTGAGTGATAATTTGTTTAGGATAATAGTTACGTCTTAACTGCTTTTCAGTTTTCACATTACATCAATAAGCAACTCAAACTAGAAATAGTGGTGAATGAACATCTGTTTTACACTGCATAAATCTAAAAAAGAAAACAAACTGCAATATAGATTACTGTCTCCAGTGAAAATGGGGTAGCTTTGTGTTAAACCAGGTGTGTCAAACTGGCGGCCCATGGGTCAGATGCGTCACACGCAGGACACACCCACCTCAGCTCCCAGCAATATAAGAAACACATGATTTTTTTCATTTAAAGGATAAATATATTTGGATGTTTAATATCTTATACAGCTTTGGGAAATAGACAAGGCCTATAGCACATCTGGTTAATATATGAATTTAAAATTTTATGAATTGGGTGAAATTATGTGAGAATTTCTGCAAGTATATTCTTTTTAGTTTGTTCTGCTTTGTTTGCTTATGTGTTTAAATTTTCTGTTATGTCAAATTGGTGGCTTATTTGGTTGGAAGGTGTTTCTAAACTGAAAACCTTTGCTGAATGGAAAATAATACTTATTAATATTAATATTAATACTTATGGGGGGTTAGAAGTAGTCCAGCATTGACAATGGACTAGGAAAGCAGAACACTTTTTCTAGTAAGATTATGTGATTCAAACATGTTAATACAAGTTGGAGTTTTTAACAGAAAAAAATTCCCAGCATAATATCCAGATAATTGTTTTCACTTATCCTAATATTAAAACATAACATCCTTAAATTTTTGCTAACTTCTCAAATGAAGCAGACTAGTTGAAGAAGAATCAGGCTACTATAGCATGGGTCTTAAAATAGTGTCTTAACCTTCAATTTGCTGATTTCCAGATGTGTTTGGATTGAATTTTGGCAATTGTGGTAACATATCTGGAAGTGGAGATATATGTGTGTGTGTATGTGTGTGTTAAGTTTTTGAGCTGATAAGTAATTAAACAAGGGAGACTAGGATAGATCTATTTCAAGCTACTTAGCTCTCGTCAGCTAGCCATACACTGGGATTCGAACCAGGGAAGTATTACATGTAATTGCCATTAGGCCACTGGTTCTCATCCAGATCAGCGATACAGGGGAATGAGTATATATACTCAGCAGTATGGGACAGCAGTATGCTTCCTCCCTTGATTGGGGCTTACCAGAGTGTTGTAATGATTAAGATTGAAGGCTAGATAGAAATGAAAAAATAGCTAAAGGATTCCATAAAACATGTTAAATTGCCACTATCATTTTAACCAGAGCATTTTCCTTGATCCTGAAAAGAAAAGAAAACTACTTATATGATACCTTCTAATACTACTGTTGTGCTAAGGTCTATCTAGTGATAATTAAACATGGATACACATCTAAAACATTAATTCTGCTCATATTTCAGTGAGATCAGAATATTGGCAATTGCTTAGAAATTTACCTATGTCCAAATGCACTGTAACTTTTTTGCAGGGGAAGTGATGGGAGAATACTGTATAAGAAATATCAGGTCTGCAGGCTAAACCACCAGAAGCTGTGCAAAGACTCAAAGGAATCTTTACATTAGTATTCCACTGGTTTTTTTATATTATATTCTCAAATGTCCAGTTCAGTGGCTGGGTTGTCCAAATTATACACAAGTCTGTACAGTAATACAGGGAGTCCTCGGCTTACTGCTGCAATTGAGCCCAACATTTATGTTGTTAAGTGAGATAATTGTTAACTGAATTTTGCCCCATTTTACTTTCTTTCTTGCCACAGTTAAGTGAATCATTGCAGCTGATGAGGTGTGTTAAGTAAATCTCTCTTCTCTATTGATTTTGCTTGTCAAAAGGTTGCAAAAAGGTGATCACATGACTTGGACACAGTAACAGTCGTAAGTATGAACCATTTGCCAGGCATCTGACTTTCGATCACATAATCATAGGGATGCTACAAAGGTAGTAAGTTTCAAAAATTGTCATAGGTATTTTTTTCGTGCCATTGTAACTTTGAATGGTCACTAAAGGAACTGCTGTAAGTTGAGGACTAGCTGTATCTAGTAATATACATACACACACTCACTACTTTTAATTTGATTAACTTTAATTTTCTCCACAACATATTCCCATATGTAACTATTAGTAGTTCCATTCCAGCATATACCTTGTAATATTTCCTGTAGAATGTGACTTTGTAAATTGTGAAGAGAGGGGGTGCAATCCAGAGGAGTAAAAGGCAACCCAGTCTAGATATTATCTGTGCCAGAACGAAGGTGAAGACAGCCTCTCCCTAATAGTTTACATAGTATATTGTAGATACAGATACTAGAGACCTCTGTCTGGCAAGATTTTGTCAACAGGTGTGAAACAATAAAAAAATTCAAGCTGGGAAGAATCACCATGTGTGTTTCTTGATTTTTTTCCTGATATAGTTACTTCCTTTCAGTGTTAAAAAAATACTGAATAAACTTCCGGGAAAGCTTTGTATATGAAAAACACAAACATTATATGTCTCCAAATTAACGTGCAAGTTTGGCAAAACACAATCTGTATATGATCATTAAGAGGGAAAAATATTGATAGGATGTCAGATTCCCGTCAAAATAAAAATCTGTATTTTTGTTCTGAACCCAAAGCATCAACATAACGCTAAAAACCCCTGTAGGTCATGTGAATTGTTTAAAAGCACATCCATTTGTTAAAGTATGAATCTCTTTGTTAAAGTAGTGAATTTTGTCAGATGATATAACAGTCATTGGTATCATTTGAGACAGTGATGAGTCTGCATATAGACGGGAGATTGAACAACTGGCCCTGTGGTGCAGCCGAAACAATCTGGAGCTGAACATGCTTAAAACTGTAGAGATGAGAGTGAATTTTAGGAGGATTTCTCTATTCTACCACCTCTTACTATATTAGACAACATGGTATCAACAGTAGAGTTCTTCAAGTTTTTGGGATATATAAACTCCCAGGATTTGAAATGAACACCTAACATTAGAATCATCATTAAAAAGGCACAACAAAGAATGTTCTTCCTGCATTCTGTGTCCTGTCCTGTCCTGTCTTGTCATGTCCTACCCTATCCTTAGCCCTAACTCTATCCTTAGCCCTATTTCTATTTTCAGTTTGACTAATATGTGGAGCACTGTTGATAAGTTGAATCCTTTGCTATTATATTTGAGCTATTAATATTTCAGCAAATTGCCAAACAGCAGATATCAGATAGCAAAAAATACATGATTGCAGAGATGCAGATTTCTTTTTTAAACAGACCTGATTAGCCTTTTAGGAATATGTGTTTCTTGATAATTTAGTTGCCAGTGGTTCAGTACATAGCCCAAGTGAAAACATTTTTAAGGTTAAGGATTTACAGATCATTGACTAGAGAACAGATCACGCAGCTCAAGTGAAAACATTTTTTTATGATTAAAGAATTAGCTGGAATTGTTTTTTATTATTGGTAAAAAAGCAATAATGCCAGTTTGGGTGTATTGATGTATAGGTTAAAACATCAGCTAGAAACAGTAGACCCATGAGTTCTAGTCCAGCCTTAGGCATAATGCCAGCTGGGTGATCTTAGGCTAGCCCTTTTCTCTTAGCCAAAGGAAGGTAGCATTGGTAAAGCACTTCTCAAAAACCTACCAAGACAGTTAAAAATGATTTGTAGACATGCACACAATATGCACAAATAAGTCAGTGTGCTATCTGGACTCTTCTTCATAAATTTGTTTCATTTTTTTTACATTAATTCAGATTAAAAAAAATTTGGAGGAAAGAATGGTTTGCAGCAGGTGAAGCAGTTCTGGAATCCATCTACACAAAAATGTGGCATAGTTTGCAAAGGAATAGTATCAAATGAAAGCAATAGAATATAATGGTTGAAAATATGTCTGTGCTTGTTTTATCTTAGAAAATCTGGAGCATGCAAAGTATTTGTCAGCTCTTAAGTTTTGTGAATACTGTTCCTTTTAATATCAATTTGGTCTTAAATATACAGTTTCTGTCTACAACTTCAAGGCATAGTGGTGAAATGTTGTAACTTGTCCCAACATAGAATTTCTAGCACAGTATAGTTTTTTAGCCAATTACAGCTGGAAACCATAGTTTTCTGGCATCTGAATAATTTCAAAAATACTTTAGCTTATAGATCTTGATCTATCTACCCTAGATTTCTAATTCTACTAACAAAATAAAAAGATGACAAATGTCTCATTTTGAGTGATACAAGCTTTTCAACAATTGTTATATTGTCTCTTTCTCAGTAAATATTTTGAATTACATTCAGTATGAGTATATTGAGTAAAATATCCAAATTTTCTAGACCAAAATAGATTTTTGGTTATTAAAGTCTACTATTCGACCCAGTTTTACAATTCAGTAAAATATTACAAACTGTCAATATGTGTATGCACAAATGCATTTTTCCCATTATAGCATGAATATACTATATGTAAGAACCACTTTGGTCTGGTGGGTGAAGTAAGCAGAGTAGAAAGCAGAAGACCCTGAGTTAGCCATGAAAACCAGGGCTAATCACTCTCTTTCAGGCCAAGTCACCTCACAAGGTTACTGTTGTGGGGAAAATAGAAATAGGAATGTATGTTGGATTTGTTTGCTGCCTTGAATTATTTGTAAAAATAATAAAAGCGGAGTAGAAATAAAATGCATTGTAAAATGTGTAACCATAAATATATAATATTCCTCTCACTTGCAAAATAAATAAAAATAAGTTTCATAAAATTTTATAATAAAATGGCATAGAAGAAATAATTGCAGTGTAATATTGTTAAAATTATTTATGGAAAATCTGCATTACAAAATGCTTTACAATTGGCAAACCCCTCAAGCTTCCTGAAATCTTTAAAACTAAAACTCTACTAACTAATCCTGTTCTCTCTCTCTCCCACTCCCCTGCATTTTTATTTATTTTTTTACTTAGTTTATTTATTACAGGTTTATCTTTTCCTGACAAGAAACTGCTGTCAGGTTCTTTTGCAACATTTAAACATTATAATTTACAAACAAAAACAATAAGAAAAATGCTACACTAATAGAATTGGCATTTAAAATCAACAAAGAAACTAATAAATAAATATTGGAATTGGGGAATGGATAAAAACTAATCTTCAATAATTATCCAACAGCCTTTCCTCATTTCCTCCATTTGCACATGTGGGCCAACTGTACGTAAGGAATATTGAATGGCAGGAATATTATGTATACTGCCTTAAGTTGAAAAAAATAAAAATAAGATATAAATTAATATTTTATATGTGGGAAATAATAGTTGATAAATCCACTTCTCAAAAGGGCTTCTTATTCAGATGGACATAGGGTTCTCTTGAATGTGCAAAGCATGTAGAATGGCAAAAATGAAAAGTTGCCTAATATATTCTCTGTATTTAATTTAATACTCTTTAAACCAAACACAAATAAAAGCAATTGTATGAATATTGAAGCTTTTGCAAGTCCGCAGTTGAAAAAGTTATCTCTGGGTTGGCCTTGAATTGTCCCAGAACAATTGTCCTGATTTCAATGTCAGTGCTGTTGCTGTTAATTCAAAGCCACCTCAGGATTTTATGACTACTGGCACAATGAAACTGTCCAGAAAATTGCAGTGATGCCAGTGATCACACTCTAGGCTCTTGCTAGCATGCTTGTCCAGCTACAGCAGGGAAAATTTATCTAGTAAAATTTTGGAGGGCCTTTTAATTGAAAGAGTGATCTCCATTGTTTTGAAAAAGGGAAGTTTTGAACAACTATCAATTGTAAATATCCCTTTGCTGGATTAAGCCCTGGAGAAGGTGAATATCACTTAGCATGAGTACACTTGAATAAAATACAGTAATTTTGAGGCCTGAATAGAGCTAGGAAACTACTCTTGATTGTCCTGCTTAGTGGCCTTTATTGGGAGAGAGACATGAGAGTTCTACATTGTATTATAAGATTCTTTTAGATCTCTCAGCAGAATTTGATAATGCTGATCATGGGATATTGTTGGAATATGTCAGTTTACTGGGCATTGAAGGAACAGTTGTACAGTGGATCCATTTCTACCTGCAGGACCATTACCAGAAATGACAGCAAAAATACTGAGAGCAGTATTTTTGTCCCCACGGCATTTGAATGGGGGAATTATGCAAAGTTTCATTCTTCCTTTCCTGCTTTTTATTACCTCCATAAAGTTCCTTGCTCATGATCAAACAAGAATTTCTAGGCTGCCTTTGCATTTTAAGTCCCTAGTCCCTTGAAATCATGCCATTGGACATTTAAGTTTATATTCAAACTTGGGATTTTGCTTCTTATTTGTTGTTCATGGTATAGTGTGATGACTAAGCTTATTGAATGGGTGTAAGTTATTTTACAGTTTAACAAATGTAAGGATGGATTTTTATGGGCTAAAATAGGGATTCCCAACCACCAGACCATGGACTACCCTATAGGAACTGAACTGTGGAAGGGGTGGGTGAGTGCATGAAGCTTTATTTGCACATGCATAGAATTAGGTTGTATGCGCGCAACCATCTCCTCCCCCTCTCCCCTGCAACCAACACTGACATTGACACCAATTGGTGGCCCAGAAAGGTCGGGAACTACTGGGTTAAAATTCACTTTGCAGTTTGAGTTATTCTTTTTTGCTTCTCCACTGGGTTGTGGATAGTAGGAACATGTTATAATCTGAGTAAAAATTTTATTGTTTGCAAATAATGCTAGATTGTTTGCTTAGAAATATGGGACTTGGTCCATGTGATCATTATATATTATAAACAATGAATGACAGAAGATCTTATAAGATTGACTATTATTACACTCTTGAGATACCTGGAAAAATAATCTGACAACTAAGAACATAATGTCAATTAAGTTCAAAAGCATAAGACCTTTTCCATTCTATCTGGAATTCATGTAGTCTTTTCCCCCCACCAAAAATATTTACTTTTCTGTCAAAATTCATAGCCTGCAAGAAATGTTTTATCTTTTGACTTAGAATTAGCCACCATACAGTTTTGTAATATTCTCTGCTTTTAGCATTGCTTAAAACATGTTCAGAAATTTTTGGTATTTTTTTAATGTAAATTCTCAACTGGAGTAATAATTCTGCCAGCATAAAAAATTCATCCTTCTGAATGAGTTGAACATGGTGGGTGTGGATATATATGTGATAGTAAACTATTTTTCTGTAAAGTTAAATATTGTTGATAGCTCTATATCAGAAGCAAAATTCTGATGTGATATATCAATATTTAGATACAGATATCTATCTGTTCATCCATCCTCCCTCCCTCACACAAACACAAGTACAAACATATACATGTACACACACACACAATTATCAGGAGTAGGTCCTGAAGCATGTATTCCTTTGTAAGTATGTTCTTCTAAAATTTGTACTAAAATTAGTAGTGGGTATCTTAACAAAATATTTGCTACTGCATGTATTTTGCCTCAATGATATTCAGTGTGATGTTATATATAAATATCTGGAGAAAACATTTTTGGCATCTCATCAGCATTTTACCCAATTTATCAATAGAAACAATAGCTTAAGTTTTGTATTAGTTAAAAAGATTTCAATTCATATATTGTTTACAATATACAATACAATATACAAAGAATGTTCTTTCTGCACCAACTCAGAAAGCTCAAAGTGCCCAAGGAGCTGCTGATCCAGTTCTACAGAGGAATTATTGAGTCTTATCATCTGCACCTCTATAACTGTCTGGTTTGGTTCTGCAACCCAACAGGACAGACACAGACTTCAGAGGATAATTAGGACTGCAGAAAAAACAATTACCACCCACCTGCCTTCAATCGAGGACCTGTATACTGCACGAGTCAAAAAGAGGGCTGTGAAAATATTTACAGACTCCACACATCCTGGACATAAACTGTTTTAACTCCTTCCCTCAAAACGACGCTATAGAGCACTGTACACCAGAACAACTAGACACAAGAACAGCTTTTTTCTAAAAGCCATCACTCTGCTAAACAAATAATTCCCTCAACACTGTTCAGCTATTTACAAAGTGTACACTACTATTACTGTTAATCTTCTCATCACTCCTTATCACCCATCCCCTCCCACTTATGACTGTAACTTTGTTGCTTGTATCCTCTGTTTCCTAGTATGATTTGATGTTGATTGTACCCTATGACTATCATTAAGTGTTGTACATTATGATTCTTGATTCTTAACGAATATTTCTTCTTTATGTATACTGAGAGTATTTACACCAAGACAAATTCCTTGTGTGTCCAATCACACTTGGCCAATAAAGTATTCTATATCAACCCTGCGGTAAATTCTCTATTTGGGTATAGAGAGATCTATAGATGTTTGGATCTATGAATATTCTGGAACAGTATGCTACTGGTTTCAATTCTTGTTAATTTTTGAGGCAATATTGTATTTATTTCATAGCTATTAGTGTTGCACTCAAAGCAGAACAACACAGGATGCAAGCACTAAGATTTTATAAATTGGTAGCATCATTTCATTTTTGCTCCAGGTTTTAAAAGTCTAGATATTTTTAATGAACCAGATAGGGAAACAACAGTAGAGCTAATTGCTATATGACTTTGTTGAAAAAATTAAGCTATTTTAATTATTTGAGAATGGTTTTAGTGTTTCAGTCAACTTAATATAATCCTATAATTTTAATGTTAATAGAAAAGTAACATTTTGACCTACAGCATTAGGTATATTGTTAGGTTTTTTTACAGGTCAATGACATACATCTAAAAACCTGCTAAATGCAGTTGTTTGTTAAATCCTATTTGATGCACATAAAATGTTTGCTGGTTTATGCAAATAATACATTTCCTGCAATTAAACTGAAAAGCTGAATTTATTAAATGAAACTAAAAACGTAGCACTTTCAATTCACATATTTATAATAAAGTGATCTTTCTGTTTTGCAGTGTAATGTTCAGGTTCAGAAATGCCTTATGTGGATCGTCAAAATCGTATTTGTGGTTTTTTAGATATTGAAGAAAATGAAAACAGTGGTAAATTTCTGCGGAGATATTTCATACTGGATACAAAAGAAGATAATTTGGTATGGTATATGGATAATCCACAGGTAAATGTCAACTTTTTTATTTTGTTCATATAAATTAGATATTGTTATATTTATTACTGTAATTTGTAAGTTTCTGAAAGGTTCTGGAGGTCCTAAAAATACTAAGTGCTAATCTTTCATATTTTTGATTGTGTTAAATATTATTTTAGAATTGTGCAGCATAGTGAGCATTTATTTTTAAAATTCAGCTGATAATCATTTAAACCTTGTATATCTTTATACTGTGGATAGGCAGCTTAAATTCCCATCAACCTAGACAGCAAGGAATAATAAAAGCTGTAACCTGAAACACCACTCATTTCTGAATCTACTTCTATGTTATAGAAATAAATGATTTAGAAAGTATATAAATGTTATTATTATTTAATTATGGGCTAAAATTGACAGTTGACTGTTATTTAGAGAAATATAACATTAAGAATACATTCCATTTTTAGTTGCTACTCAAGAAAATAATTGCAGAATTTTGCAAACTTGGGATAATATGCAGTAATGATGTTGCCTTCAACTAACAAAACAAAACTTGTTAGAACCTTACAGATAGTCTTCGACTTAATGATTACCAAAGATCCAGAAAGCACTTTTGGCCATTGTAAAATGTCATGCCATAACCCTACCCCCCTCCCAAAGTCACATGCTCACAGTTTGGCAGTTGGCAATAGATTCATCTTTATGATTTTCAATTCTTTTTACTGTAAAAAAAATCCATTCAGAAGAAGAAACCTAGAAAAATGAGTTTGCATGTAAAACTGTGGTGTTCACTTAATGAAAGTAGATTTGCTTAATGACACTGCAAAAATATGAAACTGGGTCTGGTCACGTGTGTTGCCTCGATTTATGACTATAAAGATTTTCATCAGAAATCCAGGCCCAGTTATGGCTTTAAATCAAGAATTATCTGTATTTTACAGTTGGATAAATTTTGAAATATTTGAGCTGAAATAATAAGGGTTGTGGGGTATGTGTGTATGTTCTTTTCTTTTACAATACTATGCTGTATTCTTAACTACAGAACCTCCCCTCTGGATCTCCACCAGTTGGATCCATTAAGCTTACTTACATTTCAAAGGTATGTGTATGTTTCTCAAATTAATGAATTTCCAAATTCACAATGTATAACAATAGCTATTCACTTCTTAATAGCTCATAATATAATTCATTTATGAAAATGTCAAGACTTGTTAAATATTTGCATCTGTTTTATAATTAAACTAAAAGAATATTTCTTGGGGGTATTTTAAAGATGAAGTAGTGTACAAAGCATTGATCCAATACATTGGGATACTCTATGCTTTTGATCCTTTTCAACCCTGAACTACAAATATTGTCCTTTATTAGTATCATATGCTTTTACATAAAAAAGCCCTTCACACCTATCTTTTATGCCATCTGTTCTGTGTTGTCTGAAATGGTATAAGATCTCCTGCTCAAGCAAAATGTTGGACTAGAAAACCTCCAAGGTTCCTTCCAACTTTATTATTCTATGTTCTATGTTCAAAATAGGAGTTGTAATTATATTTAACTGAGTATGTAATCTATGCTTAAAACTTGATTTCCAGTTTTTACACAAATTGTATACAGATAAAGAAGGCTGGCTAAATAAATCAGGAGATGTACAAACTGCTAATATCTAATATTTAAAGTTTGTAAAGTTACTGGATACATTTTTCTTGTAATTAATAATATTATTAAAAAGTGTATTTAGGTCAACATATTTACAATTTTATGTAAAAATTTGTTTTTGTATGTAAAAAAACACATCTTGTTGAATTGTGTTTCAGTAAGTTCTTAAGTGAAATTGTATTTCAGGGAATTCCTAAGTGAATAAAAGCTTACACACTCAGTCTCTACATAATACAAAAACAATATCTTTTTGTGAATCTGAAAATGTACTTGCTATTTATATATAATTGTTTACAGATTCAAAATAAAACACAGCCTGGAGACCGAAAGCCGTCTCAAGATTTTTATATTAATTTCCCTTAAGTACTTCATTGTGAATTTGATGGTGTGTTTCAGATCATTAATTTCCTAGAAGCTCTTTTAGTGTTGAAATTTCTTCACTGAGACAGGGACATTGTTCTAGGATTTGATGGTTTTCATATTCATCAATCCTTTCTTATACTTACACATTATTTCCTGTGTCACTGGCTTCTGCGTAGTTCTAAAACATAATAGACCATTGCTGTGCTTTATAATTGGCAAGGTGTTCTTTTCTTCAGAGCTTGCATTCTTCTTTTACTGCAAACATTTCACACTTCTCCATATTTTAGAAAATGTCTTTTGTGGTGAAGTTAGCCTTACAAAAACTTTCTGATACAGTTTTTCTGTTTTGAAGAATTACTCCAGAATTAGCTGCACTTTTCAGCAGGTTATTTGCAATATCCAACTAGTTTGAGGGAAGTTCGATCAAAGATTTTTATTTTTACAGATCTTGCCTTGACCCTATTTTTAACCACATTTCTCACCATTGAGATTGTTATCTGGGAGCATTTTGAAATGTGGCTATTTTAATAGACTTTTCATGTTTTGTAAGTCAGTTGTCTTCAAATTCAGATGGTCAAATAGTTGTTTAAAGAAGCCCACAGTTATTGAAAATAGATACCAGTCACAACCTAATAAAATAGAAAAGTCATAGTAGTTGTAGAATTGTACTATAGGCCTAATATGGCAATCATGTTTTAGAGTTTTATTAACAAGTTTATACTATTCTTAGAGAAAAAGAGAAACAAAGTAGTATCAATTCAGTTGGAAGGATGTCTAAACATCTGCACCTAATATACTTACAGTTTCCTTATTTTAAATGTGTAAACAATTGTATAATGAATAAGCATTCAGATTTTCAGAATGCCAGGTTTAATTGTATATTGTAGAGATAATCAATTTTTGCTGATTTAGAGATTCATTGATCCTCTTAAACCCCAACCCTTAAAGATCTTAGACTTGAAAAAAATACTGTACGTATCTTCTGCAGATTCTATTTATGCTGTATAAATATCCACAATTTGTCCTCCCCAGTATATTGTTATCAATAATTTTGATATACTATTTCTATATTTAATTTTTGTAAACTTCCCAGAGTTATAATGAGTAGGTGTACCTGAAATTTAAATTATAAACAAATAAAAATTGAGCAGAATACCTAAACATTTTTAAATAAAGGTACAAAACCACTTACAGATATTTTAGAGTAAGTATTAGGTAAAGGAACATCATTATTCTCAAAATCTGTCAGCAAGGTTTTTTTATGCAAGTTAACTTCTCTATGCTTTAGTTTTTTTCAAGGTTCTGTAGCAATATTACCGATCAACATTTCAAAACTTCCATACTTTGAAAGAGTTGAAAGTCATTTCATTTTTTTTCCAAATCCATTTTGAGTGAAATGGATTCAGTGAAAATTCAGAACTATAAAAGAAAAGAAGGGCTGCTGATACAACAATACACATACAGTATAATATTATGTCTGAATGGACATTTTTCTAACATGAAATAAAATATTTTATTGGCCAGCCATATCAGATTTGTTGTGTAAGATAAGATGTGCTCTGGATTAACTGACTATATAATTTTTCTGGTATTATATAGTAATTTGTATTTCAAGCTTTTTTATTTGTCCATGATAAATAAGGCTTATATAGTAATATCAGATAATAAAACATCCTTTTGCTTATTGTAATATCAATAGTTTCTGTTCAGCTCCAGTTTTATCAAGAAGTTAAATTAAGGTATTCATTCCTCTATGTCACTGAACAATTTTGTGATAAAATGTGTCCATTAACTAGAAGATATTAGTTTTATTAAATGGATATGATAAATAGCAATGAATGGCTGAGTATGAAATATGTAAATATATATAAAACTGGGAGGAATTAGTACAACTGTGCCTCACATTTTACTTCAAAAGAAAAAAAGGATTACATTGCAAAAAAAATTCAGAAGGTAAGCAGTTATGTTTTGAGATGAGTGGCTATACAAATCTTTTAAACAAACAAGAGTACCATATTATTTATGCTCTTTCCATCTCAGAGAAGAGGTGGGATGACCCAGGATGAAAGTGATCAGTAAATGTAAGATCACAATGCAAATAACAATTGGAAAAATGAGATGACATGAAAGGGCAATAATAATTCTAGATTTAATGAATGAGCTCATGGAAAGTTCAAAAACAAAGTTTTACTCTGTGCAAGTTTGGAGAAAGAGTGAGATGTGCTTTTATTATAGGGTACTTTATTCCCAATCAATTTTTCCTCATGTCTCTGAATAGCTAATAGGGATGCAAAATCTTGGACATAACTAAACAATGACTCTCAATAGTCCCAGATAGTATGACCAAGTGCAAGAAATGCTGTGAATTACAGTTCAACAACATCCAGGAACTATGCGATTATATTAGGTACATAGAAGGAAGTTGAACATGATATATGTTCAATAGGAAATTTATGTACATACAGGGTAGCTTGCTATCTGTAAACTAACATTTTATAGAGGTCCATTCAACAAATTTATATGGCTGCCCAACTCATACATGGTTAACTTTTCAGAAAGAATGGATTAGTGGTAGAATGTAAGGACACATATAAAACAAAGTTAAAAAATTGCTGTTCTTGCATCAGTTCACTGCCTCATTTCATTGATCCACATGAACAGCAGTACGCTTGATTTATCAACATCAATAAACTTAAATTAAAATATATAGTGTTTATACATGCTATGCCATATAATGCCACTGTTTTCACTTTGTTAGGTAAGTGATGCAACGAAACTGAGGCCAAAGGCAGAATTCTGTTTTGGTAAGTTTTAAAAAAAGCTTTAAGTTTTGCACCATCAATAATTTTTGGAAAGCGAAACAAGCTTTTTCATGTTAAACATTGATGTTTTTGAATACCAGTTTATTTATATTCTATGTTTTCTTTTTAATATAAAGAGAACAGCGTTTAAAAATAAAATCAGTATTTTATAGAACAAATATTGAAAAGAATGATTCTGCTAATCTCCTAATAAAAATTGCAGTTGTCAATGGTATATATAAGAAATAACTTAATATTTTTGTTTTACAAGCTTTGATTTTGAATTCTGCTTGTTATGACATATTTTTGGCTTGCTTTGTGGGGTTTATTTTCTTGGTTTTTGAAAAAAATCAATCTTAAAGTACAATTTGGTAATTATTTTAATAAATTGTGTATTAGGATACTGGACATCAGAGGACTAAAAAAATCTAAATAAAAATATACGTTCATGAATTTGTAGTATATGTATTAATGTCAAAAGTTATGGTTCCCGATATTTGAGTCTTTGTCTAGACAAAGTAAAATGTCCTTACTTTTCACACAAGCACGTTAAATTTTTTATCTGACTGTATAATTTTTTTTCTCCAACAGTCATGAATGCAGGAATGAGGAAATACTTTTTACAAGCCAATGATCAGCAAGACTTAGTTGAATGGGTAAATGTTCTGAACAAAGCTACCAAAATCACAGTAAGTGATCATTTTAAATTCTAAGTTATTCTGCATAGGGTCTCATTATGATGTGACAACTGTAAGAACTTTCATTAATATTTCAAGTTTATATTGTTTTAGTAGATTAAAATAAGTGTTTCCAACCTCTCTGGGACAGGAGGGCACACTTGATATTTTGAGGGCATGTCATGGGCACTCAGAAAAAGAAAAGGCTGCTATGGGAACTTGTCCATTTGCAAAAAGCTGTACCACTTTCAAAATACTCATTATCAAATCTACATTTTCTGAGCAGTGGTATATATTTATAAGCAAAGCTTGGCTTTTATAATTTTCTATTCTATTAACAACAACATGATCCTGAATCTCATGACCTACCAGGAAAAGGGTTTAGGAATGGAGGAATTAACAGTATTCTGAAATTTAGTCTCATTCTGTTTTGTTTTGGGAGAGTTATCCTGCTGACAGAATCAGATGGAGTTAACCTGTTGACATTCCATTAAATTGGAAAAAATAGCACAATTATAAACAGAGTAGGACAAGGGTTCTAACAACCAGGAAGGTAGAATTAAGGAAATTCATTAAGATACCATGTTGAGATCTGGGTTAGGAATTTGATGAACTCCTTTATGTATTAATTACCATGCTGGGATCTCAGTAAGTGACGGAAATGGTACATCAGATTCTATACTTGTGTTATCATGTGGACCTGCAAATCAGAATATATGAAAGCAAATGATACTTAAAAACTTCTTGATAATTAGCAATAGCAATAGCACTTACACTTGTATACTGCACAGTGCTTTACAGTGCCTCTCTAAGCAGTTTGCAGAGTCAGCATATTGCCCCCAACAATCTGGGTCCTCATTTTACCAAGCTCAGATGGAAGGCTGTCAACCTTTAGCTGGTGACAATTGAACTGCTGGCAGTTGGCAGAATTAGGCTGCAATATACTGCATTCTAACTACTGCACCACCACGGCTCCTATGACTAAATCAATCTTAGATATCAGTGCTCAGCATTTTAGAAAATATTTGATCAATCAGATGAAAACAGTTTTGGTTTGAAGTTCTTTCACTTGGAAGAGAAGTGATGCTTATCATGCTTGTTGCTACAAAGGAATTCTGATTTTTAAAAAATATCTTGATATCATATGCTACAACAGCTGCATCTATACCTCACTCAATGAAATTAGAAAATTTTAAGCTCTATGAGAAGTAAATATGATTTTATTTTAGAATTTATAAAAAAATCTCTCTGCATTTGTTGTTGTTGAGCACCCTAAACGAAAAGAGTAATAGAAACCGTAAACAAATTATTTTAAAATAATGTGGAATAACTTCTTGCTTGAATATTAATTTTAGTGATAGAAAAACATACAATGTAACTTTCTTTGCATTGTTTCTGCATCATATTTCTGCACAATTTAAAAAAAAAATTCTGAAAGTCTGCCTCATCCTAGTAAAAGAATGAAATCTTAAAAATAATCAATAGGAGAAGATCTAAGACTTTACAGCTTAGCTAAATTATTAGAGAACCTCACAGGAAACTATTAAAATGTTTAGCTATGAATATAGATTTTTTAAAGCAACATTTAAAAGATAGGTAAGTAAATAATTTAACCATGTCTTAAGAAAGAGATCCAAAAGGGATACAGGAAATGATGAACATTTGCCTCATTTCTCTCACTTGTGAATAATTAAAAATAGACAAGAATAGTCAAATTCTAAGACAGCCTGATTTAGAAGATATATTTCAGTTCGGTATTTTTATAATGTTCTATTTTCAGGTACCAAAGCAGGCTGACTCATTGTGTCATACTGATAATGCATTGCGTCATTCTGAAAATTTGGGAATAAGAAAACAAATGTCTTACAGAACAGAAATTGTTGGAGGTGTTCCCATAATCACTCCTACTCAGGTAATAATACCAGCTGCAAGATAATAGATATATTATTGGGATATTGTCCTTCCTATTGATGTGTAGAAACAACTGAATCTGAAAAGGGAAAAATTGTCAAGATACGTCATTGCCAGATTTTTGCAGTAGTTAAAATGCCTCTTAATTTTCATATTAGAAGAAAAATAAAAGTAGTTCTTAGATGGAAAGTTTTAGTTTGCCTGTATTTGCCAACTCCTTAGATTATAATATGCTGCCTTCAGTGAAAGGAGGAAGCTGACTGAATTAAACTTGTTCTTCGGCTCTTCTAGTCAATGTGAAACCTACTGTATATCTTTACATGAGATTACATGAGATTCTTCGATTTGTAGCTATATTATTTTCTGGGTCTTTATGGAACTCATAAAACTCACTTAAAACCTGTGTGATAAGTTAGAATTTAAAAAGCAGTTTTTGAAGGTTGTTTATTAAATTTTATGATTATGCTTCCAAGGAACATGAAATAGTTGAGCTCTATATTTAGAGTGTACCAAGGATGTAATTCCAGAACAAAACAAGGAACTTTGTCCCCGGTGTCTTTTAAATGTTTGGTTTGCTTTTCAATGTACATTTATCTAGTGAAAATAAATTTTATACCATTTATTTGATGTGAAACATGGATGAAAGGATCATAGCTGTATACATCCAATTCTCTCTAGATTTGGAAGCAAAACCAACTTTTTTTTCTTTATTCTAAATTATCTTGTTTACTTTTTCTAGAAAGAAGAGAGAAATGAATCTGGTGAAACTGATAAAAGCTACTTGAAACGGTCCCAAAGCCATCTTCCATACTTTACTACTAAGTATCCTCCAGACAATCCCGTTATCAAAGCAGGCTATTGTGTTAAGCAGGGAGCAGTGGTAAGTAGATAGAATACCTTTTGAGGTTAATAAAATATGTTATACAATATATAATGCAAAGGTGTTTTTTTTAACCCTTGCAGAACAGTTTTCCCAAAACACTAAAGAAAGAATGTTTGTTGGAGGCAAAAGGTTCAGAAAATAAAAAAAAATAAGACACTATTCACTACTATTAGCTACATGTGTTTTGGTAACTGTTCTTGAAGAAAGGTTCTTAGAATTATTTCAACTGAATTGTTTATCTACAATTAATATTTTTTAAAAAAAAATTCAAGGCCAAGGCTTTTTCAAATTCAAGGCTTTGTTTCAAGTATTTCTGATATTTTTGCATTGATTCAGCTCACATTCTATTTCTTCAGGCATGTGAACAATCTATCTTGATAATAGGACTGCTTATTGTAATATTATTGAGAATAGGACCATAGATAATCCACTTGAAATTATCTCTATAATGATTTTTTTAACACATATTGTCAGCATATTATTACCACTATCCAAATGTGGAGCTGCATAGTGTACAGCAGTATGCACCATGAATTTCTTTGTATAATAATATAATATAATATAATATAATATAATATAATATAATATAATATAATATAATATAATATAATATAATATAATATAATATAATATAATATAATATAATATAATATAATATAATATAATATAATATAATATAATCCAATCCCTATATGGAAACTTTACCATGTTAAGAATGTTGGCAATATTATACAAGTAGTCCTCAACTTACAACAGTTCTTTTACTGACCTTTCAAAGTTACAATGACACTGAAAAAAGTGGCTTATGGCCATTTTTCAGCATCCCCGATAGTTACGTGATTTACATTTGAATTCTTGATAACTGATTCAACTTTATGACAGTTGCAGTGTCCCGGGGTCATGCGTTCCCCTTTTGCAACCTTCTGACAAGCAGAGTCAATGGGGAAGCCAGATTCACTTAACTGTATTACTAATGCAACAACTTCAATGATTCACTTAACAATTGTGGCAAGAAAAGTCGTATAATGGGGTAAAACTCACTTAACAAATTTCTCATTTAACATCATAAATTTTGGGCACAATTGTAGATGTAAGTTGAGTACCTGTAATATAAAGTAGTCCTCAATTTTACTTCTATTTGATGCCAAATTGGAGCCCAAGAAAGTACTTGAAAGTATTAGCTGTTGCAGAAGTCCAGTTACTGTTTATCTCTGTTACTGAATATGAAGATGTCTTTCTTGTCTGAGCACTAAACTGATCAGCCACTGTTCCCCAATCTTGGGAACGCTGTAGCATTCCACTCTTTGGATTCTTAGCAATGGCCATACTGGCTGGGGAATTTTGGGTGTTGATTCAGCAAACAATTTGTTTTGGTTTTCCTCTTGTGGAGGAGGGCATGTTGTAAAGGATGAATCTTGCAATCAACTAAAAAATGAATTGCTATCTTTTTTTCTGGTTCTTCTTGTTCTATATTGCACAATAAGCTTTTCCTGGCCAATTAGAACCATTTTCATCTAATGAACACCATAAATTTATGCAGTTTCTGAATCCACTGGGAACATCCTCGCTTATACTCATGTTGAATCAGAAAAATGTTTCTGATTTAAGGAACTAGACCTGAATAACGCACAGAATATGAATATGGGAAAAGCAACATGTAGTCTTGATAGAAAGCCTAAAACTGCATGAATAAACAATGAATAAATAAAAAATAACATGTTTCTTTAAAATACATGTAAGTTATTACATTTTTGTTTGTATACATAGATGAAGAACTGGAAAAGAAGGTATTTCCAGCTTGATGAAAACTCAATTGGCTATTTTAAGTCAGAACTGGTAAGTATCCATTTATATCTATCTGATTAAGCAAAACTTCAGAAGAAATATTTTGACCAAATGTGTTAATGCATAATTGCTTTGTTTCCATTATTTTGATAGAAAAATCAGTTTTTAGAAACAGAATTTAGAACGTAATTGTCTTTGTATCCATTGCCTTTAATTGGTGGACATTCTAATGTATAGTGAATGGAGCAATTGTTAGATTCCAATATAATGTTACTTCTGACAGTTTTAATGTGGAATTAATAATAGGATTATCACCTTCCATACATAACCTAGTGTTC
The DNA here is from genome assembly GCA_023653725.1 of Bungarus multicinctus. Classification (NCBI taxonomy): domain Eukaryota; kingdom Metazoa; phylum Chordata; class Lepidosauria; order Squamata; family Elapidae; genus Bungarus; species Bungarus multicinctus. Next base: position 63,114,799 of record CM042844.1, read on the forward strand.
TGAATAAGTATTTAGTAGTGAATTAGTCATATTTCTAAAATATAAACGGGAAAAACATGAATTCTTAATTAAACACAGAGATAATGTATGCACTTTATTTCTTTTTCTGTTATGCACATTGATTTCATTTTGAATTAAAGATGAATAATTAAAAGCAGTTGTTATACTTATCTATCCTAGTTTAAACATAATGCCAATTTTTAGAATTGCATTGTACAGATACTCTTCATTATTTCAAGAGTGCCAATGGATAATTAAAACAGAATGAGCAACTTTGAGAAAATAAATTCAGGAAGATATATTAAGAGAGACAGATGTTAAGTTACAAAAATTTCAACAACTGGATTACTTACATTTTAGAGCCCAATTTATCCTTTAGCCTTTTAAGGCAAATACCTTTTCATTTGCTTTTTTAATACTCCTTCTCTGAATTATATACTTTCTGCCTATTCCCCAAACAGAAGGATTCATAGGTGTGTGTTAATGTTTGCCATATCTCTCCTGAATCATCAGGTGTTGAACATAACCTTTTATGTATCTCCATATCTAGAAGCCTGTCCCTTATATTGCACATATGTAAAATATATTTTAAAAAAATCCAAACAAACTTCAAAATGAAGTTCTCCTCCAAACAGAAACATACCAAAACCAGTAGTTATATGAAATCCTTTACAGCAGATAATAAATCCTGATTGATATTTACCCACCAGAGATAATGGAACCAGAAATAATAAGGATGGTTTATAGTGGTGGGGTTTTTTTTTCTTAAAAAAAAAGGGAAGGCAGTTTTAAAAGACAATACATTAGAATATTAGAAAAATGCCACTCCTGTTATCTCTAGTTTTTTAGTACTATAGACAATCACTCTTGTTAATTTAAAACATTTTCAAATAAGAAAAAAGCAGACTTTTGGTATTAATAATATATTTTAATATACTTTCTAAACAATGTTGTATGTCATGTTGATTTATAACTGAACAGAGAATTATATACTTTTTGATTCATTCATGCCTTGTAATTATTCTTGCATATTCAATATATTGTATTATTATTTTTTCTATTTTAAATAGAAAAAATTTCCCAAGCAAAATGTATTTGTGACTATTGATGATGACAGTTTGTAAAGTTAAGCATGAAAAATGTACACATGTTGACATGGTTGGGTTTTTTTTAATTGTTGCTGTATTGTCCTTTTAGTTTGTGTTTGAGCTTTACTTGGCCTTGATCAGCTTTATTCTCAAAAGACATAAGTAACAATAAAGATCTAATAATTATTTGTAGACTAGTGTTCCTATTTTTAGAAGATTTCTTGATAGAGAATAAATACCCTAGATCCTCGGAACCAGTTCTGAGGGGAAAGGCTTTTCTGCGGGGGGCGTGGTTTTGTGTGCTGCCTGCATTCCGAGGATGGGGCTTCACTTGTTAGTGCAGTCTGATTTCTGGCATGCCATGGCGTGGTGCCAGTCCCACAGTTCATGGATTGGGAACCTCTGCTTTAGATGAGAAATAATCAGTTTTTTTCAATGTAGGTAGTATTGTCATGTAGGCTGGTCTTCCTATTATCTCCAGTGACTAAGAGTTTGCATATTAGCTTTGCATAATTGTTCTTACAAGGGAAAAAGGACCACTGCTTTACAGTTCTCCTTTGAAACATGGTTCAAACCATGGTGAGGAATTGCACTTTGTAAAATATACTTTTAAAATTAGTCTTATTCATCCTACCCTGTTTAGATAATTAGGATGAAAAAACAAATCTGCAGTATCAGAACCATGTGGGATAGGGAAGTCTAACAGGTGACAAAGTTTTCTGCCTGAGCATGTGAATATTATTCAATAGTGCCAGATAATTTGCCTGAAGAAATGACAGCAAGAGAATTTAAGAGTATGAAGTAGGAGCATGCCTTTTAGTCATTGCAGAATATTCCTGGTTATTCTTCCATGGTTGCATCACCTTTTTTTTGTTAAATATATTTATTATGTTTTTTCAACAAGAATAAAATACAAAACAAAATCAACTCATAAATTTTTTGAAGGGGACACTTCACTGACGTCTACTCATAGGCTCTCAGAACCTAATAGTTTTTCAGCAGGGTTGGAGCTCTGATTAAGTAATCTTACAATTGACCCTTTCTTTCTATCAAGGGGGAACATATTTCAACCTTCATTTTGTCACCTGAAGGTGGAAGAATGGCCTAAGTTGGCTAATAATTAAGGAGCATCTCAGAAAGGGGGTTTCATGATTCAGATTGTGTCTCATCCACCATTGGTAAGAGAATATCCAGCACCATATTATCAAGGTGGATCAAATTGTGCCTCTCTGCTTCTTTTTTTTTTTTTGGGGGGGGGGGGGGGCGTGTTACAGCTGATTCCTTGAAGTTTCCCTATTTTTTGTCTTTATGCATTAATGCATCGTGACATTTGTGCTTCAGCAAGGGTACAATCTGCGAATATAATAAGAGATCTAACTAGAATATATGGGCAATTCCATGTTAGTAAAATATAATTTTGGCTTTATTGTGGGCATTTTATTATTGTTACTATTATAATGGATAAGGATACACCCATGCTAACACTTTCTGCTGAAAACTATAAGGACATAGTGGGCAAATCATGGACTGCACTGCTCTGCCCTCAAGCCTTTTGCACTATTCTTTGGAAAAAACAATTTTAAGATTCTGTAAAATTTTATTTAAATCAAATACATTAAATTAAACATGTTTCTGACATTGAACTTCCCCTGAAAATGCTGTTGTTACTTTCTTCATTGATTTCACTGCCCATTCCATAGAGGTGCTCAGCTTCATTTTTTAAAATGAACCTGAAAAGTTATTCAGCTGGGATCATGCCTGGATATAGATGGGATCATGCAAAGCAATTTGCATATTTTTCCATGTGGGAAAAATATTCTGCAAATATCAAGTACTGTATATATACACTCACTATTGAAAGAAATAAACTAATGGTAACATTTTAATTTGTTCTTTATCTATATATCGTGTATTTAAAACATTTTTAACAGGCAAAAGCTTATGTGTTTATATTAGGTTGCTAAGCATTATTTTAGAAAACTAATTGAAAATATTTAAGGAAGTATAAATACGTCTAGAGTAAATGTCAGTATTTTTAATAAAGTTTATTAAATTTTCACCCTTAAAAAAACAAGTTCTATATACATTTTTGCAGTTATTTGTGACATAAGTTATACCATTCTCCTATACATAAATACATACATACATATCTACATACACACACTGTTTACAATTATTCTTTAAAGCTTCTACTTTTGCATTATATTTTCTTTCTATTTTCTAACCAGACATACCATTTTTCCCAGGCCATATAGAATTCTTTATCTTTTCTCTCCTGCAGTTCCATTGTGAATTTGTTCATTTCTGCACAATCCATTACTTTTTTTATACTCATATCATCTGTGGGTGTACTATCTAATTTCCAAGAGTGAGCATATTGTATCCTAGCTGCTGTTAAGATGTGTATCATTAGACATTCATTCTCTTTTGAATGTTCTCTTTTGGTTATCCCTAATAAAAACATTTCAGGTTTGGGTACTATCTTTAAACTTGTTATTTCCTGTACCAGATCTGTATTTTATTTCAGAATTCTTTCGCTTTTGGGCAGGTCCACCACATGTGAAAGAATGTACCGGGTTTCTTTTTACATTTCCAACACTCTGATTGTAAGTTTGGATAAATTTTAGCCAATCTCGCCGGTGCTAGATGCCAACGATAAAACATTTTATATAAATGTTCTTTATATGAGGCTGCCAATGTTAATTTATAATTTGTAGTCCATAATCTTTCCGACTCTTCTAATTGTATGCTGTATCCAAAATTTTTCATCCAGGTTATCATAGTTGGTTTCACTACCTCCTCTTCTCTGTTGAATTTTAAAAGATAATTATACATTTTGGTTATAAATTTTTCCTCTGATCCTAATAATATTTTATCTAGTTGTTGTGGTTTTTTATCTACCGAATTCTTCTATGTCTTTTTTGTATTTTCTTTACAATTGTAGGTAGGGCCACCAATCTATCACTATGCCTTCCTCTTTCAATTTTTGATTTGTTTTCAGTATCCCTTGATCATCTAATAATTGATTGTATCTCATCATTTTATTTATATCTAAATTGTTTGGGTATAACATGGCTTCCATGATGGAAAACCAACCTGGTATTTTAATGTAATTTTTTTCCTAATTCTGTTCCAGATATCTAATAGTGCCTCTCTTATTCAGTGGTTTAAAAAGTGAGAACCTGTCTTATTTCTCTTCTCCCACATAGCAGCATGCCAACCAATTTGTAGATCATGTCCTTCAAGAGTTATAAATGTCAGTTATTTTAAAGTAGGTGTAGCGTTTCCTGTCTAAGCAGGATGTTTGGACTAGAAGACCTCCAAGGTCCCTTTCAATTCTGTTATTCTATTCTAAAGTGATTTCTTAATCACCTTGTCTTATGGGCTTTGAGAATAACCTTGGAAGGAGGAAGAGCTACAGCATAGAGAACAGTCTGATAAGAAGTATTTCAATATCTCACTCCATAGGAGGAGTGGAGGAGAAGAAAGTGTCTCTAAAGGAACCCTTCTAGTTCTCTGGAAAATAAAAGCCAGAGGGGAGGGAAATGCTTTCAGACTTGCAAGATTATGTTAGTCTTACAATGAAAGTAATATGAATACTTATGGTTTTGGTTTCCTGTCTAGACTCCCATGAAGGGCTGACACCTTGAATCTTGTACGAGAGGTACTAGATTCAGGTTTGCTATTAGCTCTTAAGTGTTCTTTGTTGTTCAAACAGGATATATGAAAAAGAGTGTAAAAATTAAGAAGTTTCACAAGTGATTAGTTCTTCCTATATATGACACTACTAGACTAGCGTCAATGGGCTACAGAATGAATTATCAGTAATAATTATTAAGATAAGTCTACTTGGAAACATTCCTCCAAAGATGTATTCCTAGGAAAGTATATAGAATTACCATCAAGTTGCGTACACTTTTTAATAACTAACAGAACATCAAAAAGCATTCCATTTCTGAAAATTTTTTACTAAAACACAGTACAGATTCCTCCAATAGATAAGTAGGATCTTGATCAGAGTGAGGCATTATGATAAAAGAAAAAAATATTATTACTATTTCTAAAAATGTAATTGTAGTCACATTTCTGGCAGTTAATATTTGAAAGAACAGATGAACAGGTTTGCTCTTGAAATATGAAATGTTTCTGAAGTGTCCTTTTACATGTTAACTTCATTTGAAGTTAACTGAAGTATTAAGTGTGTACTTGCTTTGCTTACAGCAACCACATGATGGCGCCCAGAAAAGGTTTTGAAAGATGATAGTTTGCCAGTTTAAGAAAAAGATCAATACATATCTTACAAACCATATTACATGAAAGGAAACAATGTAAAAACGAATACATTTATGCAGTTTTTTATTCTATCATGAATTAGAATGTTTTCAAATATGATCATGTGTTCTTTTTTAGTGTTGTAAAATTTTCAGAAATCATGAAACGTTTATTGCTTACACAAGAATTAACTTTAGAACAGAACCCGAGTACATTAATATTCATCAAAACCATGTCCATTCATCACTCAACATGGTTATTTATATATTTTCTGTTCAAGCATGTATAATAATTACTGTAATTAAAATATATTTATCACAAACTAAGCTCATTTTTATTCTGTTTTGAATATGCCTCTTTTCTTCTAAAATACATCAGAACAAAGTCTTGATGTCAAGGGATGGCACATTTTGAGAGGTTACTTAGGGCTGGGAGATCATATGGTGACACCACATAGCTGAGTGGGTTCAGAAATTCAGCAGGTAGGCCCAGCCAACTTGTCTGACCACAATATTTAACTGAAAAGTTACGTAGGGTTAGTCCTGCTTAATACTTGGATGGATAGAGTTAGTCCCGCTTAATACTTAGATGGAAAATTACCAAGAAATCCTTACAACCACCCTGAAAAAGACTGCTATTTCTGTCAAGAAAACATCTTGGTCAACTTGACTGAAGACTTTGTTCATCTTCAGAAATTATGTAATTTTTGCCTGTCTGAGACATCCCTCGGGAGCTCCATACAGATTGCAATTCTCTGGCATATTTGAAAATTATTTGCTCAGATCTTTCTGAAATCTGTAGCTGTTAGGCACAAGAGTATCTCTCCAATCTTTATAAAATATAAAATCTTTATATTTTATAGTGCTTGAACATTTAAATAATATTTGTCCTTTAAAATTATAGATTGCCCTGTTACTTTAAAGTGACCAGTGGGATGTAATTGTATGCCCTTAAGCTATTATTAAGCTCATAAATTCCATCTTCTCTATGTGGTTGGGAAGAAACAGAAACTATGTGTGTAAACCGCTCCTCAAGCCAAGTAAATTATAAAATTGTGTTACCGCTATTCTACATGGATAAGGGTTAAAATTCTAGTTTTTTTCTCTACAGTGAAAGTGGGAACTTATTGATCTTGAAGGTGTATCTGAAATGATATTTGTAGTGTTCTTCATTGCTGGTTCTGACTGTTTAAAGCTACAGTCAGCAGCAGGTCTCCCAGTCCTGCTTTGAACCTTAGTTGTGCTTAGTTACATTTCAGTTTTGTACATAATAAAGAAAGAAAGAAAAGATTATTGAAGTGAAAGGGGACATACAAGTACTCAAGCAATTATCAATCAACCTAGTTTAGTTTTATGGCTGAATTAGATTACTGTATTTAACAAGCTCCTTGGGATATTATTTTATTGCATTTGAGTGCCACAATATGTTTTTAATATGTGTACTACCGGTATAACTAGATCATTTTAAGAGGCCTTTTAATGTAAGCAAAATTTTGCAATAGCAGGCATCTAATTTTGGTGAATGTAAGTAATTTCCAATAAAACATTATTATGTTATCTATAAAATAATAAGAAAAGGAAGAACATTATAGTGTAATAGCACTTGGTAACCATGATATATTGTTTAGCGACTGCTATAGACAACATTGATTTGTAGTTGTGACGCTAATAAAAAAGTAATTTTGACCTCTTTGTCCCCCCGCATCAAAGCGGAGAGATTGCCTAAATAAGTAATCTTTTTCTGAGCTGCTTTCTTCCAGAGTGCAGCATATCCCTAAAAATTGCAAGCCACAAGTTCTGCTCTTTGTGATCTTAATTAGTTGGTTAGAACGCTCCCTGCCATTCAACTACTGCCTGAAATCAACTACACCCTAAACAGTTTTTCACTACACATGTAGGTAGTCCTGGACTTAGCCACCCATTGTTTAACATTGGTTTGAAGTTACAATGGCCTTGGAAAAGGTGCTTGATGGCTTGTAAAGCACTTCAGTCTGTTGTAACATGTAGCACCATGCTCCTTCCCCTATAGTCATGTTCATACTTACGATAGGTTGTAAAGCACCCTTTGATGATGTGATTGCCATTTGCAATCTTTGCTGTCTTCCCAGAAAGTTAATGGGGAAGTTGGAAGGAAGATTATAAGCTACTGCCTCCATCTGGTAAGAGGACTCCTCAAGAGGAGGTTTCTGGGACCTGGCCAAAAGGATTGCCTGTTGAGGGGAACTAAACTCCTGGTGGGGTATAGAAACAGAGCTCAGATCCTGAAGATCAGAATTCTGTTCTTGCACCCCACCAAAGGTGTTCCCTCTGCCCCTTTGTGTAGAGGTGCAAGAACAGAGGACCTGAACTTCAGGTTGGAGTAATGTGCAGGAAAGAGATTTGACATTCTTTGGCAGGCAGCTCGTTCAACCATCTGGAGATGAGAGGGAGCCAAAATCTAAGCTAGAGTTTTAGCTCCTGAGCAGGGAGGCAGCATAGGTAAGGGGCATAGGTTGCCTCAGGTGGGTAGAGTAGGTCTTGGGAGGCCTGTTGCCGGCCACACATAAATGTTTCATTACTCAGGGGTTGAAAAAATGCTGCTTGGGATTTCAGGAGGGAGGATTTTCAATTCCTAAGGGAAGAGGCAGCATGATAAAGAAAAGAACACTGGGTGCCTTTGGGAAAACATTAAGAAACATTGTTGTCTTGCTAATTATTCAGCACCAGGGTGAACATTCCAAAGGCCAGAGTAGTGGAGAAAAGGGGCTATAAGATTAAGTCTTTTACACTTATGAATTGAGTTTCTTATGAATTGAGTTCCAGAGACCTTTCTTGCCGTTTGGGCTTATCTGTTTGGAGTCAAGCTGAAGTAAAATCATAAGCACAATTATTGTTACTTTTTTTTTAACTTAAGAAATGTTTTGTTTAAAATTAAGTTGCTGGTCCCCAATTGCAATCACTAAATGAGGATTACCTGTTATTTTTACAGAATGTTAATCATGGAATACTGAAATGAGCTGTTCAAGTCTCCTTTTGTTAAGATATTAATTAGCTAACTGAATTCTTTCTGGGATCCTCCTTTTTCTAGGGAATCAGCCTGGAATGGAAGAATCTGGGTTATTTCTGTTAACCAAACTCATGTAGAAAATGTAGTGTATGTTTTTATCCTTTTGTCCATTTAGCTTTTATTTTGTCAATAAATTTTCTATTTGGCTTTTCCCACTTGAATACAGGTTTGTACAATGTATATTTTTGGTATTTACTTGATAAAATTTTAATCTTTTAATAATGCTAATTTTTCAGGATAAGGAGCCTCTTCGGATTATACCACTGAAAGAAGTTCATAAAGTCCAAGAATGTAAACAAAGGTGAGAATTGTAAAGGTATCAAATCATATGTAATTGGAATAAGAAACCCTGGTCATGCTATTTCTCATCTTAATTTAATACATTTCATTTGCTTTATGATCAAGCTATAAAGTCAAATTATTTTAAACATAGGATATCTTTAACAGACAAATGTAGTTATTTGAATGTTATAATGAAACTTTAGGAAGGTGGAACCACCAAGCTGTGGTTGAAATAAAACAGGATTAATTCTGATTAGTGCTTGGATGGAGACAGTGTAGGAATTGCAGGGCTTCTGATTAGATTGTGCAGGTTTTAAAAAAAATCAAAAGACAAAAGCAACTCATTTCCAAGGAATGCTTTCAAAAAAACTGCAGAGAAGTAGTCACCTTGAACATGACTTGAAAGGACTGATGCTTTTTAACATATTTAAAATTGTTTGGAATTAAGTCTAATTAGTCGAGAGCCAAATTTGCTGCCGATATTAAATTTTTCAGAGTAGTAAAGGATTACCAAGAGCTCAAAGGGGTCTCTGCAAATTAATAAAGCGAGTATCAAAAGGGCAAATGACACTCAATGTGAGCAGATATAAAATGATGTATAAGGTGGCAAGAATGCTATGCTGGCTTTAAACAAGAGGTTGGATCCATTCATGAAAGTCGGGGAAGAATGATTATTAATAATAAGAGCCTCGGTGGCGCAGTGGTTAGAGTGTAGTATTGCAAGCTATTTTTGCTGCAGCCAGCTGCCTGTAATTTGGCAGATTGAATCTCACCAGGCTGAAGGTTCTGACCAGTTCTAGAGAACTGGTAGTGGAAATTTTGAGTAGTTCGGGGAACTAGCAAATACCACCTCTGAATGGAGATTTTGCAGTATTCGTCCCCTGCCATGCCCACCAAACCACGCCCACAGAACCAGTAGTAAAAAAAATTGAATTGCACCACTGATCAGGCACTGCTTATATAAGGTACTTGGATAGAAGGATGGATGAAAGTAGGGGGATATATCAGATATATTATTTTGAAAGGGTTGATTGCATTATTTTTATTTTATTTCAAATTTTATATACCGCTCCCATTTCCCAACGGGACTCGGGGAGGTTTATTCAGGATATTTCAAATAATGCCTTTGTAAAAGAATGAAAAATCAATCTGGGCTAAATAAACTCTTTCCTAAAGATTTCCTAGCTACAAACACAAATAATATATCAAAGCATGCAGTTCATTAAGTTACCAGATGATTCTCTTATGGCATTATTAAGTTTCTTAGGACATCTTTTATGTATTTTTTAATCCCATGTTTGCCTTGTTTAATTTGAGGAGTAAGCTTAGGTAAGATTCAGCAGTGGACATATTTGCCTTGAGTTTTGAACGAAGACAGTAGATAAATTGGGAAGTACAGATGTATGTCTTAGCTTTGTCTTTGTCTGATTATCACCCTTAAGGAGGTTGTGCCAAAAAGGTGATAATAATCTAATTATTATTAGTGATAATAATCAAGTTGATGGGGATCTGAGAACCCCGTTCTTTGGGGGACCCCGGGAGTGGATTATATATTATTGGGTCTTGGTGGTGCAGGCTGTTAATCATCTAGCACTTAGTGCAAGCTGCCTGCAATAAGTGCAGGTTCGAATCCCGCCAGGCTCAAGGTTGACTCAGCCTTCCATCCTCTCGGGGTAGGTAAATTGAGGACCCAAATATTGTTGGGGGCAATAAGCTGACTTTGTAAAAAAATGCCGCTTGGGGGGGGGGGCAAAAGCCCTAGTAATAAGCAGGCATATACAATGGAATGAAGGCTATTGCCAAGCACTTAGCATGGTGCTCCATAGACTGTAAGCCGCCCTGAGTCTCCAGAGAAGGGCGGTATATAAATGTAATAAATAAATAAAATAAATAAATAAATAAATAAATAATCTACATATAATGGGTATCAAACTCGATTTCATTGAGGGCTGTGTTTCACTTTGGAGAGCTGGGGTGTGTGGCCAGGGTGGGTGTGGCCATGGTGGGTGTGGGCAGGAGTGGGCATGGCCATGGTGGGCGTGACGGGAGTCATGTCGGGGGCACCTGTTGTGGCCAGGTGCTAAGGCAGGACTTCCTTGATATCCTTCTTCACTCTCATTATAACCCTTCCTTCCTTCCTTCCTTCCTTCCCCTCTTTCCTTATTTTTTCTTCCTTGCTTTCTTCCCATCTTTCCTTCTTTTTCTTTGTTTTTCCTCTTTCCCTTTCTCCTTTCCTATCCCTTTTTGCATGCTCAAATGCAAAAGGGGAAACATTTCTCCTTTTGTTTTATTTTTAGTTTGTTCTGATAGCCTTCTGCTTGCAAAAACAAAGCTGGGGGGGGGGGGGGGGGGTTTGGCAACCAGCATGTATTTATGATGATTACAGTGTCCTGGGGCCATGCGACCATCATTTGTGACCTTTCCAGCCAGCTCTAACAAGCAAAGTTAATGGAGGAAACTGAATTCAGTTAACAATATGTGATACACTTAACAACTAAAGTAATTTGTTTAACAAGTGGCAAAAAAGTCCACTAATCAAGCATAACAACTGATTATCTATATAGTGCAGGTGGTCCTCATTTAACAACTATTTATAGTTTACAATGTTGGTGATCAGAATTTGCATTTATGATCTTTGCAGGTCCTAAAGCAAAGAGAAGCTGAAATAAGACCATAAGCATACCTGCACTTTCATTTAGTGATTGCTTTGTTTAAAATTGCTGGTCTTAATAGTGATAATTAAATGAGGACTACCTCCATGTAATTTAATTACTTTCAAAGCAGATATTTTAAAACTGTATTGAATGCATTTTTCTGTATCAGATACTGTACATGGCTAGAATTTGATTTTAACAATGCATATGTTTACATTTTTGTATGTTTTTCAGTGATATTATGATGAGAGACAATCTTTTTGAAATTGTAACCACTTCTCGAACATTTTATGTACAAGTAAGTCTTCTATTTGTGCATTTTATGTAAGGTAACAAATTTCCATTTCCTTTCAAATATACATATCAACCACAACTAATTTAATTTTGCAACTAAAAAGAGCATGAATTAGGGCCTCCCAATTTGCAGAGAATTAGTGGAGTTAGTGTAATTAGTGAAGTTTGAGAGCATTTACAATAGTAGGTGTTTGGATGGTGTGAAATTGTGATTTATGTGTCTATTGATGGCTGATTTGGCTCAATGACAAGCAACCAAGAATTTCCCAGCATTTTTGGATTTAGCTTGATCTAGGATGTTCACAGTTTCCCAGTTGAAACCATGGTTGAGTCAAGCCCATGTATTGTAAATTTAAAAAGTTTACATCCTATCTTCCTGCTTGTAGTTATTGTTTATAAATGTGCTCAGTTAATCTTTGCCTGTTTATCCTACATAGTAGCTATTGCAGTCCTTAAACTGCATGTATAGATGACTCCTGTTTTTTTTTCCTTTTTTCCACTCTGGGACGACTGGGTCTCTTGGTTTACTTAAGATGGAGGGTTTTAGTTGTTCTGTGTACTATGGTGATGCCACATTATTACAATGGTTTCTGAGATTTTCTGAGACTCTTTTTTATGCATGGCAGTGTTATCCTTTTCGTTATACTTACTTGACTTTTCTAAACTTTTTTTCTTTTTCCCAGTGAAGTCTTCAATTTCCTTTTTTGTTCCTTTTTTAGAACATTATAAATTATTCACATAATTTCAGTGCATATTGAGGTTAAATAACATACTGATGAATCCTCTTCAGTAGTTAGGTTGGTAACAAGGAAGTTGTAACAATTATTAATGGGCTTTTCATATCCTTATTCATTGAAAAATATTTGAAAATAGCTATGGTCACCTGCCAGAATTTTTTTTTACAGGAAGTAGAAAATGGCTTTATATAACTATTTCCAAAATAGTGGCCGCGATGTCATGAACTGTGTTTTAAATATACTATTGTAGTAAATCCTCATCTTTTTCATGAGGACCAGTCTAGATTAAATGCTTTAAATTTGTTCATGAAGAAAATATTTGACATATTCTTGTTGTATAGGTAAAATACTATTAAATCTAAAACTGAAATTCCACAAAAGTTTTATATTATTCTTATTTTAGGCCGACAGCCCAGAAGACATGCATAGTTGGATTAAGGCCATTTCTGGTGCAATAGTAGCCCAACGGGGACCTGGAAGATCAGCAGCTTCCGTATGTTTTTAAACAACTTAAATGATGATATTTCAGCAATAATCAGTATTGCACATACTCTTTTTATCAGTCAACCTTTTCCTAGATCTGGGGTAACATTTGCATGCATTACAACTTGCATAGACTGTTACATTTTTTACTCAATGCTAATCTTTTTTTTAAAAAAAATATTTCTATCTTTCTGTATTATCTTAATATTTAGACTTTAATCTGTGCTCTCTTAATTGGACCACAATGAAATGTGTGAATTTATATGATTTTTTTCTGAATTTTGTGCTTGAGACATCCCTAAATTGATTTAAAGCACCTTGGAATAGAATTCTTTGAAACCTTTAATTCTGTCCTCTTAGCACAGAGTTTGTAATTCAAAAAGATTCTAGGTTTCCTTTTTGAACAGCTGGTGTTACAAGGCTAATATTACCAAACTGTTAATAAGTGTCAGTAATTATATAGTTGTTCCATAGATGGCATATTTTTCAATCAAACATATGTTTATACTACTAAGTATATAATTGTTATAATATGCTATGGTGATTATTTTTTTAAGTCATTCATTTATAGCAATATTGTTTTTTATTTCTGTCAGTATACTAGAAGTTTATTTTAGCTTGCTTATACAGCCTGGTGATAATAAAACAATTGTGCTTCTTACACCAAAATCCACCGTTTTTGCAAAAATAGATTAAAACAGTCTAATCAATTGCCACTATCGTTTAAAAACTCTCTGGGAACGGAATGCATTCTAGTTGATGGAAAGGTTATTGGGAATGGGTACTCCTTTGTGTCTTTGGTGTGTTTAATTTATGTGGTGGGATAACTCTACTAGTGGCTATCAGCAGTTCTTTTCTTTCCCTGTCCTTTCCTCTCTTCCTCCCTTCCTCTTCTCAAGTTTAGGTTACTCTAATCTTAGCTTTGCACTGTGTTCCAGATGCGGCAGGCCAGAAGGCTGTCGAATCCTTGTATACAGAGGTATACATCAAGAACTGGTGAATGCAGCACGTATGTGGGCTCTCATGTAAACCTGCCATTTCATCAGAGGGCTGAAATCCAAAACATTTATTAACACTATATAAAATGATGAACTTAATCTTGTGGTTTCTTCTTTTGATCATTATCACCATGAAATTACTAACTTCTGAAACATTTTCCATTGGCTATTAAATTTGGTCTTTCTAAATAAAATCTATTTTTCAGAACGGCAAACATTCCCTTGCTAAATCTCTGTTCCTTTCATTGAGAAGAAAAGCTCTAGTAGCAAGTACATGGAGACAGAAACTATGTTTGGCCTAATTTGCATGAGAGTTCATATTTAAATTTAATCATTTTAAAACACAGCTAAATAAAAGCCTTTCAGAACCTAATAGTTAAATATGTGCACATAAAGTATGCACACTAAGAAAAACATAATGGACCAACCTGCATGGTTTTTGCAATATATATGCATGGAATCATTAGTCAAGATGCAGGGATTGTAATAGCTTGAATTAGTTTGATTAACTAATCTGTGGTTAATCAAAATAATGAGTCTTTTATATTCTAATCACAAAATTTGTATCTTATCACAAAACTACAAATTGAAATATTTGAAATGCTGCTCCAGCACAAATCTTGCTTGGGTTCAATTTAAAAATGTTATAGAAATGTTTATATAGTATTCACTTTAGAAAAGAAATTTGTATTTAAAATTATTTTACACAATCATTTTGTGTTAAAATATTTATTTCTGATCACTTTTGAAATGAAGCACCAAGTTTCTTCTTTAACTTCCTTCACTTAGATGATTTTATAAATGGTTGTAGACCTGTTCACAGTTTATTCTACTATCTCGATAATCAGCTCAACATTATAATGTTGACCAGGCTAATTCTGAATCTAGCTAAGCAGCCACATTCTCCAGCTAATGATTTATGTAATAGAAATGGAAAATTTTATACCAAGTCTACCATTCAAAATAAGAGAATATTTTGTTCATTGAAGTATTAACATGTGATGAGGTTCATTTCTAACTTAAACTAGAAGAACATTCTGAAATGTTATCCTAAACCAGTCTTTGCTTGTTCATCTAATGCAACTTTTAGAATTTTCAGATGGTCAGAAACCTCCATTTTAAATTGATTGGAACACTAATTCCAAAATTTAGCAGGAAATGGATAGCATTTCTGGAATAGGCAAGTAGATTGCTATGGTCTTACTATCTTTTATTAAGAAGCTTCATTTTCTGATGTAATTTTAGATTAAATTCCCAATTGTTCCAATACAGGATAAGTGGTTGCCAATTTTCAGCATACCTTTCTCTTTGATTTTAATTGATGAACATTATTCAATACTCTTCAGAATATTTTTGTGAATTTTTTCCCCTCAGTTTTCAAATTAATTGGCAATATTTGCAGCTTAGCAAAATCTAGACAATAGTCTTTTATATTTCTTGCTTATTGTAGAAATTATCTTCTGCAGTTTTCATTAAGCATAGTATTAAAATGCAGAACTCAATAATGGTATGATCATATTTAATAAGTATGAAAAATACTGAATAAATAGTTCATTATCAAAGCTACAGCTACCATTGTAGAGTACAATATAGAAAAAGTCAAACTACATAACATATTATATTATATTTGGAAATATTGACCAGCAAAATCAGATATCACTATGATTTAGTAGAACAAGTAATTAAGCAATAAAGCACAGATTAATGAAAAGATAAATTTAATTCACATAAAATTTTAAGAATTTAATTATACTTCTTTTTTACAAGTGAATACACTTGCATGAATTTATCGGATTAGTTTCTTGAAATTCTTTTAGGATTAGATTTCAAGAAGTATTTAATCCTATTTGCAAATTGTCAAAATTGACAATTTCTTCAAAATGCTGCAATGGGCATGTGGCAAGTAAGGGGAAATCTGTTCTGCTGGGAGATTGATAGCATTGGGCATAATAACTCAGTGCACGTGCACTGACAGAATTAAAAGATATCATGCTAGATTTAGGGATTTGTCTTGGCTGTTTTAGCTTGCTGTTACACAATGCTGTATGCTCACAGTCTTAACATTGTGCTGCATCGGAGAAGCTTTTGCTTTGTGCTCTTATGCCTTGCTTCATATTTCCCTTTTCATTATTTCAGTGATGTAGGTCTGAATTGAGTAATTAACATGGAGTAAATGACCAACTTAATCAGATAATTATTTCTTTACAGGAGCATTCCAGCTGTTCAGAATCCAAATGTCCTGCAAAAACAGCAGCAGCCACCTCACATTCCACAACCACTCACCGCCCCACTTTGGTCCAAACCCTTAACAGCAAACCCCCTGTCTTGGAGAAGCGAAGATTTCATGAATCTTTTACCACGGCCAAATCAGGGAGCTTCAAGATCCAGGCTGTCCCTTCAAGAAACTCAACTTCCAAAGTGACTCTGCAGGCCCTATTGGAACCTCAAAGTAAAAATGGCACTCAGGAACAGGATTCTGATCCAGTGGATCTGGATGATGCAAGCCTTCCAGTTAGTGATGTGTAATAATGGGGAAGAGTCTGGAAAATTAAGAATTGTTTTGGTCCTTGAATTTCCTTTCTCAGACTTTTAGCCAAAGATAGAAAGAACAAAACATAGAATGTTGCTTATGTTGACCTTTGTGTATGCATACATTCAAAATTTTGTATGTTTTAATAGTTATATGCTGCCTTGTACTGTGTATCAGAGCAGAGTTTTTGCTTTTTCTGTACCCTGAAGACATATCTTTTTGATAGGAAGGGGCCGAAAGATGATACTTGATCTAAAAATTATTTAAGCAAGGTACCAGCTGCTCTTCATCATCAGTTTAGCAAAACTGAAAAAAACACCCTTAATGCTATTTTTTTAAAGCCAATTTACAGCTTAAAGATCTTGTAATTCAGGCTATTGTCAACCAAATCGGCTTATTTTCTAAAAATACTGGCACAGGTTTTTTGGGCATCTATGTATACAGTGTTCTTTGATTGTCAGGACTGCAGAGTGTAACAGTAAAGGCAATGTAATGCACTTTTCCTATGCAAAGAGATTTTTCATGTTAAGAATATTAAGAAAAACACCATGCTGCAGTATCTAAAATGAGGTATGTTTTCCTTACAATGAATGCTTAGATTTGAGCAATCTATGTATTCAAGGCACAAAAACTGCTCATAACAAATATAATATTTGTTAAAGTACAATAAGTGAGAATCTCTATGAGAAAAGAAAGCTTATAAGAAAGGCCCACAGATTATTTACAGTAATCTAAATGTGCTGACTTAATTGGAGCTTCTGATAAATGCTTTGTAAATCACTGCCCTTCCATAGAATCCAAATCCTTTAGAATTAACAGAAAACTGGTGCTGTAAAATTTACATTATCATAATACAGCTATTTTGAATATTAAGCCTATTTTTGATGTACTCCTAAAGGTAAATTGTAACTTTTGCACATTTGGATATTGATGGACCACCAAAATAAAGGTATTATGTAGATTTTTTTAAAAACTAGGGAACATAAACTATTAAATCTTTTAAAGATTTAATGAAAATATTTTGTAATGGGCTTTGCAGTAATTATTTAAAACTATTGTTCCAAATTTTGTTTTCTCTTGTGTGATCTCCCCTCTCCTCCCCCCTTCAGTGAGTTGTAACTGGTTCCCATTTTATATTTGGTCAGTAAAAGACTGAACAAACTCTGCTTCATGCTATTAATTGGTACTGAATTATTCCATCATGCAACTGTGGCCTGTAACTTCTGTGCACTGTATTTATTAAAAGTGCCTGTGGGTTCTTTCTTCATGATACATTAAAAGTTTGGGGGTTAAATAGATTTATTTTTCTGGTTTTGAGCCTTGTGTGATATGGTTCAGCATGTGTATAAGGTGAAATGTTTGTGCAATTTCTAGCATACCAATATCTGAGCTGTGCATAATTATTTTCAAACTGGATATTTGTTCAGTTCCAATGACAATAATAATAGGCTTAAGAAGCTGGTGCTGGATAATTGATCAAAAAGAGAATGCACTATTTTATAGACAGGTAGTGAAAAAAATCTGTTTAATCAACAAAAAGCCCAAAGTTTCACATGCTGCTTCTTTATGCAATTCATATTTTCCATTGTATAATATTTTGTGTAAGTTATGCTTGAGAAATTTTAAAGAATGAATGGAAATATTTAAGCAAAAATCCCTCCACTATTCCAGTGAACTAGGCGTTCTTTTGACTTATGTCTTAGTGGAGCAAAAGCCAAAATTTTCAAATTAGTTGAAAGGGATGTTCCATTAAGTTAAGAGCAGTAGTGTGTTGTTCCCTTCAAATTTCCACTACTGTCTTTTTTAAAAAAAAGAAAGGGGATGATTCTACAACTGTCTCCATTTCAGGAAGGATATATAGATTTTTACTCAGCTGACTAGATTGTACATATTATCACAGCTTTTAAAAGATAATTTTAAAAATACTTGTTACTTGCTTGCTTAAATTATAGTAGCAATGGGAGCAAGAAACCTTTTATTTTATCCTATTAGATAACTTCAGTTAGACCAGTGGTTCTTAAATGGGTGTGTATTGGAGGGGAGGTAATTTTCCCCAAGGGCATAGTTGAGAGTAATGAAGCAATTTGTAATTGCATGTTTGTGAGTCAAGGATCCAGTTTGGGACTGAAGATGCCAAGATGTCTGTGTAAAACAACAGCCTGGATTTTTTTTTTTTTTTGGTGGGGATAGTGACATTACTTGGAACAGGGAAGAGGAATAATTGAATCAAACAGTTTAAGAACCATTGAGTTAAGCAATGACCAGCACATTCCTGCTTTTATTTTATTAGATTTTTATCCCGCTTTTATTACTTTTATAAGTAACTCAAGGTGGTGTACATACCTAATACCGCCTGTCTCTTCCTCTTTTCCCCAATAATAACAACTTTAAGTGGGTTGGGCTGAGAGTGTGTGAGTGAGTGGCCCATACCTGCTTTCCGTGTGCCATATGTATAAAAGAGGGTGTACAGAATAATACTAGAAGTCCAATTATGTGTTTATTTCCATGTATATATCCTATTTTGTACACCCAACTCTTCTACAATCATGAGCCTGGGTGGACCTGCATTTTGAAACATGACATTATTTACATTTCATTTGTCCTTGCTCATGCTTAAGTGTTTGATTTATGGTCCTTTTAACTACCTTTAATTATATGGTCTAGCTCCCAAATTAATTTCCCCAGATATAACTTCCCCACAAAATATTGATCTCAGCTTTATCTATGAAGCTTTTATATTTGCAAGAAGAATCTTTTGGCACTTGTAAAAGAGAACACTTTTGCCATCCTATTTTATTTTTGCACATCAGTTCAAAAGACATAGGTATTTTATATCACTGACACAAACTGAAACAGTTATTTTCCAAATTTTTCATTAAATTTGTCTCATAGGGAATTTTCACTGTTGTTCCCACTTAGCTACAATTCTGTTTGCCATCCAATAAACAGTTTGAATCACAGCTATTGTGATTGTGGAAATTTGCTGAAGAACTTGCCTTTCAAGAATACGTCTATTCTATTGTTAAATATACTAACTACATTTATGTGGATCAAATCTGTAGATATTAAAAATTGAAATAAAAAAGCACAAGGCCTAAAAAGATAGTAGAATGCCAAATTTCTGTGATGTTCTTTCAGATTGCTCCAATATAGCAGTACCTTTATATTTCTCAATTATAAGCTAAATATTTACAAGCAATGTTTGTAAATTACATTTTATTTGTCTTCTCAGTTACATGTGAATTAAGGTATATGTTCTGTTCAGTCTAATTCAGGAGAATACATTTTAACTTGTAACAGATTTAGCAAATGTATGAAAGTCTTTATTTTTCACAATAAGTATTTTGTGGAAGAAACTGAGTTGGATTGTTTGTTGTATTGCCATACCTTGATGTTGTGCTAGGTTTACTGGTTCTGGTACAATTTCCACATTGCATGTTCATTTTATTCTTTGAATATTACCAGTTTTCAATAGTGAATTGTAATCACAGCAGCAATCTTATGGATTCCTTTAAAATCAAACTGCTTAGATAATTCAATAGTGTGGGAAATGCTTGTGGTTGGCAAATTGTCAGGACTTTTAATTTATCAGTACTTTTTATATAAAATTGAAGAAAATTGTTAATTTATTTGGAACCTGCAGTGTTTTCTGTAAATGTCACACATGTTAATAAATTGACATAAATAATGAACTATAATAATCTTATCAGAGTACTACATTTAAGTGTACTTCAAAAGACAAATTGTTCAGTGAATGAAACTATTTTTGCAAACTTTGTTTTGCCCTTCAGATTCACCAAAAATCTTAAAAGTGATATTTTTAATTGATCAAAAAGCAAACATTAAAAAACCTAGCTCCATTAATATAACTAATCTTATTATCAGAAACATTTTAAAGAGATAATGTGGTTAAAACTAGGTTATAAAAAACTATTGCTGAAGATATTTTGGTGTGATCTACTGTCAGAGTATGTTATTAAATATGCCAATTTGTACACATGTGTTTTTATATGTGCAGTCCTCATATGTGACAAATTAGTCTTGAATGATACTGAAGAATGAGGGTTTAGAAACCATAACTTATCCAAGAAAAATTGACTACTCTTCATGATGCATATTTAAAAGTTCATATGAAAATTCAAAAAGATTAAATAGTAGCAGACTATTGTGTGAGTGAGATAAGCGGTGTCTAAATTGGATAAATACAATTTTGAAATAGTATAACACCCAACATTAGAAAATAGAGGAAGAACCCTAATAACAGTACAGAAAAAATTATCAGGAAAGAAACTTAAAAGGAAGCTTCCAACCAAATTAAAGCTAGTCTTTCTAGCTAGCTTAAAATCCTGTTGGGGATTCTAGATGCATTTTAATATGCTGTTGGAAGGACTTCTGTTTTTAATAATACCAGAAGAGGGAACATCTGGTAACTGAACTAGAACTTCTGAAAGTTCTGATTATTGTGGCCAAATGTCCTGCTACCAGGAATTATGATTCAAGAATACTTGGCAGACTATAGCTACCTCACTTCTGCCTTAATACTGGAGCTATGCCCAAAGTAGCTCTTTTTTCTTGAGATAGTATCAAACTATGATAATATGGTTCACATAAGACAAACTGACAAAAAGTGACACTGATTTCCCTTATGTATTTCTTATCATTATTTACATCATGCCTAGTACTGTCAAAAAGTTTACAAATAATATGAATTGTAAACAAAAATACAGTTAAAAGCAACTAACAGACAGCTGCCATCTTCATAGGGTAATTAATGGCTTTACAGGACAGTAAAAAGAATCCAAGTGAGATTTCTGGGATGTTCTTCACTTGCTTCCCTCAGTAATGTTTCCTACAGTTTCCTAGTATTTCCTATTAATAACAGAATAGGAAAAATATTGCATCACCATCTTATTTGATATAAGAAGAAATTTTATTTGGCATTCTAAGGATTTAACTTATTTTTCTGAGTGCAAAACCTGTTTGCAACACTATGTATCTTCACTTAGCTTAGCATTTGAAAAGGCAGTCTTGAATGTCAGTAAGTGTCCTAACTTTTCCTTAGCTAAGTAGCAGGCTGATTGTGTTCCAGCAATCTTTTTGTGTGTGTGTGATACTGCAAATGTATTAGCAGCAGCATAGGAAGGTATTCTGAGGACAAAGAGAATGCTTTTCTGTGTCCTAGAAATTTGAAACTTTCCGGGAAGTCTGTGTTTAGGACAGAATATACTGATCCCATTGGAAGTGTGCATCTCAAATTATGACCTACAACTCTTTTCTTAAAAGCACAGGCCATATTAGCCAACCAATGTAAATGTTCTTGAAAAATAACATTCTGATAAACTAATAGAAATATGTTTGCATTGCCTTATCACTATTTTTCATATGAGTATTTGCAAACTGAAATATAAAGTGGGTAGGTCTTAGAAACAAATAATTTTGTAGGACAATGTGGGAAAAGATCACATTCTTTGAGGCTGTGCTTATTGGCACCCCAGGTATCATTGCATCTAACAGTCAAAACACTTCAATTCCCTCCCCAATAAGCCAACTATGTTAATTCCCAAACATAACATTTTTTAAAACTGCATTTTTGATCCAATTTGCACAGGGCTTAAGATCAGTTATACCTCTGTATGAGCCACAAGTGCAGGTGTCAACCAACTTGAGGGAATATTCTTGAAGTTCAACCAAAACCCAAGTGAATATTTCACAACATCTGGGACCAGGATTTTTAAAATGCTTAGGGTGTGTGTGTGTGTGTGAGAGAGAGAGAAACAACATTTATGGTGCATTCCCCAGGCAACAGGATGGATCTGAGCTAAGTTTGGAACTCTAGGTTGGCTGATAGGATGATCTACTTATAGAAAACGTGCAGGACAGAGTTCCTGCTCTGCTAGGTATAAAGGATTAGAGAAAATATTGGGGGGGGGGATTCTTATGGCCACTATGTTCACCTGATATAAATGAGAGCCATACCTTTCAATATTAATAAAATTGCTTTAAAAAAAAAACTCTGAAAGGGGAGGGGGGAAAAGTTCCGTGAGCTTGCTGCAATTTGCACTCCCCCTTGACGCGGCAGCAGACTCCCCTTCTCCGGCCTGGCAGAACGGCGCCAAGTCTCCTCCCAGACGGCTCCTCAAGCCAGCGGCGTTTTCCACGCGCGCATCCAACCTCTCCGGCGACGTCGGCTCCTTTTAAAGCAGCGTTTCCCTCCTCAATTGTTCTCCGCGCTTTTGCCAGGCAGGGATTCCAATTCCCGGTTCTTCCCGCGCGCCAGGACCCTCCTTCCCTCCCCACTTCGGCCGCGCCGTCCCGATCCGTTGCGCGTGTTTCGCTCGCTGGACTTTCCGCGCCTTGTGAGGAAGCAATGATGAAAGCCCTTCTGTGGCCTTTGGCGCACAGCGACTGGTGGCCATGCCTCTTCTTGCTCCTGCTCCCGGGAGCTTCGGCTCAAGCCTTCGGGCGACGTTACGAAGACCGGGCTTGCCCTGACCTCTGCGACCGCGCGCGGTGCCCGGAGGTGCCCGCCGAATGCGCGGGAAGTGGGCAGACGCTCGATTCCTGCGGCTGCTGCCCCGTGTGTGCCGCGCAAGAGGGCGAGTCTTGCGGAGGGTCGCCGTACGGGGAGCCGTCCTGTGCCGAAGGGCTGTTATGTGTGCTCTCGCCCGGGGGACCCGGAGTGGCGGCTTCGGCCACGGTGCGCAGGCGAGCCAAAGCCGGCCACTGTGTGTGTGCTGGGAACCAGCCGGTGTGTGGCAGCGATGGAAGGAGCTACAGCAACTTGTGCCAGCTGCGGACCGCTAGCCAGCGCTCCGAAAGCCAGGATCAACCGCCCGTCATCGCCATTCAGAGGGGCGCCTGCGGCCAGGGTAAGAGTTTGCTCGGGAAGACGGCGGGGCGAGGGAGGGCGCGCATCTCTCAACTTTCCCCTGCTAATTCCTCGCGTCGGCTCTCGAAATACGTTGAAATGACACATCCATAAATATTGTGGTGGAGAATATTGGAGCCCAACACATTGGAGAGGATGTAGGATAGCCAAAGTAAATTGCTTTTTTTCCACCTTCCCCCAAATCTGACTCCCGTCCTGCGCGATGCCTGACGCTGCGTTAAATTTGAATTCTTCTCTCTCCGTCGCTTTTTTTTTTTGTGAATAGTCTAAAACGTTGTTACGGTGCTAACTTATTTAAAAAACTTAATTTAGCTTCTTTCTTCTTAACTGAAGAAGGGAGGGGGAAGATTTGGGCTGGGCTTGAAATCCTCTTTTCCTAGGTGGAGCTAAAATAAATATTATTTTGCATATTTAAATGATAACAAAACGGCTACTTTGTCCAGGAGAATTTACACTTTTGGTTTCCAAGATATGATAATAGTTGTGTCCATGACCTTCTTGAAAGGAAAAAAATGTAGATAGTTGGGTATGCAGCATGAGTCAGTAATGCTGGCTTGGATCATGGAAGGGACAGATGGAGGACATCTGTATGAAAAAAAAAGTCTGTTCCAAGGAAAGAAGATAACAAGTGAGGCAAGATATAATCGAGAAAGGTCAGTGAAAGAAACATCACAGCTTGGAAAGAGGATTCAGTTTTGTTACGTGAAAATAGAAGAGTTGGACCATCCTTTAAACGAGCTTATATGCTAGGCAAATGTCTGGCTTTTAATCCAACTGAGTGTGAAGAGAAATATATTTTCTTGATTTGATCATTTTGAAATCAATAGAATAGATTCTTCCCATTTTACACAGGTACAATATAAACTATGTTATAGGAACCCTTGTTGAACTTTTTTTCATGTTGGAGAACATTATTTTGGTCCACGCAGATGTGATTTTTACTTTTATTTTTAATATATGTTTTGGACTTACGGGATAGCCATAGTGGAAGAGAGTGGTATAACAAATCCAAATAAATAAATAAGATTATATTAGTACTATATAATTTAGATATATCTTATAAGTGTTATTTTTAGCCCAATTTTTTTAATCCCAGAATAGGTTTATAAATAATCAGTGTGTTTTAAAGTGTTTTACTGTGACTCTTCTTAGGTTGATTTATTTTGTAATGCTGTAGGCTATTTCAGGATTACTATTAATGGAAGAATAAGCTAAATAAATAAACAAACGTCTACTGAGAAGTCCAGATGTGTTCTCTGGGTCTTAACTCCTGAAAAGTATGTATAAAATTACACCCCTAGTTCAGTGTTATGTTGTATTTTGTATGGCTCAAAAGTCATCATAGGTTAGAATCCATGATGATCATACATATCAAGTTTTAAAGACCAAAACAACCTTGGTGGATAACCATGAGTATTGGCAGCCAAACAGCTGCTTAACCTTTTTCATATATTTAACTTTCTAACTACAAATGAGTCATTTTTCTGTTTGCATAGAGAAATCATGGCTATAAATACTCTTTTTCTAGGGATGGAATTTGCATGGGTGTGCATTTTAACAGAACAACGGGCAGCTGGAAGGAGAGGGGTTAAGCAGTTATTGCTCCTTTAGTTATACTTGCAGGAACCTGTGGTTGCTTTTCATAAAAAAGTTGGAAGACTTTTGTTTACCTGGGTAAAACATCTGGTTTGGCTCTTACAAAAAATTTCCTTGAGATAAATATTATCTTTGATGAGACTATGACTGAAAAAACAAGAGTTTTGCCCTTATTAGTTTTTTACCTGCTGAGACCACAATCCAGTAACATTAACTTATAAATCCCAGCAACAGAGGATTTTTTTAAAGCTGGATCAAGCTAATACATTCAGTCCAATGGACAATTGTAAGCACAGGGTCACAGTAGATATGGTGGGCAGATTGGAGGGGAAGTTCAATCCTTTTCCTATGTTTTTCCATTGAAAATATAATTTTCCAGTCTTTTTGATGTCTCTATTATGCTTATGTAAATCTCATGAAGGAGAAAAATAATAATAAAATAATATAGCTTGGAATGGAAAACCGTAACAGGGAGAAAGTTCATATGTGGTCCTTGCATTTCAAACCATCCAATTCTCTCTATTTTATAGGTAATTGGTAGGGTCCAACTAGGCTTGTTTACTTTCCTGCATAGTTGAAACCTGATTTCATATACATTCTTAGACTATCCAGTAATATATGCAATCTTCTTTTTATAGACTTTAAAAATTTAAGTCTCAAATTCTAGCCTTTAATCACTGTAGCCTAGAATTGAACTGTGTACTCTAAATATGAGTTTATGTGACTCCCTCTTACACTCGTGTAGCTTTAGTATTATTAATATGCATTTGTTTATTACTAAATGTTCTTGACTCTAGCAATTTATGGCAAATTAAAGGAAAATGTAACCCTGAGTTCAACAGTAGATTTAGAGTTTGCTATATAGTTATAACAGATAGGTGGATCATTTCTTAGCAACGCTATCATTGTTTTATCAAATTGTAATCCATTTAGCATGATACATTTTGTCACAAGATGGTTGAAAATTCAACTTTAATTTTAAAAAATGCTAAGTGCTTGTAAAAGATTCTGAGAAATGGCAGCAAGAAACAATGTGATGCACTGTCCAAAGGAGACCTGAATTCTCATCCTCCTTAGCCACAAAATTGTGTGGATGGTCTTAGAGTTAATACTTTTCTTAATACTCACTAATTCCTTAATACTCATTCGTCTTAACCCCAACCTTAACCCTATTCAATTTAATAATGATGTATAGAAATTTACAGTTAATCCCCAGAGCTTTTTTTTATGAAGGCGATAATGAAAGAATCCCTGTCTGCTCAGGAATTGCATTCCAGAAGAAGCAATCTTCTCCTTGTTCTGCTTATCCAGCATGTTCTACTATCCAGCACACCTTCCATGGCTGACCAATGGTGGATCCTCTCATCCACTACTGAGTTTCTTGTTTCTGGAGGCCTCATTTTATTGTCCTTCATTGCACTCACCAGAATCTGCCTTTCTAGCTAGCATTTTCAGCTATGGTGCTTCTCCACAACTTTAGAGAGCATCAGTCCATCATAAGACCCCATTGGAAGTTGACATTGCAAATTATATCCCAAAATGTGCTCTTACAGGTATGTTGGTCCCCACATAATTCACACAATTTTTATTTGCTGAAAACCCTAAGCCCTTGTATTTCTTCTTTGGTTTTCTTCTGTCTCTTTTCAACATGTCACCAGGCATCAGGAAAGAAACCACTCAAACCACTCATCAGGAATGAGTTTTACTTAACTAACTTCCCACAGACCATTGGGATTTCTTTTTAGCTAAATATTTGAGATATATATTTAAAGAAACCAGCAAAGAGGCAGAAATACAAGCCCACTATAACATTTTTGGGTCTTTTTTTGCATATTAGAGTGAGAAAACTAGAGCTGCTGCATCTATGTAAATTAAGTTCTGGGTTTGGACTTAAATATTTATGATATTAACGAAACAGAAAATGAAGCTTTTTTTTTTTTGGCCTTCTCTTTAAAAATCAGTATTGTTTAGAAATTTCCCTTGAAGGTAGGAGAATTGAACAAAAAAAGTAGGTAGAAAGCTGACAATAGGATTGTTGATAGAAATCCTCCCTTTCCTTATAGAATATATTATGTATTACTTTCAAAAGTTGATTTCTATTAGCCATAAAATTTTCAATATTTTTCAAATTTTCCAATGTGTTGCTAATTTTTTTCTCTTGTCCTTACCAGCTACGATGCAAATTATGGTACTTGATGAAGTTGATCAGAATGATATTTTTGAAATAAATGTTTGACCCAGTTATCCAATTCCTAGATGATCAGGTTTCCATACTTTTTATTTTTCCTGGACTATTTTGCTCCTTTGATTGGAAAGTGTATGTTTTGGCTATCTGCTAATTAGGAACGTTTGGAGAATATAGGAGTGCATTTCCTTTGGCTAGTGCTTTGTCTGCATGTCAGTATGAAAAGGCTGGAAAAACAGATCTCATCCTGATGCAGCAAAAATAACTGCAGAAAAATTGGTTTAGAGTTATTAACTCTATTGAAGACTTTGCTAAACCAAAGGTTGAGTCAGGGTTTAAAACAGAATGTAAGGGCTGTAATATAGTAATATATAATTATCTAGTCCACAGGTGTCAAACCTGCTGTGTCACGTCACGTGATGTATCACATCACGTGATGTAGTGCAACGTTGTTTCCCTTTGTAGAGCTGGGATGAGCATGTGACGCATCTGGCCCGCAGGCCACCAGTTTGACACTCCTGATTTTTAATTTAGTCAAATCACTTGCCCAATATAAGAATCCATTTATACAGTATTTTTGACTATGTCTGTTCAGTCTCTTTCAATATTCCCAGCAAAGGAGAATCTGCATAGCACCTCTGTCTGATTCTGGAATGGGTACACTGCATTCCTGGTCTGTCAAAAGCAGGTTGTTTTGACAAAACATTCTTGATAAATCATGAATATGACATGGCTCTTGTGATGCAATGTATTGTACAGTTTTGTAAATACTCAGAAACTTTAATTGTCTCTTCTAGCATTACATCTATTGTTATAATATTTGCCTTTCTCTAGTTTCTTGGCACTATACTTACCTTGTATTATTTCTAAAAGAACACAGATATTTGGCTTTGAGATGACATCCTGCATGTGATTGATCTGGTCTTGGGGATGTGAACTGATTTATGTAGTTCGCTATTTTTTTTTAAATTTGCCATTTCCTTTTTGTGTCACTTCTACCTAGCTATATTGGATCAGAGTTCCCCTTGGGAGAGAAATCTGAAGCCAATTATTAGTTGAAGAGGTCAACCTTCTCCATGTCATCCTACTGTCTCTTCCAAGCAGTCTTTCCTATTTTGTTCTCTTATACTTTTCTGATTTTTCTCTATCTTATTATTGAAACACTCTCCAAATCTTTTCGTTGGTTTTATCTTCTCCCTTGCAAGCCTTGTAAGCCTTTTTGACTTTTAATACCTTTTTGCTGCAATATGTTCTTGCCTATCTTGTTTTCATTTTTATACATCTTTCTTTTAACTGTTTGTCTTCCACTCAATTATGTCTGATTCTTGAAGATTTCCAGGAAATACCCCTGCAGTTTTCTTGCAATTATATCCTTCCTTGGGTTGAGGTCATACAGTGGCCTAAGGTCATACAGCTGGCTTTGCAGCTACTGTAAGGCAGGACTAGAACTCCCAGTCTCCCAGGCTACTTAACTATTACAAAAAATGGAATCTCTTACCTGAGTTAAAATATCTTTTCATCTATAATGGTTTCCTGAACTTCTCCTTATTTTTTACTGGAATGGCGTGTAACTACTGTATGCTTTTAAATTTAAAATAGTTTGAGCATAAAGTCTAGCATAAATAATTTTATTCCTCTTAAAATGTAGAATGGTGGGATGATAAGCTCAATATGTTAACATACAATTTTTAGTCAAATTTATGTATTCTAGCTGAGTATTCACAGTATCCTATTTGTTTTGACTAATCTTGTTTGAATGTATTAGGCAGATATCTAGATTAGGAGGTAAATTGTTTCTGGAACTACAATACATATTTTTCAAGTCTTGATATGTCTAACCAGACCTCTGACCAATCTTCAGTAATCAGCTGATAAACCTGTCTGAACTATAAATCATAGGAAAACAATGAAAATCTTAGCACCATTATATTTTAATGTTGCTACAACTGTAATGTCAATACTAATACCACTGATATATAAAAAAGTAAACTGAACTTTGGCAAGCCATCAGTGAAACAATGTTCAGAATGACTAGGTATTACTCTTGTATTATAATTCATTTTACAAGCTAGATTATTTATGGTATCATAAAGTTAAAAAGGATGTAGGCCAACTTCTTACCCAAGACAGGAATCCTGAAACAAATGCCCAACCTTTGCTTGAAAGCCTTCGTTGATGGAGTGCCCACCAGTCCATTGCAGGTCTCATGGACAGGAGATTTTGGGTACAATTTGCAATTTTCTTATTCTACTCAATTGAACTAAGAACAACTAACAGTTGTTAGCCAATTAGAGTTCATACATTTCTTCGGCAAAGTGGTAAAGAAAGATGCAATAGCCAGATAAACTGGTGGCAAGGTGTTTGTTGGTGAAAAGAGGCAAAAATTGCATAATACAGTTCCATTTCTTATTTTATACAAGCCAGAAAATTAAGTGTAATTTATTGATTTATACAGAAAAATAGATTTGTTAGCCATTTTGCTAACATTTGAAAAGCCATTTCAAATTATCCTTGATTAGGATGAACTACCATTTTTGTTCCTAAAAGAAAAACTAACTCCATAGGGATTGTGATATATTTTCCAATCTATATATATAAAAGTGAAATACCACTCGCACAGCATCATGAAATTTCCAGAACCGTAAAGCCTACAAACTTGAAATTTGGCATGTATGTTCCTCTTGGCTTCTAGGTGCTTGTTAACAAAGGATTTTTCAAAATGACCATAAGATCATTAATATTTCTTAACATAGTAATTAACACGTTCCGATTCTAAGAAGTTCTATTCTCCCTCCCCACCTGAAAATAACTCTGTTCCAACTGCCAGTTGCCTCACATTCTGTTACCTTAGAAACTCCACAGCCACTTGTACCACTCAGGTGACCCAAGGACACAGACAAACTTCCATGTTGCCTCAACAACTCTCTAAAACGATGCAAACCACACTTCCAAACAGGAAGCTACTTTGGCATCAAAGGTTGTAGTATTTTTACTACCCACTATCCATTCAGAGCTGAAGAAGCTCCTTAGATGAGAAGCAAAACATCTTCACAGAAAAACCAGAAAGTCCAGTTGTCTCCTGAAAAAAGGCACCTTTGGGACAACAGTTGGAGGATTGTATTTTACAACACTTTTGCTGAATAGATAGATAGATGGATGGATAGATGGATAGGAGAAAGGAAAGGAGGAAGAGAAGGGAAAGAAGGAAGGGAAAGGAGGAAGGAAGGAAAGAAAAGGAAAAGATGAAAGAAGGAAAGGAAGCCCATATGTGTTTCAATTATTGACCACCACTGAGCCAACGGATTGTGAACCAAATTTTTCCTGCAAAACCCGATCACATAGTTGTGTTGCAAAGCATGAGTATCCAGCTAGTCATATTATAAGCATTGAGGGGATAAAATATAAAATCAACATGATAAAATATTATTATAATTTTGATTCTGCCTTGGTGATAAGAGTACTTGGTGCTAAATGCTTTTGGCAGCAATGTCATTGATGCAATTAAAAGTTAAGGTAGAAAAAAATCCACTAACAAATTTGGGACAATCATAACTTACTTGTTTTTTTAAATAAAATTAATAACATTTTGAATTGAACTTGTTCCTGTGAAGATAAAATCAAATAAACATGATCAACATCCTGGAACAATTTCTTAAGATTTTTTCTATGGTTAATGTAATAACATAGATGCACAAAATAGAACTTTGGAGCCAAATGAAGACTTATTTTTACCCTTGAGACTGGTTATTAAGACAGACCCTCAGTGATGAGCCACAAAGAGAATTATACTATTGTTCCTCCTTTTCCCTCTCTTATTTTGGTGCATTTTTAACTCTACACTTAATTAATGATGAGCTGGTTGCTAATGATGCTAAAATGTTTTAGAGGGCAAATTGCAATGTATAAATTATATATGGGAATGTCATCAGAGAGTGCAAGACTAGATTCTGTTCCACAAAATGCGGATTGAAGACAGTTCTAACCACTCAAACA
Organism: Bungarus multicinctus; assembly: GCA_023653725.1. NCBI lineage: Eukaryota > Metazoa > Chordata > Lepidosauria > Squamata > Elapidae > Bungarus > Bungarus multicinctus. The sequence goes on from CM042844.1 coordinate 63,145,845, forward strand.
GGATAGGAGCTTGAATAGGCATTTGGCTTATTGAAAAATCAATTTGCCTTGAACAACAAAATGCAAATAAGGTCTTAAATACATCTGTGATTGTACATTGTTATCAGAATAATAGAGTAATAATTACTGAAGTACACAAGTTGCTAAAAACTGAGAGTCCTTTGCTTTTTGTCCTTTCACATAGTCTTGGGGGCAGGTAGGTCAGTATTCTTTGATCAGATGGAAAATTTTAAAAAGTTCAATTTTATAACATGTAACTAACGTTACACAGAGTGATTGATTCCCCCCTCCCCCCCCCCAATAGTCATGATGGCAGTTTAGGGGAAAAAACATGAGGTAGAAATAAGCTTCAAATTTGCTTGTTAGTAATGTGTGGCCAATATTTTGGAAAATGATGGTTCGAACTAGGAGTTCCAAACGTTGAGGAATTGTGATGATACTACAGATGATAAATAAATTTGTGTAACATCTACAGTGACCAAAAATAATGGTTTTGTGGGGGAGGGGATTATGATTGGGCAAGAAGTAATTATATAATTTATATGTTATAAATTACATGTTCATCTTACATTGAAGTATTGTAAGTTCTTGGATTTTGCATGCTGTAACTTTCCACTAATATTTGTGCAGGCAAAGTGGTGGTGCTTGGATTAAGCTTTGCCAGGGGCTGTCATTCTGCTTCTGCAGTACTGAACTTATTTTTTTAATAATTGCATTGCCTCCTAAATTGCAGGTGGTTTCAACTCACAGCTTGAAAACTTCTGTTCAAAGTAATAAAATATTGTAAAATTAGTTTGCTAGAATCTATTGCTTTGAAATTTGACCTTCTACAATTAACAAAGTTTAATTTATATTTAATTTATAAGAATTCAATTTGCCATTACATTCGTAGCATTTTGCGAGTCATTTTGTTTAATGATGTTGATTAAAACATCAGGCTAGAAACCAAAATATTGTGGGTTCTTATGTTGCCTTAGCCAGTGAACTTGCTGAGTGAACTTGGATTAGTGACTTTCTTTCAACTCTAGGAAGGAGGCAATGACAAACCACTTCTGAAAAACTTTGCCAAGTAAACTGCAGGGTCTTGTCCAAGCAGTTCCAAGAATCAGACATGAATGAATGGAAGGAAAAAAAATTAATATTTGAGGTATTTAGAACAGCAGACTTTTTATTCATTGAAAATTCCCAAAGACAACTGGTTCTTTATATCCACAACAAGAATGTCTAATGTGTTGATTATTAAGGCTTATCAATTGCCCACTTACTGAATTGAATGGTTGCATCCTGTTTTCTAAGAGATAAATGTCAAAAATTTAAATAAAGCCTGAAAAAAATATAAATAAATACCAAATAATAAAGCACCATTTTGTTATACTATTTAAGGGATTTGTTGCTTTAATACCATGTTTTATATTATTCAGACACTTATAATGATCAAATCAGTTTGTACTGATTATGTATTCATTTTAATTGATAGATACAAATAAATATTTCTATTAAAAGTGGTCTAAATAAAGAGCTAATTTTTACTCATTTCAGATGACTGGCTCAAATGAAACAGTAAACTATGATTTGATTTTCTGTAGGTGGCTTTTCCACCTTTTTTTCCAGTTTCTAAAACCCGTGTTTTGAACCTGTGAACAAAGCAACTTATTACATTGTGATTGGTATATCACAGGGGCTCTCAAACTTTGTGGTAGAGTTAACTGCTGATTGCTCTGACAGAATGAGAGCACTGTTCAAACTTGTTCCTAGTTTCCTGGGAAAACCTACAGAAGCCAAACTTAAAGTGTGTTTTGACAATGCTCTCCAGTCAGGTCTGACTCTCAGCCTGGTTGCTCATGATGTTTTGGAAGAGTCACAAGCCACAGTTTGAGAGTTTATGGGGGTTCCCCTCCCCCCCAAAATAAAAGACTCTTTGATTCATTGATTTTTAGTGGTTTAACAATACATTTTAGTGATTTAGAAAGGGTTAAGCGATTGTACGCAGGCTGCATCTTGCCTTTATAGCTCAATAATCAATAATTTCATATGAGAGCTTTATTTTTTGGGGAGGAAGCATAACTTGTATTTAAAGACACACAGTACCTAATTGTTATCTGAATTGCTATCTACCTCTAAATTTAGAGTCCTTCAAGTTCTCAAATGAAAAACATTTAATAACAGTTCACTTAATTGTGTCTTCAAAACTTTGAAGTTTATTGAGCCACTACATTGACCAACTTACAAAGACTTTTTTCATTGTGACCTTCCCAACTGACTGTTAGGTTGATCCCATTTATCCTGGTTTCTCTTAATCATAGAGCTGGGATAGCTTTTCTGATGTCACTGAAGTAGACCTCCCAGAAGCCTAGAATCCACACATCATTTCCACTTCTTTGATAAAGTATGGATAATATTTAAGCGTATCTTTGAATATGCTCAAATATGCTTTGAACATGATTTCTGAAGACTATATGTTTCATATTAAGCATCTAAATAAAGTCTCAGAAACATGTTTGGTTTCAAAGTCATTTTTCATCATGCAATGAATATATGTCAGCCCTAGGTTATTTAGTCTTTTGGCTCTAGACTATCTGATTTATTTATTCTTTACTGTCTCATTAGAAAGCTTTCTTCTTGGTTGATTCTGAAGATCAGTAAATGTTTTTAAAATACTTCTATTGATGTAACTTCCTGGTAGTTTTATCATTAGTACTTTGGAGGAAACTAGAAAACATGTGGTTACATTCTACTGAGAATGGCTTCTAGAAATACAGTATTATATTGCCTACACCTATCTCTAGACTTCCTTTCTTTAGTGAGAAACAGCTTATTTCTAGTTGATAATGTGATCCTTCACAACATTATCACCTAGAAATAAGTTGCAATATTTGTCACTAAAGCAGTTTGGCAATACTGAAGTCTAAAAAATGGACATTTGTTTGTATAATCATGAAAATAGTTGGCTATTTCATACATCATAGACTGTGGTTTACAATTTAGCAAGGAGATGGTTTCCTGTGGAACCAACATTATGACTTCATCTTCTATTTTGTAAAAAATTAAATGTTTAAAAAGAACCAGTCTAACCAGAAATGAGACTAGAAACTCTGAATTTCTGATTCAGATTCTGATACTATCTCATCCATTAAAATTTCTTAAGTGGAATTGTAGAATAGGAGGAAAATATGTATATATGAAGTGAACAAGTTGTAAGAGAAGATCAGATGGCTAAGAAATACTGAAATAAGAAGAGAACATCAGAATGATAAAGATTTAAAAAGAATACTTTCAGGACATTGCAGTCTGAAGTCGTGTATTTTTTTTAAAGGTGGGGGAGTTCTTAATTTACTTTAATAATGGTGGCTCAGGAATACTTTCTATAAGCATAATTTATTTCCTCAGAAGTTACCTTTCCAACAGAATCAAATTAATTCATAAATTCTATTTGCCTACCATATTCAAACAGAGCTATAAATTTTACTTTTAAAGTTATTGGCATAACTAATTTAGATTGTTTTATATAAGTTAACATGCCACTTCATTCTTGTTGAGAACCATATCAGTAAACTTAATCTGAATAAGCATAGTTTGAATCATTATATAATTATGTTCCTATCAGCTTTCCCTGTATCTTTATGGCCTTGCTGAATCATTGTTTGCATTTAAATAATTGTATTTTTTGAATTTTTAAAATCCACTGTTTTCTTGAAAAATGTAATGCAGAACAATATATTTTAAAAGCAAACAGCAGAAAAGGGACAGCAACCTAATCCTGGCAGCATCTCAATTTGGCAATCTCAAATAGAATATATGGTTTGTCTCATTCAGCTTCAGAACTTTTAAACTTTTCATTGTGGATGCAAGAGAAAATTGCCTTATCTTTATAATCAAATGATTCATGTACTATAGCAATTATAAAATTTCCTCTTTAGTTGTAATGTCTAGTATCCAGAAAAACCTACAATTTTATGAGGTACATAGGTACATATAGAAATTAATAAAAACAGTTTATGTATCCACAATGAAACAGTTCTTCATTATTATTGAAGCAAAAAATTAAATCCAACTGATATTTAAAGTGATGGAGTAATGTGTAACCCAAGTTTCCTTGCATTTATTATAGCAATTTGTGTTCTGGCAACAAAGAGTATGTGATATTTGTAAATGTCTTAAATAGTTGTGGTCTAGTTTTAGAGATTTCACTCTAACTGGTAATCTAGACCAGGGGTATCAAACTCAGTTTCATTGACAACCGTATCAGAACTATGGTTGACCTTGGCCGACTGGGTGGGTGTGGCCCATTGGGTGGCATAGCCACCTTGATACCACTCGCTGGGCATGGTCAACTGGGTGGGCGTGGCCAGGTTGATGCCACTCCCCTAATTGCTGGCATGTTTCTTCATTGCATTGGCTAGACCAGGCCGAAGCCACCTGGTCCAATGTTTCCTCTTCACATTGGGTAGACCGGGCCAAAGCAACATGGACCATGCCCTTACATTTACTAGAATGGTCCCATGGGCCGGGTCCGACCACATTGTGGGCTGGATCTGGCTCACGGGCCTTGTTTTTGACACTCCTGATCTAGACCAATCACAGCATGAGTATTGTTGAACTGACTGAAGGACTAGATAATTATCTGATTTATATGAAAATGAAAAATATATATTAATTAAAAATAGCAAGTAATTCAACACATTAGATTTCAAAAGAGGACACTTCTCTAAAATAAGGTAAAAATGGGTAAAAAGGAAGTTGTATGAAAAATTAAGAGAATAAAATTTCTCTGGAATAACTCTCTTTGAGTTATTCAAAACCACAATAAGGGAAGCTTAGTTATAATGTATACCACAAATCAGGAAAGTACCATGAAGAGTTTCAGCAGAGTTTATAATCATAAATAGAATGAAAACAAAAAACAAAAGTGTAATTTAAATAAGAACAAAAGAGAAATACACACATTAAGTAGCCCCAAAGATAAAATAGCAACAATAAAAACTGAACAACTTTTCAAGAATTGTAACACATGCTGCAACTAATCTCCAGAAGGTTGCTGAGTCATTTGCTTTTGCTGCCATGATCAGTTGCTGCCAAGCTGCCTTTGTCAGCCTTTCTCTTTTCTGCTGTTAGTTGGGCTATTCCCCCACCCCCACCCCGATAGCGATACACTGAAGTAATCCTATGCAGGGGATTTTTCCTGATTATATAAAGAGGTTTTCTCTGTATATGTATCAATTGACACCTCTCTAGCGCTCTTATATTTGTGATAAAAAAAGGGCTTGGATTGAATGCAATTAAATGACTGCTCATTTTTGTTATTAGAGACTATTAAATGCTGACATATTTAGGTTAAATTTTCATAGTCAATATTACTGTTTCATTTGATTTGTAATGATGGTGGAGGGAATCTGTAACAATTATTAGGAAGTCAGGATCCTGACAGTTAACATTTACTGACCATCTTATATAAGAGGCCCGTAATATATCTGTATCTAATATAAACCTAAATAAGGAAATGTCAAATAGGAAATCCGTCTCAAGTTCAAAACTAGGTTCATATGATTGCCATCTGCACAGTTCACAGTAGTAAATATTTAAGTTTCTACAAAGCTGAATCCTCCAATTGTACATAACTGATTATACTTGTATTTGTGATTATATTTGTATTTGTACACTTGATTTGTACTTATATTTAAATGTTTCATACATACACATACATAAACTTACACACAAATGCCTGCTAGTTTAAATATATGTGTCTCCTATATCAGCGGTCACCAACTGGTGGGCTACGGCCCACTGGTGGACTGAGAAAATTTTGGTAGACCACAGAGAAATCTCACTCCCAGAGCACCCCCCCAAAGCAATTAATCCAAGGCTACGCAGAAACAGTGACATATGATGCTGTGCCAGGAGATTTAGATTATCTAGGAAGCAGGAAATGGTTGGATTTCTTGCTTTCTAGTTAGTCTTTAGATCTTCAGCTCTGCTTTTAAGCATAGCTGAAGCCTCCCTTAGGACTGAAGGTTCTATTATTCAGTGCAGACTTGTAGCAAGCAAATTTGAGAGACTGAGTTAGCCGATGGCAGATAGATCACTGAATAATTCTGTGAGCAACTCAATCTGCCTGCCTGCTTTGCCTGATTTTGGGTAAAAGTTGCTCTTTTTTAAAATAAAAAATTCAATATTTACATACATGCTGTGTTGTGAGTTAATTTTGTGAGTTTGCTTGCTAGCCAATTTTATGAGTTTGCTTGCAAGCAAATTTTATGTGACAGACTGAGCTAGCCAATGGCAGATAGATAGCTTTCTGAATGAATCTGTGATTCTGTGAGCAACTCAATCTGCTTTGCCTGATTTTGGGTTAAAGTTGCTCTTTTTTAATTAAAAAAAATCAATATTTACATACATGGTATGAGTTAATTTTGTGAGTTTACTTGCAAGCAAATTTTATGTGACAGACTGAGCTAGCCAATGGCAGATAGATAGATCTCTGAATGAATCTGTGATTCTGTGGGCAACTCAATCTGCCTGCCTGCTTTGCCTGATTTTGGGTAAAAGTTGCTCTTTTCTTTTATAAAAAAAATCAATATTTATAATATTTACATACAAGCCATGCCCAGCCAGTCACATAATTACCAAGCCACACCCACAAATTAGGCTGTGCCCACAGAACCGGTTAGTGGTCCCTGGGATTTAAAATTATGAATTTAGTGGTCCCTGAGGTCCAAAAGGTTGGCGACCCCTGTCCTATATAACATTGAACTTAAAGCTTTAATATCCAAAGATAAGTAGACAATTTGCTTCTAAAACATCAATAGTAAATTTTGATTTATTATAGTCTATCTTTTTTCTATTACCAATACTCTGTAATTTTTTCTCTTATTTTTTTTCCAGCTTCCAAACTTATCTGTGAGGAAACTAAGAAATGTATGTTTAGGTAGAATTAATCAGCCAGACAGTTCTGACAAAAACAATGTGTAGAAACAAATATATTATTTTATAAGAAGTCTGTCATAAATAGAAAAGTTGAAACCATAACCATTAAACTATCCTCGGTTTGTTCCTGAACTTCTGTCTCTGAATCCTCCTCATATACAGTACTTGGCAGCCCTTCTGACAACAATTCAGAATATCAGGTATCTTCTTGACAGGGTCATCAATTATGACTTCACATTTTTGAGATTGCTCTGAAGATCTATGAAGAGGGATGTTATGTCTATCAAACTGATGTCCATGAAATGAAGAAGAGGTAGAGAAAGTACTTGAAACATGATTCTAGTGGCTCTAATGGAATGCTGCCACCTGGAGTAGGTGACTTGGAGGTTCCTCAATATTATAGTTAGAGCAGGAGTGTTCAATCTTGGCAACTTTAAGATTGTGGACTTCAACTCCAAAATTCTCTAGCCGGCATGAGGAAGTCTGCAAGTCTTAAAGTTACCAAGGTTGGACACCTTTGCAGTAGAGTGTTTCTGCAGTTAAACACAGGTATGGTGCCCCTTAGATTTTGATAAGACTGTTATTTGCTAGCTCTTCAGCACTGAAGAGTAGACATTGTGCTACAAGTATTCCTTGACACATGACCACACTTGAGCCCAAAATTTCTGTTGCTAAGCAAGACATTTGTTAAATGAGCTGTGCCTCATTTTACAACCTTTCTTGCCACAGTTATTCAGTGAATCACTGAAGTTAAATTAGTAAAATGGTTGTTAAGTGAATCTGACTGCCCCATTGACTTGTAGACTTCTTCATGCTAGTCAGAAGGTCACAAAAAGTGATCATATGACCCTGAGGCAGGACACTGCAAAAGTGATAAATATGAGTCACTTGCCAAGCATCTGAATTTTGATCACATGACCATGGGGATGCTTCAACAGTCGTAATGCGAAAAATGGTTATAAAGTCACTTTTTTCAGTGCCATCATAACTTTGAACAGTCACTAAACAAACTGCTGTAAGTCGAGGACTCCCTGTATTGTGTTGATTATTGTTTGGCTAATCTCCTAAATGGGTATTAGATTCTTATGCAAATATCCTTTATGTGAAATGAGAGACATTGTTCTATTGCATTCAGAATCTGGCAGCTGTGCTTAATTTGATTGGGATTTACTGGCAGGAGAACCCACCAATCGTGAATATTTTAAATAATTTTTGTGCGTTCCAATAAAGGACAAATAGCAAAAGAATGAAGCTTTCATTATCAGAACATTCTGCTCTTCCTCTATATGCTGCTAAGAATGCTGGCCTTGTAGAAGTTTGATAAGTTTTCTTTTTCCTTGGCTGTCTTTTGCATGTTGACATTTTTTGTTAATTATCTTGTACAGCAGCTGTGACTGAACTTTTATGCCTAGATACTGGTCCTTTGGAATATTATGAAAATAAAACAAAAAGGATTTGATTACTGACATTACTTGGATGCTTGCACAGAACATCACCAACATTAATACCATCAAAGTGGTATCCATAGTACACAAAATTATCTTCTACAATGTCCTACCAATCAATAACTACTTCAGCTTCAACCACAACAATACAAGAACGCACAACAGATATAAATTCAATGTAAACCACTCCAAACTTGATTGCAGAAAGTACGACTTCAGCAACAGAGTGGTCAATGCCTGGAATGCATTACCTGATTCTGTTGTTACAACTTCTAACCCCCACTCCTTTAACCTCAAACTATCCACTATTGACCTCACCCCTTTCCTAAGATGTCTGTAAGGGGCATGCATAAGTGCATCATCATGCCTACCTATTGTCTGCATTTATTCGTACCTATTTCCTGTATTCTTACTCATGTTTATACTTATACCTATTATCTTGAAAGTGATTGAAAAATCAAAATAAATAAAAATAGGTTTTTGAAAGACTAGGAGGGTTTTTACATGTGCCGACTATGAAGGCATTCAGTCACTACTCGTTAGATTGATAGATTGGATTTGGAAGCACAGTAAGAGGAACAAGGAAATCAGTATAGCTCTAAAGAAGCATCTTTTTCCCCATTCAAGTTATTTTGCATAGGATAAACATTTAATTTATTGAAGCCATTGGATTCCTTTAAGAGATCTAACATGGGGGAGCACATTTGATGTTATCTGTAGTTTTGATGTTATCTGTAATTTTTTCTGCTGTTTCTTTTTTTCAGTTGTAATACTTTTGGGTTTTTTCTTTGATAACTTTCTGCCCTTATGCCAGAAAGAAAACCTTGAAACTGCCTTGTTAGCAGTGTATCAGACTTTATGTGGAAAATCTTTGGAAATCGCTATAGATTTGACAGCAGAATTGCCTGTTTCTGAATGTCTCCAGGTTTCTCATAGTCTCAACATGCAGAGTTTCCTGGGAAATTAAGAAAATACAATAAGCAATTTTGAGCAGCAGAAGAAACAATTAATGTTCCTTGTATCTGCACCAATAAGACATATTGTTTCTTTTCCAATTTCTCTCAAGGGAGAGAGTGGACAGAAATGTAATCACAAATGTCTTGTTAAGAAAGCCAATTTGTGGATTCATATAGGATTGCTAAACATTTCAAAATCAAAACGGATCAGATTGACTGTTTTAAATCTCACCGGAAGCATTTCAAGTTCAAAATGCTTCCAATAAAACGGAAAGAGTGTTAGGTGCTTCATGAAGATAATTTCAAGTTCAAAATATGTATTTTTCATTCAAAACATTATACCTTGCAAACTATACTCATTGTTCAGGAGGAGTATAAGATATTTTAATGTTCCACTAATAAAGAGCTCCTCTGAAACTGAGATGCCTTTGCTGCATATTTCACGAAGTAGCAAAGTCCTGAAAAATGGCCTACATAAAAAATGGCCTCATTATTACTGGGTAGATGGTGAGAATGATGATGATGATGCATGGAGAAGCACTTAATTCATACATAGTGTTTATACAGGTAGTCTTTGACTTATAAATACAGTTGAGACCACAATTTCTGTTATTAAACAAGATGGTTTTATTACAACCTTTTTTGGATGACTGTTAAATGAATCACTGCAGTTGTTAAGTGAATCATGAAATTGTTAAGTGAATCCAACTTATCTCATTGACTTTGCTTGTCAGAAGCTGACTGAAAAGATAGCAAATGGTGATCACATGACTCCAGAATACCACAACTGTCATAAATACGTGCTGGTTGCCAAGTGTTTAAATTTTGATCATGTGACTGTGGGGATGCTGTGACGGTCATAAGCGCGAAGACAATTTGTAAGTCCCTTTTTTCAGTGCCATTCTTGCTAAATGAATGGTTGTTTGGTAGTTTGTTTGGGCAAAATTATGCTTTGAACAGGAACCTAAACTATCCTGTCTGTTATATAGTACTTTCTCATGAATGTTACTACAAATTTTTTAATAATCTTCATACTTCTTCTAATCAACTTCTTGAGAATAAATTTTTTTCCTCCCTTTAAAATAGACAATTTGTAATTTTGTGTGCCTTTCTTTAGGTCATGATGATACTTTATGACAAGTGTTTTTCTCTCTTTCTCTCTAGGTCAGGAAGATCCCAACAGTTTGCGGTATAAATACAATTTTATCGCAGACGTGGTGGAGAAGATAGCACCAGCTGTGGTTCATATAGAATTGTTTCGCAGGTAAGCAAGATATTTAAACTACATTGTTGGTCCTACTGATTATATGGATTTTAAAGATAACACTATTTTGAATTAACATTTTATGATACTCTTAAATACTGTTCACCTTTTGGAAAAATGTACTGATCTGTCTCTATGGAGATTTTCAGTCACCCAGGTCATGGTTATCCCAAAGGTGCTTCTGAACTGAAGAAGCTTCTTGGAAAAATAAAGTCCAATTGCCTTTTTAAAAAGCATCTTTGGGACTTACTGATCTGTGTTTTGAAATGCTGAATATATAAATAATGACAGAAATTGGCAGAATAATATACAAATATCAAAGATTAATATGGATGGTGACATCTTCAGAAATTAATTTACTTTTTGATATTGGCATTGTCTTTTAGATTGCCTTTTACAAAAAGGGAAGTTCCTGCTGCCAGCGGCTCAGGATTCATTGTTTCTGAAGATGGACTGATTGTTACAAATGCTCATGTGGTTACCAATAAGAACAGAGTGAAAGTGGAACTGAAGAATGGTGTGACATATGACGCTAAAATTAAAGATATCGATGAAAAAGCAGATATTGCACTAATAAAAATAGATACTCAGGTGAGTTTATATTAAGCAAAATATTTCAGGTGCATCTATTAAGAATAGCCATATATTCTTGTTAAAAGTAATTCTAAAAAGGCAGTTATTTTCCTATGTATCTGTAGTCATATCCCCTTATTGAAAACCAGGAAATATGTAAATAAATTTAAGAACTAAATATTTAGGCCCTTCTTATCTGTTTTTTTCCCATCTAGAAGAGGAATGATTTAAGATAGAGGCCCCCAACCTTTTGGGTATCATGGACCAGTTCCATGGAGAGAGTTTTTTCCACAGACCAGAAGGCCCATAGTTTCGTGTGCTACCAGCATCTCAAAGATGAGGCTTCACTTGTTTGTGTGGATTGGTTACAGCATGCCACAAACCGCTGCCAGTCCATGAACTGGGGATTGGGGACTCTTGGTTTAAGGAGTTAGAAAATTGCTATCCTGGCATTAATTTATTCTTCCCATTGACGTATTGACTAAAATACAAATCATATATGAGCTAAAATATTTAATTAAAAGTCCCCTCCTCCTTATATTGTATTTTACAAACAAAACAAACAAGTATTATACATCTGATGAACTAAGTAGTTATTATTGTACAGACTTCTAATGGGAAATGCTTGAACAGTAGACCAGTAGACAAGAAGGAAACACAGACAGTAGTCCTCATAGTTATACATTCCTTAGTTTGGATTTGAATACATACTTTCAGAATGCTCTTCAGTCGATATGTCAAAAGGACTTCTGGTAGACCAGGAGATTATTTCTCTGAGACCAAGGCAAGTAGAGCAGTGCATTGTTGCTTTTTAATATGGGGCCATCTAAAATATAAAATATACTTTCTATCCCTACAATGACTGCCCTTTTTGTTCTTCTTTAATGCAAGAGTCCAGTAGGCGTACAGACTGTTCCTATGCAAATATGTCCTAATTCTACAATTTGACCTTGAGAAGCAGAATGCATAATTAAATATATATAATTCACTTGCTTTGAAGATCATATTCTGGCACAGGTTTAAAGTTGCCTGAAGTGTAATATTTGATTTTCTTCTAAACCATTCTGGTTTTCATGTGGCTTGTCATTAAATTCATGCAATTTCAAAGCTTTATAATGCATTGCTGGTGTGCATGTGTATGGTATGCATATGACATTTTAGATACATGGCATAAACTTATTGGACATATATGCAGAAGAATTTTCGTAGGGATATGCAGAGATTGAAATAAAAATTCAGAGAATTTGGTAATAGCTTGATGTTATTCATTATTGTGTGCCCATTCAAAAGGAAACAAACTTATCATCACTGTCCCAAAATAGGCAGAATAATTAGCTTTAATATCTGTTTTACTGGTTTGGACACAGCTTTCATAGATTCTCCTGCTTCAATTATCTAAAGAAGTTGCCTAGGCACTGCTCTAAACTGCTAACTTTTGGGTACAATCATTTGTATTTTATTTGCATTTTCCAGAGGGCATAATAGGGCAGGGTGTCACAAAAAAGAATCTATTGCAGTGAACTAAAATTCATGAGAATAAATTACAGTCTAAGAATAGACCATGATAGAGAAATGTTAATTGTCTTCCTGGCCACTTCAAAAATTTAACCAGTTAATCTATTATCTGCTGTATTTTTGGACAAATAATGTTCCCAGGATTGGTATAGTGGCATCAAAACTTCCTGAACTACTGATTTCAGCCTGGAAATCTAGGTCCTCTTGAATCAGCATTCCGGGAATCCTCCACACAAAATGTGAAATAACCTCTATTGATTCAAGCAAAACAGGGATTAGCAAAGGACTGGATAGTACACCAGCATAATTCCTAATTCGTTCTTGCTATACATCACAAAATACAATTGCTCGATATTAGAGAGGAAAGGTTAGGGCAGGATAAGACAAACATTCTGACCCAGTACGTTTGGAATTTTGAGAGCATGCTGTGGACAAAGTCACTTTTATGGTTATCACAAATCAACTATTTACCAAAAGGCAAATACAATGTATTTTCTACCAACCAAACTTCCCTTTTATATAAAAGTGGTTGTTATTATAGCATTGGCAGCAATTACTCACATTCATTGTCTTATCTGGGGCCTTGAGGCATTCTTGTGAATCAAAGTGGCAAGCTATCGCTGGGGGAGGGGATTTCACCCCACTTCCTTCTGGCCACATATTCATTATAATATATGACCATTCTAGCAAATCCCTGCTGTTCACCAACATTATTCAGATGATAGGAACTTCCTGTAGCTATTTTTACATTTAGCATGAAGGTTTACGGGTGGGAGGTAGGGGGAATCTCACTTGCACATCTATACATATCAGGGTACAGGCAGAAAGCCAATGAAGCTTGACTAGAAAGCTCACATGGAAATGAACATTCTGCTTTCAGTAATGCCTGAATTAAAACCTTTTCCAGCTATGCAAAGATCACGGGATGATAGATACTGTGAAACTGAATTTTGGCAAAAGAGAACAGAGGAAATAAGTTGAGAGACACATTCAGTAGCTGAGTTCAGCAATTTCCTTTTAAGCATTGTTTCCTGGATTATTTCAGGCATTGTTTTTGGAAATAATGTGCTGCAGGAAATTCTTCATTCTAGCTAATACAAACTAAGCTATATATAGACACATTATTATTTTTTAAGGTATTCTTAGTAGGGATATGTGTATTGTATGGTTTTAAAACCTTTTACTTTTATAAGGGGTATATAAATGTTTGGGGCATTGATTGTTCAATAAGAAATTCCTTACAGAGGTCATATATTTTCACTTTTTAATAGAAATATTAGAAAAATAAATATGATTGAAAGGTTATTTCTACATGTAAAAATGAGTTTTCTTACTGTTTTATACTTTTTTAATTTTTTTCTGAAGTTAATATTCTTTTTTTTTAGTGCATTAAAATTATGTGTGATGTGACAGAAATTTGACAAGCTGTATGATTGAAACATTGTCTTTTTATAATTTTCCATAACTGGAATATTTCAATGTTCTCAAATAATTGTTGAATATATTCATTTAACATTTTTTTCTGCAGCATATTTTCCATCATCCTTCAGATAATGAAAATAGGAGGATAGGAAATATCTGGGTCAAAATGCATGAAGACTTGATGTAAGAATCCATGATACTAACATTTCAAAAACAGTTATGTTCTTATAACAGTTTTACTTTAACTGGTGAATAAGAATGGGGTGCTTTACAAAAAGCAGGAAAATATTAACAAAGAACTGAGCTACGGGCTGCGATGGAATGAACTAGTTTCTAATTATTAATTTGTTTTTCCCTTGAAAAAGTCATCAGCATAAATTAGAAACAGATTTCTTTGGACTTTTCATAAAGTTGTGCTGTTGAGATAGTCTGTCCCATGGGCATCAGCGGAGGAAGATAAGGAATCAAATGACAAATGATACCCAATGGAAATTTTTGTACTTGCATCATGATGTCACATGTAACCTTATGTATGTGAAGCTTGCATTATGACATCATAATGAATATTCCATCATTCCGACAATTCTGGGATGCTCCTGTCCATAATATTGGATTTGAATACAGTATGTGTAGAAAGACCAAGGCTCTTTATAAATGCTTACTGAAGAAAGAGAGACTGATTTTTAGAAATCAGTGATACAAGAAAATGAAGGAAGCAGCCAGTGTTCTCTACAAAGCATCAGTCACTCTTAGCAGGAACATAAGAAAGGAAGGCTAATGATTTCTCTAATTCTAGTCATACTAATAACTCTTCAATTCAATATGAAATTATAATTGGTATTTCTTGGTGTATTATCTAATATTTGTCACTGTTCACTTATTTCACAAAGAATCCTAAATGCCTCCTCAGTATTTACCATACTTCATTTTAAGGGAATCCTCACAAGAATCAAAATATTGAGCACAATTCTTTTTACTTTTAACCACATCTAATATTTTTATAAATGGGAATTGTACTTTAATGCAATTTTCATGCTTTGGAGAAACTAGTAAAGCTTTTCCAACGGAAGAGCTGCTGTTTTGGATCACTAAGATTTTTAATAAATGCCTACTGATACATTATATGACTTTATTTTTGTATTTGCATATTGGGCTGTTTGCTTATTGTAGCATAGTTCACAAGGGTCATGGTATTGTGTTATAGTGGTGATTGTGCTGTTGCTATTATATAGAGATAGAGGTGGAATGATGCAAGGATAGCACAGTGTCCCTGTCAGATTTCAAAGTTTAATGAAGATTTTCTGTTTCTCAGCAAAAATTAACTGGATAAAGAGCTGTCACAAATGCAGCTCATATCCTCTGAATCCATTGTGGCTGATTAGAGGCCAAAACAAATGGAACTGAGTAAACCTCCAACACTGAATCTGCTAAGGTAGAAAAAAATGTGCATAGTTTATGAAGCTAAGAAATTCTTACAGTTTACCACCAACTACTTTTTTTATTATTAACTTGGCAACTAATCTGGAAGAAACCTTTTAGACTTAGAAGCTCTGTATATGTCATCCAGAAATATTGCTGGTTTTAGATACCTCACAAGGATTTGTCAACTACTTAACTCATATTTAATCATAAGAAATAATAATAAGAGTTATCTATTTGCATCTTAGAAATTATACAATTTCTAAGAAATTATACTACATATCGGATATTAATACAGTTGAAAAATCCAGAAATATTTCATGAGAAGAATTCTCCAGTTCTCTACTAGTAACAGAATACCTTATGCCACCAGACTTGAAATTTTAGACCTAGACAACCTAGAACTACGCCACCTTCGGTCCAACCCAAGTGTGGTACATAAAATTATCTATTGCAATGTCCTACCCATCAGTGAATATTTCAACCAGAACAATACAAGAGCACACAATAGATACAAACTCAAGGTAAACCACATCAAACTTGATTGTAGGAAATACGACTTCAGCAACAGAGTGGTCAATGTCTGGAATACTCTACCTGACTCTGTGGTTTCTTCCCAAACCCCAAAAACTTTAACCTTAGACTGTATACTATTGACCTCACCCCTTTCCTAAGAGGTCTGTAGGGGGCATGCATAAGTGCACCAACGTGCCTACCGTCCCTGTCCTAATGTTTTTTTTATTCTTACCCATTTCATGTATTCATAACCTTGTTTATACTTGTACCTGTTATCTAATACTCGATTGACAAATAAATACATTTCCCAGAAATATTCAGTACCTTAAAGTGCGGTGCTGTGGATATATTTCCCTGTCTTGGTTTAGTTCAGAGATAGGGAACTATGGCCACTTTATGACTTGTGTACTTCAACTCCCTGAATTTGTGGGAGTTAAAGTCCACAACTCCTAAAAGCACCATAAATCCCCACCCCTGGTTTAGATGAATTGATGAGGATGGGATAATTAGTATCAATAAAAAAAATTTTATATGCTTTCACTTTTATTGATAGCAGGTGGCAGCACCTAGCTGGACATAGAAGCTAAATAAGGCCCAGACTGGATAGTATTTGTATGGGCAACATCCAGGAATACCAGCGTTGTAAGCAAAATATCCCAGAACAAAACTAGTGCCAAACTATTTCTGGTTTGCGGCCAAGAAAACTACATGAACTTGTTTGTAAAGTTACCAGGCACCGAATTCAATTCCAAAGAAGCTTTACTTTTCTGTTCATGTAATTTAGTTAAAGTGTTTTAATCTCGGATATAAATTATTTTCTTTGAAAAGGCATGCTTTACCTATATGTTTAGCTGTTCCGTATCAGTATTTATATACATATATACATACAGTTCAAAGTTAATGTGATTCCTGATAACAATGTTATATGCAGCCAGAGATATACAGATAAGTACAGATATTGTATGAAAGAAAATATTGGCAACTAAATACACAGAAAATAGCTGGGTTTGAATGATTTATTATGAAAAGAAGCCTAAGTAAGCATTTGGTTTACGTGCTCTCTTCTTCTTATGAGGAATTTGGAACCATTAATTTCCTTATTTTTTATTGGAGTATACACTAGAATTATGCAATAATTCTAATGCTGTTATATTTATATGATTTACTGAAATGTATATAAAAGTTTATTTAGACTGGCTTTAAAAAGTTGACTAGTGGCAATAAACCATAGTGAATCTCACTGTTATGACCCAGGGCATGGCACAAAGGCAACACAATCATATAATCAGTAGGAGTCCCTTTATTAGCTCCAATTTTGCCCCCAATGTCCTGGTTACCTTCTGGGCTAGAGAAAAACTCTCCTAGGAACGGCCTTTGACTGCAGAAAATCAAGCCCAAAACATGACCAATAAAAACTGTAACTATACGCCTAATCAAGGCAAGATGAGGTAATTAGTCCAGCAGGGCAAGGGAAGGAATTCCAGACTTGAAGGAACAGCAGAAAGTCAACCCAGTTGGGAGATGCCAGGAACACAGATAACCAACGTCAACACACGATAAACTCACGTTTGTTCCCTGCAGACACCGCACTCAGCTTGAATCTCTTTTAAACTGTCATTCCCAGGTGTGGCTAATGATGGGAATCAGGACCCTTTCCTCCCCCATAAGCCAAGTAACTCATGTTGCTGTCTTCTCTGTTCCTCCCTGCATGCCCTGAAGAGGGGTGGGTGGGTCTTCCTCTGAACTCCCTCTCCCTTGTTCTACCTCTTCCCTGCTCTGCCTAGCATAAGTTTGCCCTTCCCCAGTTTCCTCCACAGCCAACAGAGCCACACTCCCACTCCCTGTCAGCTGTTGTCTTCCTCCTCGAATTCAGACTCTGATAGGGGCATGACACTCACTTTTTAGGCTTCAATCACATATATGAAAAAGAAAGCTTATGATTCACTTTGGTGGTGCGAAAAGAGGGAGAAGAATATTTGTCAAGGGAAGTCTTGTCTCTTCATAATAATAAAACTAATTCATCATCCAACTACAGTCATAAATACTACTATGGTATTTATGGTGCATTGTGCATCGTTAGTTCAAAATCTAGGACAGTGTCAATGCATAAAATGAATCTAATTGCAGAAAGGAAAAAAATACTTGTTTATTTGCAGAATCTAAATGGAAACATGCATACTGGTAACTTATGCAATATGGCCTTTTTCCATACATCATCAAGATCTCTTGTTACAGCTTCCATAATTCTCAAGCCCACACTGATGTGTTTTTCAACACACAGAGAGAGAATTAGCTTATGTAAGGCTTATTACCAATAGAACAGTAAGGGTCAAATGCTTTCATCTACCCATATACTTACTGGCAATCCCTCTCTTCAGTCATTTCCTGCTCAGATTTTGCTTTGAAGGAGGCTTTAAGTCTTCTGATGTGTTTAAAAGCTAATTAATCACTGCGACCACAATATACAAATAAAGAAAAGAAAACATGCCTTCGGAAGACGTGGAATAACTTTATCCTTCTGAATGCTTTCATTAGATATGTTAAAAGCTCCATAAGGTAAACACATGAGATGAAACTTTCTGAGGTTTGATTACATCTTTTTTGGGTACTTCCAATATTTTGTAAAAGTCGTTTCTGAAATGTGACTTAATTTATCTTCATAACTGCCATTTATTAGCATACTTATAAACAAACACATAAAGTTTGCTTTACTGATTTCCATCGGCTGTGTACACAGAGAAAAAAAAGTATATTCCCTCTGGCCACCCAAACAGTAACCACAGAGCAAGAGAAACCAAACGAACCACATGAACTGAGCAGACAGATTGATGAGCAAAGGAGAAATGGGGAGGGTAAAAGTTCACGTTTCTTTCCATTCCTGATCATTAAATGAATGTGAAGAATAAGTACAATGTCCAGGATAAACTGGATTAAGCCCTGCACGTATCATCACCTTTCGTAGCAGGGATCCCCACGCCCCAGGTCGTGGATTAGTACTGGAAGCGGGCTGAAGGAAGCCCCATCCACACACACAATAGAAGAGAATTTGTGACTATAACTTTGTTGCTTGTATCCTGTTTCCTAGTATGATTTGATGTTGACTGTACCCTATGACTATCATTAAGTGTTGTACATTATGATTCTTGATTCTTAACGAATGTTCCTTCTTTATGTATACTGAGAGTATTTACACCAAGACCAATTCCTTGTGTGTCCAATCACACTTGGCCAATAAAGTATTCTATTCTATTCTATTCTATTAAGAACTTCCTAGAATCTGATTAATAAAATTTATTGCAGGGTTCTAAAATTTAAAGTTGGAAGTGTATTTCTTCTTTTGGCATGCAACTTAAGAAATAACACAGTGTTCCTGCCTTAATATAGAAAGGGCTGTCTAAAGCTGGCTTCCCATGCCCAGAGAGAGATTGCTCTCCAAAGTTACTTCAACTTCCTCTAAGCAAGTCATTGCCAGTGGAAATCTTGATCGCAGCAGAGATGGGAATATTTGGATGTATTATTGATACAAAAGGAGATTTTGCATAGAGTGGGCTCTGAATGTTTCGATCTATGCTGATATTATTCTCTGAATATCTAAATAACCTTTCAAAAATTATATAGTCCAAATATAGACTTATATTTTCAGTTGGAATGCCCATATTTCAATTTTCTGCAGACATTCTTAATGTCTTATTAAGAATATCATGGGATCCTGAAGTACTATTAATATTAATTATAGGAATGCTATGTTGTGCCAAATTTTTTCTTGTGTAAAAATGTATCTCAGTAGCAAAATCGTGGGAAGGCTATCAATTTGGGATAAGATCTCAACAGTACTGCTCCCATTAGTGTAAATAGGAATGACATCTACTTTATATTCAATCCAGTGACTGCTAAACGTAGTTTCTCTATTATTCTGGCTTCCAAATATATCTTTCTTAGCTTGTGAGGAAAATTCAGATGATGTTCCTTCAGCTTGTTTGTACTTGTATACTATTGGGAATGGTTGCTTAGCAGGATTAGTCTCTTCAAAACTCAAGCTAGGTTTGCTTTGTTCTTTTCTGTATACAAGTTTGCAAGTAATATTTTCACTGTTTAGGAATTAATTATGTTAAAAGTAAATTAGTCTTTACAAACTTAAAACAATAAGTTGCCAGTGTATACAGCATCAGCCCTGCATGAATGATACCATAGTGGAAATGTTATTAAAAGATCCCAAAAAATAGATTGAGAAAAAGAAATGATGTTTTGCCCTAGGCTACATCTTGACTCAGCATGGCATAGGAGGAGATTTGTGTTTGGCATGTCTAACATTTTCTTTATCCATTGTATATTGCTGGGAGGCATATCATTTCAGGCAATGGTTTTATAAGACTCAAACTTTTAACCATATAGTTCAGATTGGTACTGAGATGTTTATTGTCCTTCTTTATTAAGAAGATGAAGGGACATTAAAACATAAAAACAAATCTGAACTCAAACTCTCAAAAATAGAGATTGCAGAGAAGAGTGTTCTTTTCCACAAGCTACAGCAACAACACCACACTTACTCCAGAATGATTTATTTCTATTACAAATTTGGAAAAAGGATCTGTCAACTGATTAAGGCAGAGTAGTGGTTATGTTTTTTTAAAAGTCTAATAAGTTATGGCTTGCTTATTTGTGATTTGTTTCCTCAACCACTATTTCTTGGGATAATATGTTACGCTAATTCATAACCCATAGTTTTCAACTGAAATGGCTAAGTTGACACATTGGGCTAAACCCAGTGACAGAGTATGATGTGTGAGCTAATTCTTTTTCTCTGTAGGCTAGTCTAGCAAAGGCTTTGGATATACACTTATGATTTATGCCTTACATTGGCAAAGAGTGATATGAATAGGATATCTGCCCAATAGTTCATACACAATTATTTGAGGGTAAATTTAAAAAAAAAATAGTCATAGGAAACTTTCAGTATTCTTCTATGTTTTGCTTTCTAAAACTATATTTTAAAACTTTGCTGATGGAGGAATTTTTTTGCAATTGATTTTGTTTTAATACCACAAAAGAGAAGGCTATCTCTTTCCAGAAGGCATGTTGAATCATCCATTGGCTCCGAACTAACATTTTACCAATGCTGGCCTGGACTTGAAGACTCAGCACAACTGTAAATGATTATATTACTCATCAACTGTTTATTACAAATCTCCTTTCTCTTCCCATAAATAATCCAAAGATGTGTAAATATAAGACAGTACCAGGAAATGCACTACTTTTATTAAGGTTTGGTCCAACATTAATTTTAGCAAATTAGCAAAATTATCTCCAACACAAAATTTTCCTACTGCAGTACTTTAACAGATAGAATACACATTATGTTTGGGTTGCTCAAATTCTCTAAGGATGGATAAATGTTACTTGTTTGAGACCATTATGGGACAAATAGACAGCAATTGAATTTGTTATTGTGGACAGCATATGAATGAGTTTATATATTTGTTTTCCTTGCTTAATTTCCTGGATAAATTAGTTTTATTTGTTTTCTTCTTCTTTTTCTTAGCATATGTATTGGGCAGAATCACGGGGTAAGATGAAAAATGTTGACTTACTCTCTAAGAAGGGTACTTACTCTGATGTTCAGTCTTAGCTTTTTATCCCTTTCTGAGCAAAAGATATTACCAAGCTATCATTTATAGAATCATGCAATGCCTAAGCCCAATTTTTACATCAATCCACAGCTCTAGGCCCAAATACAGTGGCATAGCAGCAGAACAATATTCAAAAGAGTTATTTTTACATTCTTTATATCCCCATTCTCAATTCTCAGTTTTGTACTCATAATTTTGTGTATGTATCTCTATCTGTAATGGTTTTTGGTTCAAGACTGCAACAGAAAAATAAGACTTAAAAGAGGATTTTATATTGTATTTCTAAGTCCCCACGCCCATCCATCTGTTTTACATTCATGAGTTTGAAGTTATTCACTTTTTTCTTCCTGTGAGTTTAGTTAGGTTCACTTACTTTAGATCAAGGGTAAACCAAGTTCTGCTTCCAAGTCTGTGATCTTATTGTTTTATGTTGATTTTTTCCCCATATCTACTTGCAGAGAAAGCTTCCAGTTCTCCTCCTTGGACGTTCAGCAGAGTTACGGCCTGGTGAATTTGTGGTTGCAATTGGAAGTCCATTTTCTCTCCAAAATACAGTCACTACTGGGATTGTTAGCACTACCCAGCGAGGAGGCAAAGAGCTGGGACTTAGAAACTCTGATATGGACTACATCCAAACAGATGCCATTATCAATGTAGGACACTTTTTATAAATCTCTTACATTTAATGTATACTTCTGGTATGTTGTGGGGTGTTAATCCTTTTATGACTATGTATGTGTCATAGTTTAGGATGATTTGTCATAGAGCAATGCACTGATGATTGGCAGTGCTGGAAAGATTTGTTAAATCTCAGCTCATCTTTATATTTTGGATTAGTTATTTGGCATAAGGATTTTTGCAATTATTCTACATTAATTAACTCCAGAATTATACTGTGTAGTCTTCCCATTTATAACCCTGGGTTTACCAACTCTCAGTTTCATGTTTTTTTACCACATAATATCTAAATGAATCATAAGCTTAACGTTGCCTTACAAACAGAAGTAATACAGGTCTGGAAGGACATTCTGTTAGATTTATTCCATTTAAGTTTGACTATTTACTTCCTGTTAAGAAATGCTGTGAATAAGTAATGTGAACATCATTTTTGGAATGCATTAGGAAGCAAATATATTTCAAAACATAAAATATATTTCTAAATCAATGTAAATGCAAGCTTAAAAGGTATTTTCTTCCTAAATTTTACAGTATGGAAATTCTGGAGGACCTTTGGTGAACCTAGTAAGTTTTTTTTTTTACTTAATACTTTGAGGTTTGGTACTTTATAACAAATAATACTCTTTTCCATATCCCCCATAAATAATAGATTTTGTATTCATTTAATCACTCGTTCTCTATTTTATGTGTTGTCTTTGGAGTTCAGCATTCAAACTTGTACATTGATTATATAGTCCATTTTGTGACTGCAACCATTTGTTATGAAAACTAGATATTGTCATCTAGTTGCACCCACATTGAAAATAAAGCTAGATTTTATTTTGAAAGCAATATTCAGTTTCTGGTTGAAAATCAGTTTAGAACTATAGATGCTATAGGACAAATAAATCACAGATAAAAGTTTTAGTTCAGATTACAGAATAGGAATTGGAGCCTTTGTTTGAAGAGTTTATGTTTACTTAACTATTCACATTACTACAGGATGGGGAAGTGATTGGTATTAATACTCTGAAGGTCACTGCTGGAATCTCCTTTGCAATACCATCAGACAAAATTAAAAAATTCCTCACTGAATCACATGACCGACAATCCAAAGGTACTGTACTGTACTATGCAATAGTAGGGAGACAAAGGTAAAGTCAATGGGCTTGAATTTTGAAAGGTTATTTTCTAAATTCTGCCCACTTAATAAGCCAATATATCATTGAAGAAGCCATATCATCTGTTTCTTATTAGTGTCCTGGTTTTTTATTGTACTGTTCATATAAGGTAGCATTTAGATTTTATATCTTACCTATTTATTAGATGTACCCATTAGTATCCAAGTTGTGTTTCATAGCCCGTCATTGCTTTGGTCAATAAAAACTGTCAAATAATGCTTTTTGATAAGATATAGAGTAGGCTAGATTACCAGCTTCAGTCATATCCTGATCACATTCAAGAGTGATCAGTCTTTTATACCAAGACAAATTCCTTGTGTGTCCAATCACACTTGACCAGTAAAGTATTCTGTTCTGTTCTGTTCTATTCTATTTTGTAGTATGATACAAATACCAATGAAGTTCAGATTTGTTTGCTTAATAGTGTTTATACATCACAAGCATGGGCATACTGTTCTATGCAAACTGGGTATATTTAATCTGAAAATGGCCTTGAAAGTCAGCATACTGTTGCCTGTTTCCCATCAACTAGGGGCACCTGAAGTGCAGTAAAAATATAATGATAATAAAATGTCTATAGGATAAGAAATGGAATGAGTAGAAATTGTAAGGGAAGAGGATGTGAAATCTGCTTGGAACAGAGTAAAAGGAATTATATTACAGACTGCCTCAATTACCTTTGAAAAATTATATATTGTGCAATGATAAAATGAAGGAGACTGGGTATGAGGAAAAATGCATGTAATGATTCCTGCAAAAATGAGGACAAGAAAGCACTATATATTATTGTATAATGTATATGTACAGGTAGTCCTTGACATACAAATACAATTGGGACCAGAATTTCTGTTGCTAAGGAAGGTAGTAAATCATGCTCGGTTTTATAATCTTTTTTGCCACAGTCACTGCAGTTGTTAAGTGAATCACACATTCTAATGAATCCAGTTTTTCTCCATCAACTTTGTCAGAATCCAGCTGGGAAGGTTGATAAATAGATACTGGTTGCCAAGCATCCAAGGTTTGATCATATGGGGATGCTGCAATAGTCATCAGTATGAAGACCAGTCGTAAGTCACTTTTTCAGTGTAGTTGTAACTTCAACTGATCACTAAACGAATAGTTATAACTACCTGTAAGATGATACAATCAAGGTGATACAGTCAATTTTCTGACAGTTGGAACAATTAGTAAGTGGAAGGACTTTCCTGCAGAAGTTGTGGATGCTCCAACACTGGAGGTTTTAAAGAAGAGATTGGACAACTATTTGTCTGAAATGATGTAGGGTTTCCTATTTGAGCATGGGTTAGACCAGAAGTCCTCCAAGGTCCCTTCCAACTTTGTTTATTCTGTTATTGTTAAGTCTGTCAGATCATTGTCAAATCACAATCTGTAATATGTTAGAATTTTTTGTTTTGTTGTTTTAGATGAAGGGGAATGATACAAATTAATGTTTTTTCTTCTTTTTGAAACAGGAAAAACTGTAACTAAGAAAAAATACATTGGCATTCGAATGATGTCTCTCAGTCAGGGGTAGGTTTTAAAACTGCAACACTCTTGATTGCAGGCACTCATGAATTCAGAATCCTGATGTTTAATGCTAGGCCCATTTGTAACAGCATCATTTTTATCCATAATCCACATGGTAGTATATATGATTCATACAGATCTATTTACTGTACAAGACAGTAGATCTGACATAGATACATCACCAAAACTTTGTTTGGCCTTGTGTGAAATCTAAGGCATGTTTCAGATCCTTTATCAACCTCAGGACCAGGGCCACTGAGGGTAGTGGTGGCTCTGAATAAAGAATATCTTATCTTGGTAAAAAACACTATTTCAGAGATAGTTGGGTTTGAGTGCTTCTGTGTTGGATTGAGGGAAACAAGTTCCCTGTAGGCGTAGTGATAGTCCTGATGTGTGGCAGGATGCTGACTCCAGGAGCCAATCTCTGGGAGGCATCTTGGACAACTCGCCACAGCCAACTTACCCTGGCCAACTTGCTGCAGGAGAATTCAGCACTGTATTAATCATTTCATTCAGTTACTTTTATTATTGGTGACCACATTTTTGTAAAAATTATTATAACTTTTGTATTGCAGGGTTGATTTTCTTTATTATTATTGGCCACGGCTCCATTGAAATTAACTTAATTTTTGAATTTTTAATTGACCTGCAACAAGTTGTCCTGTGGTGAGTTAGTATATTTGAAGAAAACCTTGATGTATTTCTAGATTCCTTTTCATTAGACTGCAGAAATGAAACAAACTTGCTTAGCATGAGTCAGTAATGAACTTCCTGGCAAAATATTATTTCATACTGTGAGCAAAAGATATTTTTATTTCATGGACAGCAATGTTTATTCCAGTAAACAAGTGAAAGATTCCTGTCTCTTATTTTGTTTATGCCTTAATAGATTTGTTAATGTTTCAGAAACTAAATGACTTAATTATTTCTGATGCAAATAAACATAGCTGTTCCTTTTATAAATCTTTTGATCATATCATTATGTTTTTACTAAATAATCAATGGATGTATTTTGTTTTCTGTAGTAAAGCTAAAGAACGTAAGGAACGATATGAAGATTTCCCTGATGTTAATTCTGGAGCCTATATTATTGAAGTAATTCCAGACACACCAGCCGAGCTGTAAGTTAAAGGATTCTTGTTTTGTTCTTATCAAAGTACTTTGAAAAGCACCTTGATAAAAAAAAAAATGAGGTATTAATATCAACAGAATCTTCTGTGAGATATTTGAGAAAATCTGCTAGATCACCAAATCTATTATTAAAAAGCTGTTGCCATTTTTTTCATTTTTCATTAGACATCTGATTCTGCAAACCAGTGAGTCAATTCTAGCTGCTTTTATGATTGCAAAAGGTTTCAGTGGTAGAATTCAAAAGCAACTGAAGCCCATCATTGTGCATTGAACTTGGCTTCTAATGACATTATTATAGCCCTGATGTCAGGTCACTTGTTATATATGCTTATCTACCTACTATTTGTGCCATGCGTGGTGAATTTAGAATACAATGCAGAAAAGTTACTATTGATGAAAAAACAATGTAGTAATTTTTTTGTAGCACTGTCAAGTGTTTAAAGTGTTATATATGTGTTATCTTGCACAATAACATTATCTTCATATTGCAGATGTGGTAGAGAAGGAAAAAGGTAGAATGAATGAGTGGCTCACTGAGTTCTTAGCTCTACCATGTATCTATTAGCTATTAGTCTGCAACTATTGATTTATCAGGATAATGTTGAACATGTACCACATCATTCCATTCCACTAGAAATAATACTATTTAAGGCTTCTAAATGGGAAGCGTTAGATCAGGGGAATAATGGCCCCTGTATGACTTGTGGACTTCAACTCCCAGAATTCCTGAGCCATTATGGTCAGCTCAGGAATTCTGGGGGTTGAAGTCTACAAGTCATAAAGGGGCTATAGTTCCCCACCCTTGAGTTAGATGTTCTGTGTGTTTTGTGAAATATAAGGCAAGAGCAGAGGTGGCATTCAGCAGGTTCTGACCAGTTCTGGAGAACTGGTAGCGGAAATTTTGAGTAGGTTGGAGAACCAGCAAATACCACCTCTGACTGGAAATTTTACAGTACCTTTTCCCTGCCACACCCACCAAGCCAGTGGTAGGATTCTATTTTTTTTACTACCACAGAACCGGTAGTAAAAAAAATTGAATCCTACCACTGGGCAAGAGTAACCAAAACCCAAAGTTCTAAATTTTATTGCTTTAATTCATTTTTGGTGCTGCATGACTCTAGAATGATTCTGGGCAATACAAGAGTTAAAACTAATTTGCAACTTGCATAAGTTAGAACTGAAGGCTGTATATGGATATATGGCAGTCATATGAACATCCTTATGACACATAAAGCATATTACTATTCAGTAATCTCTGTACTTATTTCTTCAAAGGCTTAATTCTTCAAAGAGAACTGCTCATTTTTTCTTCTTTATACTCTTCATCGCTTCAGACATATCTTGAAAGTATTATCACAATTTACCCTACTAACATTGAAGTTTAATGAATGTGTACTCCTTATTAAACTAATTTTTCTGGAGCTGTCATACTTATAGCAAGAATGAAGTTTCTTCATTTCTTCATTTCATACTAATGATCTTCCTAAGCACTGTAAATAGTAGGCTGTCAAGAAATTAATAATTCCTGAAAAAATGCTTCTTTTGAAAGAACTGCTTGTGTAAGGTATTTCTCTTTGCATGAGCAAATCTTGTGAAATCTTTGTGGCTAAATAAAATAGTTGTGCTCGGAGGCTGATTCATGTCTCCACCTGTTAAGTGGGTTTGTCTTTCCATAAGGTATAGCTGGAGCTTGTCTACAAGACAGGACAAGATGAGGTGAGGAAAGAATGTTGAATTCTTCTCATTAGCCTCAGTGCCACCAATATGAACATAGTCAAGCTTGATGGATAGATTACTCTTGCTCTAGAGGTCTAACTTTAATTTCTCAGTCAGAAGAAAAGTTTGTAAAAGAAGGCAATGAAAGTTGCAGCTGTTAGATACCATGTAAGGTTTATTTCATGGAAATGTTTAAAAGATTCTAAAAAAAAGGAAATTAAATATATTTTACTTCTTAAAAATGATCACTGAAGTACTAACCCCTCTCTAATTTAATAATTATATATTAGATAAATTAAATAACAATTAGACAAGTGTATAGAACAATTATTATTTCAATTTTAAATCAATGTCATTAATATGCCAAAATCTACTTATTTTCTTATTCAATATTTATATTGCTTTTATACTGTCTTTCAACAATTAACCTCAAGACAGTTAATAGCAGAGATTAAAAATGAACCTGATATTTTTAAAACTGCCATTAGAAACATTAGAGATGAAATCAATATTAGTTCTGAAAGAAAAGCATTTCACAATTTGGAATTGATAAGAGATCTTTCCAGTGTGCCTCAGAAAATGGACCTTTATAAATAGACCCAGTTTCAAAATTAATTTTTAATCTATCTCATATATAAAATGATAAGCTCATAAGATTGTGCATTAGTTAATAGCTGCATTTTGTAGCAGTTGGTCTCTTTGGAGTCTGTTACAGGAATCTAAATGTATACTGCAAAGGCTCTCATATTGTTTGTAAATCCTGTGCTTAAAAATGCTCAGAGACCAGAAATGGACAGGATTTGTTACTGTTTTGTGCTTATATTGTGAGAGAGTTGAACCAACAAGGCAATAAAGATGCTATACGAAGCATAGTAGGGAAAAACAGGTAAAAATAGCATCCTATATATGTTGCATGTAGTACATACAATTATTATTTCATCTCTTTCTTTGCTGTGGGCAAAACTTTACAATGAGAGGTACGTAATCATGAATTCTTTATCAAGGGATGCGTTTTGTCCAATGTCACTGGAAACTTTCCCAAAGTAAGCATTTAGAGTAGGATACAGTGTTACATACTATATTTGCCAAATATTAGTGTCTTGGATTGAATTATGATTCTCATATCTTGAAGTATCTTGATACAGAATGCAGGTGTGAGTCTTTTATAAGACTAATATTTTTTTCTCGTTTATTTCAGAGGAGGCCTGAAGGAAAATGATGTGATTATAAGCATTAATGGACAACCAATAATTTCTGCCAATGATGTTAGTGACATTATCAAAAAGGACAGTACACTCAGTATGGTAGTACGTAGAGGGAATGAAGACATTATTCTAACGGTTATTCCTGATGAAATTGACCATTAAATAGAGACATGAG
This sequence comes from Bungarus multicinctus, assembly GCA_023653725.1. NCBI lineage: Eukaryota > Metazoa > Chordata > Lepidosauria > Squamata > Elapidae > Bungarus > Bungarus multicinctus. The sequence continues at coordinate 63,175,095 of CM042844.1, forward strand.
CTGGATTTCATGCTACAAGCAGGCACTGAACTGTTTATATTATCTCTGTGCTGGTACAGAAAACAGTAGATTTTGACCAACTATCCAATTATGTTTAGTGGTATTGTATTGCTGAATAATTTGTCAATAAGTTAAATGTTGAAGATAATACTTCAGCTATTCTTACTGTGTGCTTTGTATTCTTTGTGGAGTTCTTGGTGCTCTCTGATAAAAAAATCTAACAGAGACATCTTTTCCAGCAGCCAGATAAGCAGGGATTAACACCAGAAAAATAATCAGGCAGAAAGTAGTATCCTAATTGAATCTACCAAAGACAAAACTTCACTTCTACCCACACAACTACTGTACATAAACAGAGCAAACCCCAAAGTAACAAGCACTGATAATGTTATCTAGTCATGTAGGAAACATCTGCAAACAAGCATCCAAGCTAGAGATTACCAAGGACTACATAGTTCAGCCTGAGCACCATATATTATCTTTATGTATTTTTACTGGCTACCCAACCACTTTAGTGATCATCCGTTCTGATCTGCAGGATAAACCAATGTAAAACATACATTGCAGTATTCAATTTTTAATAGCTTGATATTTCCTGAAGATTCAACTGTTAACAATATGAAAATATTTGAAATAAATGACTTGTACACATGCAAGTCCTGAACCTATGCTGATTTTTTTAATAAACTACTGTAATTTAATTAAAGCACTTTCACTTATCTAATGTGTTATTCCTGATAAAAAAAATGTTCTATATTTTTCAGATAAAGGGTAGTTTGAAGCTGAAATACCATTGATTTTACTAGATACCATGTAATGAATATTCACATTCTTGCTTACTCTATTAAGCCAATGAATTTATTCATACTTTTCACATAAAGGAGCACATTGCTGTCCCTTGGTAGTTCCATCCAGGATGTACTATTGTGAATGTAAGAAATATAATAGGCTCATGGTCTATGCCTTTTTTCTGTCATTGTACAAGATGTTCTCTAATTGACTTGACTTTTACAGTATCAGAGGCCACTGTTTTGCTTCATCAGCAGCCTAACCTTAATAAATCAATGTGAAGTCAGCTGATGGTTCATTCGAGATCTGTGAGCTATTCATGTGCTTCCTCAGTCAATGCAAAACAACATAATCTTCCAAAGTCAATGTACTGAAATTGGAGAAATGCACAGCTTATATTGACAATCCATCAAACCACTAAACTATGATTTTATGGAAAGGCAATAACATCCCAAGAATCATTATGTATTATGATTGTGCAAATATATGAACACTTTCTGAGGAATGACTAGTTTGCAGTTGAAGATGATTAACTGGTTGGAAAGAATTCTGCAGTGGAATATTTGATCAGTCAATGCAAAATGACTAAATTAGTAGATTATTTTGGCTTGCTAATAAAACATTTTTGCAGGACCTTCCTGAAAATTTTCTCTCAAATCTTGATAGTTCCTGCTTCAAGTATTCTCTTTATTATCATTTCTAGATGGGTTTATGGCATATATTCTATTTAGATGAAATAGAATTTATGCCTAGGACCTTCAAAATCATTGGGGCATACAAAAATATTATTAATAAAAACAAAAACCTGAAAAATAACAATAAATTTAAAACCCATACTGTACATCTTATCAGTAAGCATAAAAATTAATAAATAAAAATGAATAAAATAATCTAAGAGATTGTTACTCCTTATCTGCCATTTATTATCTGGGACTTTTTGAAAAATAGTCCTATGGAATATCTTTATAATTTTGAAGGTCTGTAATATTCCAATAGGAACCCAGATGTTTAGGCCCAGCAGGATCTTAATATAGCCCTGGCTGGATTTGTATCTTTTCCCAAGAAACATGCAATAACCTGGGGAATGCTGTTTAACATCTGCAAAATTTAGAAGTGCACTTGGGAAATATTTAAGACATACACATCTGGAATATGGATGTACTGTAAAAGTTTAGTTCTTAAAAGCAAAAGTGGAGTTGATGTTGAATCAATGAAATGAAATTGGCTAAGGGGTTAGGAGGAAGAATTGAGCGGGGGGGAAAGGAGAAGTCTCTAACTCTGTGTCTCAACCTTGGCAGCTTTCAGATGTGTGGACTTCAAGAATTCCCCAACCCTAAAAGTAATTCCAAATGTGTGTAAATTTTGCTTCCCTGAACTTGGTCATTATAAAATGTTCGATAATCATCTTAATATTATATATTATTAATATCCCAATTAATTTAAAGCTTACCTGCTAAACAATAATTGGGCTTGATCCAAAACCTGTAAATGGAGATAAATTGAACGTTCATAAAACATGTATATCATTAAAAAGGCACAACAAAGAATGTTCTCCTTGCGTCCCTTCAGAAAGCTCGGATTGCCCAAGGATCTGCTAATACAGTTCTATAGAGGAATTATTGAGTCTGTCATTTGTACCTCAGTAACTGTCTGCTTTCAACACAGACTTCAATGAATAGTTACAGCTGCATAAAAAACAATTGCAACCAGCCTCCCTTCCATTGAGGATCTGTATAAGGAACCAACCAGAAAGAGGGCTTAGAAAATATCTATAAACACCTCACATCTTGGACGTAAACTATTTCAACGTCTCCCCTCAGGATGCTGCTAGAGACCATTGCGTGCCAAAACAACTAGACACAAAGATAACCATGTCCCGCCACCCAGTGCCCTCACTGTTTAACACCTAATTCCCACAGCACAGCACTTTAGGCTTGGGCCTAAAGATATTTACCCATGTAGTAGGCTGTATTGATGCTATCTTTGACATCTTTTCATTTTTCCTATTACCATCTCCTATTGGTATTGTATGATTTATCACTTGTCTAAATCCTACAGATGTACCTATGGCAAAGAAGCAGCACTTTCTCTTGTTACAAAGCTTAAATCATCCAAACTATATCCTTGTGACTGAACCTAATGCAGAAGAGCTTATACCCTAATGGTAATTTGAACTGTGAGAAAATGTTACTTCCCCTGAGTTTGGTCTTTACAAAATATTCAATACAATATTACAACTGACTGTAACCTTACCTGGTATTCCAGTTGGTGTCAATCCAGAATCTGTAAATGGAGATAAATTGAGTGCTCAAAAAGAACCTATATGTACAAATTTAAATCATCATCATTGTCAGATTCACCATCGTCTTTCAAACAACTGCAAGGCCATGATGTCCTAAGAAGGGACCATAGGTCCATGGTTAAGAAAGGCCTCAAATCAGAAACTTTCTGATTCTCTCCTCCATTATTCAACTTAAAGATGAGAAAGTAAGTGATCAGTGTAAATGTTTGCTTGAGTCTTTAGAAAATTCCTGCCAGTCATAATTTATGATGGTGGGATAGATAAATAACTGATCTGAATTGTTGCAGCTTTCTATATTAAGAATTATCTTTTTTATAGGATCAGCCCTACATTCTCTGTAGGGAACAAGACACTCTGAAAATCCCTGTGAAAGAAATGAAGCCAATTCTTTATTATAATATTTTAAAGCTTCTACTAATATGAAAAATATGCTTCAGTTAAGATTTGGGGCATGGATTTCTTGGAACAAACAAAGGAAACTGAAGAAAGTAGCTCCAATCCAACTAAAATCAGGCATGATTTGCTGAGACCAATGATGCATGGCTTAGTCATAACTATTTGCTGTTCCAATAATTTTAATGAAATTTAGTCATTGCTAAGTTGGTTAAGACTCATGATTTAGGAAAAGAAAACCAGTCTGGTTAGTGTTTTAGAAGACTCAAAATTCTAGCGTCAACTGATTGAACAGCAAAGCAAAGTTGCTTAGAAAAATTACTCTTATTCAAGACAACATGATAGTTACAGCTATGGAATCTCAAAGAAGTCTATGGAGACTTTTCTGAAATTCCAGCTAAAAAAATAAAGTGCTGTTCACACTGTCATCAAAAATAGCTGCTCTTGGGGCTTACGGTGCAAAACCTGAAAATTGATATTAATTTGAGAAAGTTCTGCGGACAGGAACTTCTATCATGCTCTCAGTTTGATTCCATTGATTCCACGTATTTTGACTCAAACAAGACTCGTGGAGTAAAAAACTACAGAGAGCTTTTTCTGTGGACTAGATAGTTACACATTAAGGATATTTACATTGAATAAAACTCTTTTTCTGACCAATCTCTAGAGAACTCTGATTAGATATTAACAGAAGTTCATTGTCAATGAATATGATCAGTTCTAAACAAAGAGAATTGTTCATGGAAAAACTAAATTGCAGCTGAATATATGTGCCAAAGAAAGGAGACCTACTAGTAATTCATGAAGCTTAAAATTAAATCATGTTTTAAGTTACCAAAAAAGAGAGATTATTTTTGAAATTATTTTTAACCTTTTTGCAAACACCATTTAAATCAATGAAACGTTGAATCTTATTAACTGATAGGCTCAATATTTCAAGATGCATGATAATAAACTATGCACTGAATAATAAATAATAAATGCATAAATAACTTGACTAAACAAAACAAAATTTTCTGAAGAAGAAGGATGACTTGCAAAATATATCTGACAATTTTCATAACCCAAGAGAAAATACCTACCAGAGCATATAACAGCAGCATCGTTGTAATTTCCACATGTAGCAGGACGATACTCATACGGGCATGACATTAAAAAATCTTCCGACCCAGAACAATCAACTTTAGTCATCAAAGGGCCACTGTTCCCTTTACCAAAAGAGCCATCGGTCAAGGCAGCAACAGCATTGCCACAGTGCAGTTCCTTGCAGACAACCTGAGCATCTCTTATGTCCCAACCTTCACTGCAAACCTCATGTCTCCAGTTGGCAAAATATATGACTTCAACACGACCAGCGCATTGGTTTGGGCCATTCACCAGCTGCATATATATCACTTCAGGGTGGAGGGGGGGGAGAAAAAAGGCAAAAACGATTGCTGTCAGCACGGCTGATTATAGACCATATTTTCAAAATTAAGAAAAATGCATAAGTTGAGGCTTTGTTTTTCGTCTGCTGCCCCATCAAAAAGGGGGGAATGATGGGAGCTGCATTTTAGTCAATTCAGGTAGACCTCAAATTACAACCACATTGAATCCAAAAACTTTGTCACTAAGCAAAACAGTTGTTAAGTGAATTTTGTTTCATTTTATGACCTTTCTTGCCTTTCTTCCTGTAGTCGGAAAGGCTATGATCATTTTTAAAAGAAAGCTTAAGTGTTTTTATTATTTTTTTTTTAAATTGCAGATAGAAAACAAGTTGCAACATTTTCAACAGGTCACAGACTTATGAGAGGTCTGGAAAAGGTCAGGTATGGGTAGGAAGAAGTGTTGTGAAAAGACTTCAAACTGGGTAGAATCTGGTAGAAGACTAGACAAGCAGCATGGAGAAATTAGAAGCGAAACAGCCAGGGTTGAGGAAAGGCCAAATGAGGACTGGGTAGATGCAAATAAAAGAAAGGAATGGGCCAGAAATAGAGTAGCAGGCAAAACAAAAGGGGCTAGGTCAGCAGGGAGGAGAATAGAAAAAAATATATGTACTGTAGCTCAGAATTGAGGACTCCTTGGGGCTCACCCAAACTCAGAGAACACCAAAGAGAAGATTGGAAAGTATCAAGGACTGAAGGATTTGTGTGGTTCACTGGATATTCCATCAAGTCATATGTGACCCACAGGTCTTACATTTTGTACTACTTAATAGAGTTTTATGCTTTTTAATGTGGCACTCTTTAATATTTAATAATAACTCTTTAACAATCCCTTGCATGTCATGCATGCTACTCTAGAGAGAGAGAGATGTAGTTTAATAGGGGTGAGTTATTCTTCTCCAAGTTGCTTTTAAGAAATAGTAGTAAGTTTTGTCAAGTTGTAAATCCAGAGAACCTTATTCTTTAGAGAATAGAGAGTTACAATAATTAGGAAAAAAATAAAATTACAGGAAGTGGTCACAAGCAGCTCACTTCCAATCTTTATCTGAATGAATCAATTGAACTAAAATGTTAATTACATTCAAAGGTTTTTCATTTGCTGAACTTTGTATATTCATAGTTTACTGAAAATTTAAAGAAATTTGTTTCATGCAAAATATTTTAAAAGCGACTGTGTTTTCTTTAAAAGGAAAAATCTTAAACACATACTCACCATCTCCTTCAGTTCCAGCTGGAAGATATAATAAAAGGTGATTATTAAATCTGCAATCTATTTACATCTACGTCTGTAGATAACACATACATATGCACAAACAAATAAAACAATTTCCCGCTTCACCTCAATAAAGTTCAACAACTTCAGATATTGTTAGGTAATCAAACATTTAACATCATATGAGTGAGGTTGTGCAATGTTCACTAAAAACTAAGACAGCTGGTGAATTGCAATGGTAAAAGGTCATGCAAATGCAGAACTTTTTAGAATTTTTTTTAAATTTCGTGTCTTAGTTTTCTATAATTATATTGATCTAAATAAGACTTTTGTCTGCTGAATCACTGCATCTGCTGCTGCTAAACCATAACTTTTTTTTCATTATCTATTGTGAATGGGCTACTAGCTTTCCCCTGGAAGAATTTGCTGAAATTCATCTTTTTTTTGTTCACATAAAAAATAGATTTTATTTTAGAAGTTGGAAGTAACAGAATAACAGCATTGGATGGGACCTTGGAGGTTTTCTAATCCAACCTCTTGTTCAAGCAAGAAGTCCTGTACAATTTCAAACAAATTGTTGCCTCATCTCTTCTTAAAAACCTCCACTGTTGGAGTATCCACAACTTCTAGAGACAAACTGTTCTATTGATTAATTGTCTAACTCGGTAAATAGAATAGAATAGAATAGAATAGAATAGAATAGAATAGAATACTTTATTGGCCAAGTGTGATTGGACACACAAGGAATTTGTTTTGGTGTAAATACTCTCCTTAGTTCTAGGTTTCTCCTTAGTTCTAGGTTTCTCCTTAGTTCTAGGTTGGTTATCTCCCTGATTAGTTTCCATCCATTGTTTCTTGTTCTGCCTTCAGTTGGCCCCTCTTATTGCGGCAGCCCCTTAGATATCGGAATATTGCTCTCAAATCACCTCTAACCCTTCTTTTTATTAAACTAGGCATACCCAATTCCTGCAACCATTCTTCCTATGCTTTAGCCTCTATAGTCCCTTAATCACCTTTGTTGATCTTCTCTGAACTGTTTCTAGACTAGACTCTCAACATCTTGTTTATATTATGGCGACCAAACTGGATGCAATATTCCAAGTATGGTTTTACCAAGGCATTATAAAGTGATACTAACACTTCCCGTCATCTTGATTCTGTACCTCTGTTAATGCAGCCTAGTACTGTGTTTGCTTTTTTGGCAGCTGCATCACACCGGCTCATATTTAAATGATTGTCCACAAGCACTCCTTCTGTATCTTGAGCTTAACTTCTGGAGTATTGGCTATTCCTGCCAGCTTAGTGTCATCTACAAGTTTGATGAGTTCCCTTTCTACCCCCTTGTCTAAATCATTAAAGCTTCAGTGGTGCAGTGGTTAGAGTGCAGTACCACAAGCTACTTCTGCTGACCACCGGTTGCCTGCAATTTGGCAGTTCAAATCTCACCAGGCTCAAGGTTGACTCAAAGGTGGGTAAAATGAGGACTCAGATTCTTGGGGGCAATATGCTGACTCTGTAAACTGCTTAGAGAGGGCTGTAAAGCACTGTGAAGTGATATATAAGTCTAAGTGCTATTGCTAATGCGTACTGGGCCTAAGACAGAGCCTTGGGCTCCCCCACTGCATATTTTCCTCCATATAGAAGCAGTTCCATTAAAGACTTCATGTTGAGTGTGGTTGGTCAGCCAGTTACAAATACATCTGGTAGGAATGCTGTTTAACCCACATTTTTCTATCTTATCAAATAATAGGTTGTGATCTACCTTATCAAATGCCTTACTGAACTCCAAGCAAATTATATCCACAGCATTTTGGTGGTTTATTAATTTGTCACTTCGTCAAAGAATGAAATAAGTTTGTCTAGCATGATCTTGCCAAACCCATGTTGGTTTCTGGTTATGACTTTGTCATTAGACTTCTATCATGTTAATTTCATGCTTGTTTGCCTTCTTCATTTGGTTCTGAGCAATACACTTTGACTTTTGAAGGAAGAGCAGTCCTACCTGAATTAACCATATACATAGTAATATCTACTAATGGTTTTATTCATAATCTTCCCTAAGAACTATAATTATAAAATTTATGGTGGTCTTAGTTCCATAGAATTTGCAAAATCACAAGCATTCTAAAGCTGATACCAAACTCCATAATGTGAATCATTAGTACTATTATTGTAAAGACTTTTAATGTAAAAATATTCCCAAAGTAGCCCTTTGCAACCTAATTCCCACCAGTAGTGATGAAATCCCCAAAAAAACTGGTGGATACCATTTTTGATAAGATGCTCCACAGTTCGGTACATTATTATTATGCAGAACATAGAAAAATATTCATAAACATGAAAAAGAAGACTTACGTACCTGGCCTATACTTTTCACCTATAAAAAAACAATTTTCACAAAATTAAAACATTAATGATTAGTTAATCATTACCACATGGATGTTGTTTAAACTTTTTTTATTTTAAACTTTTTTATTTTAAGATCTTTGCTTAAGATACTGCTCAGCACAAACAATAAACTGAACTGAAGGAAACGAGATAAGTAAGAGAAAAAAATTACAGATACTTCTTGGTTAATGACTGCCTTGTTCAGTGACCATTCAAGTTCTCATGGCACTGGTCCTCAAAACCTGTGGCCATCACAACATCCCTGCAGTCACACAATGACAATATGGGTGCTTCTCAACTGGCATGCATTTACAATGGTTGTAGTGTCCCACAATCACATGATTGGTATTTGTGACTTTCACAGCCAGTTTCTGACAAGCAAAATCAATGGGGAAGCCTACAGTAAGTTGCAAGTCATGATCTGGCATGTGATCTGAATTTGAAGGCCATTCTAAATACGTTTAGAGAACAAAATACAGGTAGGTCTCACAAAAACCACAATAGGAACCAGCAACTTTGACAGTAAACAATGTGGTCACTGAATAAAACATGACATGACTGTGCTCAACTTACAACGTCAGCTCTGCTTCAGTAATTAAGAGACTCATCTGTGGTTATTAAGTGCAACATCAGCATTGAGAAAATTGAGCACATCATGATTGTTCTTGAGGTTTCAACCTTAACATTGTTAATGTTTGAGACTCTTCTATAGTTTATTTCTGGATTGTATAGAAAGAGTGGGAAATGTTAATGACATTGGAGTTGTGGAATAGCATTGTTCTACACTGATTAGCTGAACAATTAAGAATGACCATTTTATGTAATAAGATCTCATCTTCCTCAGAATTTAATCAGTAAATACTCAAATGTTTGAACTGCTGCCTTCACAAAGGAGAATTTGATTATACCAGACATTCTCAAATAAGTCTCTGTCTTTCCTAGGGGACTAAACAGATAAATTATCACAACTTCCCACACTCTTCTCTCTTTCCATATGTTCATAGTTATCCAAATATTAACAGAATGCCATGGGAACTATCATGAAAAAGGCAGCAACCAAGAAAGCATACAGTATGCAACAGGGAATATGTAGAAGAACCATTCAAGATTTGCCTTCCAGTACTTGTTCTGTTTCTTCTTTCTATTGCAGACTCATAGTTCATCTTGAATGATTAACTAAAAATCTCATTTAAATGGTTGCCTAGACATTTGAGGAAACCCACATTTAGCATACTTTAGTGTAACATTTGGTAAGGCACTACTAATAGTTTATACTGGGATTCTGTTAACAACAGCAATTGGGACTGCAGGAATTGCTCACCCTAAGTGATGAAGTCATGCATTATGACCACCCCACTTTGTGATAGAAATTCTGGTCCCGATTGCTGTTGTAAGTGAAGAGGTTGTTTAATCGCCTGGAAAATTCAGATTAATAATTTCCTTCTCTGTCATGGCCCCCAACCACTGAAACAGAATAGATAAGGATAGGCTTCTCTCTTCTAGGGTTCTGGAAAACTTCTAAAACCTGGCTTTGGTCTCAGGCCTGGAGTTGATGTATCAGTTTTATTGTGTTTTATGCTTGTTTGATTTGTGTTGTTTACAAGTTAGTTTTATTTTAGGATGTCTGTTTAATTTGATATTGATATTTTCAGTTTTATGGATTTTCCAGTTTTGTATGCTGTTCAAAGTATCTTGGATTTGGGCAACTGATGCAACAAGAAATGACAAGAAATAATAAAGTGAATATCTGTAGTTATGGAACCATCTATGAGTGCCACTACAACAGGGGTCTCCAGCCCCCAGTCTGTGGACCTGCAACCAGTCTGTGGCATGCCAGCAACCAGGCCTTGTAAATAAATGAACCCCCATGGGATGCAAGTAGCATGCAAATACACACTCTCTCTGGTCCATGGAAAAACCTTTCTCCATAGAACCAGTCCCTTGGAGGCCCCTCTTCTACAATACTAGTCAGTGAAAAACCATATTGATTCCACACTTCCAGTAAAAATCAAGACTTAAGAAAACTTGCACATACCTGTACAGAGAACGGCAGCATCTTGTTGATGATTGCAGTCATGCACTTCCCATCCAGGGTTCTCACAATCCCATAGAAAAAATTCATCTCCTTTGCATTGTACGTCACTTAGGACAATTTTCCCGGAGCCTGAGCCAAATTTAGGCCAGGGCAGGGCTTCTACAGCATTCCCACATCCTAACTGTTGGCAAACAACCTGAGCATCTTTCACATCCCAGTTCTTGCCACAGACAGTTCCCCAGGCTCCTTCATAATACACTTCCACACGTCCCTCACAATAGTTGTATGTGTCGGCAAGTCTGAGAGACAGTCCTATGCAAGAACAAAGCTAATAGATTAGTATTGTTTATAGCTGGAAGCAGGGGTGGGATTCAAATTTTTTAACAACTGGTTATGTGGGTGTGGCTTAGGTGTTGGGCATGCTTGGTGGTCATGTGACTGGGTGGACATGGCTTGGTGGTCATGTTATTGGCTGGGTGTGGGCCAACTCAATATCACTCACATCAAGGCACTCATCTCCTGTCCTGGCCTCTCATGACTGTGGGGATGTTGCAACAGTCGTAAACGTGAAAAATGATCATAAGTCACTTTTTTCAGTGCCATTGTAACTTTGAATGGTCACCCCACACAAATAAAGTACCAGCAAAGAAGGGGGGGGAAAATTCCAGAGACATTCCTGAGACAGGAAGTCTAATCCTGCCAAGAATATAATGAGAGTTAATGGAGAGGCAATTTCTGTAAGCAACACCAGAATGTTTCCTTCCTGCCTTCCTTACAGGATTAGGTCAGTAATTTCTTCTAACAACCGGTTCTCCGAACTGCTTAGAATGTTAACAACGGTTCTAGCAAATAGGTGCAAACTTGTAGAATCCCACCCCTGGCTGGAAGTGTATAAAATACAGTAGGTTTAATTTTTTCATTTCACTGAATACTTTCCTGATTTTGTGTGTGTGTATGTCTACTAAGTATTCTGAAAATTCTGGGTGTTATAGTGCCAGCATCTGGAAAACTATCATATAAGTACCTTGAGGCTGAACATTTCTTCTAATAGCTCTTTAATGCAAAGTGAGTTTTAAATGGCAGAATAGTAGGTATTTATATGCATTTATTTTTAAGGAAGGGTGGTAGAAAACCCAGAGAAAATTCTGACCACTTAAGTACTTCTTTTTCCCAAGCTATCCAGGAAGTGCCTTATTTTTATGTTGCTTTATGTTCTGTGACAAACATCCAAGTTCCACATCTAATTCTAAGCTGAATTCTCATGTTTTACGATTGCACAGTTCTGCTCTACATATTTTTGCATGCATTTCTGATTAACAATGTTTTATGCTTTTTAATCTATGCTTTCTTAATATAAATATTTGATGGACACGACAGATAGGATAAGAATATTGCATTGCAATTCAATTTTCACAATACAATTTTGAACAGGTATATTAGATTAAAATATAAAATAATAGAAAATTTTCATTAAAATGTGAACCAGACTAATTTCTTTCCCATATATAAATGAAAACCTTCCTGGGATTGATTTTGATTGTATATGGTTGGGAATGTGATGTAAAAGAATGTTGTTGTTTTTCAAAGGGAATTTTTTGCACATAACCACATTTTCCCTAGACGCTCAATTTGCTTTACTAAAGATAAGATGGTATGAAATATAAGATTTATATATGGTAAGGTATAATTTTTTAGTTTAGTTAGTCTGACATTCCATCTGACTAATCTAGTGTCGTATAAAGGTAAAGGTTCCCCTTGCACATATGTGCTAGTCGTTTCCGGCTCTAGGGGGCGGTGTTCATCTCCGTTACAAAACCTAAGAGTGTAATCACACTAACCTGGAGTTGGAGGTGTCACCACGGTAGATAGAGCTGGCACTAAATTGAGATTAAAAAAGCAGATTATTACAGTAATTATCACCTTCATTGCTGTTATTATAATAATTTCCAAATGCATACAAATCCTTTGATTGCACAGTTCAAAGAATACTGAATTCATAAGCAGAAATGTTGACTGAAAGAATCAAAATCTAGTTTCCCCAAAATTAAGGCATAAGGCATAGTTCCACAAGGGGGAGCTAAATCTTTACATTTAGTAACCTGCTCAATCTAAAGATGGAGAGCAATTCATTATTATATTAATATAATGTTAGGGATCCTTGTCATTAGAAATAAAACAAAAAACTCTATTGAAACCCAATACACACATTTTTGTGTTTGAACTAATTCAACTGGAAGTTTATATTTGTAAAGCTACCACATCCAGGGTGAAAAAATATCTGGCCAACTCCAAGATGGCAATTAAAATACTGTATATAGAAACCTCTCATTCCTTGCTGCCACCTTGTGGTTGCCTGAATTTCTCCAGATCTGATATAGTAGTACAAAATAAATCCAACTGGTTTATTCATTTTGGATTGCAGTCTGATTTTCATCTTAAAAAAAAAACAATTGAATCAGATGGGAATAAATAACTTTTACTGATAAATAAGGTTTGCAAACCAATTATCATGCAAAAAAGTTCAGTTCAACACTACTTTTGATTTATCGCTATTAATAGTGACCCTTGTCCAAAAGAAGCCCCAAATTTCAGCTGTGATTTTTCAATACTACTCTTATATTTCTAAACAAAATGGTAACATTGGATTTATCATGTCGAGTTGAAGGATTAATTTTGTAATACCCCAAATCCGGATACCCTGAATCTGTCCTTATAGTTCAAGGGAGATTGAGAACCTGAGATAGATTGTGTTCTATTGTATTGCTCAGTTGTTATACTAATAATCCAGGTGCACCTAATATATTTTATACTTTTTATTTTATTGGCAGACGCCAATACAGGTTTACTGTGTGACTAAATATTGTGCTATAGCTTATTCTGGACTAATCAGTGATAATATTCATTGTTTTCACTGATTGATTGCCTACAGAGTCTGGAATTTCCTTCCTTCCTCCCTGCCTCCCTTGCTTCCCACAAGTGGTGATTCCCAAACCATCAGTTGGTCAATCACATGCAAAATTGGTGAGATGATATGCTCCAGTCCAGGTGGGAATGCAACTGCAGCTAATATATTCTCAAGAAACCTTTATATATACAAAACAAATGTAGTCAACATGTACAACAGGTGTATTTTCTTTGTAAAATAACTACTTTCTTCTGGGATGAATGAAGGAACCTTTGTTTATGCAGCCCATACCCACAGTCTGGAACAGTGGAGCTTAGACATGGATTGGATACTACTTTTGCTCTGTATGAGAAGATGGCTAGGCACTACATGCTCATACATATTTAAGTCTTTATCAATGTTTTTAGAAGAAATACTAATTTTGAGAATCTGTATTATATAAGAAATGAATCCACTGCCACCCAGCCATTCCTGCTTGGCATCTATGCTTCTGTTTGAAAAGCTACAGCTGCATCTGGAACTCAGTCATTTGAACAACATTTTTAATCACTTTCACTTGTCATTAAACTAATAAAAATAAATAGAGACTCCTGATGTTGTGGGCGTAAATAGAACAACAGCAAAGACACAAATCATCCATTTTCTTGTTGCTCCCTTTTTTTCTTTTTTGCAAACCCAAATCTGCTTGTCCCAATTAAAAGCAAGTTTGGAGTCATACCACTGTTATATTGGTAACATGTGCAAAGGATTTAACAACTTCACCAAAGGGGTCCTAAATACAGCAGACTTACATATTTATCTTCTGAATTTCCTCTTCTTAAATTCAAAGTCTTAAAAAAAGTACTTAATGCTACTATTAAATGATAAAATAATAAAACTGTTAGCAATTGTGCCAGGATTATCATTGGCAGTTAAATCTGCTCTTCCCTACTCCTGATGTTAATTTCATTGTAAAACTTCCCACCTCACAGAGTTCAACATAGATATTATACTAGGAATGTTACCTGAGCCAACGTCCTGAAGAATTTCTGTAATAAACATTAAAAATAGGATGGCTTCCATGATAGTATACATTTTTCTGGGTCTTTTCCTTTTGTATAAAGACAGTTTGGGTTCTTATATACATTGAATCTCTAAGGGAGTGGCTTACTGTTTCTTTTGTCAATAATAAAAGAAGAAAAGAATGAGAAGATAAATTAAAACTCACTCTCTCTCTCTTTCATACACACACACACGCACACAAAGACAGCTATATCCTTGGACTTAGGTCACTTAACAACACATTTTTTCAAAAGTTTGCTTCCTGAAAATCGTTTGGTGATTATGATAAACACCTTCCAACTGAATGCAAATATAATTTCAGAATGACTGTATCCCATAGGAACCTTGAAAAATATAAAATGAACAATCATGTATTTAATGGCACAATGCTTCAGACAGGCTGTATGAGATCCCCAGAGCTAAAAGTGTTTTGCTGATTATTTTCATTTGCACTCAGTGTCTGAAGTATCTCACTGCAATGTTTATTGAACATTGAATAGCCCGAAAGCCTTTTCAAAGACCACATGGTTAAAAGAAAACCTTACGGTTACAAAAATGACAATTTAAAAAGAGTATATACATATACATGTTAAATTGGCAATATCAGTATTCAATAACTATATTTACAAAGATTAAAATACTAAATAACATAGCTCCTTTCTAGCTCAGCTCATCTTTCTTACAATTGATAAAATTATTTTCAATATGACTGGCTCATGTTACTGTCATCCTTTTGAAATAGCCAGTAATTGCCTTTATCAGAGAAGAAGAGTCTGCCTTCAATAAGAATGTTAACTTATGCCTTACGTCCCAGTGGGAAAATTTATCTATGATTGGGGCAAGATATTTTTTCCTTACTTTCCGTACAAACTACAATCAAATATTATATGCAATGTATCCTCTATTGCATTTGCCCCACATACACATGTTCTATCATTATACGGGATTTTCCGATAGCGGCCAAATTTAACATTAGTGTCTAGGAGTTCAAATCTAAATTTAACAAATAGTTCTCTCTCCAATGGTGACATTTCTAGATGTAAGTATTTTTCCAGAGTAAAGGTTGTTTTGGCTATTGTGAGTAGCTTAAGGGAATCATTAGTTGATAAAGTTGCCATGTCTATTTGCCCATGGACATCTTTAATCTGTTGTTTAACTTGTTTCAATGTATCACACAATGGAAACCCTAAGCCATATCAATTCAAAGTTTCTGACAGCCGGGTTAGCCAGGAATATTTTTGAAAGTTTAGTCTGCTGTTCCTCTAGGCAGATTTTAGGAAGTCTACTGGCTTCCATCTGGGTCACTTTTAGCCAGTAGGCTACTGCCCTAGTAATCGTGTAAGTGTACAGTGAAAAACATCCTAATTTGGTTCTAACGGCTGCCGCCGAGGTGGAATTTTTTACCCCCAACATCCTCCTTAACAAATTGTTTTGGGTTCTCTCTAATGTGGGGGCCTCTGTAAGACCCCAGATTTCAGCACCATAGAGCATAGTCAGAACAAATTTGGCCTGATAGACTTTACGAATTGGCAAAATCGAAGTTGGTAGGATACATTTACTTAATTTGTATACGAGGCTTGCTCCAGCTCTGACCTTTTGAGAAAGAAATTGATGATGAGGAATCCAATCACCTTCACTAGAAAAAACAATTCCAAGATAGGTATATTGGGTAACTTGCTCAATCCTTGCATCATTGATGTGCCAACTCTGCTTTTTATTCTTGTTGGCAAAAACTATAACTTTTGATTTGGCTATGTTTATAGTCAAGAAATTTGTAATACAATAATGCGAGAGCTTGGCGAGGAGTCTCCTCATACCTATTTGGGTTCTGGAAAGCAAACTAAATCACCGCCATACATTAATACATTAATATGTCTTGAACCTATTCGAGGACTGTGCGTTGAAGGGTCTTCTTCATTTATATAAAGATTAAAAAGAGTAGGGCTCAACAGACAACCCTGCCTCACTCCTCTGGCTGTCAGTATGCTGTTAATTGAGGCCCCGTTTGCTGCATATCTGACTCTAATTGCCGTATTTGTATAAATAATTCTAATCAACAAAGATCTGGGATCCATCCCCATGACTTGTAATTTCCTCCACAAATGGTTCCTATCGATAGAGTCAAAGGCAGCGGTAAGGTCAATTAAGGCAGTATACAACTTTTCCCCCTGGGATTTATATTTATTAATTAGATGAGAAAGGACAAACAATTATCAATTGGAGATCTACCCAATCTAAAGCCTGCCTGCTTGTTTGCCAGGATTTTCTTATCCAAGCACCAGTCCTCTATTTTATTTAACAGGTGCTTTGTATACATTTTGTATACAAGATGGCGGTTGGATGCTAGTTGCAAGCTCCGCCGACCACTCCGCACTCTAGGCCTAGCCTGCTCCTCCCCCGGGCCCTTTGGTGTAGATATCGGAGGGCCTGGGGGTGGTGGTACAGCCGCAAGGGTGTGAGAGTGGTTGGCGGGGTTGCCCGGGCGGCCAAGTGGGCGGTCCGGGCGGCAGTCGGGGCTGACGCATTTTAACATCTTGCCGCGCCCTGTCACACTTCGCTCCGCTGTTGTCTTGTTCTTGCCGCTTTTTAAGTGATGGGTTTGGCTCGATACTGGACTAATCCTGCCATTTCATTTTGTCCTCCCTTGCCTCGCCTCAGATATTTTGAGGGCGATGGCTCGGGTTGGTGTTTTGGCGCGGCTGGTGGCATTGACGAGGCTGCCGCCTGGCTGGGCAGGGTTGGTCCTTCTGGCATTGGTGTCCATGATTGCCGCTGTTGTTGGGGCTGGCAGCAATTTGGGGGTGACTTGGAGGCTTGGGCCCGACCTCGACCAGCCCCGCGGCCCAGGCATCATCAATTTGGGGCCGTGGTGGCGATGGTATGGATGGTCGAGACCGACGCCGATGGCGCTGCCCAGCCCGTCGGGGCTGCCAACCTCAGGGATGTTACCCCTGGCCTGGACGGCCCCGCCAAGGGCCTCTGCGATGTGGAGGGAGCCGGGGATGATATTCTGGAGGCCTTAGTGTCACCTTGAGGGTCCTGGCCTGGCAGCGGTGGCAGTTCCAGCAGCGGGTCCTCGGATGGCGGTGGCGGTGGCACCCTTGGCTGGTGTGGCCTTTCCGGGGGCGGAGACAGTGATGGCAGCCCAGAGACTTCATCGACGATGATGTTGGCAGTGGGACCTGGCCTGGTACCGTCTGGCCCAGCGGTGGGGACATCTGACTTGAGGACGGCGCCAGCCCCGGAGACAGGGGCCTGAACTCTGGTGTTGGCTGTAACATCCAGCACGAACTTATTGCCCACTCGATCCCATACCCGACGACGAGGACGGAGGTTACAACCTGCTGCCTGGGATATCTGGATGGGTCGGTCCCGAGTGGGGCTTTCCCTTCCCCAATCCCGACGTCAATCACCAATAACTTTATTGACTGGACGCCGTTTGTCCTGCCCGATCACTTATTCAGCGGCGGACTTGTGGGCACTCAGGAATGTCCCCCTTTCCTTGAGGTGCCCCCCCGACCTTTCTGTGGCATACCTCGATGACAGATCCTGGGATCCTAAGAGGTGACACAGTCGAGGGAAGCTCGCCCAACTACATTCTTTTATGTCTAATTTTTTATTGGGGTTAGGGAGGGTGACTAGATTGGGTTTGGGGGACAGCCCGGGGGTCACATGTGACCGGGAGGTTTTGGGATCGGGGGTGGTCAGATCAAGGATGGGGGTTTCTTCCTGGGAGGGGAAGGGGATGGCTATTGCCAAGATCGGCGGGAGAGCAGATATGGTGTTGACAGGGTACCTTATCATGTTGTGGGAGCTCGCCCCCACTGTTTACAGTGGTGGCATGCTCCGACCCCCAGGTCATGTCCCGTTCCCTGGGTTGCTCGAATGATTCGGCCCCGGGCCTTCGGCTGATGTTATGCAACGCCAGGTCCGTAGTTAACAAAGCCCCCCTTATTCACGATCTGATTATGGAAGGGGGAGCGGACCTGGCGGGCATTACCAAGACCTGGCTGGGGCAGGAGGGGGGTGTTCCCCTGATGGAGATGTGCCCAGCTGAATTTCGGGTTTTTCATCGACCGAGGGCCCAGGGAGGGGCAGGGGGTTGCGGTAGTTATTCGGGAGGATCTAGCTCCTAGGGAATCCACTGTCCCTCAGACGACCGGATGTGAATTCCTCTTTGTAAAGTGTAGTTCCGGGGTTCAGATGGGCTTATTGAGCACATACCTGGCTCCCTGCTTTGTGACATCGGCCCTGCCTGAGCTCCTTGAGATCATAGCCAGCTTGGCGGTTGAGACCCCCAGGCTGATGGTCATGGGGGATTTCAACCTGCCTTTGGCTGGTGGGACCTCGGGGGTTGCCCAGGAGTTCTTGGCTTCCATGATAGCCTTGGGCCTGACCCAACTAATTAGGGACCCCACTCATACTGGAGGTCACATCTTGGATCTGGTTTTTGTCTCTGGACAGCGGCAGGATGATCTAGGTATAGGGGATATAGTCATTGAACCCCTGTCATGGTCTGATCATTCGCTCCTTAGGCTAGACTTCCAGGTTGCTCCTCCCTGTCGCAGGGAGGCGGACCAAATATGATGGTACCGCCCCAGGCTCCTGATGGATCCTGATAGGTTCCTGACGGAGCTTGGGCCTTGTCCCGATGTTCGAGCACATGACTCAGTCGAGGACCTGGTCGCCACCTGGGACAGGGTGGTGGCCGGGGCCCTTGACTGGGTCGTGCCCTTGCGGCCTCTAACCCGGTGCCATTCTCACTCAGCCCCTTGGTTTTCCGAGGGGCTGAAGGAGATGAAGCGCCAGAAAAGATGCCTGGAGAGTATTTGGAGGACTACCCGCTCCGGATCCGACCGAACACTATTACGGTCTTATATTAAGACCCATTTAGTGGTGATAAGAGTGGCAAAGCATTCATACTTTTCCGCACTTAATGCGTCCACGGGAAACCACCCAGCCGCCCTGTTTAGAGTGACCTGCTCCCTCCTGGAAGGGGGAGTGTGGGAGGACCTCTTGCAGGGATGGGCTGAGGACTTTTCAAATTTCCTGTTGGATAAAATCGCTCGGATCCAGGATGGGCTGGACTCTGAATGGGCAACTCTGGGTGGGGGGTCGTAGGCGGAATTTGTGAAGTCATTTGGGAAAAGTTTGACCCTGTGACCCCCAAGGATGTGGACAGGATTCTGCGGGGACTGAATGCTACCACATGTTTATTGGACCTGTGCCCCTTCTGGTTGGTGTTGGCCACTCGGGAGGTGACACGAGGTTGGTTCCAGGGTATTATTAACACTTCCTTGAGTGAGGGATATCTGCGGGCCTTCTCGTTGGGGGCACCCTCCCTCTGGAATGAATTACCCCCAGAGATGAGGATCATCCTGATCTCTTGACGTTCCGGCACATGTTGAAAACCTACTTATTTCATCAAGCCGGTCTGGCCTAGGATTTTTAGGGGATTTTTAATTTGGTTTTGTCTGGTTTTAGCTTTTAGCCCTCTATTTTTTAGCTTTCAGCCTTTTATATTTGGTCGTTTAATAGTTTTTAATTTTGCACTGTTTTTTGTATTTTAATATGGCTGTACAACGCCCTGAGTCCTGTTAGGAAAATAGGGCAGTATATAAGTTTAATAATAAATAAATAAAATAAATTTTTGATATTATGTTAAGAAGACTGATGGTTCGATAATTAGTTGGAGCAGCTCTGTCACCTTTCTTGAAAATTGGAAAAACTATGGCTAATCTCCATCCTTCAGGGATTATCCCTACTTTATCGATATAAGTGAACAGTGCTGCTAACACCAGCACCCAGAAGTCAATGTTGGACTTAAAAAGTTCTGGGGGCAACAGGTCCTTTCGGGGAGACTTCCCAGCTTTTAAACATTGAATTATATATTTAACTTTGGTAAAGGTAACAGATGTCCATTCAGGACAACTCCTTAGTTCCAGGTGGAGAATTTCCAATTGTGGACCGTTCATTGTATTATTACCATCAAGTAGAGCGAGATAGTGCTTCTCCCATTTCACTGCTGAAATATCAGTATCCATGAATGGGGAACATTGTTTTAATATGCCTGCTATCTTATGCCAAAAGATCGTAGAGAGTTGGGATTTCGCTGCTATTTCTATCTCTTTCCATATTTATTTATTTATTTATTTATTTATTTATTTATTTATTTATTTATTTATTTATTTATTTATTTATTTATTTATTTATTTATTTATTTTATTCAATTTATATACCGCCCTTCTCCCGAAGGACTCAGGGCGGTGCACAGCCTACTAAAACAACACATATACAAAAGTTAAAATAAAATTAAATATGGGCTGCTTCTAAATCTAAAACCCCAACATTAAAACCATAATTAAAACCCCATTTAAAATCAATTTAAGATCAGCCCAGGCTAGCCTGCTCAAAGAGCCAGGTCTTCAAATCAAGCCTGAACACCCTCAGGTTGGTGGTCGTTCTCAACTCAGGAGGGAGCCCATTCCAGAGAGCGGGTGCCCCCACAGAGAAGGCCCTATTCCTCAGGGTCATCAGATGGCACATAGAGGCTGTCGGGACCCAAAGGAGGCCCTCCCTGTGGGAGCGCACAGGTCGGTGGGAGACTACCAGGAGGACGCGGTCTTGCAAATAGCCTGGTCCGATGCCATGGAGCACTTTAAAGGTCAAAACCAGAACCTTAAAGTGCACTCGGAAGGCCACCGGCAACTAATGCAGCTCACGCAGGAGAGACATCACATGAGAACTTCTAGATGCCCCCATAACCACCCGCGCGGCCGCATTTTGTACCAGTTGCAACCTCCGGGTGCTCCCCAGAGAGAGCCCCATGTAGAGGCCATTACAGTAATCCAGGCGGGAGGTGACCAGGGCATGAGTGATCGTGCGTAAAGCATCCCAATCAAGAAAGGACCACAACTGGCGCATCAGGCGAACCTGATGAAAAGCTCCCCTGGAGATGGCCGTGATATGATCTTGTAATGATAGCCATACATCCAGGAGGATGCCTAGCTTGCGAGCCCTCTCTGTGGGGGCTAAGATCTCACCCCCAATAGCCAGCGATGGAGTCAGTTGACTATATCGGGACGCTGGAAACTACAGCCACTCAGTCTTGGAAGGGTTGAGTCGAAGCCTGTTCCTGCCCATCCAATTCCGCACGGCCTCCAGGCACCGGGATATAACCTCCACAGCATCGTTGGGGTGGTTTGGGGTAGTCATCCGCATAAAGATGACACTTTACCCCAAAACCACAGATGATCTCCCCCAGCGGCTTCATATAAATGTTGAACAAGAGAGGGGACATGATCGACCCCTGAGGCACTCCACAAATGAGGGGCCTAGGGGTGAACCTCTCCCCCCCATCAACACAAATTGCAAGCGGTCAGAGAGGAAGAAGGAGAACCACCGCAAAACAGTGCCTCCAATTCCAATCTCTCCAGCTGCTGCAATAAGATACTATGGTCGATAGTATCAAAAGCTGCCAAGAGATCTAATAGGACCAGGACAGAGGAATAACCTCTGTCACGGGCCCTCCAGAGATCATCAACCAACGCGACCAATGCTGTTTCAGTACTGTGCCTGGGCCTGAAGCCCGATTGGAAGGGATTTAAATATGTTGCTTCTTCCAGGTACTGAGGGAGCTGAAATGCCACCACACTCTCCATAACCTTCGCCACAAAGGGGAGGTTGGAGACTGGATGATAGTTATTCAAAAGCACTGGGTCCAGGGCAGGCTTCTTGAGGAGAGGCTGAACCAGGGCAATTTTCAGGGCGGCAGGAAGTGACCCCTCCCTCAATGAAGCGTTGACAATCCCCTGGAGCCAGCCTCGTGTCACCTCACTGGAGGTAGAAACCAACCAGGAGGGACACAGGTCCAACAAACATGTGATGGCATTCAGCCGCCCCAGCAACCTGTCCACGCCCTCAGCGGTCACAGGATCAAACTCCTCCCAGATAACTATCTCAAGACTTGTCCCGGCCACCTCCCCCGGGACCACCCAATTCCTCGCCAGAAGTCCAGCTCGCCTCAAATCTGAGCGATTTTATCATGCAGAAATTGGGAAAACTTCTCTGCCCTGGCCTGCAAGATGTCCTCCCATGCTCTCGGCTCAAGCAGGGAGCAGGTCACTCTAAACAGGGCGGCAGGCCGATTTTCTGCCGACGCAATAAGGGCGGAGAAGTGCGAACACTTCGCCGCCTCTATTGCCACTAGGTAGGTCCTAATATAAGACCTCACCTGTGTCTGGTCAGATTCGGTGCGACTGGCCCTCCAGGCGCCCTCCAAACGTCTTTTCCAGCACTTCATTTCCCTCAGCTCCTCCGTAAACCACGGAGCTGGATGGGATATGTGCTGAGTCAGAGGTCGCAAAGGCACAACTCGGTCAAGAGCCTCAGCGGCCAACCTATCCCAGTGGGCCACTAAGTCTTCAGCCGAGCTATGAGCCAGAGTCTCAGGAAATGGCCCAAGCTCTGTCTGGAACTGTTCAGGATCCATCAGGCACCTGGGGCGGAACCGTCTCCTCGGTCCCGCCTCCCTGCGGTGGGAGGTGGTGGCACAGAAGTCAAGCCTAAGAAGAGAATGATCGGACCATGACAAGGGTTTTGTAATTAGATCCCCAAAGCTACGATCATTCAACCACTGAGCAGAGACAAAAATCAGGTCCAGCGTGTGTCCCCTGATGTGAGTGGGGTCAGAAACTAATTGGGTCAGGTCCATGGCCGCTATGGAAGCCATGAACTCCTGAGCCACCCCAAAGGTTTCACGGAACAAAGGCAGGTTGAAATCCCCCATGACTAAAAGCCTAGGGGTCTCAACCGCCAACCCGGCTATCACCTCAAGGAGCCCGGGCAGGGCCGATGATACGCGGCAGGGAGCCAGCTACATTATCAGGGGGATGCCATCTGAACCTCCTGACCCCACTTCACGAAAAGGGACTCACAGCCAGCTGTCTGAGGAACAGTGGCTTCCCTACAACAAAGAACTTCTTTAATAATGGCCGCCACCCCCCTACCCCTGCCCTGGGACCTTGGCCGATGGAATTAATGGATACCTAGTGGGCACATCTGACCCAGAGGAACACCACCCTCTGGGCCCAACCAGGTTTCGGTAATACCTGCCAGGTCCGCACCCTCCTCCTGAATAAGATCATAAATCAGGGGGGCCTTATTAACGGCAGACCTGGTATTGCACAACACCAGCAGGGTACCCAGGGGCTGAGACTCTACACAACCAGGCCTGCAAGAAGGGTCAAGAGGGTCAGAATGCGCCACTGATCGAAGACATTGGGCGTGTGGTCCCTTATTCTGATATGGCCCTCTACCCCCACCGTACCTGCCTCTCCCACATACGGTGTCGATAGACCTCACTTCTGGCAGCCCACCCTCTGGCCCCCTCCCCAACCCCCGACCCTCTGGGCCCTCTCAGGTGTGTGTACCAGCCTGGCTGATTCCAAACCCCCCTGGGCTGTCCCCCAAGCCCGGTTTGGATCCTATATCCCAACCCCAATAAAAATGTTGATAAAAAATTTAACAAACAGGAACTCTCCCCCAAGCGTTTTTTGCGGCTGTATCATCTCTCCTGGAGTTATAGTAGCTTTTCTTATTCTTCAAGAGGGATTTATAAGCTCTCCTGATTTGAACCATATTTAAATAATCACCATCCAGTCTAGACCAGTTAACTTTCCTAACTGCGGTTCTTAGATTTGCTCTCACCCTGTAACAATCATCGTCAAACCACTTTCTAGACATCCCACCTATTTTTCTATCATTCTGAATCATTAAGTTCTTAAGAGTAGAGGTTAGCTCTGTATAAGCTGATATTGGGGTATTATCCCCCACCTTACTTTGGGAGATTTCGTCTGCTAGCTGTCTAGCTTCTTCTGTGCCCAGATAATTGTTCACAGGTTCAACATCCAGTCTATGCCAATATATCCTTTTGTAATTATAAACCTGGACATTTACTAAGGTGTTAGTTGTCTCCCTAGAGTAAGACCTAACTGCTGAGGGAAGTGAGACCAATGTCATAATGGGAAAGTGGTCACTTTCCTCTCTGAATATAAAGCTCACATCTGAAAAGTAATGTACTAAACTAGAAGAGGTACAAATATAGTCTATAGAAGTTGATGTTTTATTGGACAGGAAAGTATAGGGGTATATATATCCATCACTTGAGCCACTAAGGACTTGCATATCGTTTACAAACAATAAAGAAATTAACCTCTGGG
The DNA here is from genome assembly GCA_023653725.1 of Bungarus multicinctus. NCBI lineage: Eukaryota > Metazoa > Chordata > Lepidosauria > Squamata > Elapidae > Bungarus > Bungarus multicinctus. Next base: position 63,199,805 of record CM042844.1, read on the forward strand.
CATATTTATTAACCCTCTTGTCCACTGAGGCCCAGGTGAACTCATTATTAAGATACCTAGTTGGAACTAAGCCTCGCTCGATATAATTCTTCAATGAAGGGCCTAATCTTGCATTATGATCCAGCTAATATGATTTTTGCTTGGGGGAAGCATCCCTTTAAGGTAGCTAATACTAGATCTAATTCGTCCCACAAATCTCTTCCCAGGAGGTGTGATGAAAAAGGAGCAATATATACATTAATTAAAATTAGATCCATCCCCCTGATCAAAAACCTAATAGGCAAAATATATTGGGATTGAGGATCTAAACAAATTTCCTCACCCTTCCATCCCGAATCCCTTTTAACCAACGTAGTTAGACCCCCAATTGCCCTCCCTCTTAACTTGACTTTGCCTGCTGGTTTGTGCCTTGAGGCAAAGCCCGGTAAGCTGATCTATGGATCATTAATGGTCAGCCAAGTTTCTTGAAGGAGGATAAGATGATATGTTGAAATCAACTTTATAAGGTCTATCCAATTTTCTATACCTTTCCAGCCAGCTATATTCTAAGACAGAAGGGAAAGGCTAGGGCTATAAGAGACTTCATTTGCTGGCCATTTGTTATCTAGTCATTCACCCCGAAACACCTCTCCTTGTGCCATCGCCTCTTCCTTTCAGGTAAAAGGGCCCAGAGTTTCTGCCGTCGCCTTCTCTGGTGTGCCAAGGGAGACAGAAATGGATTCCGGTGGTTGCTGGACTGCCTCACCCGTCTTTGAGAAAGACGAAACAAGTGAGGGCAATTGTACACTTGAGGGAGGGTGAACTTCAGCCACTACATTTATGATCTTTGTTTCTTTGAAGAGTCGTTTTCCTTCCTTCCTGTCCCACTAAACAAAATCGACGGCCTTAGGCCTTGCCTGGACATGCTCGCCCCGTTCTCCCAACTTGGGCAGTGTTCCCGTCGATCTGCAAGCTTCCACCAGCGAGGATCTGAAAGAGTCAAATTCAGTTAACATTATCCTTTGCTCCTTTGGAGACAAAGAAGCAAATTCACTAATTACATCTTCCTCAAGCTTATCAGTGCTGATGTTCGTGTATGGAATCTCCCTACTCTGCTCTACCTCCAGAGTCTCTCCACACTCTGGGAGAAAGACCTTAGGGGTAGCAGAGTAAATACCATTTTTGGTGTTTTTTTGAGTCCTTGTAGAAGTGGTTTAATAAGCCCACTCCAAAAGACTCTTGTAGGAATAACTTCAAATCTAAGCAGGGATCCTTTCCTTTTCATTACAGCATTTGGAATAATGTTGCTATCAAAGTGCAGAATTAATCGGACGTAATTACTTTGCTGGGAAAGTTTTTCATATCTGATTAGATCTATTAATAAGGGGTCAGATTTCAATAGCTGTGCAAGTGAGAGAGCTATTATTTCCTTTGAAGTCCATTGTTCTGTGTTGCATGGAATTTTCCTTATCCTTAAAGCAATTTGTTTCCTTAACAACCTTCTTTCTTGATGAGAATTCACGTCAGAGCTTGTAGTATTTTGTTGTTTAAATTGAGGTCGTAAGCCCTTCTGCTCTATTCGTGCTTCAGGGAGGTGTACAATCTTACTTTCCTTATCTACAGAGTGAGAGTTGTTTAGAAATTGAAAAATCCTCTCAATGTCTCTTGATCGATGTCAGTAAGTCATATATTGAATCTACTGTATGCCCTGTTAACATGCTCTGGGTGCAGATCATCTCTCTGAGGTCTGAGTAAGTTGGGGCCTCTCTTAAACAGCTGGAAGTAGGAGAGGGCATGGAATCTGGATTCCGGGGAGAAAGCTCACTTTCAGAGGCCTCCTCTTCCGATAGTAAAGACAACAGAGACAAAGTTTGACGTTTGAATTGAGATTCTGGATTAAGTCTCTCCGTGAAGTCGTCCAATTTAAGCTGTTTAAGAGTCTTGGGATGATTAAGCTCTATCAGAGGCTTAGGGGAGAGAGACTGAAATCTCTGCTTCTTACCTTTCTTTACCATTTTGGTAAATAATACCTCTCAGCATAAACTAAGTTACTCAAGAATCGTCCTCTCCTCAGCAATCACAATCAAAAGAAGGCCTAGTTAATAGTTTTAGCAGGCTCCTTTCCCAGGCGACAGTCTATCTTCCTCTCCCCACTTTTCTGGCACCTACTATTTCCCTGGATTCTTAGATTATCTCACAGGGAGAATAAGTAGGGTATGTGGGAGAAGGAAAATAAAAGCTGATAGAATTTCATTAAAGCTTTATTGATCAAAAGAACAAGCTGCAGCAGCCACATTCCTTCCATCTGGGGCTCAGCGTTTCAGATCCAGTGACTCTGAGTAGTTTACAAACTCTTGAAAGCATTTAAAAATGAATAACACAAAAACAATATAACCAAAGAAACAAAGGAGGCAGAGAAAACAAATCCAGATGTAACATGGAAAAAAAGTTACATCAATCCTTGACAAAGGCCAGGGTGAAGAGCCACATCTCCACCAGGCTTTGAAGAGCTGCTCTTGCAGCAGCTTCCACTCCCCCGGCTGTTTCAAGTATCTCCACTGCAATGTTCAACAATACACAGCCAGCACTGGATTCCCAAAGAAACATCTTTCTAATGGATTATGCTCATAAGCCAAGACCATTAACAAACTGTCAATGTCAGCACAGAAAATGAGTAGTCAACTTGTGTAAAGAAATTTGTTAAATAATTCTGCCAAAAAAAATTAGATTTTTTTTAATAATATTTGAGAGGTTAAATTACAGGTTATTTTTGTGATTAGCAGTCAAAAATCTGTAGGATACACCTCAAAGTGTCCGTGAACTAAAATCTTTGTTTTCCAGTGATTAGGATAGTATAGGAGAGTTTGAGTAATCAGCATTGTAAGATTAGTTTAATATCTGCTTCTCTGAATATTTCTGTGCAAACAAATTTCTGTGCAAACAAAAATACAGAGGTTGCTTAAAGTCAGATCTTTATCTTAAAATAGTTTTTTCTTGTGTTATGTTCATTTAAAAATGAACTGTTGATCAGAAATACAATATCAACTGATGAGCGCAGACAAAACAATTAGACATATAACAAAACCAAAACCAGAAAAAACAAATTACCCAAAACAATAAGGAAGCTTCACTCCAAAAAGAAATCACTTTGGTGGAAAAACAAATCTGGTCACGTTGCCAACTTCAACCGATACAAAAATTTATGCCACCAGATAAAAACTGAATGCACCAATTATCACATTAAACAAGAAGAAAACCTTCTATGCACCAATTCCACCCGTGCTTTCTACAATTTTGTAAACAACAAACTAAAAGACTCAAGGTCCATCCCACCCCTGAAAGGACCTAATGGTAAGGACTGAAATGACGACACTATTAAAGCCAACCTCTTTAACACATTCTTTGGCTCAGTATTTGTAAACAGCAATGGATCATGCCCAGTATTTCCTAGTCAAGCCACAGACAACTACAATGATCTAATACATATCGATTTTACAGAAGACAATGTTGAAAAAGCACTACGCAATCTAAAACCATTTCTATCTATTGGACTGGATGGAATATGTGCCTACTTCTTAAAAAAGCTATCCACTGCCATAGCAGAACCTCTAAGCATAATCTTTGAAAAATCTTTCAGGAGCAGCTCCTTGCCAAAACTACAGTCACAAGCCACAGTCATCCCCTTCTTCAGAAAGGGAGACCCCAGCCTAGTTGAAAATTACAGATCAATCTCTTTATGCTGCGTCACCTGTAAAGTCATGGAATCAATTATTAACCAACCCATCATCCTCCACTTAGAAACAAACAACCTGCTCTCTAATAAACAATTTGGTTTTAGTAAAAAACTATCATGTAATCTGCAACTCTTACATTGCAGAAACATACGGACTACACAACTCGATCAGGGCAAAGCAATAGACGCAATCTACATAGACTTCTATAAAGCCTTTGATTCAATGGTACACAACAAACTACTCCTAAAACTAAAATCTTATGGTATCTCTGGACACCTGCATAGCTGGATGGAAGCATTCCTGCCAAACAGACAACAAATGTTCAAAATTGGGAGCATCCTATCAAATTCTGTACCTATCAACAGTGGTGTCCCCCAAGGCAGTGTTCTAGGACCAAGAACAACTGTGTTCTCTATCAAGAGCAACTGTGTTCTCTTTGCTGATGATGTAAAGCTATTCAACACCCCTGACAAACTGCTACCCTTCAAAAAGACCTTAACTATGTATCAGAATGGTCAAACAAATGGCAACTTCAAATCTCAACAAATAAAAGCTCTGTCCTACATATTGGCAAAAAAAAATCAGAAAATAAAATACAGGCTGAATAGTCAAGACCTTGTTGATGATCCAAACCCTGTCAAGGAACTTAGAGTACTCATCTCAAATGACCTAAGTGCTAGAGCCCACTGTAACTACATAGCCAAAAAGGCATTAAGAGTTGTTAACCTAATCTTATGTAGCTTTTTCTCTGGTAATATTACATAACTAATTAGAGCATACAAAATACTTGCTAGACCAATACTCGAATACAGCTCATCAGTCTGGAACCCACATTACATATCTGATATTAACACAGTTGAGAAAGTCCAGAAATATTTTACAAGAAGAGTTCTTCATTGCAGAATACCTTATGCCACCAGACTCGAAATTCTAGACCTTGAAAACCTACAACTACGCCACCTTCAGTCCGATCTAAGTTAGTATATAAAATCATACATTGCAATGTCCTACCTATCAATGAATACTTCAGCTTCAACCATAACAACACAAGAGCAAATAATAGATACAAACTAAAAGTTAATTGCACCAAACTTGATTGCAGGAAATACAACTTCAGCAATGTCTGGAATACTCTACCTGACTCTGTGGTTTCTTCCTCAAACCCCCAAAACTTTAACCTTAGACTATCTACTATTGACCTCACTCTATTCCTAAGAGGTCTGTATGGGGCGTGCATAAGCGCACCAATGTGCCTACCGTCCCTGTCCTATTGTTTCTTTTATATTTTATTTTTCTTATATGTATCTATGTATTCATAACTATGTTTTACTTATACCTATTATCTTGTAAGCAATTGACAAATAAATAAATAAATAAATTTCAGTGTTAAAAAAAAAGTTGCAAACACACTTCACTGCAATCCTGTGTATAAAATTCTTAATGTTCTTCCTTTTTTGTGGTACACTACGTGCTATTAGTCAACATTTGCACTCTGTAAGGCTCAGAGAACCTTCATCCTAAGAACATTTCTGCTTACTCTGCCGCACCTGAAGTTGTACATTAATTGAGATGACCAATGACTGGTTGTGTAACTCATCAATGACTGATTGTGTAAAACTGGAAGGTTAAGATCAAGAGAAATAACTAGAAGGCTGAGTCATTTCTTAATGCTAACTTTGCCTATTGCTTTGGGTAGCTCAGCTATTATAATAGATCAGGTTAAGTGTACTTTTGTCATAAGACAAGACCTTTGAATTTTGTTTCTGAGCTATGATGAAAAAAAGTTTATTGTTTGTTGTTTTAAAACAGTTTTCCTCAATTTTTTAATTGTTTCAAGTAATCCCAGATTCTTAAAACTTATATCAAAAGATGCATTAAACTGTAAAATGACAGTTTTATATTTTTGAAAAATGGTTATATGAAGATCTGTTCCAGGATTTCAAGGTTAATGATGCCACAATACATAAGGAAGTATTTGTCAGTTGGTGTTTTCCCCTACTTATTTGCTTATCTCATAATGGTCTCTTGAATGTTGTGAAATCTTGTATTAAGTAAATATATCATATAGGATTCTTTTCCAATGTGGTTTTATAACTGTAGTAGGAACACTGCCAAAAGCTAACAAAGACATGAAAAGTTTTAAAGATGTAGCCTATTTTGAATTAATTAATGTGTTATTCTGTTATACTTTTGGTCAGTAGAACTGAACCAATTTGCCAACACTTTTAAATTTTATGTCCAAAGTTGTCTTAATATTTGACTTCCACAAGTTTTTTTTCTTCAAAGCACACTATTAAATCAGATGTGTGATACCAAGATGATTTGGTAAATTAGCAATACAGCTAGTCCTTGAGAGATGGGTATAATAAGACTGCCCATTAAAGTTGCATGTTGCAATGGCTGTTTAGTGAAGCACCTCACTTAATGATCTTCCATCCCTATTCTCCCAATACTATCATTAAATAAACATGCAGTTGTTAAGTGGAACACAGGGTGCCTCAAGGTTGGGGGAGGCCCTTGGAGGGTTTCCATAGGCCCGGGTTCATCTGCCCTGCCCTTCGCAAGTCCCCTCCCCCCACCATGAAATGATACTCTGTGCTCTGTTTCTTGCCACTTGGATCCCCACAGGTCTTTTCTCAACCCCATTACATTCTTCCCCAAAGCTTTAGGCCTGATTCCCTCCCACCAAGCCAAATATCCTCCACCTTTTGGAGAGCTCTGAGACCTTTAAGAGTGCTAGAGTGGGTGCTTCATTACATGACCATGTGGCATGATTCCAGAAGCAGCGGTGATATTTACAGCTCCCAGAATGCAATTTGGCTACTAGAAATATAGGTAATTGAGAAGGAATGTATGGGGCCTAGTAGGGATCAGGCCTAAGGCCAGTTGAAAGCTGTTGGGGAAATGTTTGCAGGTGATGGTGGGGGAAGATAGGTAGAAGGTGGCATTGTATCATCCCTGCAGTTGATTGTTAGGGCAAATGAACACGGGGGTGCTGCAGCAATTGTAAGTTTGGGACTTGGTCATAAGTAGCTTTTGGGGAGACTGCCATAATTTAGAACAGCTGTTAAGCAACTGATCGTAAGGGAATGTGAGCAATGAAAGTTCCATTCAGGAACAGAACTTTAGCATGAAGGAGGATTTTATTCTAAATCAGTGGTCACCAACCAGTGGGCCAGAGACCACAGGTGCTCCACAAGAAAATTTTGGTGGTCCGCAGAGAAATGTCACCCCCAAACCACTTCCCAAAGCAATTAATCTAGGCTGCGTGGGAACACAAGGCTGCGCTGTCCACATGGCCTGTGGGAATACAAGGCTTGTGTTGCTTGCATTATGAACAACACAAGGTAGTGAGGGGAGGGAGGAAAGGGTGGAGCAGGGGAACTTGCTAACTCGCCCCACCCGCCTCATCTGGCCACCGGGCTGCTTCTTTCCGCTTCTTTCTTCTTCTGCTTTTAGCTGCATGCAAGGAAAGCAGCAAAAGTCTTTTTTTTTTCCTCTCCCCCATGAGTCTTTGGGACCCTGCAAGGCATCCTGCTCCAAGAGGCTGTGCTGGTGTGACAAGTCTCACAAAGTTTTTGCTAAGACTCATTTCTTATGGAGTTTGGGGGATAGAAAGAAAGACTTCTGCTGCTTCTGCTGCTTTCCTTGCATGAAGCCAAAAGTCTCTCTCTCTCTCTCCCTCCTGAGAATGGAGCTGGAACAGTATCCTGCAATCACAAATAAAGAAAGATCAATCAGTAGGAAAATGGGGTGGGGAAATTTCCTGCAGACTTTTTTTTTTAATTTTCCCAGGATCTCTGGTCCACGGGATTTAAAATTATGAGTTTGATGGTCCTTGAGATCCGAAAGGTTGACAGCCCCTGTTCTAAATGACTTGATGGTTAATACTTGAAGCAAAGCCATCATCTTGCAGGCCTAGTGTCAAAACTCCTAATGATGGTCCCACAATGTCTTCGCATCAAAGATTACATTGATACCAGAATTCTGATTTTTTTTTGGTGGGGACTTTAATTTTGTACATTCTTTATTTGCTTAAATCTTGGATTTGGGATTGCCTACAAATTCTTCTGTCCGTTATTGGCTTTTTGCATTTCTTATCTTATTACAATTATTCTGACCAAGATATCCTGAATATGACTTTGTCTTTAGAAAGTGAGGAAAATCAAACTTCTTATATGAATTTATCAGAATTTCTAGTTGTTCCATTTAACATTTGAAAATAACTTGGGTTTTACAGTATCTAAATGTTTACTATGGCTTCTTAGCTATTTTGATTTAGTAGGCACAAGCAAAATGTAACATTTGAGATCGACAAAATAAATGCATGCTGCCAAATATCCAATGTAGCCAAATATTAAATTGTGTCAACAGTTGAATCTTAAATGGAGCATTTTGCCATTTATTTAATATTGATGATGATACATCAGGATATGAATTCTCAGTGACCACACAGATTTTCTCTATGATTATCTGTCCCTAATTTGGTCCTCAGCTCTTCCAATGTGCATTCATTGTCTCTCCATCTTGTTGTTGGTCATCCTCTTTTCTTTCATTTTACCTTTCTCAGCATTAGTCTTTTCTGCAAAGAACAAAGTCTTTGCATTATGGGTCTGAAGTAGAATAATTAGAGCCCATTCATTTGTGTCGTGACTGAGAACTCTAAATCAATTTGTTCAGTATATTTGTTTGTTTTCTTAGCTGTTCATGGTATTCTCAGGTGTCATCTCCAACACCAATCGTGTTTTCAGTGTATCCCTTGACTTTTAATACTAGGCCTTGCAGATCCTTTGCATTTTCTTCTATCAAGATACTGTCATATCAATATAACATATTTAATATTAATAGATGCTAAGAAGACATATATTTGAGTTTTCATTAAAATAAGCTAATGCACACAGGTATTAAAATATGTGGAATTATGAGAAATTCACACTTTTCATTTACATTTCCTCTGTTTCTTTTCCATGCAGACCAAGGGAGCAAAAACTGGGTTTCCTGGTACATGATGAAGTGTTTGATAGAATTAATGAAATATATAAATATTGTAAAGGCAAATACTGAGCTTAAATGAAATTGGATATATTTGTATAAAAAATATAGGTAGGTTGTAGATTTAACTCAGGATTAGGGTTATTATATAGATGCAAGCCTTTTTAAAAGATAATGTGATTACGTCTGTTTGCATTCATTTGCAATGTGTTGCAATATAGTATGACATACAGCAGACACATAGTTGTTTATGGCTTGGCAATTAAGTGTTAATGAATAACTTGATCCTTTGATAACCCATGTAGGTTACTTATTGCTTTTATTGTTTCTGGGCTTCTGAACAATATAAAATACTTTCAATGCTTATATTTATTGTAACTTTTTTTTTAAAAATCTATTATTTACATACACACATCAACTTTTGTAATATTAAGTTTATATGGCTGGATTTTAAAAAGAATCCTCCTTCGTGTGAAACCAAAGATCCGGTTCAGGTCAATGAACTCACAGAGGAACATTTTAAAAATGAACTATAAATGTATTTATCTTTAAAGAGAAACTGAGTAAACAATACATAAGCTTGCTCTGTCCTTCAGAAAAGAAAGATACAGCTACAAACACATACACCATCCACAATTCTGTTTCTAAATCAGGACTGGGCATCCTAAGATCCACCATCACTGACTTCTTGTGACAAAATACACAAACATGCAAGTTGCTGTTTCTTAACTAGATCCCAGGTTTTCAATTGTTTTTTCTAAACCAATTAATCTTTTTCAAAAGGGAGCAGCACAGTGGCCTAGAGGTGAAGATGCTCGTCTCAAACTCAGGAGGTTGAGAGTTCAATCCTAGGCACTGACAGATGTTTATCAAGCCTCAAAGAAAAAATATTTGCTATGAACTCCATGTAGGTGTCAGGAAGTAAACCAATAAACCAGTCGTCCTTACTCCACCCTAATAAAAAGGGACTACAGGGTCGTAAACAGAAAACAAAATCTTTTCCAAAAGGGTTAAAATGTCTGCCTTGCTCTCTTCAAAAATCACTTCATTGCCAAAGGTAGTATTCAGCAGGCTCTGACCAGTTCTGGAGAACCGGTAGCAGAAATTTTGAAGTAGTTCAGAGAACCAGTAAATACCCTCTCTGACTGGAGATTTTACACTATCCTTCCCCTGCCACGCCCACCAAGCCACACCCACAGAACCGGTATTAAAAAAAAATGAATCCCACCATTGTGCATTACTGCAACATTTTTGGTGGTTGGCAGAAGCTGAAAGAAACACAAAGTGCAAGACCTGAAAAAATGGCTTAATTGTGCTCTGGACATCTGCTCCATGCAAGAAGAGTGCGGGAAGGTGGTTTCCACACAGAGGAACCATCAAGCTTTCAATTGCGGTGAAGCCTTTGAAGGACACTAGGTTCATCCACTTCACTTTCTAATCATGTTTCGATTTATAATTATTTTAGTTTAAAAAGGTCTTTCAAAGAATAACTTTTTGCGGGGGGGCGGGGGGGGACCTGATAAGTAAAATTGCCTCCCAAAATAGAATAAAAGCTAACTAGCAGTTTAAAGAACTTTTTTTAAAAAATAAAACAAACTAACAAGAGTTGGAAGGGATCTTGCAGATCTTCTAGTCCTGAGGTCTCCAAACTTGGCAATTTTAAGACTTGTGGACTTTAACTCCCAGTATTCTCCAGCCAGCTATTCTGGGAGTTGAAGTCCACAAGTCTTAAAATTGCCAAGTTTGGGGACCCCTGTTCTAGTCCAACCCCCTGCTTAAACAAGAGACCCTATACCATTTCATACAAATTGTTGTCCAATCTCTTAAAATCCTCAATGATGGACCACCCACAACTTCTGAAGGCAAGCCATTTCATTGATTAACCATGCTTACAATCAGGAAATTTCTCTTATTCCTAGGTTGGTTTTCTCCTTGCTTAGTTTCCATTCATTGCTTCTTGTCCTGCCTTCAGATGCTTTGGAGAATAGTTGAGCCCCTCTTTTTTGCAGCAGCCCCTTAGAAATCGAAACACTGCTATCAGTGTTCCAACCCTATCAGTGACCAACTCTAGTCCTTCTTTACATTAAACAAGACCTACACAATTCCTGCAAATGGCAAAAAAATGTTAAGAAGTGAAGCTAAGAAAGTTTTTAAAGGATTAAGGGACCAGGTGAATTTTAAATGTTACAACTTTTGAAAAATTGACTAAACAAAACACAAGTTATTTTATTTATTAGGAATGAGATCATTGTCTGAAAGTTGAAAATAAAATAAAAAAGAAAATAGAAACTTCTTAAATATAGAAATGGGACACTAGACGGGACCAAACTTCCAGGCAGGAAAAAGTAAAATGAAATTTACATAATGACTTCCTCCCCATTTTTTAAAATTGTAATTGATACTGTTGTTAGGAATATTTATTTTTCAGGGTTTTATTGGCTTTTTGTATTTGTAAGTTGCTCAAACAGTGTAGACCCTCCTAAGCATGAGAAAGCTCTCTGAATCCATTCTTAATCTGTATTTTGCTCTCCAAATTTATGGTGACCTACCCCTACCCCTACCCCTAACACTAACCCTAATCCTAAGCATACCCAGACACTCTTGACTGCATAGGTAATGCCTAATTCGCTCTTCAAATTCATGGTGACCAAACCCTAACCCTAACTAGAATTTCCTGCAATGGGGTTTCCTCATGCATTTTATCGAAAACCTAGATAATGCAGGCTCAAACAGTGACCACCCTCCTAAGAATAATCAAGTTCTCTGAATCCTTTGGTAATGTTCATTTTGCTCTCTGAATTTATGATGACCTAACCCTAGCCCTAGTCCCTAACTCTAAGTAAAATTTCCCCCATTTGGATTTTCCCATGTATCTTACCAGGAAACCTAGATAAGGCAGGTGCAAAGAGTGAGCACCATCCTATATATAACCCATCTCTCTGAATCTGTTGGTAATGTGTATTTTTCTCTCTGAATTTATATTGAGCTAACCCTAACCCTAAGTGGAATTTCCCGCAATGGGATTTTCCCATATATTTTATCAGGAATCCTAGAAAAGGAAGGTTCAAACAGTGAACCCCTTCCTAAGCATAACAAAGGCCCACAAATCCATTGGTAATGTCCATTTTACATTTTACGTTAATGGTGACCAAACCCTAAACCTAAGTGGAATTTCCCCCAGTTGGATTTTCCCATTTATTTTACAAGGAAATCTAGATGAGGCCGCTCAAACATGAAGTTCATCCTAAGCATAAGAATGTTCTCTGAATCCATTGGTAATATTTATTTTGCTTTCTGAATTTATGATGAGCTAACCCTAACCTGACTCTAACCCTAACTCTAACCATAATCCTAACTCTAACCCAAACCCTAACCCTACCCAAAAGCCTACCCTAACCCTATCATTACCCTAACCCTCATCCTCACCCTAACCCTAAGTGAAATTTCCAGCAATGGGATTTTCCCCTATATATTACTAGGAAATCTAGTTAAGGCAGGCTCAACCAGGGAGCACCATCCTATACTTAATCAATCTCACCGAATCCGTTGGTAATGTGTGTTCTGCTCTCCAACTTCATAGCAAGTTAACCCTAACCCTAACTGGAATTTCCCACAATGGGATTTTACCATGGATTTTATCAGAAATCCCAGATAAAGCCAAAAATGCCTATGCAAGTTGCATTAATAGAAGGAAACAATCAAGATCAAGCGAAGTGCTAATACCACTTTATAAACTAAAGTCTTAGTAAGACCACACCTAGAGTACTGCATCCAATGTTGATCACCACACTAATAAAAAAGATGTTGAGACTCTAGAAAAAGCGCATAGAAGAGCAACCAGGATGATTAGGGGACTGGAGACTAAAACATATGAAGAACTGTTACAGGAACTGGGTATGGCTAGTCTAGTGAAGAGAAGGATCAGGGGAGACATGAGCAGTCTTCCAATATTTGAGGGGCTGCCACAGAGAGGAAGGGGTGGAAGAGGAAAATATTTGTGAGAAATATTTACTGTGTTTTTTGCTTGTCAAATTTAAAAGGCCATTGGGCTCCATAAAGGTTCTTCTAAAGCAATAGAAGTAATAATGTAACCATGAAGCAGCAGCTAGGCAAATTGCTGAATAGTCTGAATTATGCTTTGGAAATTGTGTACTGTATGCTCTAAAATTGAGCAAATGAATGAGACCTAAAGGTAAGCTGTTCTCTACAAAATCCACTCTGAACTTACCACACTAAGCTTGGCATGAAAAAGCAGTGCAACTTATTTGTTTTGAAGAGGAGGATATGGAATAAAGAAAGAAAATTGGCTCCAACAGTTTTAGGAAACTGCATAGTTTTGTTTACTTGGAACATTCCCAAGGCAGTAATTAATATTGTATTAGGTGCTCCAAATGTTTTTTTGGCTAAACATTGAATCCAGGCATACTGGATAGCTGGATGCTCCCATGAGGCTGCAGGGAGCAAAAATGGGGTATGTGGGGGGCAGCGACAACCTCCCCTACACCCCTGTTTTTGGCCAAGAAAGCCTCCCTGGAGCCTTCTGAGAGCAAAAACGGGGTGCAAGGGGGTGTTGCTGGATCCCCCCACACCCTGTTTTTGTTCCCAGAAGGCCTCTCTACACTTACCTGGAAGCCAGACGGACCTCCTGGAGATTCCTGGGGGGGGGGAGGGTAGGCGTGTCAGCCAGGAGTGAGATTTGGGGGCTTGCCAAGCCTTGCAATGTCTTAGCTAGAGACTCCAAGCCCCTGTGAGCCCCCAGCAGCCCACCTTTAACATGGATATGTTTAGGAGGGCACTCACTTTTCAATAGTGGCTTACCTGTATTTCCCACTAAATTACATAGAAAAATCTCATTGACTGGAAAATCCACTGAGGGTTAGAGTTAGGCCCCCATAAATTCAGACAGAAAAATGGAAATTGCCAATGAATTCAGAATGCATATATATGTTTAGTAGGGCACTGACTTTTCAAATCTGGCTTATCTGCCTTTCCTTGTAAAATATATGGAAAAATAAGGATTAGGGTTAGGCCCCCATTAATTCAGACAGAAAAATTGACAGTGAACTTGCAGCACATGGGTATTTTTAAGAGGGCGCTGACGTTTAGCTCATCCCCACTTCCTAATAAAATGCATGGAAAAATCCCATTGGCAGGAAATTCCACTTAGAGTTAGGGTTTGGCCTCTGTGAATTTGGATAGAAAAATGGACATCACATTGAATTTGGATCTTGAGGGTATGTTTAGGAGGCCATTGTCTTTTCTATTCTGATTCATCCACATTTCCTGGTAAAATATATGAAAAAATCCCATTGGCGGGAAAATCCACTTTGGGTTAGGGTTATGCCTCCATGAATAGGGACAGAAAAATGGACATCCCCAACAAATTCGGAGTGCATGGGTATGTTTACAAGGGCACTAACTTGTTGAGTCTGGCTTATCTCCATTTCATGATAAAAGACTAGAAAAATTCCTTTGATGGGAAAATCCACTTAGGGTTACAGTTAGGCCTCCATGAATTCAGATAGAAAAATCGACATTGCCAATGATTTTGGAACTCGTATATATGTTTAGTAGGGCACTGACTTTTTGACACTGTGATGACCTGGAGTGTACCACAAATATAACAAAAACCAAAATGTAAATAAAGGTCCTTTAATGCCTTCAACTTGGCTTCACTTTTCAATTGCTCACAGTTGGAGATTAAACTATTTTCAAAACAACATTCCAAACGAAAGAAATACAGTTCAAAATCAAAGAGCAGATAACGAAGTAAAAACCAAAAACAAACAGCACTGAAGAAAGTTCCATGACAGACCAGGATAATTAATTACAAACTTCAAGAAGATAACCAGGTACAGTCCATTGAAAGAACGCCAACTAAGATAAACCTCATCCAGAAAAAACACTCTTTGTCTTTGTTTGCTAGCATGCAGGTCCAAACTCTTATGCAAATCTCACACCTGCAACCCATGAAGAGGATCATAGCCCTCTCTTCCTGAGTAGACCACATTTTTCCCTGATCGTCTCCTCCCTGCATGCCCTAGGATGGATAGGGGATGGGCCTGGGTCCTTCTCTGACTGCTCAGCTGGCCTCTACCCTTCCCCAGCCTCCTCCACAACCTCTGGAGCCACACTTTCACTCCCTGTTGGCTGTTTCTCCTTTCCCTCAGAGTCAGTCTCCACCAGGGGCATGACAGATACTGACTTATCTGCATTTCCTAGTAAAATACATAGAAAAATCTCATTGGCTGGAAAATCCTCCTAGGGTTAGAGTTAGGACCCATGAATTTGGACAGAAAAGTTTACATCACCAATTAATTCGCAGCACATGAGCATTTTTAAGAGGGCACTGACTTTTCGAGTCTGGCTCATCCTAATTTCCTGGTAAAATGCATGGAAAAATCCTGTTGGCAGGAAAATCCACTTAAGGTTAGGAAATGAAAATGAGCCAGAGTTGAAAATCAGTTCCTTCCTAATCATACTTCCTAAAAATCCATTTAGAGTTAGGAAATGGGGATGAGGCAAAGTTGAAAAGTCTGTGGCAGTACTTGTCAATTCAGCGAGAACTATGGATATCACCAATGTATTTGGGTGTATTTGTGTTTTTAGGAGGGCACTAACTTTTCAAATCTGGCTTATCTGACTTTCCTGGTAAAATACATGGAAAAATCACACCTAGGGTTAGGATTAGGACCTAATGAATTCTGACAGAAAAATTCATGGATGCCTAACTCTAACCCTAAGTGGATTTTCCCACCAATGGGATTGTTCCATATATTTTTCCAGGAAAGGCAGATAAACCAGTGTTGATAAGTCAGTGCCCTCTTAAAATACCCATGTGCTCCAAATTCATTGCCAATATCCATTTTTTGGTCCAAATTCATGGAGGCCTAACCCTAAGTGGATTTTTCCACCAATGGGATTTTTCCATATATTTTTCCAGGAAAAGAAGATAAACCAGTGTCGAAAAGTCAGTGCCTTCCTAAACATACCCATGTGCTCCAACTTTGTTGCCAATGTTCATTTTTTGGTCCAAATTCATGAAGACCTAATCCTAACCCTAAGTGGATTTTCCTATCAATTGTATTTTTCCATTTATTTTTCCAGAAAATGAAAATGACCCAGAGTCGAAAAGTCAGTGCCCACCTAAGGATACCCATGTGCTCCGAATTCATTGGCAATGTCCATTTCTCTATCCGAATTCATAATTTTAATATATAGAATATATATTAATACATTAACTATAATTCTATGAAATGCTCTCCTTTGTAAAAGAAAATTCATACTGGGGCCAGATTTATAGATTTACCTGTAAAATTTGGGGAAATATGTCAATCATTATTAGTTTTGAAATGTAACGTACTTTCAATTTGGAATTAGCAATATCATGTAGGACTGTGATCGTGCTGTTATACAATTATTGGATTTCGTACTTTTCTAAATGTCTGCCCAGAGGATGTTATTTTTAGCTAGAGGTTGGAATGGTGATCTAATTGCTGCCTGCTGATGCATTTTGATTATCCTTGATTCTTAAAATTAGACTAACTATAAATCCATTAGAAATAATACCTTCCTTTCCTGCGGTCATAAAATCTGCTTACTTAGTCTCACCTTTAGATAAGGTAGGTAAAAGTTCACCCTGAGAAGAAGGAAATGTGACTATTTTTACTTGGTGGTTTTCTTTACTTAGCCTCTTCTGTTTTAGTTCCTATATTAAGGAAAATACCATCTTCCTGCATTTTTAGACAAATAAAACATGCATTTTTTAGGTGGGTGAATTGGAATTAGAGCCATGCTTTGTTCGCTCTGTTTTGAATGCTGCACTTTCAATCCTTGAAATTTCTATTGTTTCTCTACATTGATATGTTAATATATTTGGGAAATGCTAGGCACCCTTAATTTTAGATCTGTTTAGTGAGTTGGCATGAGTATCACTGTTATAAAATATATCATATGGATTATCCTTTATTAGCAGATATTTTTTACAGGTGGTACAAAAGTGGTAAATTTTGAGGAGGTTTGATTTATGATCAAAGGTGGAGTTTCTCAAACTGTGGGTCAGAATTTATGCGATTTCCTTTTGGTCACGAAAAGCGAGGGGGCTTTTAATTTTCTTTTTCCAAGCTGACCAGGAGTGGAAATGCAGACACATTTTGCATTTTGTTCTTCTTTTTGCTTGTGAAAGTCAGAAAAAGCAGCTACCTATCCCAACTTTTGAAAAGTTCATCAGACTTGAATCAGAATGGTATATTTACTTTTTGCCCAATTCTGACTCCAAAAGAATAATTAGATTTATTTGTGGCAGTCAAATAAATTAATCTATCATTTTCAGTGGGTGGGGTGGTGCTGTAAGGTGTGTGAAACTCTCTTATTTAACAGAACAATAGAATAACAGAATAACAG
Organism: Bungarus multicinctus; assembly: GCA_023653725.1. NCBI lineage: Eukaryota > Metazoa > Chordata > Lepidosauria > Squamata > Elapidae > Bungarus > Bungarus multicinctus. Next base: position 63,216,913 of record CM042844.1, read on the forward strand.
AACAATACTGTTGAAAGGGAACTTGGAAATCTTTTAGTCCAAAACCTTGCTCAAGCAGGAGACCTATACCTTTTCAGATGAAAGGTGCCCAATCTCTTCTTAAAAACTTCCAGTGTTAGAGCATTCACAACTTCTGGAGGCAAGTCATTCCACTGATTAATTGTTCTAACTATTGGGAAATTTCTCCTTAGTTTTAGGTTGCTTCTCTTCTTGATTAGTTTCCATCCATTGGTTTTTGTCCTGTTTTCCAGTTTTTGAAGAATAGGTTGACCCCCTCTTATTTATTTATTTATTATTTACATTTATATGCCGCCCTTCTCCGGAGACTCAGGGTGGCTTACAATCTTTAGAGCACCATGCTAAGTGCTTGGCAATAGCCTTCATTCCATTGTATATGCCTGCTTATTATTAGGGCTTTTTGGCCCCCCCAAGCGGCATTTTACAAAGTCAGCTTATTGGCCCCAACAATCTTGGGTCCTCAATTTACCTATCCCGAGAGGATGGAAGGCTGAGTCAACCTTGAGCCTGGTGGGATTCAAACCGGCACTAATTTCAGGCAATTGAGCTAAGTTCTAGATGATTAACAGCCTGCACCACCAAGGCCCTTCTTCTTTGTGGCAGCCCCTTAGATCACCGCTAGTCCTTTTTTCATTAAAATAGACATACCCAATTCCTGCAACTGTTTTTCATATCTTTTAGCTTCTGGCTCTGTACACTTTTTTCTAGAATGTCAACATCTTTTTTATAACATGGAGACCAAAACTGGATACAATATCTCAAGTGTGGATCTTACTTACTTATTTATTACCTATTATTTATTTAGAATATCTGTGAAAGAATTCCCCTCAAAGAATATCTCTGTTCAAATTCTTAATGTACATTTTGTAGCTGTCAAGTTACTAACATGTGGAAATAGAGACAGGCCTCTTCAATTGCCAGTTCACAGGGGCTAATGTGCATTTTTGGGATGTATAATCATAAGCTCATTTTGTTGAAAGTGATGCATCACAGAAAAAGAATATATGCAGAGAGGCTTTAAGAATACACAAGGAACTGATTCTTTAAAAAGGGTGATCTTTTACCTTAAACTTTGTCCCATTTTGCAAAATGTATGTGAAAGGTTTCTTTTTTTATCTCAGAGCTTGCTTGCATTGTTTATTTATAAAAGACTTCTAAGTATGATTAATTTGTTGAAAGGTGAGGATTTTAATCGATTTTCTTATGGATGAAGGCAAGGTATGAGTACAATAGGACACAACAGTCTCATAAAATGCACCAACACGACACTAAGGTTCACTAGATATAAAAGCAACCATGACAATTAGAGGAGTGGAGGCTAAAACATATGATGAATGGTTGCAGGAACTGAACATGGCTAGTCTAGTAGAGAAGGACCAGGGGAGACATGATAGCAGTGCCCCAATATTTGAAGGGCTGCCACAGAGAGGAAGGGGTCAAGCTAATTTCCAAAGCACCTGAAGGCCAGACAAGGAATAATGGATGGAAACTCAACAAGGAGAGATTTAACCTGGAAATAAAGAGAAATTTTCTGACAGTGACAGCAATCACCAATGAGACAGCTTGCCTTCAGAAGATGTGGGAGCTTCATCACTGGAAGCTTTCAAGAAGAGACTGGACTGCTGTCTGTCAGAAATGGTATAGGGTCTGCTTGGGCAATGGATTGGACTAGATCAGGGGTCTCCAACCTTGGCCACTTTAAGACTTGTGGACTTCAACTCCCATAATTCCTCATCCAGCTTTACACTGCTTTGCTGGCTGAGGAATTCTGGGAGTTGAAGTTCACAAATCTTAAAAATCTGGCCAAGGTTGGACACCCCTGGACTAGATGACCTACAAGGTCGCTACCAACTCCGTTAATCTGAAAAAGATTTGCATATGTAATTGCCTCCAGAGAACATTGGAACAATGCTCTTAAGATTATTGTTGTAGAAATTATTGCAGAAATTGCTAAAAAAATAGACAGATAAATATTAGTGACCCTAAATCTATACAGGATTGTATATAGAAACACAAAATCATGTAGAATCCATTTAGCTAAATATTGTAGGTCTGGCAGTAGTCTCTGATATTCATTAGTCATCCAGTTAGGAGGTGACCCATAGTATCACCAATCTCCAATTCTACATCTGATAATTGATCCACAATCAAAAGTGGATAAGTGCACCATCGTGCCTACCATCCCTGTCCTATTATCCCCTTTTAATCATACATATTTTCTGTATTCTTACTCATGTTTATACTTATACCTATTATTTTGTAAGTGATTGACAAATCAAATAAATAAATAAATAAATTAGAAGATCCAGGAAAATTAGCATTTCCAGATACTTAAACTTTTATTTAACTGCTAAATGAAAATGTCTAGTCTTGAGCCTATAACTTTAAGCATATAACAACCTTCCCCATTTTGATGATTTCAGCAAGAACCAAGAAAAATCACCTATATTTAGCTAATTTATTTGCAAGCCTGTTTGATACTGTTTACTGTGAATTTTATTATGTCTGCACAAACTGGACCCAATTGACTTGAACTGGAGATTTGAAATTTGAAGAAGTTATGATTTGACTTAGGCGAATAGGCACAAAGAGCCTTGACCACCAATACCACTCAGCCAACCTTAGGTTCCAGACACCACTAATTTATTCTCTTTAGTAGTAGAGCTGACATGTTAGAATGCATGCTAAAAATTCTCAGAATAAAACACTGAAATAAACACTTTTTCTGTATTCCTGCAAAGAAAGGAAGCAGATCATTTGTTTATTCTTATTGACTGCCAACATGTCCATTCCTTTTTGGGCTTTCTTCTGTCAGAAGTTGCTTTTCTCCTCTATCCATCAGATGCCAAACTTGGAGTCCTAAAAACACCATGTTCCCTTCAATTGGCTGGAACATCTTTTGATAACTATTTCTACATAGCCAAAAAGGCATTAAGAGTTGTTAACCTAATCTTACGTAGATTTTTCTCTGGTAATATTACACTAATAACTAGAGCATACAAAATATTTGCTAGACCAATACTCAAATACAGCTCATCAGTCTGGAACCCACATTATGTATCTATATTGACACAGTTGAGAAAATCCAGAAATATTTCACAAGAAGAGTTCTCCACTCCCCTATTCGTTGCAGAATACCTTATGCCACCAGACTTGAAATTCTAGACCTAGAAAAGCTAGAACTACGCCACCTTCGGTCCGATCTAAGCATAGTATATAAAATCATACATTGCAATGTCCTACCTGTCAATGAATACTTCAGCTTCAACCATAACAACACAAGAGCAAACAATAGATACAAATTTAAGGTTAATCACACCAAACTTGATTGCAGGAAATATAACTTCAGCAACAGAATAGTCAATGTCTGGAACACTCTACCTGACTCTGTGGTTTCTTCCCCAAATCCCAAAAACTTTAATCATAGACTGTCTACTATTGACCTCACCCCTTTCCTAAGAGATCTGTAGGGGGCATGCATAAGCACACTAACATGCCTACCATCCCTGTCCTATTGTTTCTTTTATATATTTTTTTTATTTTTCTTATATGTATCCATGTATTCATAACTATGTTTTTACTTATACCTATTATCTTGTAAACAATTGACAAATAAATAAATAAATAAATAAATAAATCTGTTATGGTTCTCCTTAGATAGATCCCCTCCATTGTCTGTGACAGTTTTCTTTATTTGACTTTGCAAGCTTCAGTTTTTACATAGCTAGGATTTTTCAGATAAGGCCATTTTTCTTTGCTTTTGTTAACCTATTCCTTCTTTTACTGGGCTTTTTCTCATTTGTATCTTACCCATTATGAAAATGTTTCCTGATGACCCTTTATTCTTCTAAATCCCCATTAAGTTGCCCTCAATGTCTATTCAGCCCATGCATTAGATAGCCTTAGTCTTTGGTTAGCTCAGGGCTGTCAAACTCCCAGCCCACAGGCCAGATGCATCACACACTGGCCATACCCACGCCCAGTTTAGTAAAGGGCAAAAAAGTCCCAATACTTCATGTGATGCTGCCGTGACAATGTGAGTTTGACACCCCTAGGTTAGCTAGACCTGTGTTTTCCCTTTGAGAGCAACCAGCAGCTGTTTCGGGAAGAAAATTACATGTCAATTTCCCAAATCCACCCAGCAGTAGCAAAGTTAGGGGATCAACTGCCGCTATTAATCAGTGAATTTGTTTTTATGGGTAGAATTGGCCCATAATCTATTGGCACTTTGGCCTGGTGCTGAGTCCACACCCTCTACCAGGTCCAGGGTACATGTCACTGGTCCTATTTTTTTGTAATGAGACAGGAATATCAGAGATGGACTGCAACTTGACAAAGTCAGGAAATCACATAGTTAATGGGATAGTTGACTCTTTCAGAGAGTTTTGAATGAATTGACTCTTCCACCTTATGATATAGTATCCACCATTCAATCACCTGTCAGCTGCATGCTTTACTCCTTTTTCAGAAAACAATAAATCTGTTTTCAAACCATGTTGCCAGACAATTAATCATTGGACGGTCATGGCTGCATATTAAAGCAGGAGAACAGAAGGGAGAGATTCTACTGTTCTTCTAGGTCAGGGCTGTCAAACTCACAGATGTGTCACGTGCTGGCCATACCCATGCCCGGTTTAGCGAAGGAGGAAAAAGTCCTGATTTGTCACATGATGCCACCATGACGATGTGAATTTGACATCTTTGTTCTAGGTAGTCCATTTTCTCAAGCTGGCAACTTTATTCCTCTATCCTCAAGCATGCTGGGCTACTTCTCTGCGGGTCAAAGATTTGAAAACTTATTTTATTTACCAAGAAGTTCCTCCACTCTGAAGAAAATCTATTTTATAGACTTGTTTTGAGTATAGAGTTTTGAAACAATGTAAACTCTAGATCAAAACAAATCTTCTAAATAGATGATAATCAGCTATGAGGATCTGTGTAGTAAATCTCTAGAAAGTCTTCAGCTTTACTAAACAATTCTTGTCCCACACCATAGATCAATTTTTCAAAAGACTTGGAGAGACAGCAAGTTTTCACAGACAGCTAAAGCCATGGCTCTAACATGAATGTTGCTGCAGCCAATCCAGGATAAATTGAGTGTATATAAGTCTTCAGTAACCCAAAATGGTCTGCTACTAGAAATAGCACTCAATACACAGAATATCTTTAGTGTTCCTCCATTTAATTAATATATAAATATAACAACTGGTTATAAATAAAGTCCATGAGTTGATGTAACACTAGCATCATTGATATATGCTTGATATATCACTATCATCACTTCTGCAGTGTGGAGTGGACAAAGTGTAGGCTGTGAGATGTTTGATTTGATGAAATAATCCAGTGACCTGTGCAAGGGGAATGAGTTCCGTTCAGTCTCTAAAAGTGTTTGAATCCACTTGCAAGACTTCCAGAAGTATGGAGAATGATTAAGTCTTGGAAAATTCTGTCTCCTCCTCCAGATTAAAAATCCTGGGATCTTTATGCTATATTCAAAATTAAACCACAATTCTTGTGTGTGTGTGTGAGAGAGAGGGGGGGAGGGGGGCTTCATGCAAAGAAAGCAGCAGAAGTAGCAGAAGTCTTTTTTTCTCTCTCCCAAACTCCACCAGAAATGAGTCTTTGCCGGCACAGCCTCTTGGAGCAGGATACTTTGCAGAGTTCCAAAGATCCATTTCTGGTGGAGTTTGGGGAAGAAAAAGAAAGACGTTTGCTGTTTTCCTTGCTTGCAGCCAAAAGAAGAAGAAAGAAGAGGAAAGAAGCAGCTAAGTAGCCAGGCCATGCGTGTGGGGTGAGTGGGGCAAATTCCCCCTCCTTTCCCCCCTCCCCTCACTACCTCGTGTTGTTCGCAATGCAAGCAATGAAAGCCTTCATTCCTGCGGGTCTGGATTAATTGCTTTGGGAGATGCTTTGGGGTGACATTTCTCTGTGGACCACCCAAATTTTCTCACGGACCACCAGTGGTCACCAGCCCACTGGTTGGCGACCACTGTTCTAATCCATGATGATCACTATTATGTTTAATCTGGATTAAATTTTTTCCCCAGAATCCAGACAACTGCCCTACCTGCCTACACACAAACCATTTTTTAAAAAAGCAAGTAGAGTTGTTAAACTTGTGGATGACTGAGATGCAGTTTGCTTAGATACCATGGTGACTTTCTTCCTGCATTTTTAAAAATAAAGTTGGCTCTCCCTTGACTCAGAGCCTTACTTATCTGCGCTGAAGTGAGACTGTTGAGTGGCATGTTCATAGTAAATAAAAAGTAAATATTATTTACTTAAGATCTGCCTACTTACAAATCCCCCCCAACAGTTTAACAATAGCACTTAGACTTACATACCACTCCATAGTGCTTTACATCCATCTCTAAGCAATTTACAGAGTCAGCATATTGCCACCAACAATCTGGGCCCTCATTTTATCCACTTCAGAAGGATGGAAGACTGAGTCAACTTTGAGCCAGTCAGGATTGAACTCTTGACAGTGGGCAGAGTTAGTCTGCTGTGCCACCACAGCTCATATATTTGGAATTCACTTTTTGAGAAAAAAGTGTTACAAGATTAATTAAAACATATCATATCATATGATCCGCTTTAAATAAATATAAGCAACAATGTCCAATTTTCAAGAAAAGTATAAATACAGAAGTCCTCAACTTATGACCACCATTGAGTCCCAAATGTCCAATGTTAAGTGAGACATTTGTTAATTGAGTTTCACCCCATTTTACCACCTTTCTTGCCACAATTGTTAAGTGAATCACTGCAGTTGATAAGTTTGTAAGATGGTTGTTAAGTGAACCCGGATCTCCCATTGACTTTGCTTGTCAGAAGGTCGCAAAGGGGATTACATGACCCTGGGACAATGCAAAACAATAAATATGAACCAATGGCCAACTATCCAAATTTTGATCATGTGACTCTGGGGATGCTGCAAAGATGGTAACTGAAAAAAATGGCCATAAGTCACTTTTTTCCAGTGCCGTTGTAACTTTGAATGGTCACCAAATGAACTGTTGTAAGTTGAGGACTACCTGTATTTAAGTAGTTATTAGTAGCTCTGGACAATGTAAGGGGAAAATGAGCTTTCTAGAGATTCTCCTTTTTATGTTTTTTTTTTTATATTATTTCATTTTCTGTTTCTATTTTTCTTTTATTATCAGCTTCAAGACTGTAATGTTAAGTTTCATATTTTTAAGAGTCAAACACACAATAAATCATAATTTTCCACTTGACACCTTTCAATATTTGTTGGCAACACTGCTGCTGCCCTATGAGCAGATTACGCAGATCTACCCTATCTAGTTTAAGTCTAATTATGGTTTGTTCTTTGGCCTCTTCAATCTTAGGCATATCTGAAAAGTTTTGTTATCTCTAAGGAAATAGTTTATAATCAAAAGGAAGTAACCTACATTTTTACTGGGTATGTGGCAATGCTTTTCTATAAGTCATGGAAATTTGTTATCATTGCAATGCTATCCTTATTGGTAGACAAATAGAGCATACATGTGAACTGCATTGATCCTTGAAAGGCATTGTCTTAAGATTATGGTAATAAACCACACCTCAATGAACCACACCTCTGCATTGTCACAAACTTTTAAATTCAGGTGCTGGTGTGTCTGAACCTGGGACTGAAGGGTTGGGAAGATGGACCCCACAATGATGGTATCTTGGGTGATGCTGTTAGTGCTTGCAGGTAAATTCTATGCTTCTCCAGGGTGATTGAAATAGAGTGTAGTAGATGGATCAATCAAGGTCTCCAAAACAGGACTGTTTTTGAAAAATTACAGAGCACGGCTAAAATTGAACCTCTGCATTCTGTGTATCTTCAATTAATCCAAAATGTTTATCTTAGGAAGCAAATGAAGCAGAGTTCAGATTCCATATAAAGTTTTACATTCTGAACTGAATTTTAGGATTCAGCTTTCTAGGAAAGTATATCATGTATTATAAATTTAAATGATTTATACATGACAATAATCTCTGCATATCCCTTAAGCTTCCAAATTGTGCAATCTATTTTTCTCTAATTGCAAAGTTTCACTTTAAATATATGTTTAGCCAGCAAACTACCATCTATAATTTTGGGGATGTCTTTTAAGCTGTTAAGAATCTGTCAGTGATCAGAACTCCTCATGCTAAATCTTTACTAACTGTCTATTAATCAACTTTATTTAATCTTTATTAAATCTCTATTATCCAAGTTTTTTTTAAACAGCATAGATATTAGGATTTAATCTTGTATCAATACATTCAATATCTCGCTCAAGTCTCATGCGAAACAATTAATGAACTTTCTTTGAATAATATTACATTTATTCCAAGCACTTATTCATTACACTTTCAGGCAACCTGTATGTACTTTTCTTTGGTAGTTTATCTGTCCATCTCTTTTTTACAGCTTTGTGTGTTTTCAGATCTTCCCTAAGCTTTTCATATAGCCATGATGGCTGGCTTCTTGTATTCATTTTTCTACCTTTTGAAATTAAGATTCTCCCTGCAATATCACTAAGTTCATTCATTGATATTTCTGAGCAGCTGTGGATACTTCTAACATGTACTAATATATTACTTTGTTCCCTTAAACAACATTTATAATTATTATATTTCAGTTATGGAAATCAGACCATGAGGTATCTGTTATGCCGTTTTTTCTGTTCTGATTCAAATAATTGCTGAGTCCTGGGGAAATCCCTGAATTTTTTCTTGGGAAGATTTCAGAAGTAATCGGCCATTGCCTCTTTCCTGGGCTGAGAGAGAGATGGATTGGCCCAAGTTAGAAAAATGGATGAGAAGGCCACTTTAGTCTTTAGGTTCCTGAACTCCCTTACTAGCTATACAAAGTTTGCTTGCAGTTATTACAATATTTGTGTATGATTTGTTGTCACATAATTTTTTTTTCTTCCATTAAATCATGTCCAATTTGTGGACACTGCCTAGGCCAGTCCCTGAAGTTTTCTTGGCAATGGTTTGCCATTTCCTCCTTCCATGGGCTGAAAGAAAATGACTAGCCCAAGGTTACCCAGATGGCTTTGTGCCTAAGGCGGGACTAGGTCTATTCTAGCCTGATACCTAAACCACTACACCACACTGGTCCTATACATTGTTTATTACATTCATTTATTTTATATACCATCACAACCCACGTATCTAAATGGCTTACAAGCAAAAAACTGAAAAATGCCACAGCAATTCAATAAAGCATCCTACCTAAAACACAAAATCTAATCCCAGTTAAAAAAGTACTATCCCATTGCCACCCACTAAAATTCATGCCGAATAAAATGCACAAATAAACTTTAGCAACCTTGCATTTATTTTTTCTTTATTTGACATTGTTATTATTAATCCTTTTTCAAACAGACAGACATAAAATAAAAATGAATAATTTGACAAATGCAGAACTAAAAGGGGGAAAGATACATTTACAGATCCAGTAAACATATAAAAAAGAGCCATAGTGCCTTTTTTAAAACCTTTAAAAGCCTAAATGCCTTTACTTGTCCATGTTATTTGAAGGAGCATCTTCTCCTTTATAGACATGCCCAGATTTTACGTGTGTTTCTCTAACAAGGCTCTCTTCCAGCCTCTAAAAAGGAGAGGTGGGAATTTAGAGAGAGAGAGAGAGTTTTTTATGTGGTGGTGTCCTAATCTTGGAATGACTTTCTATGAAAGGGTTAAATGGTGTCTACCCTAGCATCATTTTGGTGCCAGGTGAAATTTTTTTCCCCAGGATTTTGCATTTGCTTAATTGTAATTGCATTTTAACTTATATTGCTTTATATATTGAATGGCTGTTTTGTTGCTGTCTAGTTTATAGGGATTTTCATTTTGCACTTTCTTTGATTTTATTGCAAACTATGCAGAGTTCATCTATTATATATTTAAAAATGTTAAAGAAATAAATAAATGCATAACTATAACTTATTTTTTTCAGCCACCTATGAATCTTTGCAAGAAAAAACAATTGAGTTAAAAAATAGACCCAGCTCAGAAGAAGTAAGGTCTTGGATCAAGTTCCAATTTAATATGCTTGCATGTTGAGCTACCAGCAAAAGATATTACTTGAGAAGGCTGATCTGTTGTATAATACGGAACTGATGCTCTTTTTCTAATTTAGACACATTCTCCTTCCATCACCAATGTACAAAATCAGGAAAATACACCTGCAATTTTAGCCTTTATGTAAAGAGGATTCTTTACATAATGCCCGTGGAAATTCCTAAATTTTAGGGTGTCTGGACATAGTACTTTGTCTGCTAGAATCTCTATTTACTTTTTCAGGAATAGTGGCAATGGGAAGATAATTTTTTCCTTATGTTTTCCAAGCCAGCTAAAGAGAATTTGGATTTGTATTATGTTATTTGGCTTGTATGCAAGGCAGAAAGAAAGAGACTTTTTATATCTTTCTTGCACTTCACTGCTATTATACACATATGCAACTTGAATTATGTGCCTGCTTTGCATTATTTTATTCATCATGATTGCTTATTTGAAAAAAATATAAAACAAATAAGTGAAGCATGCAATATGCTGGGTTATATTGTTAGGGTTTAGTTGTCCGAATAGTTTGTAAGCATTCACTAAACCTTCTAGTTTACATGATATATTCCTTTAAAAAAAATTGGAAATTTTTTTTGCAATGTCATTTAAATTCATTAACACTTTGATTATATTATTTCTACAGGTAATTCTGCAATAACAACAGCAAGAGCAACAACTGATGTCTGTAAGTCTTTTTTTGAAATAATATTGTTGCTGCTGTTGTGCTGCTGAAAATTCTGATGAGACACTTACTGCCATGCTTGCACATATTTATACCTCATAATTTAGTACTAAAATATAGTACTATATGTTTAAAGCAAATTTCCTTCTAGATTTGCCTCAAACATAATTTCAAATATGTAATTTTAAGAGAGCACAGATAGTATTTCTCCACAGCTTCCTGGTTCTTTTTGCATTGTCTTATTGTGTTCATGCATCATGCATTGTCTTATTGTGTTCATGCATCAATGCAAATGGAGAACTGATTGTTGCAGCATTTGGCTTTGGACTGAACTGCAACTCTCATGAAACCATATCAATCCCCCTTCAGTATCATATGCACTCGGCTGATGTATGATTTTGTATGATTAAGAGAGAATTGTAAATATTTTGAAAAAGGAGCTTGAGAATTTATGGGGATGCATGCAAAACACTCTCCCTCCAAACCATTAAATATCTTTTTGCAGACACAGGTGGCTGTTTCAGTATATATTTCTGAATGTGTGAGTGTGTGTGTGCACATAGCTACTGCATTTTATTATCCAGCAAGACAGGAAATGCCTCTGCAGGGATATTTGGGTAACTGCAAACATAGGGACTTAAACCCTGATAATGTGGGGATCACTACAATGTAAGGGAACTAAGTGGTCCTTGGTGCTCTTTGAGCTTGGTTGTTTTCCTGCAGATGTTTCATTATCCAAACTAGATAATATCATCAGTGCAACTGGTATTTCTCAATTCAACCCTGAGCTACATATATAACTGGGTTTTCACTGGCATCTCTAATACAAGTGAGAAGAATTGTATGATCACCATTTTTCAAAAGTTGAATTGTACACAGAAACGAAATCAGGGCAGAAGGCTTGAACTACAAAAGTTAACACCCCTTTGACACTTCAGAGACTTCCACTGATTTAATCATTTTAGTTTGCAGACTTTATAGAGGCTTGAACCATGTCTTCCTGCAAGGAGGAAATATAACTTTATGGACCCAGATGAACACCCCTTCCTACAAGAAGCTAGAAGCCATAAGGAGCAAGGGACAAGCAGACACACAACTGACCAAACTTGACCGAACAGATTATCCATATTATTAAGTCTTAAAATATGAAATTCATCTAAAGGTGGACATATTTACTGAAACTGTAGAGTCTAAAACTATAAATATTCAAATAAAATCTTCAGCTGTATTTATTCAGAACTATGTTCATACATCACACTACTCCAGGGCTATTTTAATGATAGCTTTTGAATAAATCACAATTACTTTGGTTCACACACCAAAAATATTTAATGCTACTTAAAAAACCTGCAATAGTTATGGGTCCACCACACTATATACAAGGATAACCATACAGTATATAAAGTTTGAACACAAGCATGGTGCTTGTGTGTGTGTTAAGCAAACCCCAGTATAAGTTGGTATTCAGAACATCTGCAAACTTTCTATTTATTAGGCAAGCCCACCAAGGAGAATTAATTTAGGCAATATAGTAGAAGTAGTACTGTAACACAAACTGCATCCCTTTCATGTTTGCATTTTGGACATTTAAAAGTTCATTTAATTAATGAACTGCTTATAAAAATAAGATTTCTCCCTAGAGAGATATTTATTTATTTATTTTATTAATCAGATTTCTATACCGCTCCCTCTCCCAAAAAGGGACTCGGGGTGGTGTACAGCCTACTAAAAAACACACAGAATAAATACAATTTAAAACTAAATTAAATATGCAAATCCGGCTGAATCCCATCAAATTACAAATACAGACATTTAAAATCTGGGATTAATTAAAAAATTAAAAATTTTAAAAATTTAACAATTAAAACCCAAATTAAATTTAAAACCCATAGACCATTTACTGGGCCAGGCCGGCCTGCTTGAAAAATAAGGTCTATAATAATACATTTTCATGTATTATTCATCACTGTTGTATTTTTTATTTTATTTTTCAGATACAACCCCATTGGATCATGGTAAGTTTTCAAACATGTCTAACTCATGGTTTGAGTTAGAGTTGTTATATCAGCCTTTGTCAACCAGTTGCTTCCCAAGTGCAACAAATGCACAACTGAAATTCTGGGAGCTCTGATCTGGAAAACTGCCATTTGGGAAGGTTGCATTAGACAAATAAAGTTTGAAGTAGAGGGCTTGAAAATGAGACAGCTTACAAATAAAGTTGCCTTTGCCCTACAAAAAATAATCACAAGAAAAGTAATTCAGGAATAAAAATGACTGCACCCAGGCTACTAGTACCAAGCTGTAAGAATCAGATGACTGCTAGTCTAAAAGAATTTGAATTCTTGTCTGCCATATAGTAGTTAGAATTTTGCAATCCAGATATTGTATTGATATATTATATTATATTATATTATATTATATTATATTATATTATATTATATTATATTATATTATATTATATTATATTATATTATATTATATTATATTATATTATATTATATTATATTATATTATATTATATTATATTATATTATATTATATTATTGCCCAACTTCCTGTCACAAAACGCTTAAAATCTGTCAGTTTACAATGTTATACAAGTTTATAATAGTAAGCTATAGTGACCTAGGGATCAAGAGAGAATTGCCATGTCATATATAGTACTCCAATTATCCAAATCTTCTTTGGCCAGCATACCATGCTCTGGCTCTCTATCTGTTTGCTTTCCTTTAACTGCTCTTTGGCCTTTGAGTCATGGCTTGTTTAAGGAGGAAGACTTTTATAGGAAAAGATTGGTTTCTTCATTCAAATGGAGGTGAGAAGAGAGAAGTTTTAAAGATAAGCCTTTATGGAAGGTATATGTATATGTGAACAGTACCCAACAAGCACAACAGTGTCAAGATGCTGGTAGGCACATAATACCTACTTAAATAATTGTTTTCCTAAAGAAACAGGCAAGCATTTTGAGAGGGGATGGAATTGGGGGCATGGAATGAAAATGTTATTTAAAACTGCAAAGGAATGGAATTTATCAGTAAGATGGTGAAGAGAAGCATATTTCCCCTAATGTTATTCCCTGCTTTGTCCCAGCAATATCTGTTTTCCCAGCCCAAACAATAGCAGTGAAAACATAACCAGTCCTTGCTATTCTACTGCTCCAGTTAAAAAATACCTTAAAAAAAAAAGAGTCCAGTAGCAAGATCCACGTCAACATTTCTTTCAAGTCATCTGAAACAGCACTACTTGAAAAGGCAGTGCCATCTAGAGGGACTCTATTAGACCCTTCTCTGTTGTGGTACTGTATCTTCCTTCTGGAATGATATTTCCCCTTCCACTCTTTAAATCCAAAGGTTCCCCTTCTGGTTAAGTTTGAAGTCTTTTGAAGTCCTAGTTATCTTTCCAAGCTTTGATCAGGGCAATAGTTGAACCCTGTTGGATGTTTTTTCTTTTCTCTTTCCTTCCTTCCTTCTTTCTTTCTTTCTTTCTTTCTTTCTTTCTTTCTTTCTTCCTTCCTTCCTTCCTTCCTTCCTTCCTTCCTTCTTCTTTCTTTCCTTCCTTCCTTCCTTCCTTTTTGCATCTTTCATTCAGACCACCCATAACATTTTTGTATGCTTTTGCCCTTTACTTTTTAAATTGTGAGTTACCCAGAGTTGCTTAGAGTATGTTGAATAATAAAATAAAACATAAATTAGGTATCTGAGGGAAAGAGACCTATCCCACCATTTTTTCTGACATAGTAGCTTAGTAGTGCAGGCAGCTTTTGAACAGAAGAGCCTCATCTATAATCTGAAGTAATCCTGCCCAGATCTATAGTTGTCACATCAAAAACAGGCCACTAATCTGAAGGAACGGAAACAAAAGGTTAAGATTTACAGTATATTATGTTTAGTGCAGGGATGGGATTCAAATTTCTTAACAACTGGTTCTGTGGGCATGGCCTAATTTGTGGATGTGGCTCGGTGATCATGTGACTGAGTGGGCGTGGCTTGTATGTAAATATTGTAAATATTTATGTAAATATTGGATTTTTTTTTAAAAAAAGAGCAACTTTTACACAAAATCAGGCAAAGCAGGCAGGCAGATTGAGTTGCTTGCAGAATCACAGAGTCACTCATAGAAAGTCACTACCTTTCTGCAATCTGCTGCCTGAGTCAGTGGCACGATTTGCCAGTTCTCCAAACTGTGCAGAATCGTAACAACTGGTTCTAAAGAACTGGTCCGAACAGGTAGAATCCCACCCCTGGTTTAGTGTCTCCAAGGTGAGACTTTTCTGGTGTGCCCCATTTAAAAGTAGTAAGACTGAAAGAAGGCAATAATTCCACATTTATTTGGAAGTTACATTTTAAAACCATAATTTTGTATGCATTAAATGTACAAATATGTAGAAACCTAGTGATTAATTAATTAATAGCTGTGGTGGCACAGTGGTTAGAATGCAGTACTGCAGGGTAATTCCGCTGACTGCTGGCTACCTGCAATTTGGCAGTTCTAATATCACTGTTCAAGGTTGACTCAGCCTTCCAAGGTGAGTAAAATGAGGACCCAGATTCTTGGGGGCAATATGCTGATTATGTAAACCGCTTAGAGCAGGCTGTAAAGCACTATGAAGCAGTATATAAGTCTAAGGGCTATTGCTAAGTGCTATTGCTAATAACACTATTTTTTAATGTCTATTTAAAGCAATTTTTGTGAACCTGTCGGGAAACTGTTTCGGTCTTCTTGAAGTTTATTACTTTGGTGGCTGGACTGGTGTATGCTATGATCAATTCAGCCTGAGGGAAGCTGAGGTCGTCTGCAGGGAGCTGCACTGTGGCAGAGCACTTACAGTTAGGAAATACAACAACAACTTCACTTACCCTTACTTGAATAACGTGGTCTGTACTGGCAATGAAGACTACTTGTGGCAATGCTCTTTTCAAGAAGGAGGCTGCCGAACCAACGCAAATGTTGCAGTCACATGTGCAGGTATAAGCCATTCTCTGATTTTTTGTCACATTGATACCAGGAACAGCAGGCTATGAAGTAAAGACAGAGGTCCAAAGTACAATTCAATATCCATAGGCACAGCCATCTCCAACTTAGTGCCCTTCAGAAGTACTGGCTGTATTAGGCATACATCCATGAATTGTATTGGCTGGAATCATTTCATGCTCCATCATCAAGGAGGGCTTCATACAAAGACAGCTGACAGGATTTTGTTATTATTTGTTTGACCGATATGTTTATGACCAATCATTTATTAGTCCCTGATAGTTAAGGTCTTCTTCATTTATAGGTAGCCCTCGACTTACAACAATAATTGAGCCCAAAATTTCTGTTATTGAGACATTGGTTAAGTGAATTTCCCCCCATTTTATGAGTCAGTGGTCAAGCATCTGAGTTTTGATCACATGTTCATGGGGATGCTACAAAGGTTCTAAGTGTGAAAAACAGTCATAAATCACTTGTTTCAGTGCTGTTGTAAACTTGAATGGTCAATGAATGTAATTGTTGTCCAAATAATTCTCTTTTCTGTACCTGCAAATCTGATTTACATGAATTTTTCCAGTACATAAAATACTTTGATTATGCAATTCATCATATAAACATTAGCTATTTACATATTTTCCTAGAAAAGCAGAAAATAATTACCAAAATAAAAGTATATTTATCTTGAGCAATAATGTGTACAACAATGTGTAGATTTAATGTCTCATGTTTCCTCTTTTGTTGTTGACAGACCGAGGATGGCTTCCATCAACAGGTAATTTTGAATTAATACAATTGTCAAACATCTGAAAAATCAGGAGATCCAGGCAGTTCAAATGAGTATAAAGATTTATTGTATGCCTAAGTTCTCTGCAAGAATCCAGCCAAATGACCATTAAGGGAAATGCACAGGAGTTAAGAATACGAAGGAACTCAAAATGGGTTGGACTTAGATCTCTTGCAGGTGCTTATGGACTCGTGACTTATGACTCATTTGACCCCTCCCTCAGGCTCAGCCTGGTCATCTTCAAAATAATTTATTCATATCCAGCTGTGAAATATAAATCAGTTTTGCTGTTGTAAAACATTTTGCTATTGATAAAAAACAATAAACACACATATGCATATATGTTCCTTATATCCGTTGCTCAGCCTTGAGATGAGTAATTAAGATCCAGTAACTTGTTTCTTCGGTACTATGTAATTGCAACATTCCTTAGCTTCAGGAAAACCCAAACAAATCCTGATTTGAAATGGAAATAAATGGCATCTGCCCTCTTTATTGTACAGCAATTTAGAGCTAACAACCAAAAACTGATCTGAATATAAGGGAAATAACTATAAACACTCTGAATATTTAATTTTATCTCTTTTTTTTGTCGCAGTTCCCATGATTTAGCAAATGATTTAAAAAAAAACTACAGTTACTATCTGTCTGGTAGTTAGATATTATGTTGAAAAAAAAGACCTGGTTAGGTATGAAATTCTCTTAAATCCATTTTTCCAGATATAATTTCTTTGCTCTGTTTGTTGGTTTATTTGAAGAATTTTTAGTTACAGAGGAACAATATATTAAGCAATACTCCATCGATTCATTTCCAACCAAAATTCACTTCCCCGTTTATTTTCATTTTTCATACAAAATATGTTGTTATAGTAACCGGTATTTTTGTAGCATATAAGGAATTGCAGGTAGAGATACCATTATGTGAATAGTATGAATCTTGTAACATTGTACAGATGCACTCACTAAAATTAATTTGGAGTGCCCCCCTGAGGTGATCAGTTCTTACAACAAGATAGGGAAAAAATCACTATGGCAGTGATTTTTATAACTGCTTTGCAGTTCCCACTCAAGATTTTTAAAAGCATCAAACTGAATTACTTATCTTTGTCTTTAATTATTCTTATTTTGAATATCTTATTCTTAATTATCTTATTATGAATCATCTCCATCAGAGATGGACATGGTTCATAAAATTAAGGCTTTTAAAAAGGCAGATAGAAATATATAAAGGACTGTTAGATAGACATATGAAGTCAAATGAAAGTTGATTATATTTTCTAATTTAATATACTAACTATTAATATATCTGTGGTTATAGTCCACATGGGATGCTTTCTATCATGTTCTTTTCTTTCAAGTTGTTTTCATTAAGAAAATTTTGTACATGTATGTGTATATAGATACTGTAGATATCAAATATGTTTGACATACCCTCAAATATTTCATGGGTAAAATGTTATTAGTGTGCTATTATCTGTCATATACTTTAATATGTCTCTTCTCCTTTTTTCAGCTCCTTTTTCACCAACCAGACCACCTAGTTATAGAACAGGTAATATTATACACAATGCTTTCCTACAGTTTGCTGATATGAAAAAAAGGTTATGCTTGGTATCCAGAAATCACATATAATTTGGATATTAACTGTGACATTTCTTTCTGTTTCTGATTGAAGTTATGTTTACAATAACACTATCTTTTAAGCTGTAATTTCAAAGACTATTGATTTCAGCTAAGTTTTCATATCTGGCCTGTAAAATTCCAGAAGACTATGGGATGGCCCCAGAGTAATATAAAACTCTGATTTTGCTGCCATCTGCTAGTGTGGATTTTTATAGCCCAATTTTGCTAGATTGATTTTGTCCACAGGTTACCTAATTTTACTGATCTTTTAAGGAAGTGCACATAATAATTATGCTCTAGTAACAATTGAAAATAAAATTATAAAATTTTATTTTATTCAATTTCATATTTTCATTTTCAATTGTTATTAAATCATAGTCAATTATTGTATTTATTATACAATTATTATTATGATTGAGTATACAAATATACTCAATTAAAATTATACTCAATTTTATTGATATATTACCAAGAAAACTGGATAGCAAAGAATATATTTGAGAGCCATTTTATGCTGATGGTTGTAGGGCTAGATTAGGACCAAAGAAGCAGAGGTGGTATTCAGCAGGTTCTGACCAGTTCTGGAGAACCAGTAGTGGAAATTCTGAATAGTTCGGAGAACTGGCAAATACCACCTGTGGAGATTTTACAATATCCTTTCCCTGCCATGCCCACCAAGCCACGCCCACAAAACCGATAGTAAACAAATTTGAATCCCACCATTGCAAACAAGCCACAAATTTAGGTATGCAGCTGGGTTTTGGAATCAATCCCTGTTTCTGAAAATGTTGCTAAGAAAGGTACATCAGGGGTGGGTTTCTACCGGTTCTGTCCACCTCTATAGAACTGGTAGCTCTGAAGAGCAGCAGACAAAGAACCGGTTCTATGTCTGCTGATGTTTTTGCCCATCAGCCCACCCAGGCTCTTACCTGATCTTTATTTCCTGCATTTTCAACTTCAGCTGTCATGCGAGGCACAGCTGCAGTTAAAAAAGCAGGAAAAAAAGTACTTTTTCAAAGGCTGCTTCTCGGCATGCCCAGGCACCAGGCTGATGACAATTTACAGATGCGCGTGCAGCATGCAGAGAAGCACATCGTAAAACACTGAACCGGTAGTTAACCCTGTCAGATCCCACCCCTGAGGTCCATGAACATTTCCATATAGAGTAGGGATCCAAGATCAAAACTGTTTTGAAGTATTACTATATGCTAACTGATACATACTGTAGTAATTATTCCCTTTTTAATCCTTGCTTTATAAAAATATCCCCACCATTTAAAAATCACTCCCTCTTGTGTTGGAAGCACTGAAGCATTTCCAGGTTGAAGGATTAGCCAGTGACATCACTGTTGTCCAGAGGACACCTGGCTTGGGACTCCTTTAATAAACCATTAAGTTACCCACCAAAGTGGGACCCATCTATTAACTTATGATTGCCCACTCTTAAACTGCTGGGTTGACAGGAGTTGAACAAAGGACAGGAGCTCGCCCCATCCTGCAGCAGCATTTGGGTCTCAAAACAGGCTTGTTGATTGCCAATCCAGCATCCTAACCACATGAGCCACTGCACTCCCATTTAAAAATATTTATTCCAAAACATCAGTTTCTCATAAAAATGCATTTCAACTTCTTTGTCAAGAAAAATCAATTATGTTTAGCTGCCTCAAGTATTGGAAAAGTCATCAGATGGTCACCATAGTTAGAACCAAGAATTTGCTAGGACTTTAAAAGCATCAAATTATACCTCACATTGGGTCCATAAGGAAACACGTTCAATGTTGTATTCCAATCCATTAACAAATATGCCTCATAATAGCAAGCAGAAAATTAAAACCATTATTCTGATATGACAGTGATTTTTGAAAGATAAATTTTAAAAAAGACATCAGGAATACATTTATTGAGGTAGAGTTTTGGGGAAGCAGTTGGTTTTGTTTTTGTATAATAATATCTTATTTTTGCAGAGTGAAAAAGGACAGATTTGGAGCAGAACGTTTGATGGAATTATTATAATAATAATTATTATTATTGTTATTATTATTTAAGATTTAATCTTCAATTCTATTCATAGTCTGAGACTGGTAAAAACTTAACAATTCCAAGGACCTAAGAGCTGTTAAGGTAGTGTCTGAGTATATAGGCAATTCCGAGTAAGGTGCTTTTTATTTTGCAAAGTCAGGATATTCAGGTCTGATAAGTTCAATGTATCTAGGCATCCCTTTGGGTATTGCTCCAAAGGTTCTATTAATATTGGTGCTATTGATTTTGTTCTCCATAATTGCTCAACATCAATTAGCAGAACTCAGTATTTTGTTATTTTTTTCTAATTGTTTCTCTTCAATTCATGCATCATCTGGTGTTGCAATATCAATGAACCATATTGTTGTTGTTATTCCTCCTGTAATCTTTTTCCAGCATCCTCTTGGTTGGGGAAGCTGGAAACCGAAACACAAAATCTCAATATGCCCATTTTCTTCCAAGGTCTTCAAGAAAAGAAAAATAGCTCTGTTGAATAGTTGTATGCAAAATGTTAATTTTCCAGCAACAATATAGAAAAGATTGCCATTGTTTTCTCCTTAAATTTTCTTAAAATTCCCAAATAAGAATACATTTGGCATTTCCTAATAACCTCCAAAAAAATTTAATCCCAATAGAATCAGCCCTGATTATTTGTTTTGAAATCAGCCAAAGTTGGGTATTACACCTGCATGTTAAAATTTGTGAATTGTCAAGAAGAGCAATCATACTAATTGATTCATTAATTAAATTTTAAGAGCTCCGATTGGTAAATGGAGGGAATCGCTGTCGAGGCCGCGTTGAAGTTCGGGTTGACTTTGGAGAATGGGGGACAGTTTGTGATGATTTATGGGATCTAAAAGATGCGGCAGTAGTATGCACACAACTCGGATGTGGACAAGCTATTGAAGCAAAAAGCGGAGCCTATTTTGGACAAGGATATGGTCCTATTTTCCTGGATGATGTGCAGTGCAGTGGGTATGAATCCTATCTTTTGGAATGTAAAACTTCAGGCTGGGGAAAACATAATTGCAACCACCAGGAAGATGCTGGTGTCATTTGTTCAGGTACGTTATCATCCTGTGATGAGATCAATATACATATTTTATGGGGGGGGAGGTTTTCCCCATTGGTAGTTAATGTTGAGAGTTTGTACATCTTAGTGTACTTAGTATTGGAACTTAATATTCTAATTCACCTAATGAAAACCCAGGATACTAACAAACAAACCCAGAAAAAAATGATAGCTATAAAATTGTAAAGGCATAGGATTCACCAAGAAAAGAAAAGATTAAATGGGCAAATTAGACTTGCAGAAATGTATGTCAGCAACTTTTACCTGAAGAAAAATGTCATGCCAGCCTGGCATAGAACTGAGGTTAACTTGTTGCACTATAGTAATGGAGACCCATGAGTGGGGGGGGCGGGGGGGGCGGGGAAGAGCCAGGTTTTAAGACTTCATTTAAATACATTGGGGGGCTATATGAATCTTGGGAGGGAACTTCATTTCAGAGGCTAGGCGCTGTAACAGGCTTCTGTTACAGAATCACTGAAGCCATAGTAGATAGACATTTCTTCAGATAAACAGCCTCAAGGCTTGATAAATGATAACCAGAATTTTGAATCCCACCCCAAAGTCTCCTGGTAACCAGTGCAGTTAGATATAATCCAGGAAGATATAGCTGAGTAATGGTTAAACAGAGGAAGCCACAAAGAGATCATCATCTCAAGGATATGTGATTGTATGGGGGAGTATTTTGATAATGCCTGGCAGAGCAGCAGATGTATAGCTCTCTCAAATTAGACAATAATTTCAACATCCCTGAAATAGTAACCTAATATCCCAGAGAATCTTTTATCCAAGTAAAATTAGTTACATAGTGATTACAGTGCAGGCAAAGAGAGCCGTTTAATTACATTGAATCAGTGATGGGAAAACATAGCTCTTTCGTTTTTTTGTACCCTTGAAGTGGCCTCTCGAAACCAAATAGTTGGCACAGAAATGAGCACAGGTGAGTAACTTTTGCAGCCTTAGCAAAACAAAGCAAACACTATTCTTCTGGTCATTGTATCTACTTTACAAGCAGTGTGATAAGAAATGGATGTGCACATCAATACAGCCATTGTGTGGCTGAACTACTACAGTAAATCTCTTGAAATGTAATCAAGTTGCTTTTTTTTTCTTTTTCAGCAAGTGTTCCTCCAACAACAGGTAAGCCTGAGGCACTAGAAGTGTTTTTCAATGTACATTTTGATTATTTGAAGACTTACAGTTGAGTGGACAATTTGGAGATGGGGAGGGGGGTTGTTCCAACAATCACCTGACAAACATGATTCTGTCCAAATAAGTCAGTATCTGGACTCCTGTTCGTTTTTGAAACATGTCATTTTCTCCTTGAAAATTAGCCTATGTGGGAGCATATTGGCTGGGAGCATATTATTCTCCTGCATCCAGATAGCCTCTACACCCAGGGATAAATATCTCACAGTAAAATCTGGACCATTCGCTGTTTATGGTAATTTGAATTTTTTCATGCACAGCAAAATAAGCAAAGCAGGACACTTTTTATTTGTTTGATGAAATAAGTGCAGAGTCTTTCATCTTTATTCTTTGTTTATTGACATATTTTGGATTGCTAACAATAGGTAATTTTGAAATAATACCTGCAAAACAGGGCATGAGGATCCAATTGTAAAATCTAAACTAATTTGGCAACTAGCCTTTGCTTTGTATTTGTTTCAGTGTTTGTTATCTAGTCATATGATAAACATTTCTATTAAGTAGATTAAGTGCCATCAAGTCAGTGATAACTCTTTAACAACCACACAGATAGATTTTCTCTATGATGATCTGTCCCTAACCTGGTCTTTCAGGTCTTAGAACAGTGAACCCATCACCACCATAATGGAGCCCATCCACCTCCCATCACAAATTTACCTTTATTGGGGTAATATGACCTATTCTGGGTTTAACTATAGTAATAAAAAAAAACTATTATAACTTTAGTTCTATTTACTACAGCAGTTGCTATATGAACACATTTATCCAAAACAGAGTGGATAATATATTATCACATTCAAGTTCCAAATCAAATCTAAGGATTTCAGAGTGCATGGTAGATGTTTTAAAAAATTCCCAAGCATGTGCCATATCTCCCTGCCCAAGCTATCTTTTCCTCCTCAAGCATTGCACATCTCTATTTTGCATTATTTGAACTACTGAGCCACAGTGGTGCAGTATTGTAGGCTACTTCTGCTGACTGCCAGCTGCCTGCAATATGGCAGTGCAAATCTCACCAGGCTCAAGGTTGGCTCAGCCTTCCATCCTTCCAAGGTGGGTAAAATGAGAACCCAGATTGTTGGGAGCAATATTCTAACTCTTTAAACTGTTTAGAATGGGCTGTAAAACACTGTAAAGCAGTATATAAGGCTAAATGCTATTGCTACTGTACTGTGAAAACAAACAAAGAAACAGAAACTCCTTTTTGGTGATTGTAGATTGAATGTTCAGTAATGTCAGCTTTCATTATCGAAATCTCAAAATCAATCTGTTTTTAACCTTGTGGAGGATGCTATCTGATTTCAGAATGTAACTTCATGCTTTATCTATCACCATAGCCTATCTAATACTTTATCTTTGTTCATTAGCATTTCCTCCTTGGACGCCATCAATATCACCGGCAGACCTTGGTAAGAAAACTTTAGGGATCTGTTTCATCTGTTAAATGTAAATCATTTGGAGTATAAGATACTTTTCCCATGTACCACTTTTTATGTTTATGACTCCATTCTAGAATTATTTATTTAGCATTGAATTCTATGATTCTCAACAACCTTTAAAGGATCCACAGTTGCTTGGCTTCAAGATGCACACTATATCTATATCTCTTTCATATTGTTAAATATGTAATGAGAATGAGTATTGTGCATTTAATGTAACATATCTGGGTGGTTCTTTTTAGTTTTTGCGACTTGAAGAACATTGTATTTACTATTGTAGATACAGTAGGCTATTCTTTTTTTTAATATTATTTTTATTAAACATTTTTCCTCATTTTATAATACTATTTTCATTCTTTGCATCTTTTTCATATCAGTATACATATGCTTTACATACATTTTAATACATACATACATATATGTATATGTATATATATATATTCCAATTCTACGCGGGAGAAAACCCGAAGAACCAAAGATCCACATGTATATATATATGTATATACACACACACATTTATATATTCCTGTATATATATTGTTCCACTGTAATACCTTTATATCTACTATTTCACCAATTATACCATAATATTCAGTTTCTCCTCTATCTTTTATTTCCATTGTCAGC
The DNA here is from genome assembly GCA_023653725.1 of Bungarus multicinctus. Taxonomy (NCBI): domain Eukaryota; kingdom Metazoa; phylum Chordata; class Lepidosauria; order Squamata; family Elapidae; genus Bungarus; species Bungarus multicinctus. Next base: position 63,241,404 of record CM042844.1, read on the forward strand.
CTATCCATCGCAACACACTTCACTCAGAGCTTTACAAGTTTGTTGTTTATTTGCTCAGTCCTTTTTGATGCTATATGAACAAAGGGGCACCATTACACTAGGACTGTTTTGTCAACAATTGCTACTATGAATCCTTGTTTTGTTGTTAGTGATGGAATCTAAGCATCTTGCCTTCTTTTTGCCTCTTTTCAATTGCTTTTTTTCCTCCCAGGCCTTCTGTGATAACCGTTGTCTTTGAAATAGATTAGGTTCTGGCTATTGAAAATTATCTTCAATATTAGAACTTCCAGTAAACAATCGGATTTTACTTCATTTAATGGAGATGGCCTGTTTTTGTTGTCTAAAATATATTCTCAACCTACTGTCTAGCATCAGAATTCAAAGAAGTGATTTTTAATATTTAAAGTGATTTTAATGGGAACAACATTTGGTTTTTATCCTGTATATGATTCCATTGCAGGCCATGAAGGACCCAAAGAACATAGGCTGGCAAACTTTTGAAGCCGTAGTCCATACTTATCTTTATTTTTTAAGTTTAAGCATAAAATGAAATTTGTGATTATTTTGTCAAAATAATTCAATTGAGAATATTTATTGGCAGTATTTTAGTTTATGTAGAATATTTGGGAAATGTTTTATGTTTTATGATGTAGCAACAATTTTCTTGTCCAAGAAGGACCTCAGACAAAAAACATTTCAATAAGAGGATGAGGAACAGTACAGCACATATTACATACTGGTTTTCCTATTGTTTGGAGGACTTTCATGGCTCTATATTTCAGTAGTTTGTATGCAGTGAAAATATCCCATGTTCCATTCTTTCTGATCATGGTCTTCTTACTCTCTTGCATTTTTTCTTTTGATGCATTAGGTTAGTGATGGCAGACAAACATCAAAATGTTGTCTCCCTATAAAGATATACGTTTTCTCACTTCTTCAAATCTTGATTGCTGTTGTTCATTCTGTTTCCTATCAAAAAGTACAATTGTAAAAATATTTTTCCTCCCATCACTTGGACTGTTTATGATTGAACAATATGATTTCTTTTTTCCTCAAGAGCTCCGATTAGTAAATGGAAGTCATAGCTGTCAAGGCCGTGTTGAAATTAGGCATTATTACCAAGACTGGGGGACTGTTTGTGATGATTCATGGGACCTGAATGATGCCAATGTGGTATGCCAACAACTTGGATGTGGATATGCCATGAGAGCAACATCAGAAGCATACTTTGGCCAAGGATATGGCCCTATTTACCTGGATAATGTTCAGTGCAGTGGGAATGAAAGCTACCTTTGGGAATGCAGAAGTTCAGGCTGGGGAAATCACAACTGCAACCACCGAGAGGATGCTGGTGTTATTTGTTCAGGTACGTGCTTACTTTGTCATTGACATATAAATCTATTTATAACACATTTTATATTTACATAGTTTGGTATGAGAGTTAATTCATGCATCTGGTTTAAGAACACATAATTAAAGTGTAGTATTCTAATTCAGTTAGTTACAAATAATGAAAGTAGGATTTGATATGCAGCTGAAGAGTCCTGAACGAAACAACTCATCAAAGGATCCAAACATTTTAACCTATCTTCAGGAATGATAATTGCCAAAAGGCACAATCTTGAAGCAAGGCTGGCAGAGAATGTATTGGTCTCAGACAGGGAAGAACCAAAGATTCAGGTTCTAGTTCCTAGTTGATCATAGAGTTCAGTGACTGCTTTTGGTCCAATCAGTTCTTCTCAGCATTCTACTTCACACAGCTGTTATGGCTATAGCTTTGTAGGAAAACCCATGTAAGGTGTGTTAAGCTGCCAGACAGCATATTCTTTTGCTAGACTTATACATGACTGAAACTAAGGTGACACAATTTTGTGGTATAATCCCCCTTAAACACAATGTGCAAGAAAACAGTCCTTTCTATTTCACAATATTTTATACCCAATTGAAAAGTTGGGATAATGCTTACATAGCTTTGATACATAGCTTTCTGGAAAAGAAGAATTCCTGAACATCTTGTTAGGTAAGGAAGCAAGGTTAGGGATAATTTATCTGCTTTCTCTTTCCAAATAATCACTAACAGCAGGCATCATGGTTTTGTTTTTTTAAAACTAGCTTAATAACAAACAGCCATGATAGCACAATTAATGTGCTGCAGACAAATGTCCAAGATAAGCTAGGAAGTCAAAGTTGAGCCAGGAAATCTAAGAAACAACCTAGTGAATCGTAAATGCCCCTGTCATGGAACAAGCAGAAATCAAAGTCAAAGACATAATAGAAGTGACCAAAAGAATAGTTGGAACATTCCAGAGCTGGAACTAAAAGGGAGCCAAACAGAGAAAGCCACAGTACACACCCTTCAATCAGGAAGTCTTTCTGGATCCAGCAAGCCAAATAAATGGGAGACTTTTTATCGTTCTCCTGATCAAGGTCACAGATCAGCCTGAATGGGTGGGAGTCCTTCAGGGTCAGCCTCATAATTAAGGTTAAGATCCTTCAGGGTCATTCTCATAATTCAAATGCCATTGTAGTCAACATGACAAGTAGCTTGCCGTAAGTCTAAATCCATTCTCCCTAATTCTGTTGGATCTGTACAGATAACCCTCAATGCATTTAGTGACAGTGCAGTTACAACTGCATTGAAAAAAGGAACTTATGACCATTTTTCATCCTTATGAATCCTGCAGAACCCCCATGATCATGTGATCAAAATTCAAAATGATGGTTGCAGTGTCCCAGGGCCACATGATCACCTTCTGCAGCCTTCTGACAAGCAAAGTCAATGAGGAAGCCAGATTAACTTAATAACCATGTGACTACTTTAAGAACTGCAGTGATTCACTTAACAACACTGGCAAGAAAAGTCGTAAAATGAGACAAAATTTACTAAACAAATTTCTCATTCAGCAACAGAAATTTTGGATTCAATCTGTCTTCATAGGTTGAAGACTAACTGTATACGGACATCCTTAGCTAAACAGTTCATTCAATTCAGCAGACTTAGTCCTCCATAGATGCAGAGCCACTATGCCATTTTCTTTTGAGATAAACAGTGTTATACAAGTACAGAAAAGAATAAGAAATTAGAAGCTAAAGAAAATAGAATTCCTGAGATACCTGAAAAAAAATTCCTGAAAAAAAAGCTTAAACTTTTTTTTACACCGTTCACTGTACATTTTCACAATTTTCTTTTTTTTGCTTCTCCGCATCCATACAACATTTCATAAATTCCCTAAAGAGTTTGAAAGTTCCAATGTCTTTGTTTTGGAAATCTGTTCAAAAGATATGCACTTATTCATGCTTAATCCTATTTCTCACACGCACACTTCTTACGTACCCTATTGACATTGTATTCAATTTACTTTTATATTTCTTCTGACACACCCAATTTTCATTTCCATATAACTAAGTGGACAAAAGCATTATACTATTATAGATAGCTATTTTCACACTTGTAAATAAAGAATAAATGTTCTGTATTCACAACAAAACACAAAGCACACATTATCGTTCAATTGTTACTTGCAATGTCAAAAGGTCTCCATCCATTTCCTCACCTTTATTCTTACCACCTTTATTTATACTCGTCTAATTGCTCCAATTTTGTTACATAAAAGTTTTTACATTTATTTAAAACTTGCAACTATTCATTCAATTTTCCCTAGGGAGAAGGGACCGCCTTAAACAATTATCCTTAATGTCTTAATTAATGTCTTAATGCTGAGCTATTCACCAAACATTTCATTTATTCCCATGCATGTTTATTTCTATCTGTATCCATTATTATATTCATTTTAAAACCCCTTCAGTTCTGCATTTATGCAAACATTCCATAATTTGAACTTTATTTACATTATACCATGATTTCTCAGACTCAACAAAGATACGTTCGAATATCTTTCTCTCATTTATTTGTGGCGGAATCGCCATCTAGAGTAGATGGGAGAGTGAAGAGGGGGCCTATCATGAGAGGAAGAGGCCAGAATCTTAAAATCTTTATCTGCCTGTTTCCAAGAGAATGGAGTTAGTAAGGCAAGAGTCTTTTAAGCAGATGATCAACAACAAAAAATATATTTAAAAATACTACTTTGGCTTACTCTGTTTCATGTAGAGTACCATAGTTTTTTCAGTATAAGACGCACCTGACCATAAAATGCATTCCTGTTTTCAGCCTCCAAGCAAAAATGAGAGGCACAGAAACTGAAAATGGAATGCAAGGAGGCCAAAAACAGCTGAAGGGTGGGGGCCGTCGGGTGGGCCGCCACTCCATAAAGATGCATAGACATTTCCACCCACTTTTGGGAGACAAAAACGGTGCATCATATGGAGCAAAAAATACAATAAGTAAGCATACTATAGGCCATCACTGTACAGAAACCATTTTACTAGAGAGGGTGAGTAATGCAACAGGAACAGGAAATGCATCACAGGAACAATAGCGATGAAATTTAGAGTGTCATTGTGATACAGGAAACAACTACAATACAGAGGAATGATAGAGCTAACAACTATAATAGAGTGGAATGATTGAATTGTATATAAGGTAAACATAACACCTGTAACATATTCACAGAGTTGTTCTGATTCCTTGCACCTGACATTTATGCATTTCTTAGTGACATGCTGAAGATCAAATATTGGCTTTGTCTAACCTATGCCCACATCGTAATTCCCAATTTTTGTGCTAACAAGACCTGGTGGATCTCCCGTTCACAATTTGTAAACCCCTTTGTATCTTTGAGCCAGGAAATCTAAAAAAGCAACCTAGTGAATCATGCATATCATAGGACAGGTAGAAATCAAAGGCAGGTGACCAAGGAAGAGTTTTGTTTCAACAAAAACAATCACATGCTTTCTGATATATGGTCATGAGCATATTCAGAATAAATGTAGATTTTCCTTGGTAGGTATTCTTTAAAACAGACATTTTATTCATTCTTCGGTTTCTACCTTCTTGTTTTTCAGAAATGTCATTAAAAGAGGTTTATTCCTGAAGATTTTGGGAGCAGAATGTTGTAATATTGTCCCAGGGATTACTAACATTTTTAAATTTAATTTATTAATGTTTCTAGTGCTAAATATTTTAAATAATGATGCTGGTATTTTTTAAAATTTGACTTTCAAAGTTTAGTTGCAGACCACTGACAATCATTTATAATACATTTATATTTATTTGTAAGCATAGCAGCAAAGTGAAACTTTTTTTTTTTAAGTTGCTTTTTATTTTGCTAGCAACATAGGCATAACAATGAGTTGTAGGAATAGATATATTGTTTCAAACAGTAATTCAATTCATATTAAAACAATCGTAAATTTTTCTCTTTCAGGAAGAACTCCTACAACATATAGGCCAGGTAATGAAGAGGGACTTAAAATGTATTTTCATGAACAACAACTATTGAAAGTAGGACAATAAGGAGGGGAGAATCCACTTCCACTTTTCTATGGCATGTCGGTTAACATAATCTGTTATTCACTAGCTTAGTTTAATTTATTGTTTACTGTTTACTCTAATAATGTATCAAGCAAAATAAGATAAAATAATATAACAAGACTTTTAACTCTTGCAGCATCCTCATGGTCATGTGACCACTAAAATTTCCCAGTTTAATTTATAAATACTTCTAGCACAAAATGATTTAAATAATGATGATGTGGTCATTTTTTTTATTATACTAGTACTACAGATAGTCCTTGACTTACAATAGTTCATTTTGTGATCATTCAAAGTCATATCAGCACTGAAAAAAGTGATTTTTTTAGCTTTTTCCACACTTACAACCCTTGCAGCTGTGACCAAAATTCTGATATCGGCAACTGACTCATATCAATGATGGTTGCAGTGACTTAGGATCACGTGATCAGTTTTTGCACTCTTCTGACAAAAAAGTCAATGGGGAGATCAGTTTCATTTAACAACAATGTTACTAACTTAACAACTGCAGTGATCCACTCAACAACTGCGACAAGGAATATCTTAAAATGAGGCAAAACTCACTTAACAAATGTCTCACTTAGCAACATAAATTTTGGGCTTGACTGTGGTTGTAAGTGGAAGACTACCTGTATACTCTTTAATCTCCAATGTAAATGCATCTGCCAATGGAATGTCACAGGAAAATGTCTAGGATACAATCTTTTGGGCAGGACCTCAAAGCCCCAGAGCCAGCCTTGTATCTTAACTCTAAATCCTTCTCTGTTACTCCACAGTATTAAGTATTTGTTGTAGCTCATACGTGTCCAATATTTCCAAGTACTTCAAAAATTTAAGAAGTTTGTTGGGCTATTACTCTGAGTATCATAAATTATTGTCTTCTTGTCCAGAGGGAGTACTGGTTGTAGGCACCAATCTTCTTGCAAAGTTAATTAGGGAAAACCAAAGCAATGAACACAAAAAATCAGAGTGATTTTTTGAAAATTGAAAAGATTATTATGCTTTCTATAAAAGTACCTATTTATTACAATTTTCCTCCAAAAATGTTCACTATTATAGAATGCTATAAATATCATTGAACTTGTACATGAGGTTTTTGTACAAGTCATGTTCTTGGTTGAGGAAGAAAGAATTATAATCCATCCTTTTTAGATGTTTAACTTGACATTTTTAATAATGCACTTGAATTATAAAATCCACTGTCTTGACAATTAATTCCTTTGTCCACTTATTCAATGGATTTCCTCATAGGTAATTTATATTTGCTTTCTTTACTTTACACTCATAACCTCCAACCTTATTGATAACATTTTACCACTTTTTTTAAGGAAGAGAAATACATTTTGATAAAACAGTTCTTCCTGTACTAATGGACTTTAATCCTTTTGACTGAAGTGTATGTGACAGAATTGACAATTTTCACTAATGCAAAAGAAATAAATTGAAGATAAATATACTTCTCATTTGTCAAATGTACTTCCCATTTGTCAAAAATAAACAGCAATTTGGCTGTTTATTTTTTAGCACTCTCCAAGCAAATGAGAAAATGTAGCAATTATGTCTGCTTCTGTATGTCCTTCTTTAGCACGTATTCTTATAAAAAAAAAAAGAGTTCACTGCTACCTGAAAGAAAACTTGTAGCATGACAAACACCTTTATGATATTTTAGGTCCTAAAAGAGATTATTTATTAGGAAAGAACACTTCACTCTTGATTTCTGGCTATAATAGTACTGAAATCTGTCTTCCAGACTCCTGAAAAATTTCCTTCCGTTCAAAGAAGGATTTGTTTAGGAATGGACATTCTGGTAACTGGGGTTTCAGTTAACTTTGTTGGTGAATAAAAAAAAAGCTGAGGTTCCAAAACCCCCCAAAAGGGCAGGATAACATCACACACATGATGGAATGGGACTTGCAAGGATTTACAAAAGCTCACTCTCATTTTGAAGTGTGACAATCCTACTTTAGCATTTTCTCTCCAGTTTTCATCTGTTCTCCACCTCAAAGTAATAGGCTACAGTACAGTACAGTGAGCAATTATGTTCAAAGGTAAACATTTTCTGTGTTATTTTCGTCTTGTGATAGAGAATGCTGTTGTTACTTTCACAAACTGCATTGGTTTAAATATGTACAAGACAGTAAGCCGGTGCTAGTGTGTTGCAAAGATGGAAGAGTGGTTAGGAGCTAAACTAGATGTGAAACTGCATAATCTTGTCTCTTTACAGCCAGAAAATAGAAGGTCACATGAATTCCCATTTAGTGTCTGCTTTGCTTAGCAGTGGAATTGCCAGTCTTCATTGATTTGTTACCTGAGAATTACCTATGCAGCTTTCTCCAAACTGGTCCTTCAGATATACTGATATCTAGCTCCTTGGTTATTATGGCTGTGCAAAACCAAACAAAGCTTTCTTTGAAAAGTAATTACAAGTTCCCTCTGAATATACTTCCTAAAATATTGAAGCAATAAATTTTGCAGAAGTCTCAGAATAACCTCTCTGAAGGCCTTCAGGAGATGTATGACAAGGACTGTGAATGCACAGGTGATACTTCTACAAGAATTGCTGCTAAAATGGGGTTACTCCCAGCACTGCAGCTTTTCTTAAGTGGCAATCTTATCAAAGGTGGACACCCATGTAGTCAGTTAATGTGGGGAGGCCAATGAGGTGATTGCACTGAGCATTTTATATGTGATTCAGTGCTTTGGGACCTGAGGGAAGCTTTGATTCATGAAGTGCTCCTCAAACAGTTCAAAGAGCTTTCAACATTCTTTCTCCTGTATTTCTGTTTTATTTCTATTGGCTGTTAAGCAATATGTAGCTTTTTGGGATGATGAAATAGGCAACAGTTGATATTTAAGAATCTAGTATAGGGACATTTTAGTACAAATCACCATGACAGAGAATGCCTCAAATATATATATATACTTTCGAACCTCTTTCAGGTTAGACTGTCAGGCACCCAGTCCTCCTTGTTGTGGCTAAGAATAACAAATAATGTCTAATTTATTGAATTATTTTATCATGATCTCAGTTACTTTACTTAATACTTATAATTAATAATGAATAAATACTTAAACATTATTATCAACCAGTATGATTGTGAATGTTAATGAGGATTCAATCGATACTGGTTTTTAAGCTTGTAATTGAGAGAAGGACAAGGAAGAACACTTTTAGGATTATTTCCATAAGATATAGAACCTGTAGATTCTGAAGCTATCAAACTCTAGGTATATTCCATTTTTCATCCTAAGTCAGGGGTGTCAAACCCATGTCATCATGGCAACGTCATGTGATGTATTGGGATGTATTTCCCCTTCGCTAAATTGGGTGTGGACATTTTCAGTGCATGACGCATCCAGCCCACAGGCTGGGAGTTTGACAGCCCTGTACTAGGCCATGTTTTGTCGTCCTTCATAGTTCCTGGTGAGAAAGCAAATAGCAGCTCAGTCAAGAGGAACTTTCTCCACCTCACCTGGTGCAGAAGGTATAACCTTTTCTGCATCAGAAAACACTTCTCAGAATCATTTATAGCTAATTCACCTGTCATATGAACTATTGCAATGTGTTTTACATATAACTCTTGTGAGCTACTTGGAAGCTACAGCTAGTCCAAATTCCAGAGGCTCAGATTCATGTAGTTATGGACACATCTAACTTTGGCCATATAATACTATTTTGAGAGCTGCCTTCATTACCAGGCAACTTTTTTGCAATTCACAGGTTGTCATATTTAAAGATATTTAGGGCTCCAAACCTGGATATCTCTGGGATGACTTTCTATCAATACATTGTTTTTCTCAAAGCTATTGAGACTTAATGAAATGATAAAAACTTGAATATTTCCATAGGCCTTTTTAGATAGAGACATATAAATTTTGATTCTTCCCCTTTTATGAGTATTATTAGTTACTATTAGCATTTATTTTATGCTTTTATTACTAGATTGACATTGCTGCTATTTTAATCCTTTATGTACAGTAGGATTGTAAATTGCTCAGAGCAACATATAAACTTTTTGAAATAAATACATGTGGAATGTTGTCTTTGAGGAAGTGTACTTGATATAAACAGATATATTTGGCTGTTTCCTGGAATTATTAAGTGCGTCTTTGATCAAAGTACTCAAAGTAAGTGTACTTTGGGACATTCATTGTCTTGCAATCTTCCCTATCATACAGAATTATTGTAGATACCGTATAAAATTGAAGAAAGCTCCCAAACCATGAATAAATGCTATATTTAGTCTCTAAACCCTTTGTATTATTATCTAATGAAACTATGATTTGACTGACTTTAGTTACACATAATTTATTTTGCTGCTATTAGGTTATGCAGGCAGTCCTTAACTTATGACCACAATTGAACTAAAATTTATGTTGCTAAGTGAGACAGTTAAGTGAGTTTTGTTCTATTTGTTGACTTTTCTTGCCACAATTGCTACATGAATCAGTGTAATTGTTAAATTAGTAATATGGTTGTTAAATGAATCTGGCTTCTCCATTGACTTAACTTGTCAGAAGGTCACAAAAGATAATTACATGACCTTGGGACACTGCAACCCTCATAAATATGAATCAGTTGCCAGGCTTCTAAATTTTGATCATGTGATCATGGAATGTTGCAATAGTTGTTAGTGTGAATAATGATCATAAGTCACTTTTTTCCATGCTGTTGTAACTTTGAATGATCACTAAATGAAGTGTTGCATGTCGAGGCCTACCTATATTCATTTTTATCTTTTATAACCTAACTTATAAAATAAATTATAAACAATTCAGTCCCATATACAAACCACACTAAATTCCGTGGTGCTTATTTTCAGAATCACAGTCCAAGTGGTCTTATAGACATTGAGTGATCTGTTTTATATAGGATTTGTGTTGTTAATTCATGTCGTCTTTTTTCTTTCTAGTTGATTTATTACAAAAGTGACACAGTAGAAAAAATAAATCACATCTAATTACATTATAATTGTTTTTATTACCACATTTCAACTTCATTTAGAGAATCAACTTTCTGTGTGTCATTAGTTATTTAGAAAGCTTCGCAGTGTTAGTTTAGGAAGAGAAATAGCACTGGTAAAACAGATATTGACTTCCAATGCAGTAATGATTAAAACTGAGTAATTCAGTTTTTTTAATAGCTTTTTTAGCTTTAAGGCTTATGTTAAGAAAAATAAATAAATGGGGGAAAGTCAGACTTCCATTTCTCTTTCTATAAATAGAGACTAATTTTGGATCATAAATATTTGCTCCTTTTTTGTTAGTAGATGAATAGAAATAACAATGCCCATGTAATTGTTAGTTTCTAATAAGAACTGTTTAGAAAGCATCATTGATAAAATTATCCTTAATCCAAAGAATGTATAGAGTAGGCTTCCAGTTCTGTCTCACCTCAGATTAATTCACTGTTATTAGTTTGTCTAGTTTATATACCTCCTCATCTCTCAAAACAAGTGACTTTGGGCTTTAGACATTGTGGTTCCTTCAGAACATGAAGCTGGAAAGTACCAAAATTTGAAGAATAATTCAAAGATCAATGTCTTTCTTATAATATGGTCCTCTGAATCCTAGCTGTGCATGATACTGATGTGTTTTTCTTTGTTTTCTTTTTAGTAACAGTATCAGGACAATCTTGTGGTGGTTTTCTTGGATACCCATCAGGATCATTTAAAAGTCCATATTATCCTTCTAACTATCCAAACAATGTGGACTGTGTATGGGAAATACAAGTTAGAAACAACTACCAAATAAGACTTACCTTGCAGAATTTTGTGTAAGTTAAACCTGTTTTTAATGCATGCATCATGATACCGAGGCTGGTTTATTAAATAGGTCAAGGTGAGTTCAAATTACAGGGCACATTTTACAAAATGCAATCGGATTGTAAACTTGAGGCTAAAGGTAATTAGCTAAGCCATGGCAGAACTTTAGCTCTTTTTAAGGATAGAAGAATAGATCCAGGCTCCACACATGGAGAGGAATTCATCCAAAGTTTGATCCAATGCTTGAAATGTTTAAATGGGCCAATCAATTTTTGTTTCAGTCTCTAAAAATAATCATTTAATATAAAAATCACTTCAATAATTTCTATCTACTATAAATCAGCTGACAAAAAACATTGAGAAAGGATGTGATAAGAGGAGGAATGCTTAAATCAACGTGCAGTTTTTGATTTCTCAAGTTTTAAAAAGTAATGTTAAACCTTATTCCTCATATTACACATTCCAAAATATTTTCTTAGAAAAAGTCTATCCAGTTCCATATTATTAGACTAATATGCCAGTGTTATACATTCAAATTTTCTACCAAGTACGTTAACAATTTTATCCAAATTATTGTTTATTATAAATTGTTATCATTATCACCACACCAGCATCACCACAATTAATTGATTAATTAATGAGTGGCCATTTCACCAGTTGAAGAGAATTGAAAATGGTTACCTTATACGAACTGGGAAGTTTCAAGTTCAAATATTGTTTTTGTTATTTCTCCTTTTACTAGCATTAATCTCAGAGAGAATTTCACTACTTAACATACACAAAATAAAGCTTCTGTCTTGGGGTATTGGAGTAATTGTATGTACTGAACAAATTGAATATGTAAACACTATACTCCTGTTTTGCTTTCTAGGCTAGAAGAATGTGATAGATTCAGATGCACTTGCGATTATGTTGAAATCTATGATGGACCTCTCCATACTGCCTCACTGCTGGGGAGAATTTGTTATGGCTCCTATCACACTTTTACATCAAGTTCCAATATGATGACAATTAAATTCCGTACTGATAGTAGTGTCACAAGAAGAGGCTTTATTGCAAACTATTACAGCATCTCTGCAGATCAAAACACAAGTAAATATAACGTCAACATTCCCTTTTCATTTACTGACTTTCTGAATATTATTTAGAATTTCATTAGAATTCCTTGCAGCTAATTCAATCTTGGCATAATGAGACACAATTTATTTCGTTTTTAATTTTTCCTTTTGGTGTATCCTAATGGAGGGTTTGTAAAGTAGTTGTGAATGAGATACCTATAAGGGTGGGCAATGACACCTACAGATTGATAGTTGATCAAAAATGTGGATATCCTTGGAATGAAGAATGAGTGTAGTTTCAAACAACTAAGATTTATATCCTAGAGTGGCTAATATGTGATTTTCATGTGATCTAACATCTAACTTCAAGCCAAATTTCAGAAGCTGATTCTTAGCAAAGATGTTCAGGTATTTTGCTATACTATGATCATAATGCCATGAAAAAGTATTCCAATTCCAATTAGTCAGCACAGTGTTATTGATTATTTTGAGATTTCAGTTTATCTGCTTCAGAAAATAAGCATTTTGGCCATATAATTACCTTTCAATTTTTGAGAGACCTTTAAGAATGGAATTAGATATAAAAGAAGTCAAGCAAAACTATGCCAAATTAATTCAGTATCCAGATATAAACATGGGTGGAGTATGGTGGGCAAGATCCAGAGACTGTTTTTTCATAGTTACCTAGAAAGCATCTTTCCAGCATGCTTTCAATTTGAAGCAAAAATTATTAAGCTGCAGAATATGTAAAATTATTTGGCAGGCAAAATTTGGTTATTTTGTGCTGAGATGGTGTTAGATTCATAAAGTTAGCATAATAATAAATTATTGCCATACTGTATGCATTTCAGCACAGCAGTAAAATTTCTTTTTCCTCCTTTACAGCTCTTGTTTGTCAGCCGACCTATATGGAAGCTGTAATTAGTACAAGTTATTTGAACTCTCAAGGCTATAATCCATGGAGTGTCAGCTTGAAGGATCCAAACTGCAGACCAAGGATCACACCATATTATGTTATATTCAACATACCATATAATGGCTGTCAGACCAGAAGAGATGTATGCAGACTTCTTAGAACATTTTTGCTACATGGCTCGCTCACTCATTAATTCTTTCATTTTTTCCCCTTAAAACAGAAGTACGGGACATTCAATCATTCAGGGATTTATTTAGGACAATGCTCCAAATTGAAATGTGTTTGTGACATATAGCAGGAGCTCAAAGCACAATGATTGATAGAACCCATTTTCTCCTCTGTAGCCAATCATTTCTCTATTTTCTTAGCTCAGAGTAGTTCAGTTTTTCATGGACATTTTGAATATGGCAATGCCTTCTGACCAACATCTATTTGCATAGTCAATATCTTTATAACATCTCTAACATGATTGACCAGATAAAAAGGATCTTATATCAATTGTTTTGTGTTTCAAACAGGTTGATGCCGATACTATTACATATTCAAATGAGATCTCAGTAATTGCCCCTTCACAAGCCTTCATAAGAAGGATACCAGATCTCCTTGTGCATGTCAACTGCAAGATGCTTCAACACACCTGGATAGAGACAATGTATATCGCTCAGCAAACAAAAGAGATTAACGAAACACAATATGGCCAATATAGTGTGAACCTTACATTTTATGACTCATCCTTCTGGAAACCAGTAAACAATATGCCTTATTATGTTGTATTAAATCAAAGGTTATATTTGCAAGCATATCTCTATAGTTCCGATTCCAACCTGCAGCTGTTTTTGGATACTTGTACGGCATCCCCTTATTACAATGATTTTACAAACCTAACTTATGATATTGTCAAGAATGGGTAAGGACTTCATCTTCTTTCAGGCAATTTGGTTTTGTGGGAAAATGTGGGAATACATTAATTTTGATTGGTTTTAATTCTCCAAACATTTATGTAGTATAATTATTAGATAGTTAAAATATGGCCAATTCTGCTAGGTAGATCAGACTAGAAACAATATTCACAATCCCATTGCAATTGTATCTTCATGGCAATGTGATTCTCTCCCTCTCTTTTGGAGTTTGCATGTAACATAATTCTAGGAGTAAATGCCTCAGTACATAATATTATCATGGCAAAATGTTCTAGAAACATTTGTGCTGTTATACTAACTAGACCATATCTAACAGGAAACTATTTGTTAACACATTTGAAATTTCAGGATCATTCTGACCTTAGAAATTCTCCCTCATCCCTTATAAGAGAATAGTGGTTTGTCCCTAATTTGTGTTAAATTTTCTGCAGAGGATTCACTTTTGCTATGGGTTTGAATGTGGTAAGCCACAGAAGTGTTAGTAATATCATTCCCATCTACCAGCTTCCTTCATGATGTAGCTCACCTAATGTTTTACTTTCCATCTCTATTTTGCTACTGTTATATATACAAAAGGCAAAGGCCTAAAGCTGAAATAACCAAATACCCTTCCATTGCAAATGCCCATACTAATTATCCAGGAACCCTGAGTTCCAGTACTCTAAAAAGTTCTGGGCCTTTTGAAAAAGAGAACCAGAGATCATAGATTTTCTTTTGTTCCTCTCTCTCTCTTCTCTCTTCTCTCTCACTCTCACTCTCACTCTCTCACTCTGACTCTCATTTTCACTCACTCATTCACTCCCTCTCCCCCCTCCTTTTGCTTTCCTTTTGCTTTATTTAACCAGTTAATTGTTTTTAAAGTAGCTACATTTAAACCAGGAATATGCAAGCCGAGACCCTCAAAATAATAGACGGATTTCATATTTTTTTCCGTAGACCATTACAGATGGTTATCAGACTGTCATTTTTAATGCCACAGAAAGAAAATTCTTAAATAAGGAACTTATTTACATCAAACATATGTGTCCATTAAATCAAGTTAAACTTAATTCTGGCTTTCTTCAGCCACTACATCTAGGAGTACAGTATGTAGCATGCTGCCAAAGGGCCATCTGTGGATTTTGACCCTGAAGAATTTAATTACAGAAATATATTTATTTCCTTGAGATTAAAATCAGAAGATATTCCAGTGGCATGGGTTGCATGTGAAACTTTTATTCATTTCTGAAACCAAGCCTCTGCAGTGTTCCTTGTTCCTGGTAAATAATTCTGAATCAGAATATATGTGTATTGACAAATGCTTTGGCAAGTAGGATAGACTTTTTCATCAAAAGTTAAGGTTTACTTGTTCTGACCTGGCATTTTGTCAGATTTTGAATTGACATAAAGATATGCATCTTTTATTTTTTCTGAGAAAACAAAGGTTGAAAATTGAAAGAACAATAAAAGATCCTATGCTGAACATTATCTAGAAGCAGTGGCACTTAATCACAGCTTTCATTTATACCTTCAGGCAGGCAAACCAGACCATACTTTTTATATGCAACCTAACCATGGTAATGATGTTCTTGTGGTCCGGTGAGACTAAAGACCCTAAATCATATAGGGTAGATTTGAACTATGCCATGAGTGGAGCTTGATTCTTGGTGAACCTATTGACCTATCCATGTAGTTTTCTCTGAACAATACCAGCAGGCCAAATCCTGCTTAGCTTTCTGAGATTAGTCAAGCTTGGATAATTTTTCCACTTAGCTTAGCAAATGGGATAAAAAGCAGCCTAAGGAGATTAATAAAATATGTGAAACAAGATTATAACATAATAAACAGGTCTGTAATTTAAATTTTGTGCATAGCTATAATTAATAAGTGAAAACTATAAGTCCCTCTGTATATTTATCAGATACATTGGATTTCCCAGGGAGGTCTTCTGCTATGAAACAGAGGTATAATAAGAATAATATAAGTATAAACAAAAACTCCACACTTAAGAGTTGTTTTACTTATTTTTTTTAAACTGGAACATGACTTCTTTCTTCAACAATGTATAAATAGATAACTTGAAGAAGATCACAAGAAAGCTTCCCATGTCTCACCTATCCAAAGCTGGTTTTCTTTCCCTAGAAAAATATTAATTGTCTTGATTTCCCATGAAATTCTCTACTTCTTGTGAAAGTGATTGAGGATAGCAGCCACTAGAACATAATGGAAATAATAATTTCCATAAGTTGATTTATGTGGTTTGATGATAGTCATCTTCTTTATCTGGTCTGAAATGAATACAAATTCATTTAATTAGATGACACATGCAGTTACAGTGGTGGTTTTCTTAGCTTTTGTGTTGCCAAAGCACGTTTAGCATTTCTAAATGTTAACAATTCAAATGTGAGAAAGCAATAACACACTCTGTCTGAAATATTGGAGGCATTTATCGGGATGAATGGCATTCAGGAAAGGGGAAGAGGCAAGAATATGATCAAGATCATTTGTAATGCATCAGAGCCACAATAACACTGTTGCCTGTTTTGACTTCTCTTCTCATAGATGTCAGTACTGGAAATCAAATAAAGTGCTATTTTTCATATTCAGATGTTTTTAAGATTTTCTCAGAGAAAGTTCATTAGTTGGGCATGGTCATAAATATATTCAACCTGATGTATCAATATTATACAGGATGCCTTTTTTTTACTTCCATACAAAGCACACTCATTTCATTTGGGTTATTTTAATGTGAAAAATTATGTAAAATAAATTTTATAAATTAGAATATAATAATTGCAATAACTGATGTGCTAATTAATAACAATAAACCTTCCTTTATTTGTTTTCATGCAGGTGTGTTAAAGAATCTACTTATCAGACTCACTACTCCTCCAATAGAAACATTCTTCGCTTTTCCTTCCAAGCCTTTGCCTTCATGGGGAGGCACCCATCAGTTTACCTGCAGTGTAAAGTGGTGGTTTGCAGATCTTATGACTATAACTCAAGATGCAATCGAGGCTGTCTACTCCGATCCAAGAGAGATACAAGCTCCTACCAGAAAAACCTAGATGTCATTATTGGCCCCATCGAAGTTCTGAAGGATGGTGTTCAGAACAGAAACTTTGGTAAACTGAATCAAAACTTCTTTCATGGTTCTAAAAATAATCACTGCCACTCAGTTCTTTCAAGAAGATAGGGCAAGTAGCATGAAAAATTGGGAGAATCGCTAGAAGGCAAGAAATAATTTGAAGTTACTGTCGTAGCCCTAATCCTGATTACTACTGCCTGTCCTGCAGCATTTGTTATTCCTGATTTCAGTTCGGTTATAAGCATATTGACTTATGATTAATTGATCACTAATTTCTAGGATGTTTTTTTTAATCACAGTTCAAGTAGATGATGTATTATCATTTTCTTCTGATTTTTTTGCAGAAGCAGAGCCAGAAGCCCAGGAAAATTTGGCAACTCCTGATTCCCATGTACCTTACATTGTTGCTGCTGCCGTCCTGGCAGCCGTTGCTATGACTCTTGCAGGAATTATTCTGAAAAACAAGTGGAAAAGATCAGTTCCATATGAGATAATGTGAGGACTTAAAACCTTGTGTTATAAACCAATGCTGAGTTAACAGTGATGGACTTAATTATTGGATGTCCTCAACAGCAGCACCCATATTTCTCTGATGTATTAACATTCTTATGATTTATGTTGATTTTGCTATTATATTAAAATTAAGAACTAGAAGATAAGTACTTGAAAAGTTTGTTAACATTTATAGCATCAACCGGAATAATATGCATATTCCCTCCCAAAATGAATACTATCTAACATATAGATATAGATGTGTGTGTGTGTGTGTGTGTGTGTGTGTGTGTGTTGACTGGGTTTCACAGGTTATCATGAATATATTTATGCATCTAGATTCACACACATAGAGACAGACACATGCAAACGCACAAAGCTGTGCACCTCTGCTTAAGCTTCCCATCAGATTTGCTTCAGTTGTTATCAATTCAAGGTATACTGGGTACCCACTATGGCCATTTGTCATATTCTTGAACACACTTTCCAGAGTGAAGGGATGAGGGCTGGAATTTCAACCCATATAATGTGGTTTAAATGTCTCTTCAGTCCTTTCAGTCAAGGATGAAAGTATGCAACAAACATCTCTGTTCTCATTATTCTTGATATTTAACCAAATAAAATACAATTTCACTCTAGCAGGAAGCTTGTTTCTGAATGTTCTACTATTTTTATCAAGTTATTTCCACACTGGATAGCTTAGCTCTATTATCAATTGAGAAAAAAGTGTTAAATGAGAAGTTATTATTTTCATTATAACTGTACAACGTGAGAAATGTTTATGTGGATTTGAAATTGTACTGATAATTAGTTCTCATTAAGCAAGGTACAAGCTGCAACCAGTTCAGCAGACATTTCCATGTTGTCCTCTGAAGTGGCCCAACCCAGAATATAATAATCCAGCTTGGGAAATTATTAACAGTACAGTAGCAACAAGAAAATCTTGATGCATTATTGTGAACTGCCAAGTATTTCTAGTGATTCAAAAAATTCAGGAAAAGTAGTCTAATGATTGTTTCTCAAAGAACAGCATGGCCAGCTCTTCAGATCTTTTGCCAAGAGTCAAAGTTTGATCAGATAATCCCTCAAGGCAACCCACAGGGCTGTACTCTCCACAGAACAACATTAGGAAAGGTTTTTTTTAAAAAAGGTAAATTGTAAATTCTTTAGAATATGAAAAATGTGTGGTTTTTTTCAAAGTATGTCCTGTAATATTATGGCTATTTATTCAGCTGACTAAAAAAGATGCACACTGAGATGTTCCTGGGCCCTGGTAAAAAATGGATATGGAGAGTATAATGATTACATTATTGAAAATACACAGTGGAATATAATTCATAACACCTCTGGAAGAACTAGACAGAGTGAAAAAAACAAGAATGTTACACCAATACAGGAGAATATTTTAGACCAATTTTATTGTATTGTTCAACTGTTTGAAATCCCCATCATATATCAGTACAATCAGTACAATTGAGCAGGTTCAGAAGTAATTCATGAGAAAAGTCTTGCACTCTTCTGTACATAATAAAATTTCTTATGCTACTAGACTCGAAATTTTCAGTTTGGATAATTTAGAACTTCATCACTTGTCGTCAGATCTAGATATTCCAAACAAAATTAGACATAGTAATGTTTTATCTGTAAATGATTTTTTCTGTCTTAATCACAATAATATGCGTGCGAACAACTACTTTAAACTCAATGTAAATCATTCTAAACTGTAACAAATACAATTTCTGTAATAGAGTTGTCAATGTCTGGAATGCCCTACCTGATTCAATAGTCTCAGCTACAAATTTTCACAGTTTCAATCACAAATTGACTTCTGTGGATCTTACTTCATACTTAAGTGGTCAGTAGAGGGGGTGCGCATAATTGCACTAACATGCCTATTGTCCAGTGGTGGGATTCAAATATTTTTTCTACCAATTCTGTGGGCATGGCTTGGTGGGTGTGGCAGGGGAAGATTACTGTAAAATCTCCAGTCAGAGGTGAGATTTGCCGGTTCTCCGAACTACTCAAAATTGCTGCTAACGGTTCTCCAGAACTGGTCAGAACCTGCTGAATACTACCTCTGCTATCATCTCTGTCATTGTATTTTTGTTCTCTTTTTCTTGTTCTCTTTTTTGTTTGACAAATTCCAATAAATAAATAAAATAAATAAATTTGAAGCTAAATTTGAAATGAAGTGTCCTCAGTGCTCTCTGAGCTTGGTTGTTTTCTTGAAGACATTTCATTAACCCAAACTAGGTAACATTATCAGTACTAATGATGGTATCTAGTTTGGATAATGAAATGTCTGCAAGAAAGCATCCATGTTCAGAGAGTACCTAGGACCCATCAAGGATGTAAAAGTAGGTGCAAAGTTGAAAAAGAAGGAATTGCTTTTTTTTTCTGCTGAATTTAGATATGCATATTTTTAAAATAGGCCTCCATCCAATAAATGGAGAATGTTCATAAATAAAAATGCTCCTACACCCCAAAACTCAGTGATTTCTCAAATCTAGAAAAGGAGAATAAAGGCTCAGGCATCATCCTTCCCTATTTTTTAATGACAGCTTTAAGAGTGAAGTCATAGGAATTGCACCTAATGTGAAATCCTGTTTCAAGAAGTAGGTGTCTGTTTTCATTTTGATACCTTTAAAGTTAGTTCTCCATTTTTTGCTTATTACTTAAATGGTTTCCTACTGTACATTTCACTCAACCACCTATTAAAAACACGTTACACATATTGACAACAATGTGCTGAATAACAAAGGATCAATACACTTACAGAATTAAGCAGAACTATAAGATATCTGGAAATTGATTCATGACAATTGGACTTTTCTTGTTGGTTCCAAACATTTTGCTGCACATCTAAGTAGCTTCTTCATCTTTATTGACACTATTTAGATAAGTAGCAATTTTTTTTTTGAACCAACAGGAAAAGAAGTCCAGTTGTCATGAATCAACTTACAGACAACTCTACCTGAATGACAGAGAATCTTCATCAACATATCTAGAATATATATTTAAGTTGTGCTTAAAATGAGCAGAGATTGGCATTCTTTGGTTGTTCATGTGAATTAACATGTTTCACCATAACTGACCCTTACTATGTTCACATTCATGTGCATGAAGATAAACTAATGAACTTCCTTGTAAATATTTTTTGCAGACACTATTGCTGATAAAGATTAGTTTGTTTTAGATTAACAAATTTGGTTGAGTGATTTATAATTTCTTCTTTGGCATTTGAAGTGCCAAAGCCTTGACTTATCCTTGAATTGCCTGAAAACCTCTTCCTTATTTATTCATTAAGAAATCATACAATTTTCCATTCTTAGCTTTCTGTGCCACCTTATCTTTTCCATGCCAACATAAGTATGTCTTCCATCTTTGCCTTACTTAGTACTTGGCTTCAAATAATTGTATTATTGCTACCTCTTCCTTATTATAGTTTTCTCTGCCTTATAGCCATTTGATGAATGGATGAATACTTAGAGAATATGCACAAACATCCATAAGCATGGCTGGGATTGTAGGATCTGCAAATCTTGAGAAAAAAACTTTAATTCAATGAAGCTGGGATTGAATTACCCCACATAATACCCCACATATTCAGATACAGCAGAGATCACTCTGAAGCTGCATATCACACTATATAGCTGTGTTTAAATCACTGTTTGAATTGCTATAAGGACTCAGAAGCTTTAATTCTTCTTTGGAGGTTTTTGTAGGTGATATAAACATTGCAACTTCATTTCCATGGATGGAAAATGTTCTTGGATATGAGCAGCTACTAGTTGGCTAATTAATTTATTTCTTCCAAATTATTTAAGACATTAAAATTGTTTTATGATTATTTGTACTATGTGTAACATTCATTCCTGAACTGGAACATTTTAGGGAAAACCAGAACATCTTATGTTTATTCTGGAATATGTGGATCTCATTATTCTAAAGTTACTCTGGAAATTTTTTAGAATTTCTAGAATAGGAATGATTTGCAATGTTCTGGATATGCTCGGTCCATGAAACAGGACATTTCAAAATGTTATATGTAGAACACCACAATCTCCATCCTTATCTGGAAGAACCACTTCTGGAAAATATGTAACAATTCCTGGAATAGTTGGGCCAATGATTTCTAAAGGAGAAGGAGGATATTGAACAATTTAATGTTCCTAGAAAGTTCTGCTTTCAAAATGATGAGTTCTCTACATACTTTGGGGTTGGATGGCTATATAAATTAAAAATCAATATTTTTCAGCTCTTAATTTATTTAATGTGGCTTGCTATGTATATTTGCTAGTGCAATATGACAATTCCTGTCAAAACAACTGAGAATTCATCTTAACTCTTTTTGGAGTAGATTTAATTCTCATAAGAATAAGTGCTTTATTAACTCTTATGGACAGTGACCCAAAGTGCTTTTAAGAATTGAGGAGGGATTCAGAAGGCATCTGAATGCCACTGTCTCTATGTCAACTTCTTTCTTTCTCTGTAGTTTCCTAACTTTGTAGTGTTGCATCTCAAGATAAGATGGATCTATGAACTTACACAAAAGAATTTCCAGGAAATCACAACTATTGCTGCAAGCAAAGAATGGATTTATACCAGAAAGGCTAAAACTTGCCAAATAGCTTTGCCTACCTTTTGTGAGCACTCAGATTTTGTGAGCACTCAGAAAACATAAGTATATGATGCAACAAAACCAGGTGTGGGATTCAAATTTTTAACAACCGATTGTGTGGGCGTGGCTTAGGTGGCTTGGTGGTCATGTGACTGGGTGGACATGGCTTGGTGGTCATGTTATTGGCTGGGTGTGGCCAATCCAATATCACTTACATCGAGGCATGCATCTCCTCGCCGGTTAGAGTGCAGTACTGCAAGCTACTCCTACTGCAATTTGACAGATCGAATCCCACCAGGCTCAAGGTTGACTCAGCCTTCCATCCTTCCGAGGTGGGTAAAATGAGACCCAGATTGTTGGGGGCAATATGCTGACTCTGTACACTGCTTTCAGAGGGCTGGAAAGCACTACAAAGCGGTGTATAAGTCTAAGTGCTAGTGCCTCTCATGACTGTGGGGATGCTGCAACAGCCGTAAGTGTGAAAAATGGTCATGTCACTTTTTTCAGTGCCAGTGTAACTTTGAATGGTCACTCCACACAAGCAAAGTACCAGCAAAGGAGGGGGAAAAAACTCCAGAGAAGTTCCTGACACAGGAAGTCTAGTCCTGCCAAGAATGTAATAAGGGTTAACTGAGAGGCAGTTTCTGTAAGCAATACCAGAATGTTTCCTTCCTGCCTTTCTTACAGGATTTGGCCAGTAATTTCTTCTAACAACCGTTTCTCCAAACTGCTTAGAATGTTAACAACTGGTTCTAGCGAATAGGTGTGAACTGGTAGAATCCCACCCCTGAACAAAACTATATCAAAGACAATCCAATTGTCACTTTTTAATGTTGTGCCAAGTGCAGCATGTTAGAAAAGAAAGTAAGAGGGGAAGTAAGACTTTACTTATAATACATTTTCTAAAACTAGGAATAAAAACTTATCCATAGTAGTCCAGCACAATTTGCTAGGCTACTTGGATATTGCTTCACAGTCTTTTCTTTACCCCTGCTGGCTCAGCCTTAAATGAGATACAAGGGAAATGTAGAATAGAGCAGAGCAGAGCAGAACAGAATAGAACAGTATAGAATATTCTTTATTGGCCAAGTGTGATTGGACACACAAGAAATTTGTCTCTGGTGCATAAACTCTCAGTATACATACAAGCAACAAAGTGATAAATCATAAATCATAATTTATAATTATAATTCGATCTATCTATCTATCTATCTATCTATCTATCTATCTATCTATCTATCTCTATCACCTATTACTTATCATATATATCTATCACCTATCCCTATCACCTCTCTCTCTCTCTAGCTATCATCTGTGCAGTTCTATGCACAAGCGCACGGAGGGCTCAAACACAGACCTCTGTCAGCTCTGGTAAGCTGAGCTTCACATGCACACATACCTAATGCACGCTTTGTGCATGCGCAAAGGTCTCAAAGACCGACCTCTGTCAACGCTGGTAAGCTGAACTGTTTTTTAGCTCAGTTGAGGTGCGGCAATCCACTCTGCTGCGTGAATCAGCTGAGCTAAAAACAAGGGAATATAGGAGAGGTAAAGGCAGGGGTGGGTGGGGTCAACCAGAGGTAGTATTTGCTGATTCTCCAAACTAGTCAAAATTTCTGCTACTGGTATGCCAGAACCAGTCAGAATCGGCTGAATACCATCTCTGGAAATACTCTAATATATTCTGATGCTTAGCAGGGTTACTGTTCTATAAAGGATGTACTTTCCTAGATATCTTCTTTCTACCAAAAAACTAAAGTGAAATATTTAAAAATAAAGTGGCTGCAAATGTTGTTATACTATAGCCTATTGCTGATTTCCTCCTTCCCCCTTAATTTAATTTCAAAGTGATTTCAGGACTGATAATCACAGTTAACCAGAATTAATGTGGAACAACATATTATGTTCTGAGAAAGTTCTGAGGTTTGCAATGATACAACCTTGTTTGTTTTGAATTATTAGGTAACAACTTACTTGGTTTCCAAACATTAGAGCCTGTTCGATCCAGTGGTTAAGATGCCAGGCTAAAGACAGAACTGTGAGTTCTAGTTCTATCTTAGACATGAAAGTCAGGTGGTGTGATGACCCAGGGCATGGCACAAAAGCAAGTCAAATAAGCAAGTGTCCCTTTAGTACCTCCAACTTTCCTTCCCAATGTCCAGGTTACCTTCGTCTGGAGAAAAAACTCTCCCAAGAACAGTCTTTAAGCAGAGGAAATTCAGTCCAAAAACAAAGTACATACAAACTGTAAATAAAAATCAACATAAACCATGCTGCAGTAAGTAACTTGACAGGGCAGGAGAAGGAATTGCAGACTTGAAAGCCCAGCAAAACACATACAGTTGGGAAGGCACCAGGAACCCAGATAAACCACAATGATACCAGATAATTCACGATTTGCTCACAACAACTTTGTTGTGCGCAGCTTCCCCTTTTAAACACTGTGTTCCTAGCTGCAGCTAAAGAAGGGAATCAGGGCCCTTTCCTCCCCCATAAGCCACGCAACTCATGTTGCTCCCTTCTCCATTCTCCTGCATGCCCTAGGATGAAGAGGGGGTGGGCCTGGGTCTTTCTCCGAATTCCCTCTCCCTTGCTCTACCTCTGTCCTGCTCTGCTCAGCCAGCCTTTGCCCTTCCCCAGCCAACGGAGCCACACTCCCACTCCTTGTCAGCTGCTCAGCCTCTCCCTCCAAATCAGATTCTGACAGGAGCATGACAGGTGGTGATTTTGGGCCAATCAATCTTTCTCATCTCACAGGACTCTTGTGAGAAAAATAGGAGAAGGAAAGTATACAAGCTATGTCCATCACTTGATTTTTTTATAAAATTTATAAATTTATTTAAAAAATGGATTGATAAATGGAACAAAGACTGAAATAAATATTTGATTTATGTTATTGGTACTGATTACTATTTTTTTCATAGTCTGCTCTCTTAGACAAGATCAAATATGGGGAAAGATCAAATGATACACTTTTAAAAAACAAGTAATAAAAGTTCTATCTATGGGATTGTATACATATCCTTGTCAGCCTGAATAGGATATTGAAACCTGGGCAACAGTCAGCCAGCTTAGTATGGATTCCACTCAATTCCACATTTCCTGTGATGATTTCCTGTCATGGAGGCACTTAGAACTTCTGGTGACTCTCATAGATCCCCAGAAGAGTCTACATTGAAAGATGCCTGAAGTACCATGTATAAAGCCTGTTTTGGGAACTCTGCAAATGAAGGTTCAGGGTCAGATTGCTATGAGGTACAAGGTCTCCGTGAAAAATTGTTAAACTCAAGCAGCATAGGCAGTTGAGTGTTTAAACCAGAAACATAGTAATATAAGTATATGTTCATGAATGAACTTCCATATTTGTTGGCACTAGAGTTAGATCATATCCTAAGAGCTCTGGTTTTATGAATGCTCAATTGCCAACAGCCAATGTTGGATCAAAGTCTATACAGCAGTATTTGGTCATGTTTTGTAAACTTTATTAGTTAATGTACTGTATTTATTTATTCACTCACTTACTCACTTACTCACTTACTCACTCACTCACTGAAGCCTTGTCTCTAAACTCTCAGACTAACTGAATAAGAATACTTATAGCCAGGAAGGCACACACCCAAAAATCCCACTTAAACCCAAAGAACTTGCTGTTTTTCACCATGCATTGCTTCTAGAACCACAGCAGAGCTATTCCCTTATGTTAGCAGCATTGAATGTCTCATCAAAGCTATGCCCAATGAGATGGCTGCTTTCATAATCAGACACTCTGTGGACTTTCTCAATACAGTGTTTAGGGAGGAGCAAATCTTGTTGCAGATACATTGAAAGAACCGTTTTAAGAAGCTGATTGGGATGGTATTGGCTGATGGAGAGTCTTTCCTAGCTTGACATCTTTTTTGGTTTGTGAGTCAGACTCAGACTTGCTTTATTTTGCTTAATAGCCAGGTGCTTTGACTCTCACAAAACATGTATGCAAACTACCTTGGGTTCAATCTCTGCCTTCAAATTCCTGTGAGTGTTTAACCGTATTATAACCCTGATTTTGCTAGCAGCCAAAATACCTAATTCTATTGCTACTTCTGAGATAGGACAGGGATGGGGGCAGCATGTGCATTCCTCTGCCCCTTGGAGTATATAATTCAATAAATCTTGTTAGGTTCTAATGCCTAAGCAGGGGTTATACAGAATGCTAGGTTCTAATGCTTAAGCAGGGGTTACACAGAATGCAGCCTTGATGAGGTAAAAATGAAAATGATCTACTTAAGGTGAGTTTAGGAGAATCTTTGCAAATTCTCATGCATTTTCACAAAGTAAATATGAAAGTCCTTAAAATATATAAAAAATGGCTAGTAATACGGACTGGATTATTTTGGACTTTAAAGAGTGAAAACCAATTTCCCTGTTGAGTGCACTGAAGTAATGTCAGGAGTCATATTCTATGATGCAGCTGAAGGAAAAATGTCCTCTTAAGATGTGGTCACTTCCAAACATGCCACAATTTTATAATCCTCTTTGATACGGAGAATGTTCCCATCTTTGCATAGTAGTTAGGAGGATTTATGGTGTACTTTTGCAGTTCATTTGATACCACCTCAAATCCATAGATTTTTGCCTGCTTTCTTCCTGGAAAATATCTCTTACCAAAAAAAAAGAGGAAATAGGGTGACAAATCTGGGCTTCATTATCAAGACTGTTTACACAATAAACAGTATGGAGTATTAAACAAGTATAGAAATTAATAGATAAGGAAAATGCCATTTGTATGCATCTATAATGTTGGCACAGTTTAACAAATATTATTTGGCATCTTGAAGTATTTTCCAGATCACTTCCTTTTCATCTGAGCTGTTGAAAAAAAAATGCAGATCAAGTTTCAGATTCTGCACTGTATATATTCACAGGTGATCCCTGCTACAGGATTACTGGTTTAAATTCTTCTGGAATCTTTCCCCGAGATGGATCACACACTGATCTTTCTTTGTGTGCTGCTACTTTCAGCCACAGGTAATATGCTGGTTTGATATTGGCAAAGAGATACTTGATACCAACAAAGGAGAATATTTTTAGCTCAGGGTTGAAATGAAGGGTTGCTGGTGCTCACTGAGCTTGGTTGCTTTCTTGCAGATGCTTCATTACACAAACCAGGCAACGTCATCAGTGCTCAGAGAGTACCAAGCACCCCTGATTTTCTCCCTATACAAAGCTAGAAATGAACTAAATAATAATCAAGAACTGAAAAACAAACTATTTGAACTGCTCAATATTTTAATACAATGACTAGAATGTAGTTCTGCTGCAGTTTTTTTGGGAACATTATGGGTATTTCCTTCAGAGATTTTCCCCGCTTCCTAATCTAGCTAAAGACCATAGGATTAACAAGTAATCCCTGTACAAGTTCTGGACTGGTTCTTAGTAAGTAGTCTCCAAAATCAGCCAAGATCTCCTAAGTGGTGCTACTTTCTGTGACAGTTATGATTTATTGAAATCTATTTCACCAGTCAGACTATAAAATTTGTCGACTACAGGTTAGGGGTAGGCTAGATATTTAGCTAAGGTTAGTAATAATTAAAGCAGAACTTTGCTTACTTAGAAGTAACTAAACAGCAGAAATTGAATCGAGACACTTGAATGTAATTAAGTTGTGAATTTCACTGAAAGCAGGACAAGATAGACCCGACTAACTTGTTTGTTTTGATTATTGTCTCAATTTTGTGATTCTATCAGCATGAGACACAGACTGCTCAATCCATCATATTTTCCTTAAAAGAACATTTCTGTGCAATATATCTTCAGTATAAGATACAATCAGGGCAGCTTTTCCAGTTTTATGTAATGAAAAAGTCATTATAAGGCTAGGGGTTTTCTTAACTTAGTAGCAGATTTAAGCACAGATTGTTGCAAGTATATATATTGATTTCTGCACAGCCACATTCTGATTTCTTCTTACAACAGATGATGGAGTAAAAAGAAATTCTAACTAAAAATCAAGGAAACCAACGATTGATTTAGCCAATGTAGTACTAATTTCTCAGCCGAATGTTGATTAGATCTTTTTTCCTTCTTTCCTTCCTTCCTTCCTTCCTTCCTTCCTTCCTTCCTTCCTTCCTTCCTTCCTTCCTTCCTTCCTTCCTTCCTTCCTTCCTTCCTTCCTTCCTTCCTTCCATAAATGATATTTATAATGAAATATAATTTTATCTAAATTATTATCCTAAAAAACCCACAAAGTCACAAACTTGGACAACAGCAAAACTTGGAGCTAAGATGTAGCTGGAATGGGATAAGATGTTAGAAAAAAACATTGGTCAGCACTTGAAAGGTCTTCTTCTTAACTTATGCCAGCAGATGCTGATAAGATGTCCCTCTGCCATACAAATAGTAAATATGTCAAATAAAAATGCACTTATGTTTAAATGCCACTTTATCATGCCAGTCTGTCTTTATTGTAGCAATGTAAATACAGTTTTTTCTATTTTTTTTTCTACAATTGCCCAATGTGAAGAATGTACCTCCATGCAGCTACTTGGGGCTGGATGAATGCCATGCTTTTGGTGCCCCATTCAATTGACGAGGTGAAATATGGTTAAGGGTGATGCCTTAAGAATTGTGTAAAAATAATGAAACCAGGAAAAAAATTTCTTAGAATGATTTGGCCCCATTTTAGAATTGGTAATTACAGTTAATTATGAGACATTCTATATTCTTTTTATTTTACTCTAGATATATTGTAAGAATGGTTAAATATATAAAAAACAAATGAAATTAAATAAATTGAGTTAATAGAACAAAAATGGTATACATTTTAGAAATATGTGTATTGCTTTTCCATGGTTTTTACCAATTCTGATTTTATTGTAAATTAAAATGCCATAAGCTTCTTCAACTCAGAATCCATCTAAATGTCTTTGAATAAACATTCCAATCATTTCTAGCCAATCAGAATTATTATACTAGATAGGAGAAGAGTGTTTTACCTAAATTCTGTGTCTTTCATAATTGGAAGCACTCATTCATTTATTACCATTCACAATAGGTTTACAATCTTAATTGGAAAAACTCATTTATTACTATTTACAGGATAGGTTTATAATTCCTCCAACAATAGATGCTGATAAATTACAATAGATATCACATGCAAAACATCATATCTATATTTATACACTAGGATATAAAGTCAAAAAACCGATAATTAGTTAATAGCCATTACCAAGATTCAAAGTGGATTGATACATGCCATATTTGGTATAAAATAAAGCTCACATTATAATCAACCAAATGTTTAATTTGGAAATGTTCATCTATCATTCTCAATATGTGAGTTTGAGAATTGGATTTACACAGTGAAGAAAGCAATAGTGTAAGGTTTCATATATATATTTCTTGAATGAATATAATTATTTCTACATTTTCAGAAAGGTTTATAGTACAGGTAATATACCAGGGAGATCAGAAAGTAAACAGTAGTTGATTCCCATAGCTCAAATAAAGTAGACCGTTCTACATCTAGAAGTAAAGTAGATTAGTCTAAATTCCACACATATACACAGTCAGTCACTTTCATAGCTTCTACCAAACGTCATTTTGTTTTCCAGTTTAAAGACTGGGTTGAATTTTCTTATTACTCAAGCCACTGCAGAATATTGATCTGGGAAGAATATCTGTGCAATCAAGAGATTGACTTACAGTACACAAGTAATTAAGAATACTCAATATTTATGTCCCAATATTTATATCTTCACTTAGAATTCCATTAATATTTTTTCAGATTATATGAGGCTCATTTTGGATTTTGGCTGGATGCAAATAAGAATAAATAGCTAAATATAGGGCAGGAATTACATAAAGGGGAAATGTTATGGTTGGATGACAGAAATGATAGGTTTACAATACTGGGACAGGAGCTCCAAAAATGTAGTAATGTGTTTACTTATATTAATATTTTCCCCAGCATCTACAGTATCTGGTAAGTGTTGTTCTTCTATTAATGGTTCCATGCCACAATTTTTCTTTAAAGATACGAACCTTGTGAAGTAGGTACAGAAGAAAGGGGCTGGGGCAGGATCTTGAAAAATGTACCAATGTGTTTGCTATATTAAATAAATTTCTTTTCTTTTCTTTCTGCAGCATCTACAGTATCTGGTAAGTGTTGTTCTTCTACTAATGGAATTGATTCAATGCCACATTTTTTTTTTAAAGATATGAACCACATTTTTTAAAGATATGAAGTAGGTACAGAAGAAAGGACATTGAAAAATATACACACTCTTCATTGTTTCCCCTTAGTATTGAGAAATATGACCAGGTTAAATGATAGGGAATGAATCACTCTCATTCAGATGCTGCCAGAATAAATGGGAAAACAATTGTTTCATATTAAATAGATTACGAAAATCAAATATTCAGTTCTTTTCCTTCTGCCTTCTATTTTCTAAATGCATCAGATTCATGAGCTTGTAACCCAGGCTAAAAAGGTTGCAAAATCAAGTACTGATTATATCAGCTACAATGGGGATATTTCAGTTTAGGATGAAGAAAGGGAAAAAGGGAAGATTTAATAATATCTCCTCTGCATTTGTTGTCAATTATGGAGTCAGCAACATACTAACAAATCCATCATCTCCTTTGGTGCACAGAACCTGTACTTGGTGCACAGAACCTGTACTCCCACTTCTCTCCTGCCTGGGTTGATCCAGAGGTGGTATTCAGCAGGTTCTGATCAGTTCTGGAGAACCGGTAGCGGAAATTTTGAGTAGTTTGGAGAACCGCCAAATACCATCTTTGACTGGCCCCACCCCCATCTATTCTCTGCCTCCCGAGTCCCAGCTGATTGGCTGGGTCTTCTTTTGTTGCCATGCACAGGAGAGCAGAGTTGAAAATCGGGTTAGTGGGGTGGGGAGGGAATGGGATTTTGAGTAATCTTCCCCTAGGAATGGGGTGGGTATGGAGATTTTACAGTATCCTTCGCCTGCCATGCCCACCAAGCCACCCTCACAGAACTGGTAGTAAAAATTTTTGAATCCCACCATTAGATTGAAATTTCCAGGAGAATAGTAAAGATTGCTTGATTGTGTTTGCCATCAGGAAGTGATGGCCCTGATCATCATCTAACAGAAGGGTTTTCTATAAGAGTTCTTCTGTTCTTAACTTGATCAGCATTGTATTGTACTATTTTTTAATAAAAAATGGATTTGACTATTAGTCAATAAAGTAAAGGTATATTCACTGCACTGCAAGGAGTGAACATTTTAAAAGGTATGGAAAATCTATTCTATCTATTCTAATTCTCCTGGTGCAAGTGTTAGCTTTTTCTCAAGTAACCGATAGCTGCAGATTAAAAATTCTTATCTTATTTTCTCCATAAACATAATTAATTACAAACCAAACATCTGAGTAACAATGCATGGGGATGAATAATGCTGTATTTTTTTCCCCATGAATTACAAAGATGAAACTTCAAATTTATTTTATTTATTTGTTTTAGGTATATTATGGCAATCTTAAGATATCCTTAGTTCCCTTGGACCTAATAACAAAGCCAGGTCTTGAGGGACTTATGTAACATAAAAAACATAAAAAAGGCTAACCTGACTTCAGGAGGAGAATGTTTTATTAAGCATGCTCCATGGCTGAGAAGCAGGGGTGGGATTCTACAAGTTCACACCTATTCGCTAGAACCAGTTGTTAACATTCTAAGCACTTTGGAGAACCAGTTGTTAGAAAAAATTACTGGCCTAATCCTGTAAGGAAGGCAGGAAGGAAACATTCTGGTATTGCTTACAGAAATTGCCTCTCAGTTAACCCTTATTACATTCTTGGTAGGATTAGACTTCCTGTCTCAAGAACGTCTCTGGAGGTTTTTTACCCTTCCTTTGCTGGTACTTTGCTTGTTTGGAGTAACCATTCAAAGTTGCAATGGCACTGAAAAAAGTGACTTATGACCATTTTTCACCCTTATGACTGTTACAGCATCCCCACAGTCATGAGAGGCCAGGCGAGGAGATGCGTGCCTTGATGTGAGTGATGTTGAGTTGGCCACACCCAGCCAGTCACATTACCACCAAGCCATGCCCACCAACTAAACCATGCCCACAGAACCAGTTGTTAAAAAAACTGAATCCCACCTCTGCTGAGAAAGCTCATCTCCTAGAATCTGCCAAGCATAAGTCCCTAACAGACAGGATCCGGAGTATGCAATTTCTTCCAGATCTAATGGAACGGGCAGATGTAATTGGGAAGAGCTGGTCCCTCAGATAACCAGTGCTATGACATGAAGAACTTTAATGTTTAAAACTGAACATGGTTGAACTGGCAACCATGCAACTCATGGAGCAGAGGTGTGATATGTGCTCTGATGATGATAGACCAGCAAGGGGAGTTTTAGTGAAGAGAAATTTATGCTGCCCTTCTAATGGTTGACTCCCTAAAGGTAACAAACACACAAACACCATAATATGATCAAACTAATCCAAAACAAAATTTCCACCACATTTGAGGTAACAGCAAAATAATTCATCTTTGTTTCCCCCCTCTTTTCACCTTCTTTTTAAAGGAGTAACCCCCATGCCAAGTGATCTTTCCTCAGCAGGTAAGTAGATCATCTACGTACCATAATTCAGAAAAATTAGTTTTGACTAACCTTGGCCAACCAGTTTTTAGGACAATAATTTCCCATCAAGCAATTGACATGCAAATATCCACAAGGTATATATGAGATTTATTTGTACATTTTTAATTCGTTAAAAGTACCTATGGCACAAGGCCTTGAATTTCCTTGCTTCCAGACTTTTTCATTTCCTGTCTTTTACTGTGCTGCCAATAGCATGAATTCTGTATTTCAAAATGGGAGACTCAAATATAGCCAATATTATAAGACTTGCAAGATCTTTGATTAATATAATGATGCCTAATGCTTTGTCTTCATAGAAAATAAAACATGCCCAGGAAAAGGCAAACTTTTACTTCTTATAGCTGTGCCCTAATGATTTCATTTCATATATTAATTTTGGTCTATGTCAACTTTCTGCTTGTGCTGATTATCATGAGAGCAAAGTGACCAAAATTGTAAGGCACAAGAAACAATAAGATTAAAAAAAATGAAAAATGAGATTAAAAAACTGTGCTTTTAGGAACAGCTTCAGATGATAGTACAGTTGGTAGTTGTGTTTTTGCTAAGAGATATTAGATATGATATATTCCATTAAACATATACAGAAACCAAAGTATTAATCAATTAATATTAAATTCACAATTCTTAAAGTAAGCGAATGTATAAAGTTTCATGATAATATTTATAGAGTTGTACAATAAATATTATATAATTTAATATATATGATGAAATATGACATTTTTCCTGTTTTTGTTTTTTGTTTGTTTTTTATAGCTGTAATTGGTTGTGGCGGCACATTTTCAGATGCTACAGGCTCATTTTTTGGCTCATATTATCCTGGAGACAATAGAAGTGAAGAGTGCGTCTGGAGAATTAACTCCCCTGAGCATCATCCAATAAGAATAATCCTTAATTATATAAGGTAAGCATTTTCCTTTCAAATATCATTCAGTCCTTTCAATCCTTGCCATTTCATTGGCCTTCTTGCATGAAAGGGAAAAAACCAGAGTGTTTTTTCCCCAATGATGCTCCGTTTTCCGGTCCACGATTACTGTTGTGTACTTTTTCCTCTTCAGCTTAGACTGTGCTACTGAATATATTGCTGTCTATCAGGGAGAGCCAGAGAGGTCAACTCTACTTGAGAAAATATGCGAAGGAGAAAGGACACTTTTCTCTTATTCAGGCCAGCTGACTGTGGTACTATACAGACATTCCAATATAGAAGGTCAAGGCTTCATTGCATTTTATGATGTAGGAGGTAAGCGGTGGGATTCAAATTTTTTGACTACCGGTTCTGTGGGTGTGGCTTGGTGGGCGTGGCAGGGGAAGGATACTGTCAGAGGTGGTATTTGCCGGTTCTCTGAACTACTCAAAAATTCTGCTACCAGTTCTTCAGAACTGGTCAGAACCTGCTGAATACCACCTCTGGTAAGCATGCTACTGATCCTATTTAATGAAAGAAGGACTGGGATGACATGATAGCAGTGTTCCGATATCTAAGGGGTAACCACAAGAACAGAGAGTCAACCTTTTCTCCAAAGCACTTAAAGCCAGGACAAGAGGCAATGAATGGAAACTAATCAAGGACAGAAGCAACCTAGAACTAAGGAAAAATTTCTTCATAGTGAGAACAATTATCTAGTGGAATGACTTGCCTCCAGAAGTTATGGATGCTCCAGCACTGAAGGATTTTAAGAAGAGACTAAATAACCATTTGTCTGAAATAGTAAAGGTTTCCTGCCTGAGCAGGAGGTTGGACTAGAAGACCTTCAAGGTCCTTTCCAACTCCATTATTCTGTTATTTTGACTGCTATGTTTTCCTACCAAGGGGCATTTTTTGCTCACATTTTACTTTATTATACATGTCTTTCTTTCTCTGCCTAATCTTAGAAATCAGAACTCTACACTTTGTGATTTCAGATTGAGATTTGAGATAAGCTTCAATCCAGCATTAAATCCCATGGAAAGAAATTACACAAAGATTACCTTATCTCAGTTTGGGAAGGCTGACCATTTTTCAGAACTATAAATAGTCAAAGATGTTGCCAGACTTGATGCCAGAATTAATTTTCAAATACAGAGTAACTTCTTTTTCACTTTTGCTTTCTTCAAAGTTAGGATTAGAAGAGGATTTGGGAAAGGGCTTTTTAGCAATACTCCTTCCTCCCTTGATAGCATGTCATCAGGACTGTGCTATCTCTGTGGTCAGGAAAGAAGGAAGTGTGCAAGCAACAAGAGAATATTCTGGCTTTTTCTACAGTTCTTTCTGAACTCTTGACAAGGAAGAATAGACTTGTAGAACTTTCTAGAGTAAGAACTTGCAGCCCTGAGCCTCCTTCAACCCCAGAGTTCTTAATCTATCCCATTGTGAACTTCTGGACATATGTAACCTCCTTGGCCTTCAGTTGGAGATGGTGTACAGGAAATTTCTTTCACAAAGGAGGAGGTTATGACACACATTTACTAGATGTATTTTGCAAGGTGGGTTTAACAGTAGCAATGTTGTGTTATTATTAGTCAGATTATTAAAACAAATGGACTGTTTACAAAGTTCACACAGGCTGCTCTGAAAAATGTCCCCAGCTGTTTCAGCACAAATGTGCATGCTGTATCAGTTCATCTTATTGGTGAATCCAAACGAAATATTGCATGTCTCTGTACAGCTTTCTGCTGGTTCAGTCTAATATATATTACCACTGAGACTTTTTCAAATACTTTGCATGGCCCAATATCACAAAAAACAAAGCATTCAGAATTGGATCTGAAATCCAAAATTACTGTTATTCCTGAGAAGAATGCTTGGGCTAATTATTCCTTAAAACACACAAAACATAATTGCAGTTGTATGCTTTATTCACCAATCCAGAAAATGCAAACTGAAACTGTAGGATAGCGGAGCATAGCAATGACAAAGAACATTCTCCCCTAGTTTGTTTTCTGGTTTTATGAGTACACAATAATCATTTTGTGAGATTGCTTATGAAACAATCTCTATCTGCAGATGTCTGCAGATATGCTGCAGAAACATAGAAAACTGATGGCAGAAAAAGACCTAGTGGTTTATGGAGTATGCCATTTGAGGGGGGGTTGTTGTTTGTTTGTTTTCTTTTTATTTATGTTTTTTTTTTAATTGTTACTTTTACCTTCATCAACATCAGCCTCACCTCTTCATTATGTAGAATCACATGTGTCTCATCAAAGGAATCTTATAAATCCCTAAACTGAAAGTGGCTTCTTTTGTTTCTTTATAGGCTTATAAAGCTCTTATTCCAAGAGATAATTCTCTTTGAAATTATTTTATTCAGTATAATATAATGGTTCTGTCCTTTTGAGCTGTGTTTTTCACCTTGGCAACTTTTAAGTCCCAGAATTCCCTAGCCAACATGCTGAAGTCCATATATTTTAAAGTTGGTAAGGTTGAGAACTGAGAAAACAACGAATTGGAAGGATCTTCTATGGCTATTGGTAGAAAAGCAATTGAAAAGCAGAGCAAACAACTGAGCTTTATTTACATATTTGTATCCCACCTTCATTATTTTTACAAATAATAAATAACTCATAACTACTATCTAAGGATATTGGGCAAAGACTAATAGATTTTTTCTTATCAGATTTCACAACTCCATTGCCAAGAGCTGACTTTACCAGTAAGTTTATACTCTCAATCTATAATTTTTCCAAGAGGTTTAAAAATTATTTTTAAATAGTTTGCAAATAATAAGTAAACTAAACTAAATAATCAATTAAATAATACGTATTAGATTAACTATGGCAAAAGAAAGGAAGTATAGTGCCTTTTGAACACCATGAGTGATGACAAATTCACCATTAGTCAACTACAAAAGGCGGCTTTACTCAGAAAAGCTGGTATCTTGCAACAATATCAAACATCCACATCTGCCTATGCCAAGTCCTTGGAAAGGATTCAGAAGATGGACAAAAATGCCAAATTCAGGCTGACTGTGTGATAAATCATAAATTGTCATTGTTTACTTTTTGTACAGAAATTAAGAACAATTTATACAATTCAAGAGGGTTACATTAAAATAGAACAGACTTTCAAGCATGACCCTTAGTCCAGAGATTTGAACAATATTACAGAACTTCGAGCGCTATAGATAGTTTATCTTGCTTCTGAGAACTTCAGTCGCATTCCATTTGGAGAAATCCATGTTACGAAAGCCTGCCATTTTATTCAAAGTGTAAATGAGTTTTAACTGCCAATTATTCAGATGCCCATTATTGTGCGGATATGTGTACTGAAATAGTTATTTCAGGACCACGCCTTCATTATTGCAGTCCCAAAACAAAATCACATATGGAAAATGTCGGGCATTGGACTTCTCTTACTTTGTGGGAATGTTCTAAATTGGGAATCAAGCATCAATAATGGACCTATAATCCCCATGACCCTTCTGGATAATTTTCAATCATCCTAAAGGAACAGCATTATATGGTCATAGACACTGTCCTTGCTCACTGCAATATTTGATCTGATTTGATTATTAAAAATAAAGTGGTGTATGTTTAATACTGATCTTGATCTTCCAAAAGACCTGACCCTCTTCCTCCAACTTTTTAATGATACTGATTCTTCAGAAAATTATTCACACCACCTTTCCATCAACTATCAACTAGCCGCATGTCTTATTGTGCTGCCCATTCTAAATGACTTGTTGATTGGCTATTTGATATTGGCCTAGTTAATGATTGTCAAATTCCATCAATAGGTCAGAATATGAGAAAGCTCTCCTGGGGGCACACTTGTCACCAGAAATTTCTAGAAATATACAGTAAAATAGACATAGCTTTTTAGGAAGTAATAGTCAAGGTTCCCCTTTAAAACAGACTTTAAAAGTACGTGTGTGTGTGTATGTATTAGAACAGTTAGTTCAATCAGAAAAAATAGGATTTGTTTGAACACCTTTCTGATGTTCTCTGTAGTTATTTGTATTATCGACAGAGAGCTGTTTTCTGACTGTAAATAGATGATGAGGATGATTCTAAATCTGATAAGCAGATAGTTATTCTAGTTTTTATAAATTACTCACTGAAGTATATGAATGGATAAATGGAAGAATGGTAAAATCAATAGGAGTGACATTTATATTTCCTTTCTTTATGAACTGGTGTCATGGAAGAGAATTGTGAGTAGCCAACTTCCTTTTTTCCATTCCAAGCCTAATTTTCTAATAAACTATTAAGCATTGATGATAGGTATCATAACTTCCAATTTGATTTTTTTCTTTAAAAAATAAGAATTAGCTTGTTCAGCATTGGTCTTTCTACATCTAGAAGTTCAGTGAAACTATTGGTTTCATGGCTGTGGCTAACAACTCAAAGACTGATCTAACCATCATTGATTCTTGATATATCATTCAGGAAAAAAGTCATTACAGTGGTTGTTTTGTGTTACAAATATTGTAAATTTCTAGTATGCAAACATCCTTGATTGGTAACTGATTATATATAAGCAGTTTATTACCAAAGATATCCCAGCAGTGTTAAGCTGGGGGATCAGACAGATTAAAGCATTTAGTTCTTTGCCTGGCTTCAGTGCTATTATCTCACAAATATGCTTTTTGGTGCATTTTTAGCTCCATCTACTCCAGCTCCAACTACTATCGAAAGACCTATCAAAACAACCACCATATCAGAATCCCAGGGTAAGAAAACTTATACTTTTATTTTCTATAATCATGCACTGATGAGCGATCAAAAATGTAGTCTAGTAATTCATATCACTTACTTATTGTACTTCGTGTGACAAGGGTCAATGAAAGAAACATCTGGGATTTAGTAGAAGTGTTGGAGCCACTCATAAAAGTAATTCTCAAATGAAAGAGAATCTATTCACTTGAAAATCAACATCAGAAATCTGTGAAACAAATAACTTTAATTCCAATTTTATTAGTTTATCAGAATATAAAATACAAAGGAAAGTGAAAATAACAGAAAACTAGGGGAAGTTAACTAGGGAGTGTCCTCATAGAATAAAATCTTTTTCTTCTTGGAATAACTTCAAGCAATTATAAACTTATGTTTTTCTCAAGGGATTCTCAACTTTGTTAGTATCCATGAAGAAAAAGTCCCAGACTTTTTTTCTTGAGAATTGTAGATTTACTTGGAACTCTTCTTTCAATTACACTGGAAGGCTTGTAATTACACCATCACCATAATAGAGAGTAGTGCCAGATTATATTCCAAAAATTGCAGTTAAATTCTTTGCATTGTTAGGTACTTGTGAAATTGCCTCAGTGATTTGGTAACTTTCTACACATAATAGCACCTCTGAATTAGTTATCTTTTTTCCAATTTCTTGAATAGTTTGTTGCTCTGCTTTTATAAACATTTTTAGAACATAATGGAACTATAAAATGAATTGTTTTATTTAAATATTTCTCAAGCGTCTCTGGAAATTTGAAAGTCCATGTTTTTGCCCTCATGTTCTTAGCTCCGTCTTGTGGTCAAGGAGTAAATTTTTTAAACCTCAATTAACGCTTCCTGGCCAATCAGAATTCATACAAATTGAAAAATTTCAGGCACCCACAACAAAACAATCCAAAGCTACAGAGTACATAAAAATAATAAAATAGAACCACATACTTTTATATCCTTATGTTTTCCATCAAAGTTTAAAAAAACCAACCAACCCTCAATTCTTCCTTATTTTAGCTTGCCTCAAGCAATCCTATTCCCTGTCATTTACCAATAAGGAAGTCTCAGAAATGATACATATCTTCAAAAAGCTATAAAAGGCTCTGACTACAAAGAACTTCTCTTACCTTAATAAAGATAATAATCACACAAAATGATTAAGAAGTAATATGCATTACTTATTATCTGTTTAAAAAATAAAATCCAACAGCAAACCCAAACAGCAAAGTGATTGCAGCCCTGTCCCCAACTGCTCCTGAGGCTTCTTGCAGACCACTGTTGTATGGAAGATTTTGTGGGGTGATTCTAAGACTATCCCTAACCTAGGAGAGTCATATAAATGAAAGGAACATGGTTCCCTTGTTAGTAGTTGAAGAAGTCTTGGTCCAGAGGAAATCCCACCAGGCTGGTCATTTGGCCATTTTCAGGAAGTCCAATTGTTTGAGGATATATCACTGTGGGAAAAAAAGACTTCATTAAGTCATGTCAGCTGCTGTTTTGTATTACAAACATTGTAAATGTCTAGCATGCAAAATCCTTCTTTAATAAGTGATCATATGTAAGCCCTTTACTACTAAAGTTATCACCTGCAGTCTCATGCTGGGGAGTATGACAGTTTCGCTTAATGTATTCAATTTATTTTTGTGCCTGGATTCATTGTTATTATCTCACAGATATGCTCTGAATTTTTTAATGCATTTTTAGCTCCATCTACTCCAACTCCATCTACTCCAGCTCCACCTGCTATCGAAACAACTATTAAAACAACCATCACACCAGCCCCTGGTAGGAAAACTCACACTTTTATTTTCTATAATCATGCACTGAAGAGTGATCAAAAACATAGTCTAGTAATTGTTATATTCACATCACTTATTGCATTTTTTAAATCTTCCCGTACTTTTTCAGCAATAATTTATTGTCTAATCATAATCATAAAATGATCATAAACCATCATATTCACTTCTTGTTCAAATAAGAATAAGAAAGCTACCCATTCTTCAATAATGGATAAACCTTCCATAAACCATAAACCTTCTTTAATTAATTTTGAATACACACAGACACACACACACACAAACACAGAGAGTATATATGTGTACATAATTGGTAAAATTTTCCTTCCCAACAGTATAACACTGAAGGAAGAGTTTATATGTATGTAAACTTAGTACAAGATCATATTTTATATTTCAAATACTAGTATAGAAATATAGGTAGAAATGTCCACATAAACATAATATGGAACAGGTTAAATGGTTTTTCTCTAGATATTTTACCCCTTCAGCATTATATTATGTTGAAAGAAAATTTCACTATTTATACATAATTGTTAATGATCAGCTGTAGTACTGTTACCCCAATACTGGGAGTAATTATGTTATACGATAATTACCATAATTATAGATTTTATGCCTTACTTGTTTTCTTTGATGTATCTGTTTCACATGATGCTATTTCACACTCGGAAAAGTTGCCTGATAAGTCTGCATAAAAATTCCAAAGTTGCATATTATGAAGTAATATACTGTATTTTATGTTTTTCATAACAGAAGTTTATATAAAACCATTGAACTAATCCTAATGAATTGGCAAAATTTTGAAAATTATTTGCTCTTCTTTGGAGTATCAAATGCCTCACTTTCCAGTTTCACATTCAAAAACATGGATTCTGACTCATTTTCACAGGGGAATCTATAAGACTGGTCAATGGAACAAATAACTGTGAGGGACGTGTTGAAATCTTACACGGTGGATTGTGGGGGTCCGTCTGTGATGATTCCTGGGACCTAAATGACGCAACTGTCGTGTGCAAGCAGCTTGATTGTGGAAGCGCCATCACAGCACCAGGAAGCGCTTACTTTGGACAAGGCTCAGGAAACATAACTCTGGATGATGTAAATTGTAGAGGGAATGAAAACAGATTGGAGGAATGTTCTCATAGAGGATGGTATCGTCATAATTGCAACCATGGAGAAGATGCTGGTGTTTCTTGCTCAGGTACCTTCCATAATCTGAAATAAAATGACATAACAGGAAAGAAAGTGCAATATGTTTACAGTTTTTCTCATAATGGAACAGGTGTAATGTTATACATATCTTCAAAAAAAGAAAAAAGGAAAAGCAGGAAAACCTACATTAAATACATCTAACTTTGACATACGGACTGAGCAAGTTCCTCAAACTGAATATAAAGCCACAAGTTGTAGCATTAGGATGTTATAATAACAAAAACCAGAATAGTTTTTGTCAAAGACTGATTTTATCTTCTTTTTTTGAAAGACAAAAAGGACAAGTATGCAATTCCCATCTCCAAAAAAGGAAAAAAATTAAATCCAGGAAACTATAGACCTATCAACCTGACCTCAATACCTGAGAAGATTCTGGAAAAGATTATCAAGCAACGAATCAGTGAACACCTAGAGGCAAACAAAGTTATAACCAAAGGCCAATATGGGTTTCTCAAAAATAGATCATGCCAGACAAATCTTATTGCATTATTTGACAAGGTGACAAAATTAGTGGACCAGAAGAATACCGTAGATATAATTTACTTGGATTTCAGCAAGGCATTTGACAAAATAGACCACAATCTACTGATAAGATAAAAATGTGGGTTAGACAACATCACCACCAGATGGATTCATAACTGGCTGACCAACTGCACTCAACAAGTAGTCCTCAATGGAACTGCATTTACATAGAGGGAATTATGCAGTGGGGTGCCCCAAGGCTCTGATTTAGGCCCAGTTTATACGTTAATAATGAGATTGCTATTATGATCATGCTTCAATAAATAATTACAATTAAATCACTAGTATGAAATAACATTAGTCAGCAATGTTCAAATAAATACTATAAAGCAGTTCCCTATTCAAGGCTTCCTACTCCAATGTTATGTTGGGTAACAAGGAAAATTGTACATGTATATATAATTTTTTTTATGTTGCTCTTCAATGTTATTATCTCGCTATTTTCAGATTTCATGACTTGTTTTCTTTTTTTGTAGGTCATACTACAAGTACTCCAGAACCAGAAATACCACCTAGTAAGTTTGTATCTTTAATCTTGAAATTAAAGACTCTGAAATAAGAACAGGACAAATCTCTAATTGATCCCCAAACATATAACTTTTGCTGCTTCCACACTAAAGGGAACGAATGGATTCTTGTGACTCACCTATAGTTGTGCTCACATGGAAGACCATACAAATATAATAAACAAACAAACCAATAAATAAATAGGTGCAAATGTGGCGCCACAGGCAATTATAGGGTCTTCCCAAAGAGTGGAGATTAAATGACTGCTCCAAGTGCTGCATTGGTTGCCAGAATTTTTTGCTGGTTCCAATTCAAGTTGTTCATAACCTATAAAGTTTTAATAGGCACGGGTCCAGGTTATTTAAGGAAACATTGCACTCTACATCTACCTGTCCCATGTGGTCTGGCAGAAAAGGCATGTTTGGAGAGGTCTCCTCTATAAAGGAGTTATCATTTGATGAGGTCTAATCATGCAGTGCATGGCACCCATTCTTTGGAATATTATCCCTTCCCTTCCCCCCGAGATTAAATTGGCCCCAACCTTACTGGCCCTACAGAAGTCTCTCAACTTGTCATGTTGCTTGGACATGGAGCCTGCTAAATGCCTGTACTGAGAGTGAAGCATGAATTAAATTCTCATGACGATTATGTTCATTATGTTTTTAATCCAGTTGTTAATGGTTTTATACCTGTAATTTTGTGATTTTATATTTGTGGTTATTATTTTATTTGGTCTTATTTTGGATTAATGTCTTTGAGCTCCCCAGAGTGACAAATGTGAAATTGGTAGATATGTATATTGAATTAATTAGTGAAAAAGAGATATCTGCATTCCCATGCAATAATTGGAATAGAATTTAAAAGTAGGGCTTTGACAACATAAAAGTATCTTAACTGATTCTTAACTAATCCCATCCTATGCAAAATTTCAAAAATTCTCTGTGTCTTGGAAGTCATAGATGCCACATTTTTTCCAGTTTCCCATTCAAATACATAGATTCAGTCTCATTTTTCTCAGGGGAATCTGTAAGACTGGTCAATGGAAGAAATAACTGTGAGGGACGTGTTGAAATCTTACGCGGTGGATTGTGGGGGACCGTCTGTGATGATTCCTGGGACCTAAAGGACGCAACTGTCGTGTGCAAGCAGCTCGATTGTGGAAGCGCCATCACAGCACCAGGAAGCGCTTACTTTGGACAAGGCTCAGGAAACATAACTCTGGATGATGTAAATTGTAGAGGGAATGAAAACAGATTGGAGGAATGTTCTCATAGAGGATGGTATCGTCATAATTGCAACCATGGAGAAGATGCTGGTGTTTCTTGCTCAGGTACCTTCCATAATCTGAAATAAAATGACATAACAGGAAAGAAAGTGCAATATGTTTACAGTTTTTCTCATAATGGAACAGGTGTAATGTTATACATATCTTCAAAAAAAGAAAAAAGGAAAAGCAGCACCTACATTAAATACATCTAACTTTAACATATGGACTGAGCAGGTTCCTTAAACTGAATATAAAGCCACAAATTGTAGCATTAGGATGTTATAATAACAAAAACCAGAATAGTTTTTGTCAAAGACTGATTTTATCTTCTTTTTTTGAAAGACAAAAAGGACAAGTATTTAATTCCCATCTCCAAAAAAGGAAAAAAATTAAATCCAGGAAACTATAGACCTATCAGCCTGACCTCAATACCTGAGAAGATTCTGGAAAAGATTATCAAGCAACGAATCAGTGAACACCTAGAGGCAAACAAAGTTATAACCAAAGGCCAATATGGGTTTCTCAAAAATAGATCATGCCAGACAAATCTTATTGCATTATTTGACAAGGTGACAAAATTAGTGGACCAGAAGAATACCGTAGATATAATTTACTTGGATTTCAGCAAGGCATTTGACAAAATAGACCACAATCTACTGATAAGATAAAAATGTGGGTTAGACAACATCACCACCAGATGGATTCAT
The DNA here is from genome assembly GCA_023653725.1 of Bungarus multicinctus. Lineage (NCBI taxonomy): Eukaryota > Metazoa > Chordata > Lepidosauria > Squamata > Elapidae > Bungarus > Bungarus multicinctus. Next base: position 63,285,949 of record CM042844.1, read on the forward strand.
AACTGGCTGACCAACTGCACTCAACAAGTAGTCCTCAATGGAACTGCATCTACATAGAGGGAATTATGCAGTGGGGTGCCCCAAGGCTCTGATTTAGGCCCAGTTTATACGTTAATAATGAAATTGCTATTATGATCATGCTTCAATAAATAATTACAATTAAATCACTAGTATTAAATAACATTAGTCAGCAATGTTCAAATAAATACTATAAAGCAGTTCCCTATTCAAGACTTTCTACTCCAATGTTATGTTGGGTAACAAGGAAAATTGTACATGTATATATATATTTTTTATGTTAGTCTTCAATGATATTATCTCACTATTTGCAGATTTCATGACTTGTTTTCTTTTTTTTTGTAGGTCATACTATAACTACTCCAGAACCAGAAATACCACCTAGTAAGTTTGTATCTTTAATCTTGAAATTAAAGACTCTGAAATAAGAAGATGATAAATCTCCAATTGATCCCCAAACATATAACTTTTGCTGCTTCCACACTAAAGGGGAAGGAATGGATTCTTGTGACTCACCTATAGTTGTGCTCACATGGAAGACCATACAAATATAATAAACAAACAAACCAATAAATAAATAGGTGCAAATGTGGCTCCACAGGCAATTATAGGGTCTTCCCAAAGAGTGGAGATTAAATGACTGCTCCAAGTGCTGCATTGGTTGCCAGAATTTTTTGCTGGTTCCAATTCAAGTTGTTCATAACCTATAAAGTTTTAATAGGCACGGGTCCAGGTTATTTAAGGGAACATCGCCCCCTACATCTACCTGTCCCATGTGGTCTGGCAGAAAAGGCATGTTTGGAGAGGTCTCCTCTATAAAGGAGTTATCATTTGATGAAGTCTAATCATGCAGTGCATGGCACCCATTCTTTGGAATATTATCCCTTCCCTTCCCCCCGAGATTAAATTGGCCCCAACCTTACTGGCCCTACAGAAGTCTCTCAACTTGTCATGTTGCTTGGACATGGAGCCTGCTAAATGCCTGTACTGAGAGTGAAGCATGAATTAAATTCTCATGACTATTATGTTCATTATGTTTTTAATCCAGTTGTTAATGGTTTTATACCTATAATTTTGTGATTTTATATTTGTGGTTATTATTTTATTTGGTCTTATTTTGGATTAATGTCTTTGAGCTCCCCAGAGTGACAAATGTGAGATTGGTAGATATGTATATTGAATTAATTAGTGAAAAAGAGATATCTGCATTCCCATGCAATAATCAGAATAGAATTTAAAAGTAGGGCTTTGACAACATAAAAGTATCTTAACTGATTCTTAACTAATCCCATCCTATGCAAAATTTCAAAAATTCTCTGTGTCTTGGAAGTCATAGATGCCACATTTTTTCCAGTTTCCCATTCAAATACATAGATTCGGTCTCATTTTTCTCAGGGGAATCTGTAAGACTGGTCAATGGAAGAAATAACTGTGAGGGACGTGTTGAAATCTTACGCGGTGGATTGTGGGGGACCGTCTGTGATGATTCCTGGGACCTAAAGGACGCAACTGTCGTGTGCAAGCAGCTCGGTTGTGGAAGCGCCATCACAGCACCAGGAAGCGCTTACTTTGGACAAGGCTCGGGAAACATAACTCTGGATGATGTAAATTGTAGAGGGAATGAAAACAGATTGGAGGAATGTTCTCATAAAGGATGGTTTCGTCATAATTGCAACCATGGAGAAGATGCTGGTGTTTCTTGCTCAGGTACCTTCTGAAATATAAGAATATAACAGGAAAGAAAATGCAATGTGTTTACATATTTTCCTTTTAATGGAACAGGTTTAATATTGTATATTTTTTCAAAAACCTTATACATATCTTCAAAGATAGGAAAAGAAACAGCGCCTAGGCCGAATACATCATTTGACATCTATAACAGGCATGTTCCTCAAACAGAATATTAAGCCACAAGTTGTAATTCTTAGGCTTGTTATAATGAACAACAACTAAAACATTTTTTTTATCAAAGATCATCATACAAAACTATTTTTATATTTTTTAAAAATAAACATTAGTTTTGGGATGAGAATGCAGTAGACATAGTCTACGTGCCCAAATACTGCTATTAAAAAACTTGACAGTTGGCCAAATGAATCACTGTATCCAAAGAATTCTCATGGGTACCTCAGGCTTGGAAGGAAGATCTATCCAACTTCATTCGGAAGATCTTCAGTGCCACAGGGCTGTCTTTCCTTTATTAATTAACGTTTAATCAATGATCTGGTTGGAGGAGTTGTGGAAACACTAATAAAAATTTGCAGATGAGTAAGTCTAATTTCATTTATCAGGTATAATGTTCTCTGTTTGTCCTCAATATTAGGCCCCTGTACTTATATGTTGCTTGATTAAGTTTGTTTTCTTAACAGATTCTTCTACATCTGCTCCTCCAGTAACAGAGACCCTCCCTAGTAAGTGTGCGTCTGAAATCATTGTTTGTCAGTTCAGAGAAATGGCTATTGACATTCTCTGTATTATTCACATTGCACGTATGTTTTATAATAACAGACAATCCATTTCACTCGATTCCTATTAATAATTGGAATGAACTACCTATTGACGCTGGTGAAAGAAGGCAGAGGCAATGAATGTTACCTAAAGAAAACTGCCCTTTAAGCCCCGGAAACACCAAAAGCCTGAGGAATAGGCTCAAGACTGACTTCCTCCTAACTTTCTTCAGATAGCATCTGAAGGAAGGAAAGAGAGCAAAGCTCAGTCAGGCGTGATATCAGCCCTAAAGGATGAAGCAGATTAAGAAACCAACTGGGACTATTGTGCTATACACTATATAAACAGATTCTTGAAAGCCTGATGAGGATGCCTCTCCTTCTCTCTCTTATTATACTTATAATATAACTTTACTGATTATAGCAATAGCTCTTAGACTTATATACTACTTTATAATGCTTTCCAGCCCTCTATAAGCAGTTTACAGAGTCAGCAATATTGCCCCCAACAATCTGGGTCCTCATTTTACCCACCTCGGAAGGATGGAAGGCTGAGTCAATCTTGAGCCTGGTGGGATTTGAACTGCCAAATTGTAGGCAGCTGGCTGCAGAAGTAGCTTGCAGTACTGCACTCTAACCACTGCACCACAGAGGCTCCTTGTAGATTATCCTAATTAATTCGGTTTAAAAGTAAAATAATATATTGATAATATTGCCTATGTTGTATTCTTCCAAATTCTCAAAGATTTTAAGTTTTTTCTGAAACATTAGTAGGAAAGTAATTCTTGATCTTATTTCCTATAACAAAACAAAATTAACAGTAGGATGGGAAATAGTTTTTAAAATCTACAAAGGTTCATGCGCTTTACATCCACAATATTTCGCTTTGTGTTGTCTAGCAAATCAATGTGGAGGCCAGCTGACAAATGCTTATGGATCCTTCTCTGGACCTTATTATCCTGGAAACCACAACAATATGACCTGTGTTTGGAAAATTCAAGTTAGGAGCTTTGAACGCATAAATTTAAAGTTTTCTTCTATAAAGTAAGTTGAAAGATTCTTTTAACTTTCCTTTTTTTTCTTTTTTAACTTTCCTTTTTTAACTTTTCTTTTTTTTCCTTCTATAAATAAATGTGTTTTTGGGTTTGTAAGCTAATATATTATTGGCGTACATCAGCAACAATTATTATTCCAGAGTGAACCAGACTGGGTTAACATGCATGATATACATTTGGGATGACTAAAACTAAGCAATTAATTCAATTAATTTAACTGAATTCAACATAGTTCAACTGAAATAATGTCTTTACAATTTGAAATACTCTATGCCCCTTAAAAGAAACTCTAAGAATTCCTTTTTGGCTTAATGTGATTATTTATTTCTTAAATAATTTAACACAATTTAGTGTTCAGGTAGTCCTTGTTTTACAATCACAATTGGGACCAGAATTTCTCTTGTTAAGCAAGGCAGTTGTTAAGTGAGATATACCCAATTTTATAAACTTTTTTGCCATAGTTGTTAAGTGAGTCATTGCTATTAAATGAATCACATGGTCATTAAGTGAATCCAGCTTCACCCATTGACTTTGCTTGTTGGAAGCTGGCTGGGACAGTCACATATGGCAATCACGTGACTCTGCAACTGTCATAAATACATGCCAGTTGTCAAGTGCCCAAATTTTGATCATGTGATGCTGGATTCGGCAACGTTTTCAAATCCAAGGACCAGTCATGAATCACTTTTTTCAGTGCCATTGTAACTTTGAATGGTGGCTAAATGAATGGTTGTGGAGGACTACTTGTAGTGGTTAAGGCATCAAGCTAAAAACTGGGAGACTGTGAGTTCTAATCTTGCCTTAGGCATAAAGCCACCGTGAGTCAGTCATTTTCTCTCAGTCCTAGGAAATGCAAAAAAAAAATCAGTTTTGAAAAAATTTGCCAAGAAAACCACAGGGTCCAGGCAGTCACAGAGAATCAGTGATTGAATGGAAGAAAAAAAATGATGCCATAGTAAGAGATAAGGAGTGAAATCTTTATCTATTTCTATACAGCTTGGACTGTGATAAAGAATATGTTGAGATTTTTGATGGACTCCGATATAGTTCATATCCACTTGGAAGAACTTGTTCTAGCGCCTATCTCAACTATACCTATTCATCAAGTTCCAACATAATGACAATAGTGCTGCATAGAGATTCAGGTGATTCAGGAAATGGGTTCTCTGCTTATTACTACTCTATTCCACAAGGTAAGGATATTTATGTAATTCATTTAACCTCTATCCTGTTAATGATGTAATTTAGGGATTTAATATTATTTTAAACTAACTTTTATTTAGTTTTATACTGTGTAGGGCTATTGGTTCACATGAATATTTTAGCAGCCTACCTTCATGAACAAAATAATCTTTATCATCTTTGAATTTTCTGAAATTGAATAATGTTTAAATAAATGAAACAAAATAGGAACACAATATAACAATATAATTAATTGGAAAAGGCATCAGATGCAACAAAGCAGAACACTCCTTATTGCTAATTTAATATTTAAATTAGGAGAATCAACAATGTTTTAAAATGGAGCCAAACTAATGGCAGTGTACCAGTTGTATCGAAAGATTCCACAATTTAGGTGGTACAATAGAACAGATTTCCTCTAGTTGTGTCGTATAATGTATTTAAAGTGCTTGGAGAAATGCCTTTTTTAAAATTCAAAAATAGATAAATGGGATGTGATCTTATGTTCAAGTCACTTAGAATTTCAGAAGTAAACTTGAAAATCTTAAAAGAAGTATTCAGTACTGGTATAATCCAGTTTGATTGTTCGACAGCTATACTTATTATATTTCAGTAGAAGCTTCACCATATGTAATCTGATCACTTATGTTCATAGGCATCGGTCACTCAACCCTTGTCCTCCCCATGTTACCCATCACTGTTATGAGATTTCAGATTTGGTTCCAAATCAGCCAATCACTGCTTGCCACCAGATGACTGATGCAGGGGCCAGAGGGAGATGGGAAAGACAGTGGGGATACAACCCACTATTTTTCCCTGTGCCATGCAACCTATGGGTTTCTGGGAAGAATACTTGGAAGGTGCAGTGATGCTGAAGTGGCCACAACTTCCCAAAATTTCATTTCTACAAGACTCATAACTACTAGCATTCTGTAAGTTAGCCCATTTGAGTTTCCTCGGTCCAATAACTGTTGCCCTACACTTTCCAATTTCACCCAATTTAAGCTTACAAACAAACAGACCAAAGAGTTTTAGTAGTATGCAGATTGGATGGAAGCAATAATCATCATGTTTAATGAAATCATTTTATTGTGTTCACAGAACTGAGGCCTACTACACCAGCTTCTACTTCTAAAGATACAAGTAAGATATTATTCTTTTTTTCTCCGATATTGTTTAGTTGATGCACTGTAAAGTGTTAAACTGTCACAAAAGATCACAGGTAACATTATCTAGGAATAAATCCCCAAATGTTCTACAAGTATCTTGGCATGAAGGTAGGAGGATTTGAATCCACTACATGATATGAATCAGGCATATGTATTTGCTTTGTAAAAAATATGAGAAGATGGATTTACGTACCCCTCTTAGTTTGGATCAATGTAGCAGCAGGCATATTAGAATAAAGTTTTATCTTGTTTTCTTGTTCTATTGTTCAAGACCCATTAATGAATTACTATTGTCATATTTAGTGTGTTCTCCAAGTGTCAAAGTCTAAAATTTCATAAGCATTTGACTAGGTTAACAGGGGTGCCAAACTGATGGCCTGTGTGCCAGATGTGTTACGTGCAAGTCACCCCAGATCCGCAAAAGTGAAAAAGTCATGAAACATTCCATGATGGCAACGTGACATGACAAGTTTGACACCTGTGGACTAGGAAGTACTTTCCTACTCTGCAAGGGATTGTATACCTAAGATTTAAAAATATGTTTTCATCATTTATATATCTAAATCAAGCAACAAATTAAAGTATAATAGTACTATTAGATAGTATATCAATCATGAATATCATTTTGAATCAATTCCAGCATTAACCTAATCAAATGGTTCTATTCACAGACCAATGCTGCTATAATTGCTTAATAATTTAATGAATATTTAATTCCAAATCAGCTTTCCTTTTACTTGGTTTTAAGTAAATATTTCACCCCTTTTTAAACTGAATTTAGATTAGAGGCTTACTCCTTTTTCTACTTTAGAGTCTACTTTTGACATTTAGAATGAGAAATTTAGAAGTACAGAAGTTTGAATATCTGTCTTAGCAGCCCCTAAAATCTTCATTTTTCCTTCAGGAAATCTTGCATTTATTTCCTTTTCATGGTTCCTAGAGATCATAATACCATAATATATGTCTCATATAATGAATTTGACATGTCAGAAGTACATTTCACATATAGTACTTTAATGTCCCATGTGTTTGAGTGGTAAGGATTCAATTTGTCTACAGTGTGTGCTTTGATTCTTCATCCAGATTTATATAATTTCTTGGTTACATGTAAATTTATGAAGTCAAATTATCCAGGACCAAAATCCTAAACCAATAAGAAAGAAAAATATCCTCATTGTCATTGTGATGTTAGAAAAAAGTATGTTGGCTATTGTAAAAATTGAACTGTTAAACCACCTGTTCAATGAAGATACTCACCTTTGCTATATTTTCAGTTTCCCAGTTTGCATTACAGATGCAAGAACTATAGCTTTTCTTTTTTAGAATCTCAGTTGTAAAATATATTTGTAAGAATCTGAAGCGTCCTGGAATCATTTGTACATAACTGATTGTCTCATACTGTCTTCTCCAAGCTAATATGTTGGGACAACAAATTGAGGAAGGCTTAAGCATGACCTTTATTCTTTGATACAATTATAAAAAGATAGTAGGGATGAAGTTGTGGCATGATAAAATAGTTTATTTCTTAGTTTTGACTGAAACTATATGGTGACAATACAATACTGAGCTTAGTATTGTATTATATACAAACCAATACACAAAGAAGTGAATTCAGATAGGACTCATCTAACATTATTTTGATTTTATATAACATGAGCATTTATAAAATGAATTGTTTAGTTTCCAGAGAGAAGTGGAATTTGACATTCTAGGTAAAGTAATACAAGTTTCACTAAAACCAATTAGTTGTGTTAAGGCTTGTGATTTTCCATTTTTTAGTCCAAAGGTCCATGGGTGTACTTCTCAGAACACAATGATCAACTTCTCTTACAGACATTAAGCACTCCAAAAATTGGTTGATGATTGAGTGGTTTGCATTACTGGCCTGTGGATCTCTCTCTCTCTCTCCCTCTCCCCCCCCCCTCTCCTCTCTCTCCCTCTCCCTCTCTTTCCACATATTCCTGAAAAGATGAAGTAATTTCATAACTGTTTTTGATAAAATCACTTTTCTATGTTTTGATTATTTTGATGCTTCTACTCTTTAGAAAAGTGAAAGTCTCCTTTTCTGGCTAAGTAGAAGAGATATTACTTAATTAGTTTAGATTCAAGAATTAAAACAATAGTAATACTTAGATGTATTTGCATTTGCTTAACATTTCTCTGTGTTATTATTTAGGACTTTCATGTTCTGATGGATTCATGCGTGCACGGATTAGCATAAGCTATCTCCATTCAATCGGCTATAATGCATCACAAGTTTACCTGAACTCCCTGGATAGATCATGTAGATCTCAAATTGCAAGCGACTATGTCTACTTTATTATACCATTCTATGGCTGTAACACAGAGATAAGGGTGAGAATTAATTGTTGTTAAAATTAATAATTATCTGTTTTTTCTCTCTTGTTTTAACTATTTTTATAAGAAAATTTACTCTGGCTTGGGTTCTAAATTGAACTAACGTTATGTTTAACAACAATATGAAATGTAAGTTTAAAGTTAATTTCAGATATTGAGTCTAAGAGGTTCTGCTTAACTTGAAATACCTTAATTGGATCTAATATTACAATTAAAATAAAAAAGGGAATTTTGGAAAGGAGAAAAAAATTGATGTCTTTGAGACCGATTCCTCATTTTATCATCTGAGTTGAGGAAAAGCCAGGGTTGTGGCTGCTGAAATGTTTTGTAATAGGTAACATGATTTTTGTTAACATAATTTTTGTTACTATAATTCTGAAATAATAGTAGTCTTTAAAATGGTGGTGTTTAATGAGTATTTTTATATCGATACTGTTGATTATTCTTTTCTCTGTTGATTACTTTTTCTTCTTTTCTGTACTTTTTTAGGTGAACAATGACACGATAACTTATTACAATGTAATCAAGACACTCAACTCAGATTATATTATTACAAGAAAGAAAAACTTTCAATTTCATGTTTTGTGTGAAATGAAGCAGAACACTATTGTAGAAACAATGTTTATTGCCCAAAATGCTATTGACCTTACTGAAAGGCGTATTGGCCATTACAATGTGTCTCTGTCATTCTATTCATCAATATCCTTCACCCATGAAATTGTGGGATCACCATACTACGTTTCACTCAACCAGAATTTATATCTCCAAGCTACTCTGCACACTGCTGATCCAAATATTGTACTCTTCTTAGACACATGTATCGCATCTCCAGATAGTAATGATTTTAGAACCTTGACCTATGACTTAATCCGAAGTGGGTAAGTGTGTATTAAATACGTAAGAACCATAATCCAAGTTGCCACAAAGAAATTGCTGATATGTCAGGCACATAGATTCTGAATTAGATTTTCTGCTTATGTCATATTTCTTAAGACAGTATAGAAAGAACTACAGGGTTTATCTGAAAACTATAATGACTCATTTTCAAACAAAGCAGTACTATGTTGTGTTAATATTTCAGTTAAATTATCAACTATTAATATAAAATTATTAAATTAAATGTTAATATCAAGTAATCAAATCACATATACAAAAACTAAGATGAATAAAAGGATATTATGGACTGAATTAATAGGTCACAAAATGTATACTAATGACCAAACTTTGTTTTGATTATGGTCAATTTAACGTACTTATTACAAAAATAGCTATTACTACAGAGCCATTGCCTTGCTCTTACTACAGTCCTCTGTATTAACAACATATTACTTTCCTCCCAAGTACATATCATGAAGCATTTTTTACAAGCCTCAAATTTGGGTTTTATTTATCATCTGATATTCCAATATTATATGCTTTACCAATTTTCTTTACTGTATCTCATAATCATCAGAGTCAATCTACTGCAGAAATTTAGGAATTACATACATCATTACACTGTAATGAAATATTTGAAGTAAACTTCTAGGCATACCTGATACAACAATATTTCCTTTTATTTTTCAGATGTCCACGAGACTCCACTTATAGAAGTTTGTTCTCTCCAGCAAACAATATAGTTCGTTTCCAGTTCAACTCCTTTAAGTTCCTTAACAAGCACAATTCAGTTTACATACAATGTAAATTGGTAGTGTGTAGAGCAGGTGATCGTTCATCTCGATGCCACCAGGGATGTTCACTGAGAAAAAAGAGAGGCGTGGATGAATCTCAGGAGAAGGTTAATGTTGTTGTGGGACCACTCAAACTTCTGAAGGATGAAAATGAAGTTCAAAAATAGGGATTTCCCTTCTCCCCCGCAATTTAACTATGTTTTCTGGTTAAAATTATGAAAGCTAGATAGATACCTAAAAAAAAGTAATCATACCCATGTTACTCCACGGAGAAAATGTTTCAAATCCATAGCTGAATACTATCCTTCAACTAAAAGTGAATGAAATATTAAAACAACTTTTTAAGATCTTCAGAGCTCTTCATCAGGCAATATTAGGGGATGAGGGAAAGGAAAATTAGTGTAAACAACATTTTACATAGACAAGGTTTTTCCTAAATGGCTATGCAATTTGCTGATACAGTACATCATGATATAAACAGACTGTTTAATTTTGTTAAGCACTTTATACAAAAATGCCAAAGTCCATTTGAGGTTTGTGTTCTTCATTATGATTGTTAGCCTCATGAAAATATTTAAGTCCATCAATAATATACTCTTATTAAAACTATTAGTTGTATCTAAACAATGTTACTATCTGAAACTAGAAAACAATTTTTAAAACATTCTTTGTGTGTTTTGTGATTCTTATTTTATTAAAGTCTGACATAGAAGATATACCAATTTTAACAGTCAATCTACACAGAAAAATATGTACCTGTATTTCATAAAGGAAAGAACATACTAGCTGTATTTAATATCTAAATTGTATAAATAAATCGTGTTATTGTAACATCCCTTCTTGTTTTGAAAAGCAAATTATTTCAACTATTTCTGAGAATAATTGGGGATTATTATTCTTTCTCCCACACCAATGGTACTTAGTGTGGTAGCATCTGCTGTCTGAGAAGTTACATGATATATTAAGACTTGGTCAGACTTTTAATAAATTGAATAATTTGTTGAAGACTAAAGGGGTCAATATAGACCAACATGGGGACTGCTAAACTAATGAAAAAAAAGGATAATTGAAGAACCCCTAAAGACGAATGAGCTACAAAAATGAAAAGGATAATTGAAGGATAATTGAAGAACCCTTAAAAATGAATGAGCTACAAAAATGAAAAGTTTAGGATTCCATGCTGTATATGTGAATAGAAAAACTTTGTCACTAAATTAATTTCAAATTATTGGAAATTGTATTTTGCTTCCAATGCATTGCAATAAAACTGCTAACTTTGCAAACTAAGAGTGAGCTTATTATTATTGTAGCAATAACACTTATACTTATATACTGCTTTACAGTGCTTTACAGCCCTCTCTAAGCGGTTTACAGAGTCAGCATATTGCCCCGAACAATCTGGGTCCTCATTTTACTGACCTCGGAAGGATGGAAGGCTGTCAACCTTGAGCCTATTGAGATTTGAACTGCGAAATTGCAGGCACCCGACAGTCAGGAGAAGTAGTACTGCACTCTAATCACTGCGCCACCAAGGCTCATTTTGGTACAAGGACAACTACTTCTATAGAAAAATTGAACCTATGAATTATTTATTTTTATTTGAAAATTTCTTTCCCATTTTTATTTCCTGAAACAGTCCAGAGAAAGATACAACATATGTTAAATTTTACAAGAAATTAAAATAATTTAAAATAAAAATATTTTCACCAAGCTTTAAAAAACCAGAAGAACCCTTATTTTGGGAAACCTAAGAATATTCACATCTTTAAAATAATAAAATGCTATTATGTGCACAAAAAAGATGGCTGGTCAGTTTATCAACAAGTCTTCATGCTGCTGTTATAACCTAACTTAAGAAATGCATACTCAAATCCCTCAATGAAGCAGAAGAGTCTCCCGATAAGACTAGTAAACTACAACCATTCTTCTTAATTCCTCCAGTCTGGGCTAATACTGCATCAAATAGGCAGAGCTAAGTCTAGCCAACTATATACAAGCTCACCCATTCAAATCAAATCTCATTAAATATGCCAAGATGGCTCTCTCACCTAATTAAACTTAAATGATAAATTAAGCATACCCAACATTCAGTAACAGAATCATTAGACAACCTGGTAGGTTGATTCGATGACAAAGACTGCGACCTGAGGAATAGCTCTGTTTCTGCACTCCTGTCCAACTTTTAATACTATCAGTCCCCTTGTTTAATTTAGTTAGAATTATTCAGTTAGAAATATGTTATTTGCCTAAGCTGATGTACAACAACATACAACAAAATTTATATATGTACACACACACACTCACTCACACACAGATGCTCATATGAAATGGATGGGGAAAATAAATATTCTCTCAGATTTTCAGTTATTAGTATTAGTTTCCTTATAAAAAAGAACATTTCACCACAATTTCACAGTCTTTCACAATTTCCAAACCTATTTGAAGTAGTCAAGCTGTTAGTTTAGTTCAATCAAGCTCTTATGTTGGTTCAAATCAATAATGCAAATCAGGCTACTCAATGGATTAGGAGAAAACCTGAAAGGAGATGCCAGAGAAGATTGAAAAATGAAACTGATCCAAATTTTGAATAGGTATCATATCCTAATTATGGCTATCTTCATAAATGTATATACTTCAGCATAGGGTTTATGATCAAAATGTGTATATTTTTGCATTATTCATATTAATTACATTATAGAAAGTGGTAAAAAGGAAAAAAGATAGAAATTTCATATTATACTAGTATTAACAAAGCATGTAGAGTGAATTAACATAACATAACATAAACTCTATATTACATTTGCTAAAACAGGTTAACATTCTTATATTAATATAGTATTTAAAATGAGAAGATATATTAGAAATGGAAGGAAGAACGAAAACTGTTGTTTTAAACAAAACAACTTGAGAATTTACCAGATAGTTCCATAGATCTCTTCTTTGGTCCCCTCTCAAAGAAGGCTAATTCCTATTTATTTATTTGTAGCTCTCCTTTATTATTTTTACAAATAATCCAAGGCAGCAAACATATCCAAAACATCTTCCTTCTCTTATTTTTGTCACAGTAACAATCCTGTGAGGTAAATTGGGCTGAGAAAAAGTGACTGGCCCAAAGTGATCCAGCTAGCTTTCATGGCTAAGATGGGATTTGAACTCATGGTCTCCCACTTTCTAGCCTAGTGCCTTAATCACATGTGAATAGCACACACGTCAACAATTCATTGCTATAAATTAAATATGTTTCTAATGTCATAGTATTCTAATGTTCAATTAACTAGTGGAACAGCTTGCATTTTGCAGTTGTGATTGCTTCATCACTGGAGGTTTTTAAGAAGAGACTGAACAGCCGCTTGTCTGATATAGAATAGGATCTCCTGCTTGGACTAGAAGACCTCAAAGGTCCCTTCCAGCTCTATTCTGATTGATAAAGTTGTAAGACAGTTTTATTTCACTACCACAATTTATCATGAAATGTAACCACTTTTATATATGCACACATTAAATGACATCAAGTACTAGGAATAGAGATAAGGAGAACATATGTAACTATAGATTCCTTGGTGCTCTCTGAGCTTTGTTGTTTGCTTGCAGCTATTTCATTCCTAACTAGGTAACATCTTCAGTGTTAATGAAAGTGGGGCTTGCTTCCTGTTTATATAATAGTAGCTTGCCAACCAGGGATGGTATTTTCCCAGTTCGGCTGAACCGGTAGCTCCAAGGATCATCTGTGAGCAAATTGGTTCACTCCGACAATCAGCTGCTGGGCCTGCCCACCTAGGCTCTACACTGACCTTTATTTCTTGTTTTTGAAAATCAGTTGCTTCGCAATGCACAGTGGATTACTGCATATCAGCTGTTTAACACACAGGGAGAGTGCAGGATTGCAGGAGAAGGTCAGTAGAAAATCCTCTGCACATGCGCAAAGCATGCCCACCAAGCCACTCCCACAGAACCAGTGGTAAAAAAATTTGAATCCCACCACTGTTGCCAACCAGTGCCAGGGTGCAATTTTCCTTCTGGTGATTCCTTGATTAGGATTTAGTTTTGTGCTTGATTATTTATCTGATGTTAATTCCTGATTATATGGATTTTATTTGCTGGAGAGGATGTATTCTGGCCTCTTTGCTTCCTTCTTTATTTCTTTCTTAATATTTTTATATCTCTTTTGAATATTGCAAATATTTAGTATATCTCTATGTGTCTATTATTATTATTATTATTATTATTATTAATTAAACTTTTATACCGCTCCCTCTCCCAAAAAGGGACTCGGGGCGGTGTACAGCCTACTAAAAACACACAATAAATATATATAAATACAATTAAAAATACATTAAACAATTTGGTCCGGCTGTGTCCCATCTAAGGGATTCAATTAAAAATTAAAAAACTAATAAAACCCCAATTAAAATTCAATTAAAACCGGAACACAGTTACTGGGCCAGGCCAGCCTGTCTAAAAAATAGGGTTTTCACTGCGCACCGGAAGGTCAGGATATCCGTCATAGCCCGTATCTCCGGGGGGAGATCATTCCATAGGGAGGGAGCTCCCACAGAGAAAGCCCGAACTCTCGGGGCCGTCAGCCGGCAACGGCCAGGTGGCGGTACCCCAAGTAGGGCAACCCTGTGGGAGCGTACTGGGCGGCGGGAGGTTGACGATGGCAGTAGGCGGTCCCGTAAGTACCCAGGTCCCGAGCCATGGAGCACTTTAAATACCATCAGTACCACCTTGAATCGAATCCGGTAGGCCACAGGAAGCCAGTGCAGCCTGCGGAGAAGCGGTGTAACGTGGGAGCTCCGAGGGGCACCCACAATCACCTGCGCGGCTGCATTCTGGACCAACTGTAACCTCCGGAGACTCTTCAAGGGGAGCCCCATGTAGAGAGCGTTGCAATAATCCAGGCGGGAGATAACGAGGGCGGAAGTGACTGTGTGAAGTGCGCCCAGATCCATTCAGTTGATTTTACTGAATGCCAAGCTTCCAGGGCTTCCCTAGCAATTTTGATTTAGCTTGGTCTCATGTTCGTTACTTTGATAATATTCAGTATGTTTTTCCTGCTGAAAAAGTGTTTTTAATTGATAAATAATAGCTATTTAGAGCCACTTACCTTTTGTAATGTACTTCTCTAGCCAGTTCAAGTAATCTTTTTTTCTTTTTTGGGGGGGCAAGGGGCGTTGCTTATATTATAACATCTGATGGAATAATTTGGTTTGAAACTAGGGATGTAAATTTCCTAGAATTAGCTGACATTACAGAAATTAATTTTAAAACTTGTTAAAATACAAATTATGTCCCACCACTCCAAAAAAATAATTTTCTAAATTCCAACATTGCCATCTACTGGAACTTAAAACTCATGATAAATACATCTTGGTAACATTTTTTTATTCTCTTGTAGCAACAAAAAACTGAATAAAACCGGGCAGTTAAATTCTGTTCTTCTTCTATATTTTAATTTGAATTTTAAAATAATAGATTTTTATTAGTTTATTTATTTGTTTATCAAATTTATAGACATCTGTCTCCAAAAGATCTTTTTTAAAACAAGTTTGCTGTATTTGAAAAGTGTGGATCCTGGTTTTCCTATATACTAGGAATGTGAAATAGACACAGTGAAGCTAGTGTTCCATGAAGGTTTACTGAGTACTGGAGAGACCATGCTTGCCTACAAGAAAGAGACAAGGCAAGACAAATGTTTACGGCCAGTACATTAAAAAAAATCTATCAGACAAAGTAGATATCAAAAAGACCTGTCAGTAGCTAAGAACAGGAATGTTGAAGAAATAGACAGAGGAACTAATTCTGGATGACAAGACCAAGGTTTAAGAGCAAATGCATACAATGCTGGATTTGAGAAAATGGCAACAGATAAGAAATTTCGGTATAAAGAACATTTTTATAATGAAGAACATTTCTGATTAGGCCAAACACTGCTTTCTACTATAATAGGCAATCAAATGTCTGGGATACCTACATCTAATATCTAATCCACAGTCCTTTGTCAGTAGACTATAAATTGAATAAGATTAGAAGTATATTTATCTGACAAAACACAAGAAATATAAAGCTAAGCTGGTCACTTCTCTGCTACTTAATGTGAGAAATTTTATATAAAAATGTATTTTATTCTTTAAACTGTTTCCATCTCCCTTTAAAACATTAATTGAATCCACAATGGTCTGAGAATCAGCATCTCCACTACATAATTGACAGTCAAGCTGAAATTAAATTAATCAAGTAAAAAATAGCAAAAAGGGAAAATCCTTCACCCAAATTTCCTCAAACTTCCAAATTAGTTACCCAGACTTAATCCTCATATCAAAGGAAAAGAACTGCCAAAACAAATAGAATTAATTAAATTAGGTCTCCCATCAGAACTGCATGTTTACATACATACGTACGTAGACACATACACACACACATACACACACACACCGCAAGTCATTCTAGAATCAGCACATAGACACTTCCACACCCTGGACAAATTCCCCCTATATAAGTCTGCTGCTGTACCCAGTTTCTCTGCAGCTGCCTCTAAAAGCAAACTGTTTGCTTTTAGGAATGAATAATTCTCCTTTCGTCACAGCTGTCTGGATCCCATTTTTATTCTTGCATAACTCCTGTTTGAGTTGGAACCCCAAACTATTTTTCTGACATAAACTAATTGGTTAGAACTAATAGAATATTACTGAGTTTTAAAAAGTGTATTCTTTGTCAGCGACAATGATTTAAATATTGCATAGTTTATGTTGCTAGTTAATTAGGGTTACATAGGGTGATCATTCAGCTTGTCATATATATTTAATTTGTTCAGCTTGTGATGATGATCGAAACAGAAAGAGAAAAGGAAATACCTCTTCAGAAGCATTAAGTGTATTTATAGTAATTGAAATGCGGAAAGAAAGAAGCACTTAAGAAAAGAACAATAAGTTCCCAGAAGTCTCATTCTACCTGTCAGAGATATGCACATGGCCTTCAACTTTTACATAGGCTCTTTGTTTTACTTAGAAGTTAGATTGAGTTTTTAAAACTAGATATTGTTATAATAAACAACTTCATAAGCATGCCAAATCCACAAAGGTCACCCTCGGAGCACATTTCTCTATTTTTGCCCTTTAAAATCATATATTTCAGATTAGTTACTAACCATTCATTTGTTCTTTTACAAAATTTACTACCTGTGCAAGAAAACAAAATTTGCTATTCATTATGGTTGCAATTTTCTCTAAAATAAGTTGACACCACAATTATTCAAAAATAGCACATCATTTTCTGTATATTTGTTTGCTAAAGAGTTACAGCAAAAAAGAAAGAAATGAAGAGGATTTATCTTAATTCTCAAACCCAAAACAACAGAAACCATGAGGACATGTTGCAAATGAAATTCAGAATAATATGATGGGAATATAGTTTTCAAAATAGGTGTATCTGTTCCTAGTGAACAGCACTTTTCTGTGTATATTATGACTGAATGAACGAGTTCTAGGGCCAAACCTGGGCCTTTAGATGTCACTGAATGACAATTCCCAGAAGGTCATTGAAAGGGCTGCTGGGAGTTGTAGTTCATCAACCTATGGAAAACCACACTGACTATTGCTGACCTTCATTTTAAGTTGTGCAATAAAGAATCAAAACTCTTTCCAATCAAACGTAATATAGAAGAGAAAGGTGAATTTTATCAAGACCTCAGTTCACATGGAAGGTAGGTCTGACTTTGATCCCCCAATTGAAGAAATTCTTCCTTGCATAAAAATTAATCTAAAGAAAAGTTTTAAAATAAATGGCTGCTATAGAATTTCTAAGAAGAGTAGGGCCGAAAACTGAAAGATCTTCACTTCCACTTTCCAGAGGTAATTCAATTTTCTCTAAGTGTGCCACTAAATTTTCAGAAAGGGAACTGCTTATTGGATGGATGACACCTTTTTAATTTGGCTGTGTGATTTGAGGAATGCAAGATAAATTCTACTCGTGGAATTTCATATCTTTTCTTCTCTGATCTCTTTATCAGAAAGTCATTCCATGCATAACAGTACTGCATATGGAAGCTTAGTAAATGGAACTCCACCGTCCTAAGAAATAGTCGTTTGTGTGTCTTCTAAACAGATGATCAGTCTTACAGTGAGGTTTATTTTGATTTGATTATATACCATGAAGTTAGTGTTAACTTTTAGCAAATGCCTAACTACAGGTAGTCTTCGACTTAGCACCACAATTGAGCCCAAAATTTATGTTGCTAAGTTAAACTTTTGTTAAGTAAATTTGCCTCATTTTATGACCTTTCTTGCCTTGTTTTATGACCTTTCTTGTTGTTAAGTGAGTCACTACAGTTGTTAAGTTAGTTACATGGTTGTTAATCTGAGTTCCCAATTGACTTTGCTTGTCAGAAGGCAGCCAAAGGTAATTAATTACATGACTCCAGGACACTGTAACTGTCATAAATGTGAATCACTTGCCAAGTATCTCAATTTTGATCATGTGATCATGGGGATGCTGGTCTTCAGTATGAGAAATGGTCATACGTCACTTTTTTTCACTGCTGTTCTTACTTTGAATGGTTGTAAGTCAAGGACTAGTAAGTCAAGAACTACCTGTAAGTTAAGGACTACCTGTAGCATTCTTCCAGCTGCCTCTGGCTTGGGCCTCCATTTGTCTTCCTGTCGTGTCGGAGTGAAATCCATGATTGTGTGTGGTTTCACTCTGTGCTCCCTCATTGGAGGGTCCCAATCAGGACCAGAACCAACCTGGAGGGGGGATGAAGAAAGGGGGATCCATTGGAGGGTGGAGGGGAACCGCATCTCCCCTCCTCGACAAGGAAAACCCCCTCCAAAGACGAGCTGCAGCGGTGGTCAAAAAATGGCCACCATGAAGACAGGAGGCAGTTCGGGAAAATAAGACTATGCTGGAACAGAGAAGTCATGAGCAAAATGTAAACCAGGCACAATTTATGGACATTAAGATACCCCGGGATTAAGAAATAAAGAAATTGTTAGGAAAGATTGTAAAAGCAGCGACCAGAGAGAGAGAAAAGAAAATTGGAAACAGGTGAAAGTGGCTTAGAACTTTGAAAAAAACTAAATTGAAAGAGGAAGTTAGAAGAAAAAAATTGACTATAAAAGAATTGGAAATTAAACTGGATAAATATATGATTTTAGCACTAAACAGGCATAACTAAATGCTGAAAAAGAAATAATAGTTAAAAATTGGAATTATTGAATTATTGGAATCTAAAAGCCAAAAAGGAAAAGAAAGTGAAAAGAAAGGATGGAACTTGGACATAACAGAGAGCGCACCTAATGGTAAAGGAAAAATTTCAGTGACTCTTAGCTTGGTCCTTTTTAAACTGGAACTTGATATAAAACAAGAGGAACTTTGTTATAATAATACAGAAACCCTGAAAAGTGAAAAAAACAGAATATTATAAAGATAAAAAAGAAGTGCAAAGAAATTACACTGGAATTATTTGGTGACTTTGGAAAAAATTGAAAGAGGAATCAACAGAAGAAACCTGGAAATAAAGATTTATGGACATTGATTGTTGGAAATAAATATCAAAGATGCTGGTTGAAATAAATTGCTAAACAATTTTGGACTTAAACATTAGAGAAAGGGAAAATTAAAAGAAGCGCATAAAAAAACTTTATGTGGAAATAAAATTGGAATTAAGAAACATAAAGGAAATGATACATGAAAGAACGGAAATGTGCAGTATTGTATTACAAAAATTAGAAATTGTGACACTGAAGAACAAAGAGAACCAGAAGGGTAGAATAAAGAAGAAGCCACCCTTAATGAACAAATGGAACAACGAACATTAAAACAAGGGGAAAAAGAGAATGAAAATTAAAATTTGGAGGTTTGAGGGTTTAACTAAAGAGGGAATTGTTTGGAAAGTCAAACAAAGAAAAAGGGAACAGCAGAAAACAGAATTACAGAAGAAAGCTCAAGAGAGGTAGGCGGTAAAAACTGGAGGAAGAAATGGAGGGAAAAAATAAAGGAAAAATGGGGGAATAAGAGAAAAGACCAGAAAATAAGGGGATGTAGAAAGTGAACAAAAATGAAAAGAAAGTATATAGTTAGGAGAACTAGAGATAATGGGTAGATAAAGAGTAGGAAAGGGGATTCTGCAAGGTAATGTGTTATGATACATAAGAATATAGATTTTAAAATTGAAAAGAATGGAACAGATATTCCTTTTTTATTTGATATTTTAAGGATTACTGTTAAATCATATATAGATAAAACTGGAATAACTGTGAAAATGGGAAGTTATGATAAGAATATTAATCATACTTAATAAAACGAAGAATACAATTAAAATGAATTATGAGGATTGTAATAGAAAAATTAATATCAGTTTCTATAATTAATTGAATAGATTAATACATTTGAAATGTGGTCTGCTGAGAAATTGACACTAGTGGTCTACAAGAAAATTTTGGTGGTCCACAGAAAAATGTCACCTCCAAAGCACTCCCCAAAGCAATTAATCCAAGCTGTGCGGGAATACAAGGCTGTGCCACCCACATGGCCCATGGGAACACAAGGCTTGTGTCACTTGCATTGTGAACAACACGAGATAGTGAGGGGAGGGGGAAAGGGCAGGGGGGAATTTGCCCCACTCATCCCACGTGCCTGGCCTGGCCACCGGGCTGCTTCTTTCTGTTTCTTTCTTCTGCTTTTGGCTGCACGCAAGGAAAGCAGCAAAAGTCTTTCTATCTCTCCCCCAAACTCCGCCAGAAATGAGTCCTTGGGACGCTGCAAGGCATCCTGCTCCAAGAAGCTGCGCCGGCAAAGCTGCTTCCCTTTCATGAAGCCAAAAGTCTCTGTCTTCCCTTGAGAACAGAGCTGGAGATGGTATCCTGTAATCTCAAATAAAAAATGATTGATCGGTAGGAAAACGGGGTGGGGAATTTTCCTTTTTTGGGTGATTTTCCCAGGGTCTCTGCTGCTTTCTGCAGAGACCCTGGGAAAACATCAGCAAGCCACCGTCAGTGAAAATTCATATTAGTGATCTGCGGGATTTAAAATTATGAGTTTGGTGGTCCCTGAGGTCCAAAAGATTGGCAACCCTGCTGTAGCTGTACATGTGAATACTGAACCTTTTTGGAGTTCAGTGACCTGTACCAAAATTTGTTTTTTTTTTCCTATTACTTTGAGGTTAGAAACATAACATAATTGTGGACCCTAGAAAGGCTGCAGGTGCTGACAGTATCTCTGGACGAGTGCCTAAAGACTGTGCTGATCAGTTGGCTGGAGTCAACTGACCAGGATCTTCAATCAGTCTTTATCCCAGTCCACTATTCCATCTTGTTTGAAGGCTTCCACCATTGTTCCACTGCCAAAGAAGTTCCCTATCAATAACCTCAATGATTACAGACCAGTGGCACTCACTCCTATCATCATGAAGTGCTTTGAGAAATTGGTCTGCCAGCACATCATTTCTGGTCTTCCGCATACACCAGTTTGCATACAGAAAAAATAAATCTACAGAGGACGCTATAGCCATCACTCTTCACATTGCTCTGTGAACACAGTGGGGGAGGCTATGTGAGGATGCTTTTTGTGGATTTTAGTTCTGCGTTTAACACAATTCTTCCCCATAGACTAGTGTCTAAACTTCTGGACCTTGGGCTTTCTAATTCAATCTGCCTTTAGATTATGGATTTCCTGTCTGGCGCTCACAGAGGGTCAGATTAGGTAATCATACCTCTTCAGCCCTTATTCTTAACACTGGTACACCACAGGGTTGCGTGTTGAGTCCCTTACTCTATACTTTTTATGTGCATGACTGCATTCCCACTCATGCTAGTATTACTATTGTTAAATTTGCAGATGATACAACAGTGGTGGGACTTATCTCCGGGGGGGACGAGTCTGCCTACCAAGATGAGGTGCTTTCATGGTGTGGAGACAATAACTTGGTCCTCAACACCAATAAGACCAAGGAACTTATAGTGGACTATAGAAGGAACAGATCAGACATCCAGCCCTTGCTTATCAATGGAGACCGAGTGGAGCAAGTGGCCAGTTTTAAGTTTCTGGGTGTTACCCTAAAAAAGACCTGACCTGGGGTGCCCACATTGCAGCCCTAGTCAAAAGGGCCCAGCAGAGATTTTGTGTTTGTGTTTATTTTCATGGTCATGATGTGCACTTAAGATGGTGTTTGATTTCGTTGTATGACAATAAAGTAAAGTAAAGTAAAGTAAACTAAATATGAAAACTATAATATATACAATCCTAAAGAATTTGATAGTCTGGCTTTATCCTTAGAGAGAACAAACCACAAACCACAAAAAGCAAAACCACAAATTACACAATTTTTTGTTGCCTTTCTGAAGAAAATATTTAAACAATCACAGTTCATTGTAACTCTTCTTGGAGATGAGACATACTGTAGATATTCAGGCTATCAGCAGAGAAGATAGTATGCTTTTTCAAATGCATTATAAGTAGTCTTCATTTAACAATGGTAATTGGGAACTGAATTTCCATTGCTAAGTGACAGGATCATAAAGTACAATATCACATGCCTGCACTGCTTAGCAATGGCACTTCTGGTTGTTGTCATTTAATGATGCACTGCAGGTTGTTCAGTGAGGACTTGATGTGTTTCCCATTTATGACCTGTGGCCAACTTCCCCACTAATTTGGCTTGTAGAAAGCCAGCAAATGGTGCAAATGATCACCAATCATTGCAGGGACATTGTGATGGACATAAATACAAGGATAGGTCATAAAAACCATTCATTCAGTCAATGCTAGCATATGTTTGAACAGTCATGAACAGTCACTGAATGAATAGTTGTTAAACAAGAATCACTTGCATTTAAATGTGTTTCTGGACTACATCATCCCAAACTTCAGTTGGGGATTTGTATCTCATATGGATTGATCCCAGAACACAAAAAACGCAAGACCTGATGAATGGTTCTAGCCTATCTTGCAGACATTGTATATAATTGGATAGCTTGGATATGCATAAATTTTGCCATTAACTTTAAAAACAAACATTTCCTGGAGCAATTGCATTAGTTGTTTTTATATGTGATTACCAAGCTTTTCCATGAATATTGGAAACTTAGCTTCTTCCTCACTTGTCCTAAGTAGTAACTCTGTGTTTCCATTTCATATTGTGAAATGAAAATATTATTAACTTCCTTGATACAGACTTAGGAGATGAAGATAGAAGATCAAATTGCATACTAAATTTTTTCCTGTTTGGATTAGAACATTTATAAATTGTCAAGTTTCCTGTTTCTTTAGAACAGCAAAACACAACTTGAAATATGGGCCCCCAGAAACTCTTCTCTTGGATGCTGCTAATACATGCTACACTTCTACAAGAATCAGGTATTGTGGATATTATGTTATGTTATGTTATGTTATATTATTATAGTTCTATATTCTATATTATATATTTTCTTGGATCTGAGAAGGTAGGTAGTTTTAAATATCAGTAAACTGAGAAATTGTTGCTGCTCACAGTGTTCGGAAAACACTCAGCAATATTGTAAAGCATGAATCAGCTATCCTTGGATTAATGTTACCTCTTGATTCTATGAATTTGGATGCACAGAAGCAAAAGAATCAATGTAGAAATCTTATACAAAAAGGGCAAGCCAAGTGTGCATATATTTTAATACTTTTGTGCTAATCCAAAGATGATTTTCATGAGAATTATGAAATAGCTGTGTAACCTGTCTTTAGGTGGTCTAGCAATCATTCCTCAAGGAGTGCCCTCAAAACTGCTCCCAGAGAACCATTTTCAATGCCTTCTATGAATAAAATAAATTCACCCGGGAATTAAGACATAATAAATACAATGAATCCATCATCTACCATGTTGACCTAAAGTTATTATTTTGCAGATTTTATTATAGCATTATGTTTTTTAAAACATTCAGAATAGTATTAAGCTGATCTAATTTTATTTTACACAACCACTTACAATAATATCATTTTTGTTTTTGAAAGGGACACAGGAACTACGCTTAGTAAATGGATGGAACCGATGTGCCGGAAGATTAGAGGTTTATTATAGAGGAATTTGGGGGACAGTCTGTGATGATTACTTTAATCTGATAAATGCACATATAGTGTGTAGTCAACTTGCATGTGGAAACGCAACTAAGGTGGTAGGATGGGCATACTTTGGCCAAGGATCAGGGTACATCAGTCTGGATGATGTAAAATGCACGGGCAATGAGCCCACCATCTGGGATTGTGTTCACGCTGAGTGGTTCAATCATGATTGTGGACACAATGAGGATGTCGGTGTCATTTGCTCAGGTAACATCTCTATATATATTTATATATGGTGTACATCTTTAGAAATGAAGCTAAGCCAGATATCTCAACTAAAAAATTAGTAGGAAAATGACTAATAGTAAAACATTGAGTCAATGTACAGACTAATTTCATTTGGTCAAGTAATCTGAATCAGATAGTACCAATTCAAAAGCTGAAGAAACAGGACTACAGTATACAGAGGGTTTATCTGAAATGCAGAACTAATGAAATTAGTGAATCGTTATTCTTATTAGCTAAGAAAACTGTGTTCTATAAGAAAAGGTAACAGCTCCCTTAGATTAAACTTAGCTTCTTGTATAACTAAATTAACATATTGGCCTGATGAACGACTTTACTATTGTCTTCTTTGGAGCATATATTTTAAAATTCCCCAGCCTAACTTAAAACTCTATGGCCTTGCATACAAATATTAAATAAGTCAAGCCCTGTTTAGTTTTTCTGAGATCAACCATGTGAGTTAAATGCTAGTCTCTATTTGATCAATGCCTGTTAAGTAATATATATGCAATTGTTTCCTAAACCAAAAGTTTATAAATGGCAGGTAAACAAACATTAGCCATCTAATCAAGATGAAACAATCCATGACATTTCAAAGTGGGCTATTATAGTCTTTCTAACTGACCATTAATTACAAGTTATTTGTTATTTACAAATTGGAATGCAGTGGCTTAAGCAAAAGAATAAAGAACATATTATGCCATCACTCTGTATTGATTAATAATTTTATAGTCCTTTTATAGAGCATAAATTATGAAGCTATTTGCAGTTTTGGTTAATCCGATTGGATTATAACCAACATAAGCATCCGTGAGAGATGAAAAAGCAAATGATTTCTTTTAACTGAATGTCTAGATTTTCATAAAAATCAAATGTGACAATATTGTACTTTATGCAGCAATAAAATTGAATAACATTATCAACATTTTCTGCTTCTTTGTTAAAAGATGCTGAATTACTACCAACAGGTAAGTCTCTTTATTTACACTTGGTTAAAAATGAGAGCGGGTTGATCTTTCTTAAATCCATAACCATTCTGGGAAGTCATTGTCATGATTTTGTTCGTTGATTCTATAGTTTACAAATTGAAAATGTGGCTTCTCTGAAACGTTTTTTTTTCCGATGACAGGCACTACAAAAATACCAACCTCAACTCCATTTGCTACATCTAAAGGTAAGCATCTCAAAACATTATTCATTTATTAGATTTTCATCCCACCTTTATTATTTTACAAATAATTCATGGTGGCAAACATACCCAATACTCCTTTCCATGCTTCCCACAAACACCCCCCCCCCCACTGGGAGGTGAGCTGAGCTGAGCTGAGAAAGGGTGACCAGGTCATCCAGTCAGCTTTCATGCCTAAAATAAGAGTTGAACTCGGTCTCCTGGCTTCTAGGCCAGCACCTTATCCACTGTTGCAAAAGGAGTACAAAGATACCAAACGTGGGTGAGGGCAGGTGAGGTGAGGAAAGGTAGGTTTGTCAGCAATTTTTACCAGGAGTTTGCTCCATTGATATTAGGGGTGCTTTCAGCATAAATAAGGTTTGTTTTTAACTTTTAGGAAGAATAATAGTTTTGTTCCCAATATACCACTGTTAAATTTGTTAACTGCTATTCAGAAAGCAGAACTATATAACAGGATAGTGTGAGTCAAGGGTGGGTTCTGACAGGGTTAACTACTGGTTCGGTGATTTACGAGGTTTGGTAATTTACAATATGCTTCCCTGCACACTGAGTGCGTGCCTGTAAATTGTCATCAGCCTGGTGCCTGGACAGCTGAGCAGTGCTGCGTGCTGAGAAGCAGCCTTTGAAAAAGTACTTTTTTCCTGCTTTTTTAACTGCAGCTGTGCCTCACACAGGCAGCTGAAGTTGAAAAAGCAGGAAATAAAGGTCAGGTAAGAGCCCCGGCAGGAAGGTGGGCAAAAACATCAGCAGATGTAGAACCGGTTCTATGTCTGCTGCTCTTCAGAGCTACTGGTTCTACAGAGGAGGACAGAACCAGTAGAATCCCACCCCTGGTGTGAGTCCATTTTGAAACTGTGTGAGTCTGCACTCAACTTCCAATTTTGTCCAGATATATTCTGTTGCTTCAGATTATCATGTGGGTTTTGGGTGAGGAAAACAAGGTCAAGGTCAAATGCAGTTTCCCAAAAATTTGGCTGTGAGCTTGAGTTCTTTGCAATTCTTAATATGACATAAGGAGAACATTATTCAATACTTGCAAAATGCTTGCGCTAATTGAATTTAAATTAAATTAAGTCAATAAATAACATGAAATCATATTTATTATTCATCTTGGGCTTCCACCTGAAGCATTTCTGGGTCCCAATTTATTTCTTGCGCTGCAAGAAATTTATTTCTAACACCATGGTCAAAAGTTTTTAATCTGAAAGAGGCTTTGCGCCTTGTTCAAAATTTATCTATTTATTAATTAATACACAATAAATGGAGGACAAAGTTGCAGAGGTGATGCTGACATTTGCTATAATGGGTTACAAGTTTTTATTAGTTGGGAAAAGACAGATGCAGGTGTAGTGTGTCAAAATATTAACTTTGTTGCCATACCGGTGCATGGAAAAGTTTATTTTTGTGATGCCTCAGAAATACAGATAGTCCTTGACTTGCGTCCACAATTGAGCCCAAAATTTTGGTTACTAAGCAAGACATCTGTTAAGTGAGTTTTCCCCACTTTACAACCTTTTTTGCCATAGTTATTAAATGAATCGCTTCAGTTGTTAAGATAGTTAACATGGTTGTTAAATGAATCTTCCCCAATGACATAGCTTCTCAGAAGGTTGCAAAGAGTGATTACATGAACCAGTGATACTGCAATTGTCATAAATAAGAGTTGGTTGCCAAGTGTCTGAATTTTGATCATGTGACCATGGGGATAATCATGTCAAAAATCAATAGTCATGTCAAAAAAGGTTATAAATCACGTTTTTGGTGCTATTGTAACTTTGAACAGTTGCTAAATGAACTGTTGTAAGCTGAGGATTATCTGTAATCCTTCTCAAATATGTTGAATGTAAAGACCAGCCTGGGGCCAAAGTTATTGTCCAGAATGGTTTGAATGTAACTGATTATGATGCAGATTGAAGTGTAATTTTGTGCAGGTAATTTCCTCTTTCCTATAACGAATTGCCTTGATTGTGCAATTTATTGTACAGTATCAGGGCACTTCCACATGATCATTTTTTTTTACACTTCCCAAACCCTCAGAATCAGTCCGAGAGCAATTGCTGATCATCTTCAGTTTTGCCACTTCAGAAATGCTAAGAAGCAAACTCAGTGCTCCACAACCTTATATCTTGTAAAAGGTGGGGAAAAGATGACAAACACCCAGCTAACTGGCACTTTGTACTTAGACAAAAGCTCTTTACAATTTCACTTGTTTCCATTTTGTTTGGGTAATTGAAAGAGAGCTATAAAGGCTAGAATTCTCATTACAGAGCCTGAACTCTATCTCTGATGGAAATACTGATACTGATTAAAAAGAAATACAGCTTGTCAAAATAAGTATACAAACAAACAAAGCAAGTACACAGAATGCATATCAAAAGGAAAATGTTAATGCCAGCTGTTTGCCTACCAAGTTAACTTTAAAATTTATTGTTTTTGTCAGACCTTCCCACAACCTTTGCAGATCTGACTACACAGGAAATAAGAGGTATTTCTTAAATGCTGAAATGGATTTACCTTTGTGTATGTGTTCTACAAATGATTATGATTAATATTGAGACATTTGTAATGCCTAATTTCTACACATGGACATACTTTTTTTAAGGGGACAATATTGTTCTATGTGATAAAATATTGCATCTAAATAAAACATACACAGTCTGTTGGGCAAAATTCAACTGTCTTCTGTATTCAACCCAGCATAATAAAACTGATCTGTTATATCATTCATAAGCTCCCAGAGACAAGAGTTTGAAAAAGCTCTGATGTAACTTTGCTGAATAGCGTTAGTGTTGTGGTTTTTACATTAAATCGAGTTCCCTTGAATCTAAAGAAGATATTTTAAAAGGATTGAAAAAATAAAAAACAGTTGAAAAGCTGAATGTGTCAACAGATACAGTTCTATTAAAACTGTGGCCATTATCACTTGCACAAGCATGATCTTTAAAAATGGCTGATTGTATTGAGCCCTTTTTTTCTTTTACTTTATTTCCTGTTGTACTTAAATTGCACACATGGCAAGTTGGTTACCCAAACTGAAACGTATTCAGTGAAATAAAACAAATCTTTAGTGAGATCACAGGTGGATATCTAATAATGGGATTTTTTTGCTTCTGAAAAGAAAACAGCATAAATAATGGTTTGAATTTTTAAAGAGGAAGGAAAAGAAAAAATATAGTATTCTTTTGAATATTCAGATTGCCTCACACATATAATATTGCATTTTCAACGGTGCCGTGAAGCTAAACGTATTATTTTCCAGGATTTCAAAAATGGTTCTAATGGCTTTTATTTTGTTTTTATTTCTAATTGTTATTTTTTATTTTTGTAGACCTCCTAGAGTCACTTAGGTGAGATGGATGGCACTATAAACTAAATAAATAAATAAGTAAATTGTTCAAGTTCTCAGTGCTTTTGATTTTACATCAGATAAGAGTGGTATGGCAGGCTAGCATCAAAAAAACTCACTCATGAATAGGTATAGCCTGGAAATTGATTCTTCTGAAGCTTATTATTATTAACACAAAATTATTTTGATTCCTATTTCTTGGTAGATTCCACATATTTCCCAACTAAAACACCTTTTGAAACCACCCAGCCAGCAACTGAGAAAGAAATAACACCTACTATGAGAACCACAGAAATGTCATATAGAACAACAACATCATCTAAGACTACCCATTCAATAATCCAGAAGGAAGAAACAGTCACGCCAGGCTTGGCAGCCACTTCTCAGAGAACTGTAGAAGAGTTAAAAACATCTTCTCCTACTTCCGTGATTGCTACCACCCTTAGTAAGACAGGTATTGCTCTGAATAATGAGATAGCATATAAATTTGATAAAGAAAACATTTGTTGACTGTGGACTATACGTAAAATAATGATAGTGACTTGAATGATTGAGAGCCAGATTAATTAAGCTAACAAGTACAAAAGCAATACGATAAAGTGGTTTGGTCAAAGAAAATGAACAAGCTTTGAATTTGAAAACAAATATATGTAGGAAGAGCACATGGATTGAGAAGAAGAGCATGTTTTGGTTTTTTTTCACAGCCTGATTTTTATCTCTATACATCTACAATAGCAAACAAGATCTGGCAAAGTTTCTAAAACATATAACTATAAAATTTCTCTTTTTGTTAGACCTTTCTACACCCTCTGCATATTTGACTACGCAAGAAATAAAAGGTACTGTAGTTTTTGGAGTAGAAGATGTACTCCCCCTCCCCAAAGCAAGTGGAAATGTCTGTGTATCTTATAGAGCGAATATTGAAGGGGGGGGGGGTTGGTGTGTTACCGATCAGCTGTTCTAGGTGGCAGACAACAGTAGTGGTGGCAAATGGGTGGCGAACGGGCCAGGGCGGCGAATGGTCTGTGGCTATCCCCACTGCTTAGAACAACTGATCGGCGGTATTCCGGGAGGCAAATCCAATCACCAATCAGC
This sequence comes from Bungarus multicinctus, assembly GCA_023653725.1. Taxonomy (NCBI): domain Eukaryota; kingdom Metazoa; phylum Chordata; class Lepidosauria; order Squamata; family Elapidae; genus Bungarus; species Bungarus multicinctus. The sequence goes on from CM042844.1 coordinate 63,315,785, forward strand.
TGCATGGCAGCAAAGCCTGCAGCATTCCCTGGCAGCAGCAGCCAGCTCAGCTCAGTTGACCAGTGGTGGGCGCAACAGAGTGAGCCCTGATGAGCCATGTCCTGGAGCTATGATAACGTGCTGAAGCTGACCGGGTTATTTGCTGTTTGCTGCAAGGACGCTAGCCAGATGAATACTGGATGGATGCTGGGAGGCAAAGGCATACTTTTTTTTTCTTGTTTTCCTCCTCTAAAGCTAATGTACCTCTTATAATCTGGAGCATTTTATAGTCCGAAAAATACAATATTTATTATATGTTGAAATGGATTTACATTCTTACAATAAACCTATAGCACCTTCAGGGGTGCTTTCCACCCAAGGAGTGCACAACAGAACACCAGAGGTGATTCCTCTCTATTTAGTAATAAAGAATTCTAGAAATTAGATAGTGGAGGTAAAAATCCAAAATGCATTTGTTTTCTTTTCAAGAAAAATCTCTGAGACTGGTGAATGGAGAAGACAAATGTCGTGGTCGCATTGAGGTCTTTTACAATGGAAGCTGGGGAACAATTTGTGATGATGGCTGGGACATGAATGACACACAAGTTGTGTGTAAGCAGCTTGCCTGTGGAGAGGCTCTCCAAGCCCTACCTAATGCTGCGTTTGGGGAAGGAACTGGCAGCATCTTCCTGGATCAGGTCCAGTGCCAAGGGAATGAATCTTCTCTTGAAGACTGCTCCCATAAACCTTGGGGCGTTCATGACTGTCGCCACAAGGAAGATGCTGGAGTCATTTGCTCAGGTAACCTGAACTGGTCAGTTTGCAAGTGATGTGATGTTTTACTTGGCTTATATAATGAAAACATAGTCAAAGAATAATTTAAAAGTCAGGTATCAATGTAACATGATTTGCAAGGTAGAATATTATCCTTAGAAACAGAAGTTTGTCTTCATTCAACTAGGTGGTCTAAAATTGTATCTCAACGGATCCTAATTACTATTATGCATAAAGCTGTCAGACAATCTTTATTCATTTATGCATTTATTATCAAACATACAAGATTTAAGGACTGGATCTTATTATTCAGGTTTCAATAAGTTATTATACTATCTTTAAGTAAATTTGTTTACGGTTCTTAACATGTTTAACAACCACAGAAGATGGAAGATTCAGTTGCAATCACTAAATGAGGACTATATTAGTCTCAATATTAAAAGGCAATAGGCATCACTATCAATACTTTAAGTCAGACTTGATATACCATTTTTTATTTTACTCTATTATGTTGAACTGAACAGTAACAAATATAAAAGAAATAATAACAATGGAAAATATACTATATCCCCCTAATTCATCAACATCAGTATGTTGTCTTCTTCACCCAGACCAAAGTTATTTCTTCTATTTTCAGGTTCTGCTATCACCACATCACCACCTGGTAAGTATTTGCTTAAATTTCTATTGTTACTTAAAAGCAAATCTTGGATCCTAATTTAAGAGGAAATGGTATGTAAATAACTAAATTGATTACTATTGCGTGTGGTTAACCAGTAGTGATTGGGTTCTGAATGATTGGAAGCCAAATTAATTAGACTATAAAGTGGTTTGGTCAAAGAGAATGTGCAATGATTGAATTTGTAAACGAATATATGTAGAAGAGCACATGGATTGAGTTTAAAACCAAGAGAATAGTTGTTGTTTGTTCCCATCATTATTTTTTTATCTCTACACATCCATGATAAAAAAGAACTTCTATAAAAGTTTCAGAGTCATATAACTATATATTTTTTTGTTTTTGTCAGACCTTTCAACTCCCTCTACTAAGCTGACTACTCAGGGAATAAGAGGTATTTATTATACACTGGATTATCATTCTCATAACAGTAAAAATTATTATAACAATAAACCTACAGCACTTCCAGCTGATCATGGGGGTTGCAAAACAGAGCAGCAGAAGTTATTCATCTCTATTTAGTAATAAAGAATTCTAGAAATTAGATAAGTCCAGTGGTGGGATTCAACCAGTTTGCACCACTTTGGGAGAACCGGTTGTTAACTTTCTGCAGTTTAGCAAACTGGTTGTTAGAAGAAATTATTAGGGCAGAGAACCAGTTATTAAATTATTCAAATCCCACCACTGGATAAGTCCAATCTACATATATTTTCATTTCAATAAAAATCTATGAGACTGGTGAACAGAGAAGACAAATGTCCTGGTCATATTGAGGTCTTTTACAATGGAAAGCTGCCAAGGGATAGAATTGAATTTACAGAAAGAACATATTGTTTCGTATACTACAGAATTATTTTCTTCTGTTAGACCAAGACTAAATCAAACAATAATCTGACTTGAATAAAATTGACTAACATTAATGTATTATTTGGACAAAATAGTAAAACAAAGATGATTTATCTCTGTTTAGTGATAAAGAATTTGAAAATTAGATATCTGAGGTAAAAGTATAATTTACATGTTTTCCTTTCAAGACAAATCTCTGAGACTGGTGAATGGAAAAGACAAATGTCGTGGTCGCATTGAAGTCTTTTACAATGGAAGCTGGGGAACAATTTGTGACGATGGCTGGGACATGAATGACGCACAAGTTGTGTGTAAGCAGCTTGCCTGTGGAGAGGCCGTCCAAGCCCTACCTAATGCTGCGTTTGGGGAAGGAACTGGCAGCATCTTCCTGGATCAGATTCAGTGCAAAGGAAATGAATCCTCTCTTGAAGAATGCTCCCATAAACCTTGGGGGGTTCATGACTGTCGCCACAAGGAAGATGCTGGTGTTGTTTGTTCAGGTACTTTTAAACTGCATCAAGTGTTGTGCTGTTTTATTTGATTTATTTTATGCAAAAACCCTAAAAGAATAATACAAAAATCAGGTGCCAATGTAACATGTCTGTTCCTGGCAGAATATTATGATCAGAAAGCTAATGTATGTCACCATCTAACAGAAAGCCATATATTTAATGTGTTATTAGATTTTTATTTTTAAATATACATCAATATCAATACATGAACAATGTGGCCCCGGGTATAATTCATTTTGATACAAACATCAATAATGATAATTATAATAGTTGTTATATTAATCAAAGTTGTATTATCCAAATATTAATATGCATGGTTTTTTAAGTAGTTATTCAATATTTCAATATTCCATTTTAATGCCAATGATGTTATAAGATACATGGTAATACCATCTTTCTCCCTCTAATCTTTTCCATCAAATTATTACTTATATAAAAATATCTGCTAATATTCCCACTATTTCTTATTTCTATCTCTATTCTAACTTCTAATCAGGTCACCATTGCTAATCTTAATATTGATGTTTATATAAGGCATAGCCCTTCATTATTTAGTTGTTCAAAGTCACAATACACCATCCAAATACCAGTCTTCCTATTATTTAAACATGCCTTATAATACCCTTTTTCAAGTCCAATCTTTCCATCTAACTAAGGTGTGTATTCTTATTTCTACCTCTATTCAAATTTCTAATCAGGCCATAAATATAGTCTTTTCTTCCATTCTTTCAACTATCTCCTCTCTTTCCTGACTCTTTGATCTTCATTCATCATCAGCTGTAGCATATTTTCCATTTTCCCATATATGCCTTGCATTAGATACTTTATCTTTCTGTGATTCTTTTCCAGGGTACCCTTAATGCGGTGATGGCTAATCTTTTCAACACCAAGTGCTGCATCCCCAAAATGCAACACGCATGCATGCTGCAGCCCCAAACATACGCCCCGTGCATGCACACTTGTGTGCATGACCCCCATATTCCCCATGCATGCATGCGAGACCATCCATGTGTGCCCCGACCCTGTGCATGTACTCCCCCGGCATGTGCATCCTGCACATGTGCACACGATCCCTGCGCCCAACCCGCTTCCCATGCACGGCAGAGACTCGAAGACCAGCTGGCCGGCAGGAGGCACACATGTTCATGCGCAGTAGAGCTGAGCTGGTGCAACAGCTCATGTGCTCAGAGAAAGGGCTCTGCATGCCACCTTTGGCACACGTGCCATAGGTTCGCCATCACAGCCCTAATGGTTTGAAACATCAATGCCATTTCTCTTGAAATCTCACTCCTTTTTCCCTGATGGAGCATCTTGTCTTAATGTAATAAGTCCCACTCTTACTCAAGTCCAAAAGCAATATATTCCAGGCAATGTTACTTCTCAGAAAATTCAATAATCATAGTCTTTTACATCTCAGGTTTATTAATCAATTCCATTTAAGTAGTCCAAGAAGCTTCCGCAAGTCAAAAATCACTTTGCTTTACTTAAAATCTTCCTTATTCTCATAATAGAGTCTCCAGTAATCATAAAGTAACTAGCTATAAAACAGTAAGTGTTAACACAATCCTCCAGATAAATGTTGCTATTTCTCTCATCAAAAAGTTTTTCTAAACTTGTAGGAGTCTGGTATATTCCATTCACCAGTAGATGGTGCCCTCAGCTTAGGTTTCAGTGTTGTTTCAAATTTTATAGATTTAGTTAATCCAAATTTAGTTCAATTTATGGAAGCAACTATTCAAGTAGATTCAAATAGATAGTCCAGCATTTTATAATCCCTTTCCAAAATAACGTCTGCCCAATTTAAAAGTTTTCTATGTTTTAAAAGGTCTTTAGCTTTTCTCCCCTTAGTTCCTTTCTTTCGGGTCTAGGATTTTTCTCTCTATGCTGGTTCACTGCTTTAAAAAATAGTTCTAAGAGTCTCTTTTCCTGGATTTTCCTCTTTCTTTTTTTCTTTAAAATTAGGGTCTAAATAAAAAGGAATCTTCTCATCCAGCTCCAATCACTGTTCATCTGCACTGCTCCTGCACATTTCTTTGTTGCCTTGGCTGTCCCAGCTTCATGGCAGCCATGATGGCTGTCTCTTCTCATTGAGGGAGAGGAAAAAACCCTGAGTCCAGCAGGAGAGTTGCTGCTCTCCCCGAACTGCAGGGAGCCCCACTTTTCTTCACCACCCCTTCAGGGTGGCTTTAGCTTCTTATGGAGCCCTTCAACAGGAAAACTTGGCGTGGGAGCACTGAGACCTGCTCTTCATGTCCAATGGTGCCGCAACATCAGTCGGAAGTTTTCTAACCAATAAGTCTTGAATGGGATTGCAAAGGCTCCTATTCGTTATTTGGTGTAAAGCTTTCAGACAATCTTTATTGATAATGTATTTCAGTTGAAAAAAGTGCATTTATTATTGAATTTACAAGGATTGGATAATTTGTTCTTGTTATACATGTTACGATAAGTTATTACATTATCTTTAAGTAAATTTGATTAAAGTATTTAATATACTTAATAACCACAGCGCTTAATAATGTTAATTGAATTGGCAGTCAATTAATAGACTCAGTCAGTAAATAAAGACTACCTATAATCTCAGGGGTGGGATTGTACCAGTTCTCACCTATTCGCTAGAACATTCTAGTTGGTTGTTAACATTCTAAGCAGGAGAACCAGTTGTTAGAAGAAATTACTGGCCTAATTCTGTAAGGAAGGCAGGAAGGAAACATTCTGCTGTTGCTTACAGAAACTACCTCTCTGTTAACCCTTATTACATTCTTGGCAGGACTAGACTTCCTGTCTCAGGAAAATCTCTGGAGTTTTTTTCCCCTCCTTTGCTGGTACTTTGCTTGTGTAGAGTGACCGTTTAAACTTACAATGGCACTGAAAAAAGTGACTTATGACCATTTTTCATACTAACGACGGTTGCAGCATCCCCACAGTCTTGAGAGGCCAGGCGAGGAGATGCGTGCCTCGATGTGAGTGATATTGAGTTGGCCACACCCAGCCAATAACATGACCACCAAGCCATGTCCACCCAGTCACATGACCACCAAGCCACGCCCACCACCTAAGCACATCCACAGAACTGGTTTGTAAAAATTTGAATACCACCCCTGTATAATTTAGAATTTTAGAATTTATTTGATTTGTCAATCGCTTACAAAATAATAGGCATAAGTATATACATTGTTATGAATACATGAAATGGGTACATATAAGAAAAATAAAAGAAACAATAGGACAGGGATGGTAGGCACGCTGGTGCGCTTATGCACGTCCCCTACAGGAAAGGGGTGAGGTCAATGGTAAACAGTCTAAGGTTAAAGTTTTTGGAGTTTGGGGAGGAAACCACAGAGTCAGATAAAGTATTCCAGACATTGACCACTCTGTTGCTGAAGTCGTACCACATCATGTTGGTGCGGTTTACCTTGAGTTTGTATCTATTGTGTGCTCTTGTGTTGTTATGATTGAAGCTGAAGTATTCATTGACAGGTAGGACATTGCAATGTATGATTTTATATACTATACTTAGATCGGACCGAAGGAGGCATAGTTCTAGGTTTTCTAGGTCTAGAATTTCAAGTCTGGTGGCATAAGGTATTCTGCAACGAGTAGAGGAGTGAAGAACTCTTCTTGTGAAATATTTCTGGACTTTCTCAACTGTACTAATATCAGATACGTAATGTGGGTTCCAGACTGATGAGCTGTATTCGAGTATTTGTCTAGCAAATGTTTTGTATGCTCTAGTTAGTAGTGTGATATTACCAGAGAAAAAGCTATGTAGGATTAGGTTAACAACTCTTAATACCTTTTTGGCTATGAGTTACAGTGGGCTCTAGCACTTAGATCATTAGAGATGAGTATTCCAAGGTCCTTTACAGAGCTTGGATCATCAACAAGGTCTTGACTATTCGGCTTGTATTTTATTTTCTGATTTTTTTTGCCAATATGTAAGACAGAGCATTTATTTGTTGAGATTTGATGTTGCCATTTGTTTGATCATTCTGATACATAGTCGAGGTCTTTTTGAAGGATAGCAGCATTGTCTGTGGTGTTGAATAGCTTTATACCATCAGCAAAGAGAACGCAGTTGCTCTTAATATTATCACAGAGGTCATTTATGTAAAGTATGAAGAGAGTTGGTCCTAGAACACTGCCTTGGGGGACACCACCATTGACAGGTACAGAATTTGATAGGACACTACCAATTTTGACCATTTGTTGTCTCAATCTCAATGTAAAGGACAAGAAGCATTATTTCAATACTTTGTCAGGTTTGGAGTGCTAGTTTTTATTTTATTATATCAAACTAAAGAAGAATAAAACATATAAAAGAAATAATGATAATAATTATCATTAATGTAACCTCCTAATTCATCAACATAAGTATGTTGTCATCTTCATCCAAACCAAAGTTATTTCTTTGATTTTTAGGTCCTGCTGTCACCACACCACCACCTGGTAGGTATTTTCTGAAATTTCTATGGTTTTTAAAACCAAATCTTGCATCATAATTTCAGGGGAAATAGATCCAGTAAAATATTTTGCAGAAGAGAGAGAAATAAGATTTATTTAACTTTTCTTTTCTTTAATTAGTCTTTAAAATAGGCATGTATTATGAAGACTGGGGTTTTACTTTTCAGCAAGTCATTGAATAATATATGGTTTTTTTTAAAAAAGTAGCTGCCATTTGTTATTTGATTTAAATAATGTGTAATATAAAGTGAATTATGGAATATATTATTCTGGAAAGTGAGCTGATCGAATGACTGACTGACTGACTGATCTGAGAATTTAAAAATTGTTTTTGGTTAACCAGTAGGGAGTGGGTCCTGATTGATTGGGAACCAAATTAATTAGGCTATAAAGTAATTCTATAAAGGATGGCTGGGTTTTTTCCCCAGTATTATTTTTATCTCTATACATCTATGTTAGCAAAGATGTTCTGGCAAGTTTCTGAAACATATAAATATACAATTTCTGTATTTGTCAGAACTTTCTACAACCTCCGCAGATCTGACTACACAGAAAACAAGAGGTATTTATTATATTCCAGTGGATTTGCATAATAATAATAGCAATAAATTTTTCTAATAAATATTGTAAACCAACAGCACTTCCAGATGATTGCTTACATGCTAGTTCCAAATGGTTCCTTTCTGTACCACATCTGAAATAACAGTTCAAATGTGAAGATGTGGACTAGATCTGTGGAGGTCCAGATTCAGATCCACCTTAAGAACTCATGGGATAACTTTAAGCTGCAATCATTTCCTCAGCTTAACCTAATTAACAATATTCACATGAAGATAAAAATAAAGGGAGGGGAGCTCTTCATTCATGTTCTTGCAGATGGTCTATAAATCTAACAAGATATTTTTTTACTGTATCTGCCATGGACCAATTAATATGTAAGTCAATCCAGTGCTTGAACTCTCAAGTTCATTATGTGCTTGAAATGTTTCTTAAAATATGAATGCCATGTCAGGCATAAAAAAATACCAGTATATGTCCTGTTTTCTAAACATGCAGCCATTTTAGAGTATGGGAAACGAAGGTGGTTGGAAGTCTGCAAAACAGGTGACCTGAATGCTTCAGCACATACAGAACCATGTTTCAATAAAATATGGAGAGGATTTTATATTAAATAGCATATTCTTTGAAAGTATCCTATATTTCACTAAATCAAGCATGTACAATTAATTGGTACTTGCCCAGTTAATTTTTATATTTCATGATTTTCATTATTATTACTGAAGTGTCTACAATTCTGACTGAAGTTATTTTATGCTGATTTCTGCTTAGAATAAAGATTCGACTTTGCTGTTGAGATCTATGCAAAATTCTGTGAATGAGTAAATGCATAGCATTTTTCCTGAAATTAAAGCTCACCAAAATCAGTTGGGAAAGTAATGCATGATTTAACTAGGAGATAACAGAAATAAATGGGAAATAAATTTACTTAATCTAGGTCCAAATATATGAACATGTACTATCTACATACTATATGTTCTAAAAAACGTAATCATCCTATTGTCTTGAGATGTATTAAAACAATAACGTGTTTAACTTCACTTTCAATTAAATTAAAATTATTACCCAGATTTCACAGTATTCAAAGGATAAGTTATGAGTTGATATGAGTTCTAATACTTTACACAAAGGAGAATCCTGTGGTCATGCTGGTTGGAACTGCAAAGGGATAGAATTGAACTTACAGAGAGAACATATTATTTCATACCTTACTACGGAATTATTTTCTTCTGTTATACCAAGACTAAATCAAACAATAATCTGATGAATAAAATTTATTAACGTTAATATATTCTTTGGACAAAATAAAACAAGAAAGATGATTCATCTCTGTTTAGTGATGAAGAATTCTAGAAATTAGATATCTGATACAAAAGTCCAATCTACATTTGTTTTCCTTTGAAGAAAAATCTCTGAGACTGGTGAATGGAGAAGACAAATGTCATGGTCGCATTGAGATCTTTTACAATGGAAGCTGGGGAACAATTTGTGATGATGGCTGGGACATGAATGATGCACAAGTTGTGTGTAAGCAACTTGCCTGTGGAGAGGCCGTCCAAGCCCTACCTAATGCTGCGTTTGGGGAAGGAACTGGCAGCATCTTCCTGGATCAGGTCCAGTGCCAAGGGAATGAATCTTCTCTTGAAGACTGCACCCATAAACCTTGGGGCGTTCATGACTGTCGCCACAAGGAAGATGCTGGGGTCATTTGCTCAGGTAATCTGAACTGCTCAATTTTCAAGTAATGTGATGTTTTACTTGGCTTATATTATGAAAACATAGTCAAAGAATAATTTAAAACTCAGGTATCAATGCAAAGTGACTGTTGCCAGGTCGAATGCTATTATCAGAGGGCCAAAGCATGTCACCATCTAATTAGGAGATTTTGAATGGGATTGCAAAATATCCTAATTGCTATTATGTGTAAACTTTCAGTCCTCATTGATAATATGTTGCAGTAGAGAAGGCGTATTTATTATTGAATAAACAAGGATTTAATTATTGATTTGTTAACCTATGCAGGTTTCAATAGGTTACTACATTATCTTTAAGGAAATTTGTTCAAGGGCCTTAACATGCTTGCCACATGACTTAATGATGGAGTTGGAAGATTCAATTGCAATCAGTAAGTGAGGACTACCTGTACTCTCAATAATAAAAGGCAACAGGCATCAATTCCAATACTTTAAGCCAGGTTTACAATATACTTTTATATCAAGCTAAAGAAGAGTAAAAAATATAAAAGAAGTAATGATAATAATGATAATGACAATACAGTATAACCTAATTCTTCAACATCATCCTGTTGTCATCTTTATCAAGACCAACTTATTTCTTTGATTTTCAGGTCCTACTGTCACCACATCACTACCTGGTAAGTATTCTCTCAAATTTCTTTGGTTAGGTAAAATCAAAGTTTGCATCATAATTGCAGGGGAAATAGAGCCAGTAAAGTCTTCAGCAAAGAGATAAATAAGATTATACCACTTTCTGTTCTTTCTTTTCACTGGAAGAACAATTTGTGAAATAAAGTTAGTGTTTATGCTAGGCATGTGCTATGAAGACTGAGGTTTTGCTTTTCAACAAGTAATGTATGAATATAACAGAGAATGACTATTAAATGTTGTTCAATTCAAATAAAGTGTAAAATATAGTGAAATCGTTGAATTATAGAATATATTGCTCTGGAAAGTGACATGAATGAATGAATGATTTGATGACTATGGGGTACTTAAAAATTGTTTTGGGTTAACCAGTAGGGATTGGGTCCTGATTGATTGGGAGCCGAATTAATTAGGCTATAAAGTGAGTCTATAAAGGATGGCTGGGTTTTTTTCCCCAATAGTATTTTTATCTCTATACATCTGTTAACAAAGAAGTTTTGGCAGGTTTCTGAAACATATAACTATACAATTTCTGTTTTTGTCAGAACTTTCTACAACCTCTGCAGATCTGACTACACAGAAAACACGAGGTATTTATTACATGCTGAAGTGGACTTGCATTCTTATAATATTAATAAATATTGTAAGAATAAACCAACAGTACTTCCAGACAATTACAATGATTGCTTACATTCTGGTTCCAAATGAGTCCACATCTGAAATAATAGTTCATGTGAAGATGTGGACTAGATCTGTGGAGATCCAAATTCAGGTCTACCATGAGAACTCATGGGATAACTTTAAGCCGTAATCATTCCCTCAGCTTAACCTAATTAACAAGATTCACGTGAAGATAAAATAAAGGGGAAGAGCTCTTCATTCAAATTCTTGTGAAGTCTTGGAGATGGTCTATAAAACTAACAAGATTTTTTTTACTGTATCTACCATGGACCAATATGTAACTCAATCCAGTTTTTGAACTCTCAAACTCATAACATGCTTGATAATGATTGTGAAAATATGATATAATAGCAAAATAATGGACTGATGGATTGACTGACTGACTGAATAAATTGGTTACTATGATACTTAAAAATTGTTTTTGGTTTTCCAATAGGGTTTGGGTCCTGAACAATTGGCAGCCAAATTAATTAGGCTATAAAATGGTTTGGTCAAATAGAATGAACAAGGATTGAATTTGTAAACAAACCTATGTAGGAAAAGAAACTTGATTGAGAGGATGTTTAAAACCAAGAGCATGACTGCTTCTTTCCCAGCATTATTTTTAATCTCTAAACACCTATGATAGCAAAGAAATTCTGGCCAGGTTTCTGAAACTTATAACTATAAAATTTATTGTTTTTGTCAGAGTTTTCTACAACCCCCATAGATCTGACTACACATCAAATAAGAGGTATGTATTATATGCTGAAATGGATTTGCATTCTTATAATAGTAATAAGCTATGTATGAACAAACCTACAGCACTTCTAACTGATCGCAAGGGGTGCAAAACAGAACAGTAGAGGTGATTCCTCTCTATTTAGTATAAAAATTCTAGAAATTAGATATCTAACACAAAAGCCCAATCTACATTTGTTTTCTTTTCAAGAAAAATCTCTGAGACTGGTGAATGGAGAAGACAAATGTCGTGGTCGCATTGAAATCTTTTATAATGGAAACTGGGGAACAATTTGCGATGATGGCTGGGACATGAATGACGCACAAGTTGTGTGTAAGCAACTTGCCTGTGGAGAGGCCGTCCAAGTGCTACCTAATGCTGCGTTTGGGGAAGGAACTGGCAGCATCTTCCTGGATCAGGTCCAATGCCAAGGGAATGAATCCTCTCTTGAAGACTGCTCCCATAAACCTTGGGGTGTTCATGACTGTCGTCACAAGGAAGATGCTGGGGTTATTTGTTCAGGTAATCTGAACTGCTCAGTTTTCAAGTGATGTTATGATGTTTTATTTTGTTTACATAATTCAAACACAGTAAACGGATAATTTAAAACTCAGGTGTCAATGCAATGTGACTATTGCCAGGTACTATGTTATCCTCAGAAAACCAAGGTTCAGTATGTCACCATTTAACTAGTCTTAACTTTCGTTATTTGCTCAAGTAATCTAAACTGCTCAATTTTCAATGGTTTTGCTTGGTTTATTTTATCCAAACACAGTAAAAGAACAATATGAAAATCAGATGTGAATGCAATGTGACTCTTCCCAGGAAAAAACAATATATTAGAAAGCCAATGTATGCTATCGTTCAACTAGGTGATCTTAAATGGGATCGCAAAGGATCCTATTTTCTATTATGTCAAAAACTTTCAAACAATCTTCATTCAGTATTTTTAAAAAATGCATTTATTATTGAACATACAATGATTTAAGGATTGGTTTTGTTATGCAGGTTTCTGTAAGTTATTACATTATGTTTAAGTAAATTTGTTTGAGGTGCTTACTATGCATAGGAATTAATGATAGAGTTGGGAGATTCAATTGCAATCACAAAGTGAGGACTACGTGTAGTCTTAATAATAAAAGGCAACAAGCATCAGTTCCAATACTTTAAGCCAGATTTGCAATATCCTTTATTATTTTTCTTTATTCTATTAAACTAAAGAAGAGTAAAAATATGGAAGAAAGAACGATGATAATAATGGCAATGTCATGTAATGTTCATCAACATCATCATGTTGTGATCTTCACCCAGATCAAAATTATTTCTTCAATTTTCAGGTCCTGCTGTCACCACACTACCACCTGGTAGGTATTTTCTGAAATTTCTGTGGTTACTTAAAACCAAATCTTGCATCATGATTTCAGGAGAAATAGCCAGTAAAATCTTTAGCAGCAAAGAAAGAAATAAGATTCATTTAACTTTCTTCTCTTTCTTTCACTGTTTGTGAAATAAAAATAGTCTTTATGCTAAGCATGTATTGTAAAGTCTGGAGTTTTGTTTTTTGTATGGATTTATGAAAGAATGACTAAAATTAGTTGTTCGATTTAAATAATTTATAAAATAAAGTGAAATCATTGAATTATGGAATATTTTGCTCTCCATAGGAAGATGACAGAATGAATGAATGAAAGAATGAATGAATGATTTTGTGACTATTTTTTTAAAAAAAGGCTTACGTAAAGATTGTGTCAAATTAATTAGGCTTTAAAGTGGTTTAGTGAAAGAAAATGAACAAGAATTGAAATTGTAAACAAATATGTATTTCGGAAGAGCAAGTTGATTGAGAGGAAGTTTAAACCCAAGAGTGACTGGTTATTTTTAGCATTATTTTTATCTCTATACACCTATGATTAGCAAAGAAATTCTGGCAAGTTTTTGAAATATATAACACTTATTGTTTTTGTCAGACGTCTCTACAACCTCCGCAGATCTGACTACGCAGGGAATAAGAGGTATTTATTATATGCTGAAATGGATTTGCATTCTTATAATAGTAATAAATATTGTAACAATAAATCTACAACACTTCCAGCTGATCACAAGTTTTCTTTTCACCCAAGTTGTGCAAAACAGAACAGCAGAGGTGATTCCTCTCTATTTACTAGTTACAAATTATAGAAATTAGAAAGCTGAGGTGAAACTATAACTATAAAATTTATTGTTTTTGTCAGAGTTTTCTACCACCCCCAAAGATCTGACTACACATCAAATAAGAGGTATGTATCATAAGCTGAAATGGATTTGCATTCTTATAATAGTAATAAGCTATGTATGAATAAACCTACAGCACTTCCAGCTGATCGCAAGGGGTGCAAAACAGAACAGTAGAGGTGATTCCTCTCGATTTAGTATAAAATTCTAGAAATTAGATATCTAACACAAAAGCCCAATCTACATCTGTTTTTTTTTTCAAGAAAAATCTCTGAGACTGGTGAATGGAGAAGACAAATGTCGTGGTCGCATTGAAGTCTTTTATAATGGAAACTGGGGAACAATTTGCGATGATGGCTGGGACATGAATGACGCACAAGTTGTGTGTAAGCAACTTGCCTGTGGAGAGGCCGTCCAAGCCCTACCTAATGCTGCGTTTGGAGAAGGAACTGGCAGCATCTTCCTGGATCAGGTCCAGTGCCAAGGGAATGAATCCTCTCTTGAAGACTGCTCCCATAAACCTTGGGGCGTTCATGACTGTCGTCACAAGGAAGATGCTGGGGTTATTTGTTCAGGTAATCTGAACTGCTCAGTTTTCAAGTTATGTTGTGATGTTTTATTTCGTTTATATAATTCGAACACAGTAAATGCATAATTTAAAACTCAGGTGTCAATGCAATGTGACTATTGCCAGGTACTATGTTATCCTCAGAAAACCAAGGTTCAGTATGTCACCATTTAACTAGTCTTAACTTTCGTTATTTGCTCAAGTAATCTAAACTGCTCAATTTTCAATGGTTTTGCTTGGTTTATTTTATCCAAACACAGTAAAAGAACAATATGAAAATCAGATGTGAATGCAATGTGACTCTTCCCAGGAAAAAACAATATATTAGAAAGTCAATGTATGCTATCGTTCAACTAGGTGGTCTTAAATGGGATCGCAAAGGATCCTATCTTCTATTATGTCTAAAACTTTCAATCTTCATTCAGTATTTTTAAAAAATGCATTTATTATTGAACATACAATGATTTAAGGATTAATTTTGTTATGCAGGTTTCTGTAAGTTATTACATTATGTTTAAGTAAATTTGTTTGAGGTGCTTACTATGCATAGGAATTAATGATAGAGTTGGGAGATTCAATTGCAATCACAAAGTGAGGACTACGTGTAGTCTTAATAATAAAAGGCAACAAGCATCAGTTCCAATACTTTAAGCCAGATTTGCAATATCCTTTATTATTTTTCTTTATTCTATTAAACTAAAGAAGAGTAAAAATATGGAAGAAAGAACGATGATAATAATGGCAATGTCATGTAATGTTCATCAACATCATCATGTTGTGATCTTCACCCAGACCAAAATTATTTCTTCAATTTTCAGGTCCTGCTGTCACCACACTACCACCTGGTAGGTATTTTCTGAAATTTCTGTGGTTACTTAAAACCAAATCTTGCATCATGATTTCAGGGGAAATAGCCAGTAAAATCTTTAGCAGCAAAGAAAGAAATAAGATTCATTTAACTTTCTTCTCTTTCTTTCACTGTTTGTGAAATAAAAATAGTCTTTATGCTAGGCATGTATTGTAAAGTCTGAAGTTTTGTTTTTTGTATGGATTTATGAAAGAATGACTAAAATTAGTTGTTCGATTTAAATAATTTATAAAATAAAGTGAAATCATTGAATTATGGAATATTTTGCTCTCCATAGGAAGATGACAGAATGAATGAATGAAAGAATGAATGAATGATTTTGTGACTATTTTTTTAAAAAAGGCTTATGTAAAGATTGCGTCCTAAATGATTGAGAGCCAAATTAATTAGGCTATAAAGTGGTTTAGTGAAAGAAAATGAACAAGAACTGAATTTGTAAACAAATATGTATTTCGGAAGAGCAAGTAGATTGAGAGGAAGTTTAAACCCAAGAGTGACTGGTTATTTTCAGCATTATTTTTATCTCTATACACCTATGATTAGCAAAGAAATTCTGGCAAGTTTTTGAAACATAACATTTATTGTTTTTGTCAGAGGTCTCTACAACCTCCGCAGTTCTGACTACGCAGGGAATAAGAGGTATTTATTATATGCTGAAATGGATTTGCATTCTTATAATAGTAATAAATATTGTAACAATAAATCTACAACACTTCCAGCTGATCACAAGTTTTCTTTTCACCCAAGTTGTGCAAAACAGAACAGCAGAGGTGATTCCTCTCTATTTACTAGTTACAAATTATAGAAATTAGAAAGCTGAGGTGAAACTATAACTATAAAATTTATTGTTTTTGTCAGAGTTTTCTACCACCCCCAAAGATCTGACTACACATCAAATAAGAGGTATGTATCATAAGCTGAAATGGATTTGCATTCTTATAATAGTAATAAGCTATGTATGAATAAGCCTATAGCACTTCCAGCTGATCGCAAGGGGTGCAAAACAGAACAGTAGAGGTGATTCCTCTCGATTTAGTATAAAATTCTAGAAATTAGATATCTAACACAAAAGCCCAATCTATATCTGTTTTTTTTCAAGAAAAATCTCTGAGACTGGTGAATGGAGAAGACAAATGTCGTGGTCGCATTGAAGTCTTTTATAATGGAAACTGGGGAACAATTTGCGATGATGGCTGGGACATGAATGACGCACAAGTTGTGTGTAAGCAACTTGCCTGTGGAGAGGCCGTCAAAGCCCTACCTAATGCTGCGTTTGGGGAAGGAACTGGCAGCATCTTCCTGGATCAGGTCCAGTGCCAAGGGAATGAATCCTCTCTTGAAGACTGCTCCCATAAACCTTGGGGCATTCATGACTGTCGCCACAAGGAAGATGCTGGAGTCATTTGCTCAGGTAATCTGAACTACTCAGTTTTCAAGTGATGTTGTGATGTTTGACTTGGTTTATTTTATAAAAATGTAGTCAAAAAATAATTTAACAATCAGGTGTCAATGTAACATGACTGTTGCCAGGTAGAATATTATCATTAGAAAGCCAAAGTATGATACTGTCTAAATAGGATATCTTGAATGGAATCGCAAAGAATCCTAATTTCTGTTATGCATAACATTTTCAGATAATCTTCATTGATAATGTACAGGTAGTCCTTGACCTACCATAATGGAGTCTGCCCATTTTGGTCATATGGCGGGATGATATTAATTGAAAGTCATTAAGTGAAAGAGCCCTCATTCTCGATCACCCCAATGCATACATTTAACGAATGCAGGACTGATTGCAGAGTCTTTAAATGTGCATGAGGTGCTTCAGGGTTGCCTGCATTGGGCCTCCCAGAGCTTCTGCCATCCCCTGAAATACCCCCGTGATCTGCTTCTGACCTTTGGTTCCCCAAAACCATATCTATTCCTCACAATCCCTTGCTTACTTTTGTAGAGGTGAGGGAAGGGAAGTATTGCAGGTCATTCTTAAGGGGCCAAATGGAGTGACCCGATCTGGACTCAGCAAAGCAGCATTTTCCCCTACCTTCGCATTGCCTCTTTAACTCTTAATCATTCATTGTCTGTTCACCATGTCAGCAGAGTCCTGTTTCTCCAGCTTCAGTTTAAAATGTGCTTTTTCACCCAGGCAATATTTGGAATTGCAAAGCAAAAACTGTGTCTCATTATGCTGTGGTGAGTTTTAAAGAGGTGATGCAGAGGCAGGGGAAAATGCTACTTTGCCAATTCCAGGTCAGGTTTCAAATGGCCACTCCATATGGCCCAGTAAGAATGGCCTATAGTACTTTCCTTCATCAACATCAGTATGCTGTGATCTTCACTCAGATCAAAATTATTTCTTCTATTTTCAGGTACTGCTGTCACCACACCTCCACCTGGTAGGTATTTGCTTAAATTTCTATGGTTACTTAAACCAAATCTTGCATCATAATTTAAGGATAAATAGAACAAGTAAAGTCTTTACCAGCAAACAAAGAAATAAAATTCAACCAACTTTCTTTTCTTTCTGTTCACTGAAAGGACAGTTCATGAAATAAATTAGTCTTTAAGCTAGGCGTGTACTGTAATTGTTGCTTTTCAACAAATCATTGAAGAATGTATGGATTTAAGAAAGAATGACTAGCATTTGTTGTTTGATTGAAATAAGGTGTAAAATAAAGTTGAATTATGGAATATTTTGCTCTGGATAGTGAGATGATAGAGAGGGAGGGAGGGAGAGAGGAGGGGAGGGAGGAAGGGAGGGAAGGAAGGAAGTTGTTTGTGCTTAACTAGTACTGCTTATCCAGTAGTGGGGATGCAGTGGCTCAGTGGCTAAGCTTGTTGATCAGAAAGGTCGGCAGTTTGGTGATTCGAATTCCTAGCACCGTGTAATGGAGTGAGCTCCCATTACTTTTCCCAGCTTCTGCCAACCTAGCAGTTTGAAAGCATGTAAAAATGCAAGTAGAAAAATAGGGAAGGTAACAACGTTCTGTGCGCCTTCGGCATTTAGTCATGGCAGCCACATGACCACAGAGACATCTTCATACAGCGCTGGCTCTTTGGCTTTGTAACGGAGATGAGCACCGCCCCATAGAGCCGGAAATGACTAGCTTATATATGCAAGGGGAACCTTTACCTTTTAACAAGTAATGATAGGGTCCTGAATGACTGGAAGCCAAATTAATTTGGCTGTTAATTGGTTTGGTGAAAGAGGATGATTGTTTTCCCCCAACATTATTTTTATCTCTATATACCTATGTTAGAAAGAAGTTCTGGCAAAGTTTCTGAAATAATTATAAATTTTCCTTTTGTTGTCAGAGCTTTCTACAACCTCCACAGATTTGACTACACAGAAAATTAGAGGTATTTAATATATGCTGAAATATATTTGTATTTTTATAACAATATTAACAATTGGACATATTAGATCAGTTGGGAGCTGGTGTACCAACCTCTTCGTTGCATATCAACCTCCCTGTCTGAATTGCTGGAGGCCATATTGAGGCTTGCAGGGGAGTTTGCCATGTTTATGATCCAAAAGGACTTCAATCTGCCATCCATGGGCTTCGCTTTAGAGGCATCCCAGGAGTTCATGGCCACCTTGGTGGCCCTGGGCTTATCCTAGTTCATCCCAGGCCCAACTCGGGATAGCAGTCACATTGGATATGATTTTCTTGTTGGAGCAGTGGCAACATGATGGTGAGGAATCGGTTGTTATTGCCATGACATGGTCAGACCACACCCTGGTGGCTGTGAGATTTTCCAATGCTGCCCTGTCCACAGAGAGGCAGGACCTATTCAAGTTTCTCTTGGCAACTAATGGTCCCACTTGGGTTTTAGAAGGACTTTAGAAGGATATTCTGGGAGTTCTGCTGCACAGTCCTATGGAAGCCTTGGCCACAACTTGGAATCTGAAAGTGGCCGAGGCTCTGGACAGGATCACATTCATGTTCCCCCTTGAGGCCCATTGGTCCCAAAACTCCCCATGATTTATGGAGGAGATGAGGGTACTAAAAAGGTCCAACAGACAGCTAGAGCACTACTGGAGTAAAGAACGAAGTCTACCCAATACAGGTAAGAGCCACAATTAAGGCCTACTTTCTGGTGGTAAGAGTGGTGAAATGTCACTGTTTCTCTAGTCTTATTGCATTGGCAGAGTGTTACTCAATGGCCCTATTCAAGGTCAACCAGTCCCGTGGGAAGGGGGGCTCAGAAGATCATTTGCACAGCCATGCAGAGGAATTTGAACACCTGATGGATAAAATTGTTCAGTTTCATTCTCAGTTTGAGTCCAAGTGTGGAGCAAGTCTTTTCAAGATGCCTGAGGAATGAACTAGGTAGATTATCTGAGAACGGTTTGACCCTGTTGGAACTGAGGAAGTAGAGAAAATCCTTGGGGCTATTAAAACAACTACCTGCTTATTAGATCCCTGCTCCTCCTGGTTGGTGAAAGTCCTCAGGATTGTGACCTGCAGGTGGGTCCAATTGGTAATTCATGCGTTGATGCAGAAGGAAGTATTCCTGGCATTGTTCCTGGCACCTCAAGAAATCATCATTGGACCCATATTCCCTGGACATCTTTCACCCAGTGTCCCACATCCATTTTCTAGGGAAGGTGATAGAAAAAGTGGTTGCCTTGCAGCTTCAGAGAGTCCTGGATAAAACATATTATCTGGATCCTTTCAGTCAGGTCTCAGACTAGGTTGTGAGATGGAAATGGCATTGATTATGCTTATGGAAAATCTCTAGTGAAAGCAGGATGGGGGTAATGCATCCATTCTTACTCTCCTAGATCTCTCAGGGGCTTTCAATATAATCACCCATGGTAGCATTTTGGACTGGCTATGGGGATGGTGCTGAGTAGCATTATTGTGCTGGTTCAACTCCTTTTCCCAAAGCATGTTCCAATGAATGAATGAATGAATGAATGAACAAATAAATATTGTAACATCAAACTAGCTTATCCCAAGGAGTGCTTACATGATGCTTACCAAATGGATGCTTTATTGTATCATATATGAAATAATAAGTAGTCATGAGTAGTTATATATTCAAAAGACATGTGTTTAACTACCAGAATTATTATGCTGCTTTCATAGCGGTTCAGATAGTCATAGGATAGAATTGAACTATAGAGAAAAAGCATATGGTTTCAAACCATACTATGGAATTTTCCATTCTGATAGTCTGATACTAATGTGTTACAATGGCAAAATAGAACAGCAAAATGATTCCTCCTTCTTTAGAAATAAAGAATTCTAGAAATTAGATATCTGAGATGAATTTATATATGTTTTCCTTTGAAGAAAAATCTCTGAGACTGGTGAATGGAGAAGACAAATGTCATGGTCGCATTGAGGTCTTTTACAATGGAAGCTGGGGAACAGTTTGTGATGATGGCTGGGACATGAATGACGCACAAGTTGTATGTAAGCAACTTGCCTGTGGAGAGGCCATCCAAGCTCTACCTAATGCTGCATTTGGGGAAGGAACTGGCAGCATCTTCCTGGATCAGGTCCAGTGCCAAGGGAACGAATCCTCTCTTGAAGACTGCTCCCATAAACCTTGGGGGGTTCATGACTGTCGCCACAAGGAAGATGCTGGAGTCATTTGCTCAGGTAATCTGAATTGTAAAGTGATGTGATGTTTTTATGGGTTTACATTATCCAATAGGCGCAATGGCTTAAAAATGCTGGACATGGTCTCTGTTCTCATGGTTCGAGTCCTAGCACTATATGGAAGAATGAGCTCCCATCACTTGCCTCACTTCTGCCCACCTAGCAGTTAAAAAACATGCTACATGTTACTAGTTAAATAAGTACTACTTCAGTGGGAAACATGGGAGTTTTTTGTGTAGACGGTCAGACCCAGGCCAGAGATGCAATGCCAAATTTCAAGGCAAAATTGTTTGAGAGAAGACCTCAGATGATGCCATAAGTTGCCATTTTTCTTTCTTCATGTAAACCTAGTTGTCCTCTGTGGTATATCATGGATTGCGCATGAGTGCAAACTAAACACACTTGCCCTCTTTAGCAGCCAAATAACTATTTATTTATTTTATTTATTTATTTTAGGTTTTATATACCGCCCTTCTCCCGAAGGACTCAGGGCGGTGAACAGCCAACTAAAATACATGTAGACAAATATAAATAGTTAAAAAAGAATTAAACCCTAGGCTGTCCCTATAAAAATCTAAAAACCCCAATTAAAATAAATTAAAACTTTGTACACCCATCCCAACTAATCTAAAAACCCCATTTAAAATCCCATTTGAGTCAGCTCAGGCCGGCCTGCTCGAAGAGCCAGGTCTTCAGGTCACGTCTGAAGGCCCTCAGGTCACTGGTCGTTCGTAATCCAGGGGGCATCCCATTCCAAAGGGCGGGTGCCCCCACAGAGAAGGCCCTATTCCTCGGGGTCACCAGATGACACATAGAAGGCGTCGGGACCCGGAGGAGACCCTCTCTGTGGGAGCGCACCGGTCGGTGGGAGACTACTGGCAGAATGCGGTCTTGTAAGTATCCTGGTCCGATGCCATGGAGCGCTTTAAAGACCAAAACCAGTACTTTAAAGCGAACCCGGAAGGCCACTGGCAACCAATGCAGCTCACGCAGGAGGGGCGTCACGTGGGAGTATCTCGACGCCCCCATAACCACCCGCGCGGCTGCATTCTGTACCAGTTGAAGCCTCCGAGTGCTCCCCGCAGGGAGCCCCATGTAGAGGGCATTACAGTAGTCCAGACGGGAGGTGACCAGGGCATGAGTGACTGTGCGTAAGGCGTCCCGATCAAGAAAGGGCCGCATCTGGCGTATCAGGCGAACCTGATAAAAAGCCCCCCTGGAGACGGCCGTAATATGCTCTTCCAAAGACAGCCGTACATCCAGGAGGACACCAAGATTGCGTGCCCCTTCTGTGGGGGTCAAGATCTCATCCCCAATAGCCAGCGATGGAGTCAGCTGACTATATCGGGCCGCCGGAAACCACAGCCACTCGGTCTTGGAAGGGTTGAGTCGAAGCCTGTTCTCGCCCATCCAGTTCCGCACAGCCTCCAGGCAACGGGCCATAACCTCCACAGCATCGTTGGGGTGGCTTGGGGTGGAGATGTAAAGCTGAGTGTCATCAGCATACAGATGGCATTTCACCCCAAAACCACGGATGATCTCTCCCAGCGGCTTCACATAGATGTTGAACAGAAGAGGGGAGAGGACCGACCCCTGAGGCACCCCACACATGAGGGGCCTAGGGGTGGACCTCTCCCCCCCCGTCAACACCAATTGCGAGCGGTCCGAGAGGAAGGACGAGAACCACCGCAAGACGGTGCCCCCAATTCCCAACCCCTCCAACCGCCGCAATAGGATACTATGTATCTATGTAGGATACTATTATGTACTAACATTGTGGTCTCCTGGTTAATTGTATCATAAGCTAAATAAATCAATACATTATGAAACACACTGAAAGAATAATTAAACAATCAGATATCATTATAACGTGGCTGCTCCCTAATAGAACATTGTTATCAGAAAGCAAAGTATGTCATCATTTAACTAGATAGGACTGTCAAAATCCCAGCCTGTGGCCACACCCACATCCATTTTAGCAAAGAGGAAAACAATTCTAATACATCACGTGACACTGCCATGATAATATGAATTTGACACTCCTGAACTATATGGTTTGTATGTGATCGCAATGGATCCTAATAACTATTATGTGTAAAGTTTTCTGTCAATCTTCACTGATAATGTGTATAGTAGAAAAAAATTATTATGGTACAAGGTTTTAAAGATTGGCTCTTGTTATGTATGTTTCAATAAATTATAAGTTATAATATTATCTTTAAGTAGATTTAATTAATGTGCTTAACAAACAATCACAGCACTTACCGATGGAGTTGGCAAATTTAATTGCAGCCAGTAAAAGAGGACTAGCTGTAATCTCAATACTAAAAAGCAACAGGCATCAGTTCTGATACTTTCAGCCAGGTTTCCTATGCTCTTTTTTATTTTACTTTATTGTATCAAACTAAAGAAGAGTAAAAAATATATAAAAGTAATAATAACAACAATGGCGATATACTCTATCCCCCTAAATCATCAACATAGGTTATTTCTTCTATTTTCAGGTCCTGCTGTCACCAAACCACTACCTGGTAGATATTTGCTTAAATTCCTATTATTACTTAAAATCAAATTTTGCACCATAATTTAAGGGGAAATAGAACCATTAAAGTCTTTACCAGAAACACAGAGAAATAAAATTCATCTAACTTTCTTTTCTTTCTTGTGAAATAAAATGAGTCCTTATGCTATGCATGTGGTGCAAAGATGGGACTTTTGCCTTTCAACAAATCATTCAAAAAAAGTGAATGTAAGAACAAAGATTACCATATGTTCTTGATTTAAATAAAGTGAAAGCATTGAATTATGGAATGTTTTGTGAGATAACATAATAAGTAAATAAGTAAGTATTTATGGAATACTTAAAATTGTGTTTAAACATTACTGCTAGTTTATTGAATAATTAAATCCAAATTAATTAAGTTAACTAGTAGAAAAGCAGTATCATGAAGTGGTTTGGTCAAAGAGAATGAACAAGAATTGAATTAGAAAACAAATATATGTAGGAAAAACAGATTGAGAGAAAGTGGAAAATCAAGAGAATAGCTGGGTTTTTTTCAGCATTATTTTTATCAATATACAGCTATGATAGATAAGAACTTCTTCAGTCTCTGAATCATATAACTATACAATTTCTGTTTTTGTCAGATCTTTCTACAACTCCCACAGTTATGACTACAAAGGAAACAAGAGGTATTTATTACATGCCTGAAGTGAATTTCATTCTTATAACAGTAATGAATATTGAAATAATAAACCTATATCATTTCCAGTTGTTCACAATGGTTGCTTAAATGCTGGTTGCAAATTGTTTATTGTACCACATTGGAAATAGTATACATGTGAAGATGTCAACTAGATTTTGGGATATCCTGGTTCAGGCCCACCATGAGAACTCATGGGGTAACTTTGAGCCAATCATTCCCTCTTTACCTAATTCATATGATTTTAAGATAAAAGGAGGGGTGTGCTTCATATGTAGGTCAATCCAGTGTTTGAACCATCAAACTCATGGTCATCAACATCACCAAGTCATATACTTGGTGAAAAAAGAAATGTCATATCAATGAGCCACTTTATACCTCCTTCTTTCTAATCTCACACCCATTTTATGGTATGATGAGATGAAAGCAGTTGGAATTCTGCAAAGCACATATAAATCCAGTTATATTAACTTAATTCAGTTACGGAACTGAAATATCCAAAGAGGGCATGTAATTTCCCACCATACCATGGAACCACTTCTATTCTCACAGAAAAATAATCAGACTTGAATAAAATTGACTAACATTAATGTATTATATTAATATGTTACATTGGTAAAATAGAACAGCAGAGGTGATTCCTCTCTATTTATCTAAAAGATCAAATCATGTCAACTAGACCAAAGTTTATTGAAACTGAAATGTTTCACTACCCATCCAAGTCACTTCTTCAGTCAAAATGAAATGGTTTAACCTTGTTAGATACTTTTGGCCTGAATGATTGAATCTTCATTTAGACCTTCTCTTAGAAATAAAAAAAATCTAGAAATTAGATATCACAGGTGGAATGTTCGTATTTTGTTACATGTTCAAGGGAAATGAAATGAAATAAAGTTCAAAGTTACCTCTCAAATACACAAAATAATTTGTGAATGATCCAAGAGAATCATCAAAGATTTGTAGATTAGGCAGCAACTGTGGCCAGCCCTAAACACATATCTTCTTAAATCCATTAAGCCCCATTCATCTAAAGGGTAACACAAGTCACAATATTTAATTGTACACACAAATACACAGGCATGCCCACAGATACACAAAGGCATTTATCTGACAAAAAAAAAAAGCCAGGTTGGGAAATACTGAAATGCCTTTTTAAAATGAACCCTCAAAAGTCAATGTAATGTGCCATTGGGAAAAAATGATGTCTATGTTCTTTTAACAATTGTAGGAAGTGCATTGGTAATGACTATAAGGTTGATGATTTTACAATGAGAACAGGGGAATTAAGCATATTAGTTTCACTGTGAAAGCACTGTCTATGCTGCAAATAAATATTATATAAACTATACTTTCTGATTTTAATAGAAAGACTTACAAAATATTCCTGAGAATAATTAAAATTACTCTGTAGAGAAATATTAAACTATCAGATTCTTATGTCTGTTTTCCTTTTTCTGTTTGTATTAAATTAAACTTTTTTTTTCCTTTTGGTTCTGTAGCTCCCACAAAAAATGCATCAGAAGTGCCAGGTATTTTACATTTGGATCAGTGGTGGGATTCAATTTTTTTTACTGCCGGTTCTGTGGGTGTGGCTTGGTGGGCGTGCCAAGAGAAGGATACTGTAAAATATCCAGTCAGAGGTGCTATTGACCGGTTCTCCAAACTACTCAAAATTTCCGCTACTGGTTCTCTAAAACTGGTCAGAACCTGCTGAATACACCTCTGATTTGGATCATTTTTTAAATTAGCTCAAATCTCTGTATTTTAGTGCAAACATACATGCACATATTCTTTTGAGTCTTTAATATGTTGCATTATAGATCCTCTGATCTGATGTTTGAAAACTAATATATGTAGGAAGAGCAAACAGATAGAGAGGAAGTGGAAAACCAAGAAATTAGCTGGATTTTTCTCAACATTATTTTTATCTTTATGCACCTATGGTAGCAACGATATTCAGGCAAAGTTCCTGAATCATGTAACTATAAATTTCTGGGGTTTTTTTTTCCAGATCTTTCTACAACCTCCATGGATCTGATTACTCAGGGAATAAAAGGTATTTATTATATAGTTAAGTGGATTTATATTCTTATAATAATGATAAATATTGTAACAATAAACCTACAGCACTTCCAGCTGATTGCAAGGGATGCTGTCCACCCAAGGGTTGCAAAACAGAATAGTAGAGGTGATTCTTCTCTATTTAGTATAAAAATTCTAGAAATTAGATATCTAACACAAAAGCTCAATCTACATTTGTTTTCTTTTCAAGAAAAATCTCTGAGACTGGTGAATGGAGAAGACAAATGTCGTGGTCGCATTGAGGTCTTTTACAATGGAAACTGGGGAACAATTTGCGATGATGGCTGGGACATGAATGATGCACAAGTTGTGTGTAAGCAGCTTGCCTGTGGAGAGGCCATCCAAGCCCTACCAAATGCTGCATTTGGGGAAGGAACTGGCAACATCTTCCTGGATGAGCTGAAGTGCCAAGGGAACGAATCCTCTCTTGAAGAATGCTCCCATAAACCTTGGGGCGTTCATAACTGTCGGCACAAGGAAGATGCTGGGGTCATTTGCTCAGGTAATCTGAACTGCTTAATTTTCAAGTGATGGATGTTTTACTTGGTTTATTTTATACAAACACATAAAAGAAAAATAAAAGAAAAAGCAGGTGTCAATTTAATGTGACTGTTGCCGGGTAGAATATTATCAGTAAGCTAAAGTATATCATTATGTAACTAGGTGTTCTTGAGTGAGATTTCAAATCCAATTGCTATTATGTGTAAAGCTTTCAGAAATTTTTTATTGATAATGGGTCTCAGTAGTAAAAGTTGCATTTATTGTTGATCTACAAAGATTTAAGGATTTGACCTTGTTATGCAGGTTTCAGTAAGTTATTACATTATCTTTAAGTAAGTTTGATTTAAGCGCTTAATATGCTTAACAACCATAACTTAATGATGGAGTTGGCAGTCTCAGTTGCAGTCAGTAAATGAGGACAACCTCTAGCATCAATATTAAAAGGCAACAGGCATCAGTTTCACTACTTTCAGCCAGGCTTGCTATGCCCTTTTTATTTTACTTTATTGTGTTAAACTAAAGAGTAAAAATATATATAAAAGAAATAATAACAACAATGGTGATAAACTCTATCCCCCTAAATCATCAACATCAATATGTTGTCATCTTCAGCCAGAAATAAATTATTTCTTCTATTTTCAGGTCCTGCTGTCACCACACCTCCACCTGGTAGGTAGTTTCTTAAATTTCTATTCTTACTTAAAACCAAATCTTGTATCATAATTTAAGGGGAAATACAACCAGTAATATCTTCATTAGTACAGATTGAAGTAGGATTCATTTAACTTTCTTTGACTTTTTTTTTCACTGAAACTACAGTTTGTGAAACAAAGAAAATGTTTATGCTATGCATCTCATGTGAAGACTGGAGTTTTGCTTTTCAGCAAATAGCAAATCATTGAAAAAAATGTATGAATATAAGAAAAAAAGATTATATGTTTGATTTAAATAAGGCTTATAACAAAGTAAAAGTACTGAATTATGGAATATTTTACTCTGGAAAATGAGATGGCATATAAATTTAATAATAATATATAAAATATTGTTTTGTATGTATCTATGGGGAACATATAGGTTACTATGGGGAATTTAAGAGTTGTCACTGGTTAAGCAGTACTGTTAATGTCCTTAATGATTAGAACCAAATTAATTAAGCTAATTAATACAAAAGCAGTATCATTAAGTGATTTGGTCAAAGGGAAGTGACAAGGATTGAATTTGAAAACAAATATAGGTAAGAAGAGCAAATGGATTGAGAGTAAGAACTAAATCACAATTTGTCAAATAAAGAGAGTGTTAATGCTATGCCTGAAGACTGAGATTTGCTTTTCAGCAACTAATTGAATAACGTATGGATATAAGACTATCATGTGTTATTTAATTTAAAGAAAGTGTAAACTAAAGTGACAGCATTAAATTGTAGAATTATTTTGCTTTGGAAATATTTATATGTGAGATGGCACATAAATTTAATAAATACATAATTAAAATATTTGGTGTCTATGGGGTGCTTAAATTTATCTGTGGTTAATCAATAGTGTTGATGTTCTTGATTGGTTGGAATTCATTGAAAGTCAAATTAATTAAGCTAACTGGTATAAAAGCACTATGATGAAGTGGTTTGGTCAAAGTTAATGAACAGGAATTGAATTTGAAAACTAATATATATAGGAAGACCGAATGGATAGAGAGGAAGTGGAAAACCAAGAAAATAGCTGGTTTTTTCCCAGCATTATTTTTATCTTTATACATCTATGATAGCAACGATAATCAGGCAAAGTTCCTAAATCATGTAACTATAAATTTCTGGTTTTTTTTTTTCAGATCTTTCTACAACCTCCATGGATCTGACTACACAAGGAATAAGAGGTATTTATTATATAGTTAAGTGGATTTGTATTCTTATAATAATGATAAATATTGTAACAATAAACCTACAACAGTTCCAGCTGATTGCAAGGGATGCTGTCCGCCCAAGGGTTGCAAAACAGAAGAGCAGAGTTGATTCCTTACTCTTTAGAAATAAAGAATTCTAGAAATTAGATATTTGATGCAAAAGCCCAATCTACATTCATTTTCTTTTCAAGAAAAATCTCTGAGACTGGTGAATGGAGAAGACAAATGTCGTGGTCGCATTGAGGTCTTTTACAATGGAAGCTGGGGAACGATTTGCGATGATGGCTGGGACATGAATGATGCACAAGTTGTGTGTAAGCAGCTTGCCTGTGGAGAGGCTGTCCAAGCTCTACCAAATGCTGCGTTTGGGGAAGGAACTGGCAGCATCTTCCTGGATGAGCTGAAGTGCCAAGGGAACGAATTCTCTCTTGAAGAATGCTCCCATAAACCTTGGGGCATTCATAACTGTCGCCACAAGGAAGATGCTGGGGTCATTTGCTCAGGTAATTTGAGCTGCTAAATTTTTAATAAAGATATTACAGTATATTTCAGTAAATTCATTTAAAGTGAGACCTAGTAGACAATGGAATAACAATCTCTGGCTAAGTAGAATCAACTAGTTAGTTGATTCAACAACAATATGGAAGCATCAAGAGCCATTGTGGTGCAGTGGTTAGAATGTAGTACTGCAGGCTACTTCTGCTGACAGCTGGCTGACAACTGACAGCAGTTCGGCAGATCAATTCTCACTTGCTCAAGGTTGACTCAACCTTCCATCCTTCCAAAGTCAGTAAAATGAGACCCCGATTGTTGGGGGCAATATGCTGACTCTGTAAATTGCTTAGAGAAGGCTGTAAAGCACTGTGAAACAGTATATAAGTTTAAGTACTATTGCTATTATTGTAAGCCAAATGCTTTTCGCCTGTTTGCCCATATAGCTTTTATATTCAGAGCTCACATAGTCTTCTGAAATGACTCTGAAAAGTTCAATGATGCAAAGCTATAGAAATTAAATTTCATCAAAGGAACATAGTTACAATGTGGCTAGAGCTTTATGTTTATTTTAAGAACCAAATGTCTGCTAGTTTATTTTTTGTTCAGAATGCTACATTGCATTGGCCATCTTGAATAGATTTGTTTATGGGTCGTGCTTGATTACCAACCAAATTATAACTGAAAAATGAGACTTTTGACAGGTCCTTAAATGTATATTTTTTGCGGAATCCCTGTGATCATGATTTGGCAACTGGTAAGCATTTATAACAATCACAGCATCCTGCAGTCATATAATTGCCATTTGCAATCTTCATAGCCAGCTTCCAATAAAGTCATTGGGAAAGGCAGGAAGAAGTTTATTTCAGATTTATTTATTTATCACATTTCACAAGAGGGACACTTTTACTTCTTTATATCAAATTAAAGAAGAATACAAAAATATAAAATAAAAAATGATAACATTGGCAATATAATATAATCCATAATTAATCCATCATTATATCATAGATATTATATCATTATTATTTCATAGAAATTATTTCTTCTATTTTTAGGTCCTGTTGTCACCACATCAGCACCAAGTATGTATTTTCTTAAATTACTATTTTTACTTACAACATTATATAATAATTTAAAGGGAAATAGAACCAGCAAACTCTTCATCCAACTTTCTTTCCAAAATCTGTACAGAATTCAGTAGGGACCCGTCTGAGGTGTTTTCTCTTTCCTCATTCCTTTTTTGGACTTGATTCTCTTTATCAGATGTTTTCTTGCTTTGGCTCTTCCTCCTGCCTCCCAAAGTTATTCTCATAAACTTGCACAGCTTCTAATCAAAGACCAGGCCATTGAATTTAATTTAACCAAGACAGCTCAATTCAAAAAGATGTAGAGCCCTCTAAATGTTCATCTTTGTTTACATGATGATGTAAAAGAATAACAAGTTTTTCATCTCGGATATTCAGGTAAAAGAAACCCACAAGGTATTTCTCAAATATACAAAATAATTTGTAAATGATCCAAAGATTTGTAGATCAGGAAGCAACTCTGGCCAGACATAAACATATATCTTCTTAAATCCATTCAACCCCATTAATATAAAAGGGAGCACAGATCACAGAGTTGGACTGTACACATGCACATGCATGCCCATTGATACACAAAGGCAGAATGTTATCTGATGAAAAAAAAATCAGGTTGGGAAACACTGATATGCCTTTTAAAAATGAACCCATTAACAACGTTAATAAAACGTGTCATTAGGACAAAATGCTGTTTATATTCTTTTGACAATTGCAGAAAGTGCATTGGTAACGACAACAAGCTCATTGACCGTAAGGCTGATGAATGGAAAAAACAGATGCCAGGGTCGCCTTGAAATCTTTCACAATGGGAACTGGGGAACAGTCTGCGATGACGGTTGGGACTTACCAGATGCAAAGGTTGTATGCAGGCAACTTGCCTGTGGAGAAGTTATGGAAGCCACCAATGAAGCCTATTTTGGGCAAGGCACTGGCAACATCCTCCTAGAAAATGTTCAGTGCAAAGGGAATGAATCATCTGTAGAAGAGTGCTCCAATTCAGGCTGGGGAATTCATCACTGCAACCACAAGGAAGATGCTGGTGTCATTTGTTCAGGTAATCATCACCACTGTTGTTAGTATAAAATCATTTCATAGGAGCCTTTGTAGCAAAATATTATGAATGCTTCCCTCAGAGAAAGAGCTTACTTTCTGCTATTTTTTTCATAGAAACAGTTTCCCTTACAACAAAGAATCCCATTATACTTAGTAAGTATCGTTGTCTTTGCAAACAGTAAATTTGAGAATTTACTGAATTTACTTTATTTGAGAAGTGATCTCATTTTGCATAGAAGAACATATCATAAAATAATAATTGGGGAATACTGAAATTCCTGAGTAATGTTATTTAATGATATAAAAAATGCCAGTGACACCTGTTCTGTGAAACTGATGTGTTATGTATGTCTCAGACTGATTTTCACTGAACACTGAATCATTACTTTTTAATTCCTGCTGGTATTAACCGGTCTGTGAAAATTAGCATACTAGAGTTTCACTGTGAAGGCTCTGTCTGTGTTGTAAATAAATAGTGATAAAATAAGAACAATTAGTCAAATGCATTCAAAAATGATAATCAAAACCCAAACTGTATATTATAAACTATACTTTCTGATTTTAATAGACTTGCAAAATATTCCTGAGAATAATTAAAATTACTCTGTAGAGAAACATTAAACTATCAGATTCTTATGTCTGTTTTCCTTTCTTCATTTATCAAACTCAACTATTTCTTTTCTTCTGGTTTCTATAGCTCCCACAAAAAATACATCAAAAGTGCCAGGTATTTACATTTGGATCTTTTTTTAATAAATTTGATCTATGCATTTTAGTGCAAACATTATACATGTACATATTCTTTTGTGTCTTTAATATGTTGCATTGTAGAACCTCCAATATGATGTTTTATTTGAGCAAATGCATTTTTCAAAGCTTTCTTTTATTTTAAAAGTTTTTCTGGTATACTCTCTAAAATAATCTTCCTTCTTTTTTTTGCATTTAAGATTATTTTCAGTCCTTCCTAATGTTAAATTATATTTGCTCTATTTATTACCAGTTTGGGCACTAACTACTCAGAATACAAGTACTAGACCTGTTCCTGCAGTAACCACACCATATCTGACTATTCCAGGTCAGTAGATTAACCAATCTCCTGATTAATGGACTTGAGCAGTTGTAATTAAATGTTGAATAACATTCTGTGATGACTTCTTTTCCTTAAGCAAAAGAAGTAAAATATTGCCTTCAAAAATGCAAATATAGAAAATTATATGGGGTATTTATTTCTTTTCCACTTCATTATTTTTCTCACCATATCCTCCATTCACCATTTTTATTTGGTCTATCTAGATGATATGTTAAATGTATTCAAGCCTTCAATATATATGTATGTATGTATGTAGCAGGAGGAAAGATTGAACAGTCTTACTTGGTATTGTAATAGGTGGGAAATTTACCTAACCTTTTCTGTATATACATACAAACATACCATTATTTTGGTGAAAAGCTTATGAGATCTAATAGGGTAAGTATAGATAATCAAGTGAAACAATCCTTCAAGTATTAAACTCCTAAATAGTTAGCCTACTGCCAAGAAGAAGAAAAAAAGAGATTTCAATCAAAGGTAAATAAGATCGCTCAAGGAAAAATGGTTTTTGAAACATTGGGTAGATTAATGTTTATAAGAGTAATTGGATAGTGTTTACTGTTAGAGGTGTCTGTTACAATCCTACAAAATGAATTCCATAGCTGACATGAGGATTGTTTCTGGTTTACAACTAGCAATTAGTCATGCTCATTAGGCATTTGAGTTCTTAATAAGCTCTTAAAGCAAACAGTGCTTCAAATAATTGTAGATCACTGCAGTATCTGTTCTCCCGTGTGTTCTAAGCATTCTTTGGAATGGAATACTAAGTATAAATATAATTTTTGACCTATGTTGGCCAAAATCAACATTCTCATAATCACAGAACATGCTGCATGTGGAATGAGGATAACTGAGGCATTCCTTAATAATCATATCATGCAAAATCTGTATTGAATAGAGGATTCAAAACAAATATTAATTGTAAGATGCTTAAATTTGAGATTTGTCATTATTCAAGTACTTGTATTTTTATCTTTTCCTTCTTCCAGCATCAAAATCTGTAGCTTTTCCTAACACTAAGAAGCCCACTCCTTCTGGTAAGCTATCAGGCTGAAGTTTCTTTTTAGCATCAATTAACTAATTTAAGATTACAAACCTATAAACATTTTTTTCATAAACTAATTAAATGAAATTTTCTCCAATTTACACATTAGGATTGTGATATAAGTGGTTGTTTTTTCCTTCACTGAAATCCACTTCTTCTTCTTTTTACAAATTAAAATAATAATAATTTATTTATTTTATTTATTTATTTATTTATATAATTATATTTATAATTTATAAATATATATAAAAATATAATAAAAATATCATGATTGTGGAGAAGAAAAAAGTATGGATCACTGACATTGCCATACCTAATGACAGCAGAATCGAGGAGAAACAACTTGAAAAAATCAACAGATATGAAGACTTGCAAATCGAATGGCAGAGACTCTGGCATAAACCAGTGCAGGTGGTTCCAGTGGTACTTGGCACACTGGGTACTGTGCCTAAAGACATAGGCAAGCACTTAAAAACAATTGGCGGTGACAAAATCACCATTGCTCAGCTGCAGAAGGACACCTTACTGGGATCTGCTCGCATAATCCGCCAATACATCACGCAGTCCTAAACACTTGGGAAGTTTTCAACTAGTGATTTGTGATATGAAACCCATCATAGTTATCTTGTTTGCTGTGTACACTATCATTTTTTGTGTATATAATAATAAATTAAAAAACAGAAGATAACACATAGTAAGCCTACTATTATCTGGAACTCACACTGCCACCTTAGTATGTCAAAGGCTGAAAAGGAATTATCACCAAATTTGAAATACAGAATACTTAGCTACAAAAGTGGTAGCAATAGCACTTAGACTTATATACCACTCTATAATGCTTTACTCTCTAAGTAGTTTATAGAGTCAGCATATTTCCCTCAGCAATTTGGGTCATTTTACCCACCTCGAAAGGATGGAAGGCTAAGTCAACCTTGAGCCTGGTGAGGTTTAAGCTGCGAAATTGCAGGCAGTCAGCAGAAGTAGCTGCAATATTGCATTCTAACCACTGCACCACCGTGATTCGTAATAGAAGTTTCCTTCTCAGAAATCTAAAATAATAGATCCCATATTTAATTTATCCTGTTTTTCCTAGTTCAGTTCCTTGCTTAACAATTTCTCTAATGTTTCACAATAATGTACAATATGAATTGTGTGGTACTATTTTCAGTTTTAAATTTTATGTATCCAAACATTGTTATAAATGGAAGAAATAAGAGTCACATAGGCAAGGATATTTCCAACCTCTGGGATATTTAAGCAATATCTTCACTTTATATATTCTTGTTGGTTTTGGTTTTTTTTGCATACCCATTCTCAAGTAGCTTAAAAACCACACAATTGATTTGTCTTTAACATTCTGCTTTTTTCTTCTTTCTTTTGAGTTTTTATTGACCCAGATGCAGGGAACATAGGCTGCTTCCTCTCAAGTTGTTATTGTCTTTTTCCCTTAGTGCTTTTATAAATGGCTTTATTTGACATGTGTAAGCAAGTGCTGTTTTCTGGATTTTTTTGTATATTTATTTCATTAAAATTATACACATGTATGTACCAACACAAGCATACTATATAAATAAAGTCCTTCGCTGGCCTTTATTAATTTGTTTCTCTACAGGCAAATGTCTCTATGGCTGCAAACTCACAGGTCCTTCAGGTTCATTTTCAAGTCCATTCTATCCTTCAAACTATCCAAAAAATTCTTACTGTGTTTGGGAGATAGAGGTAGAGGAAAGACGTCATGTAGAACTCAGATTTGAAGATTTCAGGTAATAAAGGATATGCTAGTTCATCAATGAAAATACCATTGAATCGTTTTATTAATCTGCCGGAAACTCTTACTTTAGTTACAAACTTTTGTAACTAAACGGATTTCATAGATTATATTTGGAAAGTTTTATGGGAACTATCCCACAGAATGCAGGGCATTTTCTCGATCCTTCTATCCTATAATAGAGTGATCTATAAACTAGAATATGTGTTTATGATTTTAATAATATCATTATTATTGTTTGTATCCTAAGACTGCAAGAATACAAAAACCTAAGAATAATTGTCAGGCCCCTGGTGGAGACTGACTCTGAGGGAAAAGGAGGAACAGCCAACAGGGAGTGGAAGGGTGGCTCCAAATCATGTTATAGCATGATTTTATTTTACTACTTTAAAAAAATATGGAAAGGACTTCATAACTTTTTTCCTTCTGTCCAATTTCTGCTTGACTATTTTTGGTCTCAATATATGAGGCTTTAACCAATGAATGGTACCTTGGAGAATAGCAAAGGAATAGAGTATGCATTAAGCAAGAAAATTTCAGTTGTAGCTGAGAATTCTTAAAATAATAACTGATTTGAAGTAATTTTTTGTTTGTTTATGACCTGACAGATGCCTCTTTTTGAAAGCAGAGTGTAATGACAATTTAACTGTACTAGCTTTATACCAGGAATTCTAATCTTCAAAACACAGGATCTCAAATTGTCTATCATTGGATGAGATGGAGTATTATGCATTTTTGCATAATAGTACCTGCTGAAAATTTATAAGTGACTCAGATTTCTATTTATAGTATTGTAGAAGGATGCATATATCATGATATAGCCTCCCATTAGAAATAAGATTGATCCCACATTTTTTGGTTTTTAAAAACTGAATTGTTAGAGACAACTTATGCAAGATAAAACAATACAATTGGCTTGCTATCAGTGCTGTTATTATAGCATGATTTTATTTTACTACTTTAAAATGTATATAACCAAGTTTATAAAATAAAAATAAGTTGTATTGTTTATTGGCATATGGCTATGGTTAATCATCTAGAGTTCCCCTACAACTAGAAATAAAATAATAAAATAAAGTATATTTTATTTATATTTAATATTGTGGTGAGCAACTTTTCCATCCTGGGAGCTTAACTTTCTGAAGAAGGCAAGATAATTGATATAACATGGGTGGACCATTTTTTTTTTCTTCTTCTTCCATCTGAGGAGTTTAGATTTATCACTCTTGAAATTCTGCTATGTCATCTTAGGGCTCACAGAAATATTTTTTGCACGTTTTGTGCTTCAGAACTGAAGCAAAGTTGTAGTTGGTTTAGAAGAAGGACAAAGAAAGAATTAAGAGGTTTCTGGACATTGTTGAATGCCTGATTGCCCACCTCTGCTTTAATGGAACAACTTCTGTGAGAATAGTTGGGGAAGGACAGCTTGAACATATTTTTAAAAATACTCATCTTTTTCTCCACAGAATGGAAATTACCAGGTTCTGCACGGTTGATTATGTGGAGATCTTTGATGGCCCTTTTTCAACATCCACTTCATTTGGAAAAATTTGTTGGAATCCACGAAAGAGATACTTATCCTCAACAAATAAAATGAGAATTATATTTATAAGTGATTCTAGCATGAGTGAAAAAGGTTTTCTTGCACACTACCGAGAAGTGCCTCCAAGGAAAACTGTGATTACAAGTAAGGCTGCTTCACAATTATCATTCTCTTGTCCAATTTCTGTATTATTACCAGTAACTTGGGTATTGCTCCACTTCTTTTCCTTCCTTCCTAAAAGAACCCTTACATTTCGCAGACATCTCAATTGAATATTTTAATCCCTTCAATATACAGAGAGCCCCTTTGGTGAACTGATTTTCTGTGTACCTACAAATATAAAACTAAGGTTGTTGAGAGTGTAGAAATAAAAACAAAGCTGCAAAGTGGATGATTACTAGTTGCTGCCCATTTTTTCCATCTTTGGTTTTTTGGGGGAGTGGTGGGTCATTGCCATGTTGTTTTTATTAGTTGGTAGTTCTGCTTTCTTCTGAGCTTCAATAGTTGGGAAACGCAACATACAAACTGAATGCATTTCACAAGGAGTGGGACCTACAGACTTCCAAATTTGATTTTGGCAAAGGATTCCAGAATATCCTAACACAGGGATGTCAAATTCAATTTCATTGAGGGCCACATCAGGGTTGTGTTTGACTCGGAAAGCCGGGGGTGGGGTGTGGTGCTAAGGCAGGAATTCCCTGAGACTCTCCCTCATTCTCATTATAATCTGCTTGCTTGCTTGCTACCTTCCTTCCTTTCCTTCTTCCATTTTCTTCTTTTTCCTTTCCTCTTCATTTCCTTTTCTTCTTCCTTTCTATTTTTCCTTATTTTTTCCTTCCTTGCTCTCTTCCCATCTTTCCTTCTTTTTTTTGTCTTTACTCTTTCCCTTTCTTCTTTCCTATTCCCTTCTTGCATGCTAAAATGCAAAACAGGAAACATTTCTCCTTTTGTTTTGTTTTTAGTTTGTTTTGATAGCCCTCTGTCAGCAAAAACGGAGCTCAAGTAGGCCATGCGCAGCCCCCCCTGCGCCCCATTTTCAGTCGCAATAGCCTCATGCAGCCCTCTGCCAATGAAAATGGAGCTCGCAGAGGGCTGCAGGAGACCATCACGGATGAAAATGGGTGTGGGGGACATGCAGGTCTGTTTTCACTGGCAGAGGCACCGGTCCTTTGCTCTTTCCAGGTCAGCCCCATGGGCCAGATCTAAGCACCCCACAGGGTCGATACAGCCTGCGGGCCTTGAATTTGATACCCCTGTCCTAAGAACTTGCTTTGGACATGATCAAAGTATTTTCAATACTTTTTTGGCCCAAAATGGCCACTACCTGTGAAGATGGTCTAATTGCCCACTGTCACTAACATTAAATATTTTTTCAATGACTAGCTAGCTGAACTGCTGAATTGAAACAAATGGAATTTGGGTCTCGCAGCCATTGCCTCATCTGCTCCATAAGTTGTCATGTCATCTCTCACTCCAGCAGCATCTCTTACCAAACTGAGAAGAAAACTCCCTCCTTTTCTCTACTGCTCTGGCTTTTTTTACACTTCTTTCTTCTGAACCCTGCTTGACAGCTTGCAAGTACTTCTAAGGACATTTAAACTCCTTTTTCTTCCTTTCTCTGCAGATACGTTTGCACCTAGATTGACAACTGACAGTCAGATCATTGCAGAGAGAGAGAAAAAAAAATACTGCAATCTTGATAATTTCAGAGCAGTTCATCCTCCTACATGGAGTTTAGTATTGATATGTCTCAACTGTAGATTTGTGGTCATGGAAGAAGACAATTGCTTTTGCCTCTAGTCAGTTTGTATTTCATTTTCCCTCCAGCTCAACTTTTATATTTTATAAAACTATAATGCATAAAACGTTATATTTTAAAGCAACAGATTATATCCCCTCAAACATAGCATCTCACCATTCTGTGGGATAGCTTAATGATGACATTGCAGAAGAGAACTATGTAGCAAAACATGGTAATAAAACTATATAAGCTAAAATATGGAATATATAAAATATTGCAAACATTTCTTTCAACAGCCTTGCCACCACCGCCACCACCAACTACCACAATGGCCACTATAGCCAGTAAGTAATGTTTTTATGATACGTAAAGCATTCATATATGCATGTGATTATTGTTCAGCTTATTCAGCATTTTGTACCTTCTTCCATAAATTAGTATACATCAAATAAATCTGTATCTGTTGATATATCAGAGCTCAGGATCAAAATAGCTTTATTTTAAACATGTTTTTAAAGTTGATGCACTTACAAAGTATCCCTTAAAATGTATTTTAAGTATGTACTGTTTTCTTTTCCTGATTGCTCCTGGTTCCTTCCCCAATTTGGGAATGTCTCCAAATCAAAGAGGACAATTCACTCTCTGTCTCACAATGTACAAATCCAGTCCAAATATTCCCATGTTAAATGAATAAATAAAATCATGGGAAAGGTATATTACAAAACAACCGTGAATATCCATGAAGAAATTATCATTGTTGATTTTGCAAGATATACCCTAAGAAACTAGTATCATTCATTGTTAAAGAAATTTGAATTTTCATAGTCAGTATCCTTATACTGGTTGTAGAAAGCTAATGTTTTTTGGCCATAATGTTGACAAAAAAACAAAATCACATCCTATAAACTGCCATTTTCATGATAACATTTAAAGCAGGGGTCCCCAACCCCCAGGCCATAGCTGATTACCGGGCCATGACCTATTTGGAACTGGGCTACACGTGCAGAGGACTGATGTGCACGTACACAAACACAGCCCAATTTGCACAAGTGGCAGGCCAGCATTGGTGCACACGAGTGTGTAACTCAACTTGTACAAGTCAAGCTCATACAAATTGAACTGTGCTCATGCACGGCAGCCTACCGCTTGCACAGCCTGGTTCTCCTCTCTCCCTCTCCAGCTGGCAAAGCTTGGGGACCGTTGTTTTAAAGACAATTAAACTTTTTGCAAAGATAAACTCTAAGACTTTAAATTTCAAAATTTTGTATCTCCCTCATTTGAACTTCCAGTTCTCTTCTATGTAGCATATACCATATACTTCTTAGACTTCTAACATATTCAGTTTTCTTTCCAGCAGCAATTTGCTTCCTCTACACACGCTTGTTTTGTTTAATATCCATAATGAATCGGCTAATGCTGCTTCATTCATATTATATAATGTTTGAACGAGCAATGCAATAACTGAATATGGATACCTCGGATGATATTGCTCATACTCCTTCTCTCAGTCCAGCAATAAGCAGGCTGTAAGGTTATAGATCCATTTGTTCCACCATTAGCTTTCATTGCAAAATCTGGTTGGAATCCTAGCCAAACATGTATTTCCTACCTGCCATGATTTCTTCAGCACAGTCATGGAGTCACTGCTTGATTGCTGCTTACTTTCTAGTCCAGCAGTCATAGGATCAAGTAAGCCTGGTATTTTCCAAGAGTTAGTTGGCTTATATTTGAAAAATAGTTCCTGGGTCACAGATCCAGTAATCACTCCATAAGTTACTTCTACATGCTAATTTGTAAAAGATGTCTTAATTATATTATTTTTTTCTTTCATAGCTCTTCCGGATAATACCACAGATTTTGGTAATTTTTATTGTCACTTCATTAAACATTTTCATGGGTCTATGGCATTCCGCATGAATTCAGATAATTATATTTCTTTGTTCAGTAGCAAAATGAGTGGCCTCTCAGAGTGGCCTCTCAAAAGGTTGAGAGTTCAATCCTAGATAGTAGTAGATGTTTTTCTCCTAGGGTGCAAATTTTAAAAATCCCTGTGAATTTCACGTAGGCATCAGGAAGGGCATGTAGGCATCAGGAAGGGCAGTCAATGCTCAGATACACCCACTTGCCCCAACTCTACCAAGTAGAGACCACAGGGTTGTAAAAAGAAAATTCAGTAGCAAATTGCCACCCGCACAAAGGGTGAAATTTTTTGGAAACCACCACAAATGTGAGTGTCAACAAGGGTGGGTGGGCATACTGGACAGAAGTGGCCCCTTCACCTCCCTGCTGCTTAAGGTCATGATGAAGGGTGGAGAAGATTTCAAAGATTTAGTTACTGATTAAAGTGATTGTGGCAAAAACATAACTGATGGGAATGGAGGAGGAAGCAAAGCCAGGGTTTTTGTTATTTAGGATGCCACAGCTGAATCACCTGTCTGATTCACTGAACTTTACAAAACGTTCAGATGCCCTTGCCTTCTATTTTTAACTCCTGACTTTTACTTTTTAATAGGAGGCTTGTTAAGAAGAAAAGATGGAACAATTGCATAGTGGCTTTTGACTCACAGTACTAGGAACATTATAGCTAATAAGGCTCTGATATTAATGTGTGCAATTATACCAAACAATTTTGAAATGAACTAATAAATAGCTATAATTGTAAAACAACATGAACTGATTGCTGATCAGTTTGGGAATGGAGAATGAAAACTCTTAAGTACCATTAAGTAAGGTTATTTTAACCAATGGCAAATCAATTATATCTGCATTTACATGGTAACCTAGCTACAATTTTATATATTTTCTTCTTACTGACATCATATTTCCTTTCTCACTGTGCAGTAACACTTTCTTGCTATACGGAATACATGAAGGCAGTTATTGGGAAACAATATCTCATTTCAAAGGGCTGCCTTGACTGTAATTTGTACATAAGCGAAGCCACCTGTACACCTGATATTTCAAAAGATAAATTTACATTCTATATACCATATGATAGTTGTGGAACCAAAAGAGAAGTAAGTATCTGATAATGTGACTGGTCACTATAATGGTTGTTATTTTGGAAAGTTTAAGGCTAAAAATCTCAAAAATACAGTGTCAATTTTTTTTCCTGCAAATAAATTGTGTTTAAGGAAATGCTGTAACTAATTCTTATTTGGAAATGTTAACCAATATTTGATCATCTAAATTAATGGATATTAAAATACTTTATGCCAGGTGGCCAAAACCAACAATAACAAAATTAGATTAGGAGAACCCAGTTAACCCAGTAATAGATTATATAGTCTAAATGATGTGATAAAAGTCTTTAGATGAATGAGACTTCCTACTTTTCAATTTAAATGAAAATTCAAGTGATGGCGCACTCACAACTTCTGAGGGCAAGCTGTTCCATTGGTTGATTGTTCTCACTGTCAGAAAGTTTCTCCTCCTAGTTAATAGCAGAAAAGCAATACAGTATTCAGCACCCCTTTCCGAATATATATATGGCTATTCACACGATCCAAAAAGGTCTGATATCCAATCAGTTCAAGGCATTGGATTTAATCATGTGCCTTTGAATTGCTTTAGAGCAGTGTTGTTGTTTTTTTCAAATTTGGCAAGTTTAAGATATGTAGCATTTAACCCTGCTTTAGACAAATTCAAAAGCAATTCCAAGACATGATGGACTTTCTGGCTACCTGATATTAGGCATTGTCATGGTTTCTTTCCATATATAGCTAATGGTGACTAGGGTGATGGAGGGATGCGATGTACTCTCTAATATTAATATAAGTAACTAGCTAATGAATTTTATCATTTCCTAAATCCTGGTTACATTTGAATGCTTATTATTTTTTTACCTAGAAAGAAAGCCATATCATTGCATGAAAATCCCAAAGAAAGTCGGTTGCTGTTATATTTCTTACAGGTGTACTATAAATGCTGAAATCAGTGGTGGGATTCAAAAATTTTTACTACTGGTTCTGTGGGCGTGACTTGGTGGGCATGGAAGGGGAAGGATACTGTAAAATCTTCAGTCAGAGGTGGTATTTGCCAGTTCTCTGAACTACTCAAAATTTCCGCTACCGGTTCTCCAGAACTGGTCAGAACCTGCTGAATACTACCTCTGGCCGAAATGATAATACATCATTGGTTAGTCTTTCAAAAAATGTACAAGCAGTTAAATGGCCTGTCTTTCTCAAAAGAACGAGTCAATGCACTTGCAAAAAAGCAAGCGATAGAGGATGGGGAATTATTCAGTCTTTCCTAAGACCTTAGTTTTAAAAGTTTTTTTCATTTTTTAAAATGTGAGTAAAGACTTTTTGTTTACTATAGCTCCTATGCAGGCACTTTGCTGTACAATTTGAAGATTATTATGCTTTTTGACTTTCATCCCTGCTATTTTTACCTTAAAACAACTATAGGGAGGGAAATGTTTCAAAACTGTATTGTAAAACCGTTATTTACTATGGTAAACAAGTTATTTACCATAATTCTTTAGCTCCCTCTAGGCAGCAATTCTTTCTATTAAATCATGGGTGAAGATCAAAAGTTTTAAAAATGATTGGATTTATCTATTTTGCTTGATGTTTTAACAGAATTATGGGAAGATAAGCACTTTCACCAATATTGTCAGCAGCACTGGGAATGGCGTAAATCCTCAGTTTCGATTCATCTGTAAAATGGAACCCAACAAAAATATGGAAGTCACCCACAACATTGATGAATTTGAATGCCCAAAGCAAGGGCCAAAATTTCATATGGAATTTTTATTTTATGAGTCATCTTTCTTTTCGCAGCCAATCAATAATATGGGTTACTTTATGAACCTGAACCAGAATGCATACATCCAAGCCACACTCTACAGCTTTAATAGAAATCAGATATTATTCATAGACTCTTGTGTGGCATCCCCTAATCGTTATGACTTCAAAACTGAAACTTTTGTCATGATAAATAGAGGGTAAGGCTAACAAATTAGTATTTCTTCACTTAATCATTACTTTTTTTGCCTCTGTATCATATCTAGATATATTTTGTCATCACTTTATCTGTATCTCCAGAATATTCTTCTGGAAGCTTCCCTATAATGCCTCTGAATATGTCAACCTGATGCTTTCCAAATGTGTGAAACTTCAGCTCCCATAACTATAGCCAGCCAGCCAATTGTCATGATAACTAGGGGTTAGATAAGTTATAGTCCAGCATAACTGGATCAAAACATGATGTTGAAAAGTGCTTTAAGCTATTCATTCTCTCTAGCTCCTGCTCTATTTTCTTCTTTCTTAACACCAAACGTAACTTCACCGAATATTATAATTTCTATTTAGATTTGATTGGCTCATTTGACAATCTATTATTGGATACCACCCAACCTTCCATTATTTTTGCCAATATGCTCTTGATCTTTCTGCAGTTATCTTTAGTCTCTAATCCTGTTACCAACTTTCTCTAGTGAAAACCTTTCCTGATTCATCAAATGCATCATAAATTTCCCAATTTTGACAAGTAGATAATTATAATTGCTAAATAATGCAGAATAAATTGAAAATGACTGATCAACATAAACATATATACAAATGCAGAACAATTTCCCCCAAATGGCTGAAAAGATACTTCCCAAATAGTCCAAACTGTT
This sequence comes from Bungarus multicinctus, assembly GCA_023653725.1. NCBI lineage: Eukaryota > Metazoa > Chordata > Lepidosauria > Squamata > Elapidae > Bungarus > Bungarus multicinctus. Next base: position 63,359,764 of record CM042844.1, read on the forward strand.
GTCATAAAATTATATTTTTACTGACTTCCTGTTATAACTTATTTGCAGATAGATAATATTATAGTTCATTCATTTGCTAGGAACAACCTAAGAATCTCAGTAGAATAAACATAGAGGAAAGTGAATTATCCATGCCTCTATGCTTATGCGTTTCTCAAATAAATATTTTAGGAAAGTGAATGGATAGTATAGTATATGGTGCATTGTGGGAAATTAAAGCTTGTCAAAATAAATTAAACTGGCCGTGTGCAAGGGTGTTTATAAATGGGAGTTTATATTTCAGGGGAAACATGAAAATAAATTGAAGGCAATATTAATGGATTATTTAAAACAGTGGTCTCCAACCTTGGCAACTTTCCGCCTGGAGGACTTCAACTCCCAGAATTCCCCAGCCAGCAGAATTCTCCAGCAAAGGTGGCTGGGGAATTCTGGGAGTTGAAGTCTTCCAGGCTGAAAGTTGCCAAGGTTGGAGACCTCTGATTTAAAAAGTGTGAGGTAAAATAAAATGAAATAAGATTAAGAATGAATGGATGCTAAATGAAAGCAGATGAATACAAATGTAAATGTCCTGTATGAAAGAAATACAGGTGGTCCTCAACTTATGATGACAATTGAACCCAAAATTTGTGTTGTTAAGCAAAACCATTGTTAAGTGAATTTTGCCCCATTTTACGACCTTTCTGTCCACAGTTGTTAAGTGAATCACTGCAGTTGTTAAGTGAATTTTGGATTTTCCACTGACTTTGCTTGTAAGAAAATGTCAAAATGAGATCACATGACCCCAGGACACTACAACCATCATCAATATGAGTCAGTCGCCAAGTGTCTGAATTTTGATCATATCACCATGGGGATGCTGCAACGGTGCAAAGTGTGAAGAAGAGTCTTAAGTCACTTTTTTTCCAGAGCCGTTGTATCTTTGAATGGGCACTAAATGAACCATTGCAAATCAAGGATTATCTGTATGTGAAGGTTTTTGTTCATATGGAGCAAATGAATGGGATTGAATCACAAAACAACACACAAAAGAAGAATGAATAGATTAAGAGGAATGATTGAGAAAATAAGGAATGTATATAGTTGATCAAATTTTCAAAACTAGGATGAAGTTCAAAGAACAAACTTATGGAGTGTTGCATGTGCATAGTGGAAAGAAGGATGGTGTGCAAGGACCAAACAGTACAGAGTCATATTCTGAATAGTGTTGGTACAAATCAGAATTAGTCCTATTTCTGATTCATTCCATTATCGTGGGCCTCTAGTTTCTTTGGCTTAGTGTTTCTTACTCTTTTTCTGCGCTCAGCATAATGTCCATTGTCCTATAAGATGACTATGTATATATGGTTTTTCAAAATTTTTCATTTTAAAATCTTCCTCTTTTATCATTCTTGTGTATTTTATTATTGGAATGGGTTGACTAGCAAGCTATTTGCAATTATACAACTATGCATGCAATCTATGAACAAATACTCTCTTTTAAGCATGATATTATCATTGCTAGTTTAATACGGTGAAACTGTATTTGTGCAAGTTCTAATAAAAAATGATATCTGTCTTTGTTCCATCTCTTTCAGATGCAAAATGGATAGTACATACCAACTTTTTTTTTCAAGGAACAGGAGAAGCATCAGCTTCAGATTTAAATCTTTCACATTGAACAACAACTATTCCACAGTTTATATTCGCTGCAAGATTTTTGTGTGCAAAGCACAGGATTATTCCTCTCGTTGCTACCAAGGCTGCTATAAAAATAATAGAATAGCATAGAACTAATTTTTCTAGGCTTATTCATGCTTACCAAACGAATAGCAGCTTGAATGCAATCAAATGTATGATCTTGTCTTATCCTGCAAATCTTTCTCAATAATGACAATTTTTCACATGACTGCATTGCAGAATTGAACATTCAATGTTTAAATGTTCTCACTGTTGTGCTTTTATCTATCGTCCTCATTCCTGCCATCGGGTACACTTTGATTTGATGTGGGGACATTTATAACTCTTGTGCTTGAATTCATCATACTTAATTAGTATAACAACCTAGTGAAATAAATAAAGAGAGGTAGAAACATTCTGGTTTTTTGTATTTAATCACATTGGGAAAATTGTCAGAGTAATTGGTTTTTATCCATCATTATTCCAAAGTGAAATGTTATTCTTATCATTTGGTAATACACTGAGACTATATTTCTATTCTGTGAAGCTACAGGCTACTATATCTAGGTTTTATTCAATTGACTCAAATGTCACTCAGCATTTAGAATAATAAAATGCATAATAATTTGGATATTATTTAATGCACAAGTTTTGCTAAATTTGCAGCACAAGTGAGAACTAATGGAACTTGGACTGTTGAATTTAGAAAGGGAAACCATATCAAATAATTTTGTTAAAAGAGTCAAAGAATGCATTTTAGATTTTTAAAAAGAGTGCAGCAATCTCAGATTCAATAGTATGAAGTAAAAGAAAAGCCTTTACCCATTACAATAAATATATATTGATCTTTTCTGCTCTATCATTATGACCCAGATATGTATATGGTACATTTTACTCTGATCCAAGATTGTAACCCATCATAGGACAAATTTCTCTAAAGAAAATAATTAAGTATAAAATCAGATTGAAACTAGTGGGCTGTAGGGACCTTTGTCTAAATGACAATAGAATAATAATAGTAGTACAAGAATGGATTTTGTTTAAATAACTTAAGTTTAAATAACTTAAATCAAGAGTCTTTAAACTTGACAGCTTTAAGACTTGACTCCTCCAGTCATGTTAGCTCAGGATTCTGGGAGTTGAAGTCCACAAGCCTTAAACTTGCTAAGTTTGAAGACCGTTGACTTAAAATGCCAGGTCTGTCACTCTAATTCCATACAGGAATATATAATAGAGAATCAATTCTGTTCTGGGTTATGGGTAGTATTGTATAATAATGGTGCATTGTTCAACTTGTTTTGATTTGCCCCAATGAAGAATTTTGGCTGTGTCCTTCAGGACAAATTAATCTATATTTTATCAGTATAAAGTACCGTACTCTTTATTTCTCTCACAACTACAACTACCAGAAGAACAGACTTTTGGTGTTTTTCTCTTGTGAAAAAGGTAGCCTTGGACTCCTTCACTACATATTGTGTTATTTAGAAAATACTTTGGTTTAATGGAGATTCATGCATAGTCAAATTCTTATGCTAATTCAAGTAGTAAAAAAATATCCTCTACTATTAAGTTCTGCTCTTCTGTGAAGTAGACAACGGACAAATATACAGTATAGCTTTTACATATAGCCCATTCTGCAATTTCATAGTACTTTTGCTATTTCTTTGTCCATTTATACCCAATCATTTATAAGAAATAAATACAATAATGCTAAAAATTAACAATATATAAAAATTATATATTAATATATAAAAATTAATAAGCATAGTTCAAAAGAAATTTCTTATTGCAAATTGGGGAAAGAAAAGAAACTAAACAATATCTTTTCGACAAAGAAAAGACTCTTTAACAATTTCTCCTAAGTAGAAGTTTCATAATCTAAGTATCACCAGAGAAGTTTAGTGTATATAGTATAAATACTCCAATGCCAAACTTGCATACAATAGTTCTCTAACAGTTTTGTCTTAGGTGTAGATTGCTTTTTCTTGCAAATAGCCAGTGTTAATATTCACTCCACATTTGGAGCTTAATATGAAGAAAATGAAAATTTTAATCCTCATTTCAACTTTAGCCCAAAACTAGATTGGAGGGGTGATGCTAGCTATTTTTATTGGTATGGAAAACAACTTCTCACTAAAATGAATAAGAAAGAGAAGTTTGCTATGCAAAAGTCAGAATGGGAATGAGATCCTATACAGTCTGTAAAACAATGGGGGTAATTTTGTTTCCATGTTCCTAAACATGGAACAACAACAAATTACTAGAAGAAAACTACAGAGAGCGGAACTTGAACAGAATACCTTTAAAGCTTAAGGAGATTCACTTGAACCAAGTGAGCACCTCCCCCATAAGAATGTGTTAGGGATACATTTAGAGAATGAGGTGAATGCCCATTTTCCAGAGCAGTCCTTGTATTTACACAGGTGCATATCATATCACACTATCAAGAATATTTTTTTAAAATAATCCCACATGTTCCCATTTGCAGATGTAAGTACTGCCTCAGCATGGTTTGAGGTTGAGAAACATCACACCTGTGGATCTAGGTCATTGCTAGGTACTGTGGAAAAATCTATAAGAATTTTTGTCTCAGCACTTCCCACCCAGTCAGGCAGGAAAAATATGTTACAGACCCGTCAGTCATAGAACTCTGACTGGTTCCTTCTCTACCATTGCTTCTGCCCTGTGTGATATTTGTTCCCCAGAGGTGAGGCAGGCCCTCATTCTCCTGGCCTTTCAAAAAGGGAGCTAAAACATCATAACTGACCTTATATATGCTGATAGCAGCAAGATTACTTTATGCACAAAAATGGAAAGATGCGATGATTCCCACAACGAACGAATAGCTGCAAAAGTTGATGGAGTTAGCAGAGATGGCTAAACTGATTGCTTTGCTTAAAGAAAAGAACCCGTTGATTTTGTTTCTCATTGGAAAGCTTTTGGGTTTTATGCTTGAACTGGAAAAAATGAAACTTTGATTTTGGGTTTTGCTGATTAGATAGGTTTGGTGTTATAGAAATGGCTAGTATATATTATTATATAAAAACAGGGCTGTCAAAACTGGTGGCCAGCTGGCCAGATGCATCACACACAGGCCACGCCCACCCTGGCTCCGCAAAGGCAAAAAATGTTGTGACACATCACATGAAGCGATCGAGTTTGACATTCATGTATAGAAGTAAAAAGCTGAGATTTTATGTTTATTACCTTATTCTACTGCACCAAAACAAATCCGAAGTCAATGCTTTTTTTCCCCTCTATATCCTAATTTTTCTCTCTTTCCCTTTTCCTCCTGTCTTATCTTTATTTTCATTTTTCCTTGTATTTCTGTATTTTATGCTTTGATAAACTAATATCTCACCCCTTTCCTAAGAGGTCTGTACGGGGTGTGCATAAGCGCACCAATGTGCCTACCGTCCCTCTCCTATTGTTTCTTTTATTTTTTTATTTTTCATATATGTATCCATGTATTCATAACTATGTTTTTACTTATACCTATGATCTTGTAAGCAATTGACAAATTGACAAATTAAATAAATAAATAAAAAAATCTGTGAAGGAAAAAGGAGTTAAAAGGGGCCTCATATGGGGCTGGTTAGTCCTCTGAAAGCCCTCACCTCACATTTTAAAAGTATTCAAAGAGTCTTCCCTCCTCCTTTTAACTTTTATATATACTGTTTTACATCTTAACATTTTATTGTATACCATCCAGGATCTCTCTTTGAGGGAGATGAGTGGCTCAGAAATGTGAAAAATAAATAATCCACAATAACTTTTCCTATCAATATAATTCTCTTTTATCTTTTCCTCCAAATCTCAACATTTCCTTTGATAATGTTTTCTTGCATTTCCTTTGGATTATTTGTTCAAAAAGGAGAGCACTTGATGCAACAGGTGGCTTTCTCATATTTTTTTCCTTTTAAAAAAAATCTGCATTGGAGAGGTTTTTAATGTCAGTTGCCCAATGTTATTAGGAAATGGGGGTCAAATGATACCTATAACATCAATAGCTCAGGTTTGAAATGTGAGGTCCTTGGCTGTCTCTGAGTTGCTTGTTTTCTTGCAAACCCAAACTAGATAACATCATCAGTGCTAGTCCTGATGATGTTATTTAGTTTGCGTAATGAAACATTTGCAAGAAAATAAGTAAGAACAGAGAGCACCAAGGACCTCTCACCTTTAACTTCATCAAGCAGTAACATTAACCTATTTCAGGGCCTTAGGCTGGATATATGGATAAAAAAGCCAAATTCAGTTTCATCATCTGGCCTATTGTGTGACAAGCCATAATAATAATATTTGAGGCTGAATTTTCCTCTCAGTTTTGTCATTTTTAGTTATTCTTATTATTGCATAAAGCTACAATAGTTAAGGCTGGGACATTGTGGGAATTAAAGACCTAGATTTTTTTTTAAAAAGTAGCATCAGCTCATTTAGATAGGCCAGTTCAAGAAACAGGCACTGCAGGCATTCCAGGAATAGCAATAATAATAGCACTTAGACTTATATATCGCTTCATTGTGCTTTACAGCCCTCTCAAAGCGGTTTACAGAATCACCATATTGCCTCCAACAATCTGGGTATTCATTTTACCGACCTTAGAAAGATGGAATCAACCTTGAGCCAGTGAGAATTGAACTGCTGGCCATTAGCAGAGTTAGCCTGCAATACTGCATTCTAACAACTGCACTACCACGGCTCTGGTGCTTTTCTTTTTTTTTTTGAATCTTGAAAACCTGTCCAAGTTTCTTTATGTTTCACTTTGTACTAAACAGCAGAATGTTTAGTATTTAAGCAGGATGTTTAAGCATTTTTTTCTCAAGCTTGCCTCCTTTACAGGAATGTGTGATCTGCTCCATAATTTTCTACTTTCACACAACCTTTAAAGGCTGGTTCATTTCTTCCCATGATCAACCCTACATTCCCTTTCATGTCACTTATGAAAGGATTTTCAAAGTGAAGCAGCTCCACAGCAAGGGGCAACCAACTTCAAGTATTGTCTTTCAATAGTAGCATGAAAACAAATATTTGCTATCATGCCTCAAACTTATATTATATTGCATAAGAGAAAGTGTTAGATTTAGTGGAACTCATGTAAAGCAAGGTGCTATAGTATTGCTTGCAAAGCCCTTGATAGGATAACCCGAAGGGGAAAAAGAGCAGTATTTTTAATAGGTGGGTATAAAGGATGAGACTTGTGCCATGGTGATTGAGCATAGCATGAAAGTGGCATATCAGATGAAGTGAAGGTTCACAAATACAACAGGCTTTATTGGGAATTCTGTTCCAAAGAAGTCTTTCTTCGTCTCTTTGACAAAACAGGTAAACCTCAACTTACAAAAGTGCATTTAGTGACTGTTCAAAGCTACAACAGCACTGAAGCACCGTTGCAGCATTCCATGGTCACATAATCAACATTCAGATCAGTGGTGGTATACTACCAGGTCGGACCGATTCAGCCGAACCAGTAGTAAAAAAAAAATAAAAAATCAACAATCAGCTGAGAGGAGGAAAAAAATCCTCTCCACAATCAGCTGAGACGAAAAAGAAGAGAAAAGCGCAGGATCAGCCCTCCCACTCATCCCTGCACTTTTCTTATCCTCTCAGCTGATTGGCGCTGCACGTCTCAGCTGGTGTGGGGAAAGCTGCACGCCTGCGTTAGGTAAAGCACAGCCATCAACCACACCCACTGAACTGGTGGTTAAACAATTTGAATCCCACCGCTGATTCAGATGCCTGGCAACTGGTTCATATTCACGATGGTTGCAGTGTCCCAGGGACATGGGATCCCCTTTTGCGAACTTCTGACAAGCAAAAGCCAGATTCTTTTAACAATTGTGTTACTTAATTTAAGAACTGCAGTGATTCACTTAGCAACTCTGGCAAGTAAGGTCATGATATGGAGTAAAGCTCACTTAATGCCTATCTTGCTTAGCAACATAAATTGTGGGCTCAACTGTGATTGTAAGTCAAGGACTACCTGTATATATTACTTCAAATCATTTACAACAACTATTAATGATGAAGTATTCTTTTGTATATCTAATGTACTTCAAGCACATTCCAGTAAACCATTAAACCTGAAAAGATTTGTGGGTTCTTATGCTAAAATGGAACTATTCTTATTCATAATGCTATGTAATACAAATGAAGTTTGGAGAGGAAATATCTAATTGGAACCCTACTACAGGAAAAACTGTTGAACAAAAAAGGCATCCACAGTGGGTTGTTTTAAAAGACAATTTCTTATACAGGTAGTCCTCAACTTAGGACTACAATTGAGCCCAAAATGTATGTGGCTAAGTGAGAATTTTGTTAAGTGAGTTTTGCCCCATTTTATGACTTTTCTTGCCATGTTTGTTAAGTGAATCACTGCAATTGTTAAATTAGTAACACAGTTGCTATGTGAATCTGGCTTCCCTATTGACTTTGCTTTTCAGGAGGTTGCAGAAGGGGATCGTGTGACCTTGAGACACTGCAGCCATCATAAATGTGACTTAGTTGTCAAGCATCTGAATGTAAATCCCATGACCATGGAGATGCTGCAATGGTCATAAGTGTGAAAATGGTCATAAGTCACTTTTTTCAGTCATTGTAAGTTTGAACAGCCGCTAAGCCAACTGTTGTAAGTCAAGAACTATCTATATTAGAAATTAGTTCAACCAATAATCTGGATCCACATACAATCTGCTTTCAGACTTTTTAATCTTCATTGCATAACCATGACTCTTAGGGAATCTGAGTTTTTAGGATTTGTCCATCTATGAAATTGTAGACCTGTAGATTTTGAATGAAACAGTTAAAAAAAAACCAGCGTTACATGGTAACTATAAATAGTTTATTCTGGTCTTCAAAAAATCTATAGTATGCAAAATCCATAATGTTAGCACCTGGCTCTTTCTCACGCACATCTCCAAATTGGGCTCAGACATTAATGATTGTGAAATAAGCAAAGATATAAAAGGCCTTGAAAGGCATTAACAATTTCACAGCAAAATGTCTACACTGAGGGAATATGCTTCTGCAACAATCTTCTTGGCATTTTTCTTCGGTTTGAGTTTTGCTGAACAAAATCTTAAGTTACAAGGTATGGAAAACTAGAACTAAAGTTAACTAATATACATATCTAGTTAGTGTGCAGTGGCTTAGAAATCAATCTTTGCCTAAATTATAAAACTATATTTTAAGCATAGTCTTCATTCTTGTAAATGAATTCAAAATGATATATATTTGATAAGTTCTCTTATTGACATCACTATCACTATAGTTTATAAAAATATTGTTCTCTTATGTAAGACAAGTGTAATGCACACATTTAAAATGTATTTATTTATTACATTTATATGCTATCTATCTCACTGTCGAATGACTCTGAGTGGCTTACAACTTCACCAAAATATTAAAAAGGTAAAACATTGATCACTGAAAATTAGCAAAATACCTGGATAAAATAGAAACCAAACCATAAATGGAGTGAAAGTCTGATCTTTTCAGTCTACTAACTACTTCCAGTGAGGAACATGTAAATATATAGATGCTTTTATGGGAATTCTACATTTATGTAAGTAATTGCCAAAAGTTTTCAGTCAAAATTCCTCTATAAAATTTTACTGAGATTAATGCTGGTTTTATAGAACGGAATACAACATGTGTGAAAACACTGATGAGAAATTATCAAGCAATGCCAATTCAACTCAACGCAAGTGAAAATTGCATCTGGGAAATAAAGGGAGAAAGGGATACAAACCAAACAATTCGACTAATTTTTTCTTACGTCGAGTAAGTATTCTTTGTATAAATTCTGCCAGAAAAATTAGATAAGCAACCAGCATCTGCACTAGATAGCAAACTGGAAATAACAAGATGCAAAGGAAAGAAGATCTTGGAAATGGCAAGTTAACTAGAGAGTGAGATTAAGAGAAGAGAGGGGAGTGGAGCTTTGTTAGGCATTGTACAGTTAGTAAGGAAATCAGATTTGGAGATCTATAGAAGAGAGATCTGTAGAAGATTTACCTCAAAAGCTGAAAAGACAAGAAATAAAACTTTATTTTTTTAAAATGCTTTATTTATAATAACCAGAAGATATGATGTACAACTATTAACAGTGCTAATAAAACCAGACAGGAATATACAGAATGATTAAATGAATAAATGACATTTGAAGAAAGTAAAAATATATCCATACAGTGTTAATATAGAACTAATTCAGCCTTATCAAATTATTAAATCTAGCCATATAGACCAAAGAAACAAAAAAAGCTGCGAAGTACACAAGCCATAGATGCACACAAATGCACCAAGGACAACAGAAAACTTAGCTTGGGTAGCATTAGAAAAAAAACGAGAGAGAAAATGATCAGCCTAAAGCAGTGATGGATCACTTAGACTAACTTTATTGTCACTTTGAATGTTCACTAATCGGCATACATTAAAATGAAATTTAGTTGTATACAGCTCTCAAAGTGTCATCACCTTCAATATATACTACACCTTTTGGATGCCGTGCATCAAAAATTTAGAAAATGCCTAACTTGACTGCTGCCCTAGTCTCTCTCTCTCTCTCTCTCTCTCTCTCTCTCTCACACACACACACACACACAGACAGACAGACAGACAGACAGACAGACAGACAAAAGAAATATCCCCCCCATCTAGACTAATCTTGAGGTAACCGACAGTCATAGTTTTGCCATCTCTGACCCAGATATAAGCAACATAAGGCATTAACAGAAATAAGAAACCAGATTGGCACAAAGATCATGAGTAAGCAAAGATGAAGGGAGAGTGCATAATTAGGGGGCGTGCATAAGCGCAACAACGTGCCTACCGTCCCTGTCCTATTGTTTCTTTTTTTTCTTATTCATATCCATTTCATGTATTCATAACCATGTTTATATTTATACCTGTTATCCAATAATTGCTTGACAAAATAAAATAAATAAATAAAAATTAAGTCATGTAATCATCTTTTGTAAATTCTGGCAAAGAAAGTCAGTGGGAAAGCCTAATTCACTTAACAACCATGTTACTAACTTAACTACAGTGATTCACTTAACAACTGTGGCAAGAACAGTCATAAAATGGGACAAATCTCACTTAACTGTCTCATTTAGAAGTTTGGGCGCAATTATAGTCATAAGTTGAGAACTACCTATATAGGCATCATTTTTGTAGGGTGTCTTTCTTTTTTCAGTGACAGAGGACTCAGATTGCAGAATTATGACATAATTATATAAAGCCAGGATTTGGAGACCCTGTGTAATGTTTGCAGGAGGGAGATATAGTACTACTATAATGGAAGCTTAGTGCAAATATTTTGTTTGGTTTCAATAATCAGAAGATTGCACTATTGTTTTTTGTTTTGTTTTATCATGGGATTTCATTAATACCAACATATAGAAAAAACAATCTTCTCTTTTTCTCTTAGATTTAACCCACTGTCCTCATGTGACGAAGAATATATTGAAATATATGATGGTCCCTCAACAAATTCATCTGTCTTGGGAAGAATATGCCATACTCAAGACTCAGCATTTCACTCATCATCTTCGGCTTTAACATTTCGCATATCAACAGGCTCCCCAAATTTTACACGAAAATTCTATGCACTTTACTACCATATTTCACCAGATACACGTAAGTCGTCCACAGAAGATTGCACTTAGCTTTTCATAGCTATGATGTATTCTTAATTGAAAAGTGAGTTAAAAATGAAGTAAAAATATTTGAGAACAGAGAATTTGAAGAAGTCTGCACATCTGTATACTCGATACCAGAGAGATTTCCACTTTACAGGTAGTCCTTCACTTATGACTACAATTGGGCTTGAAACAGGGGTGGAATTCCACCAGTATAACAACCGGTTTGGTGATCACGCACATGCACTCCGCATTTTAAAAAGGCAAGCCCATACTTACCTTCAATTGCAGCTTCTGTGAAGAAAATAGCTGAGGTGTGGCAAACCGCTCTGCCGCATGAATCAGCTGGGGTCTAAACAAAGGCATAAAGCACAGGAAAGAGCAGGGGCAGGCGGATGGGCCCACTTCCTCATCGCGGTGAACTGGTTTGGAGTGAGCTGAACATGGGAACAAGGGGTTCGCCCAATCCGGTCCGAACCAGTAGAATCTCACCCTGGCTTGAAATCTTGGTCGTTGAGCTAAGCGGTCACTGAGACGCCACATGACTGCTTCATATACAACAGCTGAAGTTGTTATATTGAGTATAACAGTCCCAGGCTTTCTCCCCACCCCATCAGGGAGAGTGATTATGAGAATGCTGATGTTTGCTAGCATTTTCATACCGGTAGAATTTGAGTTCATTCCTCCAGCACATTGAAGAAGTTCCCCTCTGGAGAGGAAATCTGCCAGTTCAACTTGGAGAACAGACCTCAAATCCAGAAAAAGTGCTAGTGAAAGCTTGTGTCTAGCAAATGCCAGAGTGAGAGTGGCACAGTAGTTAAAATACAATATTTCAGGCTGACTTTACTCTCTGCCAGGAGTTCGAATCTGACTGATTCAAAGTTGACTTAGCCTTCCATCCAGCAGTATATAAGTTTAACTGCTATTGCTGTTTTCCCCTTGCCTATGGAGCCCTTCCAAGCCTTCCAGAGGGAAGAAAGATAGAAAGTGTCATGGAATAACAGTGTTTTAAAAGGCCTGAAATGCAGGTATATTCACTAGTATTTTTACCAGATCTAAGATCTGTTCCTCCAGCATGTGGAACAGTGGTGTGCTACTGCTGGTTCAGACTGACTCACCTGTACCAGTAGTTCCGCCCCTGTGCTATCCTGTCCTATATACCTGGCTCACTCTTCCCACCCATGCAGCCCAGCTGTTTCCGCGCCTCGCCCATTCTATTCACCACAGCTGCTGCACATAGGAAATCCCCATGGTTTTGCAAATGTGCACTCACATTTTTTTGTTCTGCACTAGGTGAAGTAGTTGTTACAATATGTGCAGCCCATTCTGATGTGGAGACATACCATTCTGGAGGAAGGGACCTCAAATCCAATGTTGCCTCCACTTGCAACCTTCCCCAATAGCTTCCTTATATACTTCCTGAGAAGCCAGCAGAGAAGCTTGCAAATGATTACATGATTGCTGGGCATTTGGCAATCAGTTGTAAATGTGAATAGATTGCCAAGTGTCCAAAATGGGATCATGTGAATGCGGGAAGCGGTGTGATATTTTGCATCAGCCGCAAGTGGTTTACAGCTTGTTGTGACTGTGACTCTGAATTTTAACATGAGTCAATGAGTTCTTGTAAATGAATACCAAACAATTATGCATAGGCATTAACTCACAGGAACTCAATCTGTTTATGGCCAATCCCTCTATCAACAGCACACAGATTTAGCGGAAGCTCTAATAATTCCACATTGTGTGTATAATCTTTTTTTAAAAATCTAAACTTTAACCCTAAGGATTACTGTAAAGGTAATAAAGGCAGTTGCATAATTTCTAAACAACTTGAATCCTTTCTCTGGAAAAAGGTGGGAACAGGAAGAATGGCAAACTATGTTGTATTTTCTGCATACTGATGTAGGCTTTTTTTTTAAATCTTTCTAAAGCCAGATGCGGAGATTATTTTACTGGCCCAGAAGGAACATTCAACAGCCCAAATTATCCCAAGAAACACCCACCCTTTACATATTGTGTCTGGCATATAGAAACAGAACCATATACCCAAATAAATTTAATGTTCAAGGATATACTGTAAGTACATTTTGGTTTACATGTGTGTTTCAAATTCTGGCCAGAGTATGAAATGTTAAAATTTCTAAATAAAGAAATAAGCTAAAATAAGTTTTGCATTTAAAAATAGGCAGATTCATGTGATAGCATCTCAATAAAAATCATTCAATAAAGGAAAAGTGGGATTTTGGCAAAAGAATTACCATATGCTTATCCTTAAACTAATATTTGACCATCACCTTTTTCCAAACCGATGCTCTTTATTTCCTATTATCATTCATTCTTGGGTCCCCTATTTTATAATAATCACTATAATACATTGATTCATGAACTAATTATATATACATTTTGGAAAAATGAATATTTTGCCTAAATCCATCCTAGACCTTACATCCATTTAGCTTTTGTAGCCAGCATCCAAACACTTATGAAAGCTAGTCCCACAAAATCAAAAAGGTATTATCTGGCATAGAACGAACATGGAGAGTAAGTTAAGACTGCCAAACTAGGACTGCGGAAAATCTGGAACCAAAGTTATTCTAAGGATAAATGAAGATAAATGAGAAAAGGTGGTATGGAAATAATAGTATAAAAAACTGTTGTTTTTTTCTGGGTCCAGGCTAGAAATGGATGAATACTGCAGATTTGATTTTCTTGCCATTTTTGATGGTCCAACGTCCAATTCTCCTTTAATCAAAAAAGTGTGCGGTCGTTCAACACCAACATTTAAGTCTTCATCTAATGCTATGACAATTGTGATGTCAACGGACTATGCTAACTCTTACAGGGGCTTTTCAGCTCATTACACTACTACACCAATATCACAACCGAACAGTAAGTCCAGTGAGGTTGATTTATACTGATTTTTATGGATATGGAAAGGGAATTACCAAATACAGATCCATTCTTCCAATGATGTTTTGTATATAAATCTGCTTTATGACATCTTTTCTAGATTTGGAAACATGGCAAGGATTTTGTCCTTATTTCAAGTTATGACTAATTTAACATAGGCACAAGAACACTCAGATATTTTATCCATCATCAAAGATTCCTACTCCTATTTTTTATTTTGTGCCTTCAAGTCAGTGTTGATTCTCAGCTAGTATCTAAACAAGTCCCTGTAGGACTTTCTTGGCAGGATTTTGATTTGCTATTGCTTGTTTCCTTGGGCTTAAAGCAGTGGTTGCCAACTAGTGGGCCAGGGACCACTAGTAGTCCATGAGAAAATTTTTGTGGTCCATAGAGAAATGTCACCCCCAAAGCATCCCACCAAACAATTGTTTGTTGGACCCGTGCCCCTCCTGGCTGGTCTTGGCCACTCGGGAGGTGACACGAGGCTGGTTCCAGGGTATTATAAACGCTTCCTTGAGAGAGGGGCTTTTACCCGCCGCCTTGAAGGAGGCGGTGGTGCGGCCCCTCCTCAAGAAACCGTCCCTGGACCCAGCATTATTATCAAATTACCGTCCTGTCTCCAACCTTCGCTTTGTTGCGAAGGTTGTAGAGAGTGTGGTGGCCCGTCAGCTCCCGCAGTTCCTGGATGAAGCGAGTTATCTTGACCCCCTCCAATCGGGCTTCAGGCCCGGGCACAGCACGGAGACGGCGTTGGTCATGTTGGTGGATGATCTCTGGAGGGCTCGGGACAGGGGTTGTTCCTCTGTCCTGGTCCTGTTAGATCTCTCGGCGGCTTTTGATACTGTCGACCACAGTATCCTATTGCGGCGGTTGGGGGGGTTGGGGGTTGGAGGCACCGTGTTGCGGTGGTTCTCCTCCTTCCTCTCCGACCGTTCGCAATTTGTGTTGATGGGAGGGCAGAGATCGTCCCCAAGGCCCCTGTTTTGTGGGGTGCCTCAGGGGTCGGTACTCTCGCCCCTGCTGTTCAACATTTATGTAAAGCCGCTGGGTGAGATCATCCGTGGCTTTGGGGTGGAGTTCCATCAGTACGCTGATGATACTCAGCTGTACATCTCCACCCCGGGCCACCCCAACGAAGCCGTCGAAGTGATGACCCGGTGCCTGGAGGCCGTGCGGAGTTGGATGGGTCATAACAGGCTTCGTCTCAACCCGGCCAAAACCGAGTGGCTGTGGTTTCCTGCGCCCAGATACAGCCAGCTTATTCCTTCGCTGGCCGTGGGGGGAGAGGTATTGACCCCCGTGGAAAGGGCGCGCAACTTAGGTGTCCTCCTGGATGTGCGGCTGTCTTTGGAAGAACATATTGCAGACGTCGCCAGGGGGGCTTTTTATCAGATTCGTCTGATCTACCAGTTGCGGCCCTTTATGGATCTGGGCGCACTTCGCACAGTCACTTCCGCCCTCGTTATCTCCCGCTTGGATTATTGCAATGCTCTCTACATGGGGCTCCCCTTGAAGAGTCTCCGGAGGTTGCAGTTAGTTCAGAATGCAGCTGCGCGGATGATCGTGGGTGCCCCTCGGGGCGCGCACATAACACCACTTCTCCGCAGGCTGCACTGGCTTCCTGTGGCTTTCCGGATTCGATTCAAGGTGGTACTGATGGTATTTAAAGTGCTCCATGGCTCGGGACCTGGGTACCTACGGGACCGCCTGCTGTCACCAACAACCTCCCGCCGCCCAGTACGCTCCCACAGGGTCACCCTACTTGGGGTGCCGCCACCTGATCGCTGGCGGCTGGCGGCCCCGAGGGTGCGTGCTTTCTCTGTGGGGGCCCCCTCCCTGTGGAATGATCTCCCCCCGGAGATACGAGCCATGACAGACATCCTCACCTTCCGGCGCGCAGTTAAGACCTTATTTTTTAAACAGGCCGGCCTGGCCCAGTAAGGGTCTGTGGGGTTTTAAGTTAATAGGGGTTTTAAATTTTAATCTTATTTTTAAACTTTATATTTCCCGGTTTTAAATGAATTATTGTCGGACGGGATGCAGCCAATTTGTATTTAATTTGGTTTTAAATTCTATTTAACTTTGTATTTTATGTATTTATTAGGCTGTACACCGCCCCGAGTCCCTTTTGGGAGGGGGAGCGGTATAGAAATACGATTAAATTAATTAATTAATTAATTAATTAATTAATTAATTAATTAATTAATCCAGGCTGCATGGGAACACAAGGCTTCTGTCGCTTGCATTGCGAACAACACAGAGTAGTGAGGGGAAGGGGGAAAGGGCTCAAGGGTGCAGCGGAACTTGCCCCATGCGCCCCACACACCTGGCCTGGCCATCGGGTTGTTTCTTTCTTCTGCTTTTGGCTACATGCAAAGAAAGCAGCAAAAGTCTTTCTATCTCTCTCCCAAACTCTACCAGAAATGAGTCTTTGGGACCCTGCAAGGCATCCTGCTCCATCCTGCTATGCCAGCAAAGACTCATTTCTGGCGGAGTTTGGGGAGAAAAAGAAAGACTTCTGCTGCTTCCCTTACATGAAGCCAAAAGTCAGTCAGTCAGTCAGTCAGTCAGTCAATCAGTCAGTCAGTCAGTCAGTCAGTCAGTCTGTCTCTCTCTCTCTCCCTCTCTCTCTCCAACGTTAGCAAGCCACCATCAGTCAGAATTCATATTAATGGTCTGTGGGATTTAAAATTATGAATTTGGTGGTCCCTGAGGTCCAAAGGTTGGAGATCCCCGGCTTAAAGGATGATCAGCTGAAAATCACTCGGCTGGCTCTATGCCAAAGAAAAGACTAGAACTCACCATCTCTTGATTTCCTTAGCCATCACATCATACTAACTCTCAATCCAGCTATGCCTGACTATAATTATATATGTCTGATGACATGTAAGATCATTTATTTATTTTATACAGGTGCCACAGCAATGTCACAGCAATGACTGGGCAGTATACAAAGTTAAAACCAAATATTTAGACAATCTAAATAATAAATATCCAAGGTCATATACAGCTAATTACAATTTACAATTAAAACATCAGCCAGCAGATGTTTTGTGAGAGGGTCTTTTTTAAAATGCAAGTTAGTTCAAAATACAGCAATTATGAGAAATCCTAAAAAAAACCCCACACATTGAAAGTATTGAGCTTTGCTGGGATCTCTGCATGCAGGATTATAACATTATACAGAGAACAATGATGCTGTACCTTGAACCGTATTTTTTTTTACTCTCTTTACTGAGCAACTGTTATAGAAGGTGAAATATGCATTTCAGAATCAACACACTGTATCATATGCTAATATCTTGCTTACACTCAAGGAAATAATTTTAATATTTTTCTTCACCATTTTGGAAGTACTTCAACCTCAAAACATTTCCAAAGTGATAGTAATAGTCAGTTTTCTATTTGTTTTACTTTACTATTTTGTCATGGAACCAGGGAATCTCCCATTTATATATAAACCTGTTTCACTGCTTAGCTTTTTCAAGACCAAAGTTTTGGTTAGATGCTACTTGTCAGAGATGTTTTGGTTTTATACACACACACACAGAGATCCCTTTTTCACACAAAATAATTTTATAATCTCTATCATCTGATTTCAAATCCATCGGCAATAGCAGTCACATATTTCTTCCTTTGACAAAAAGTTTTTTATATTATTCATGAAACTATTCTATTTTTTTTTCTTTTCCTGTTAGCATCCCTCAGTTGTTCTTCAGACAGGATGACAATTACTCTCAGTAATTTTTACTTGGCTTCACTCAACTATAATGCAAGTTTCTTATATCTAAATGACCAAACTTGCAAGCCTACTTCTTACAACCCAGTGATATTTTCTTTTCCAATCAACAGCTGTGGAACAGTTAAAAAGGTAACATTTGTCTTGCTGTGAATTCATTTATTTTTTCCAAAGCTGTAGTTGGTTTTAGTAGAGTCACTAATCAGGCTTGAAAAAAATCAAGATGGCGATGAGTTGGCAGCAGTTAGTTTTCCGTACTGGACTTGTTTCTTTCTTGGTTATCAGATTTTTGCAGCCTATCCTTAAGATCTTTACTATCTTACTCGTCTCCAACATACGCTATTCCTAAACCCATCAATGGCATGCAATCTTAAATGAGTTCAATATAGTTGTATATAGGTGTATCTCTATACTTTGCTTTTTACACAACTCAGATATAAAAAAGAATGCTATCATAGCTGTAAGTGAAATAAAAAAATATCCCATTAGAGATAGTTGTGAAGCATCAAACAGGATCCAAAATATGTGGAGCATTTACATCAGATCCCACTAAAATTAATGGAACTTACAAAGTGGTTACAGTCCTGAAACTAGAGATCAAAGCTGTAAATGGACTGCATACAGCTCGTTGGTTTGCTTTGTAGTTTTATTTCCTGGCAAGAGCCTGCTTCATTAAATGTACTGTGCTTTTTACAGAATTCAAATGCTGATTTTTTTCAAGATACCTTCTTAGTTTTCAAATGGCGAAAGTAGTAGTATGAAAGAGACTGATATTGGAGAAGACTTCTACTTTTCCAATGTTCTTCAATGTATTATCATATATGATTTTGTTGCTACTGTTGTTACATTTAAACAAAATACTTAACTATAATTTTACAGAGATTATAAAAACTTAAGACGCATTTATTTGTAGCTCAAAAACATTATTTCTGTCTCCTGAAACATTGCACCATTTTCTTTCCTTGGCAGACTGAAGGTCAAAGCATCTCATACAGCAATATTGTAACTGCCTTGCCAGCAGGCTTTATGATCACCCGCCAAAAGAAAGTTGAAATTGTTGTAAAATGTATAATGGAAAACAATTCAACGGTAGAAATTGTGTATGTAACAGAAAATGAACATTTAGACAACACGACAACTGTAGGTAGATACAATCTCAGCATGTCGTTCTATGAAACAGACTCCTTCTCCAAACCATTAGAAACTCCCTACTTTGTTGACTTGAACCAAATGCTCTATGCACAGATCAGCCTACATTCCAGTGATCCAAACCTGGTAGTGTTTGTGGATACTTGCACTGCATCTCCAGATCTTAATTCTAAATCACCAGACTATGATTTAGTTAAAAGTGGGTAAGTATATTCGCTGTTAATTACAATTAGGGTTTACTGCAACTATAAATTGAGCTGTATTACAAGAAATAGAACTGATGTAATTTCCATCAAAGACAGAAAAATAAGACAAAAGGTAAAATAAGATTTCATATTGTATTACATACATTACTTGTTTAAAGATATCTGAATGGCATGTACTGTGTTTTCCTAATAAGACCCACCCCAAAAATAAGCCCTGGCTTATTTTTTGGGGGGTGGGCCTAATATAAGCAAGTCCTACCTCAAAAATAAGCCTGGGGGATGGGCATGGCCTGACCTCTTGGTGCAGTGCAGATAAGTCCGAGTGCGGAGATAGAGGCGAGGGGACAGGTGATGCGGATGTGCTGCGTGACTGCACGGTTCACAGGAGGCTCATGCTGTGGCACCAGTAGCAGGCGGAGACAGAGGCACAAAAGGTACAATCTCCATGCCCTGTGCGGGTACTTGCTGGCACGGCAACGAGCAAGCCGAGAGTTGGTGGGACGGAGTGGGCCGCACATTATGATCGCCTGCCTCTCTCCCTCCCCGCCATGCCTCTGCCTGGCTCTACCATGCACTTTTCGCCTAGAGGGAGACAAAGCTTTCTCTGCTTGCAAATGGGACGTTTTGCAACAGAGCGATTAGCTCCGCTTCAAAGCATCCCATTTGCAAGCAGACAAAGCTTACAGCCTCCGCATTTCTCCGTCCAGGTGAAAACTGTGTCTGTCTTGGGAAGCCCTGTAAGCCGTTGCGCCTGCAAAATAAGACATCTCCTGAAAATAAGACCTAATGGGTCTTTTGGTGTGTATGTGTGTATGTCTATGTATAAAAATAAATTTAAAAGACTCAGTCTTATTTTCGGGGAAACACAGTAAGTACTTTTGTTTATAAACAAAAGTGGTACAGAGTGGCTATAGCCATTTATTCACCTTTACATATATTTAATAATCTGCTCACAAGACTCCAGGCATTTGATAAAATAGATTAATAACTACAAGCATACAAATTGTAATACATCTCACATGGCTTTATTGTACACATGCAACATGAGTAACCTTCTGGACAGAATATAAGAGGGGCGTACTACAGATTGAAAGAATCCATGTGCCAAAGGAAAAGAAAGAAATAGATGTAGGATTGAAACTTTTTTGCCTTAAAAGCACCCATTCTTGAACTTTTACAGTTCTGATAAGCATAATATATCAATCCATATAAGTTCAAGTACTAATCATGATAAAATAATCCGAAAATTCTATTTCAGCTGCACTAAGGATGATACTTTTATGGCCTATCCCATCCTTGAGCATTATGGGAGATTCAGGTTCAGATCCTTCAGATTTCTAAAACATTATCCATCAGTTTATCTTCGCTGTGAAGTTTTAATTTGCGACAGCAAAGATTCTAATTCTCGCTGCACCAAAGGTTGCGTTTCTCGGCATAAAAGAGAGATTTCCTCCTACAAATGGAAAGGTGATGCTGTGATTGGTCCTATCAGACTGAAAAGAGAAGAAAGTTCCATGGATCGCTCAGGTGAGAATGTTTTCTTGGAGTTGATTACATCAGTAGATTTAACAGGGTTTTTTTTGCAAATTGTTTAAGAGCGCTTTCAATATTATAAATAGCAATGAAAGCATTCTACCACTGAACTACAGACAAGCAGAACTACCAGTATCTCCATCTCTACCAATCAGTCATAAAATACTGGTTTAAAAAAGGAAAATTATAGCCAAAATTTACAGATTTTATTTTATTGTTTCATATTTTGGAATTTGTGAAGACCCTTTAACCTCTTTGTCTTCTGTTTTTTTTATATTCAGCCATTTCTAGTGAAGTTTATCCAGAAGAAAGTCTTAATGCACAGTCCCATACCCTATATATCCTTGCATTTGTTGTGTTGGCTACAAACACAGTACTCCTGGTTGGTCTAGCAGCAAAACGTCTCATCACTCGAGAAACTGGATACAGATACCAGAAATTGAGTAACTAACAAGGATCTTCATCCGACTCGCTTTTCATCTACAGAGATGTGAATGGAATGTTCTGTTGTCTTTCCATGATTTTTCCTTAAAGGATAATTTCAATTAAGATAAATGAATTATAGTATTAAATACATCTGGAAGGGAAATAGCCAAATACAAAACACACATACACACAGTTACATTAGATACCAAAAAAAGGAAATTGAAATTGAGGAAACCTATGGCCATAAATATGATTCTTCTCTTCCCCCATCTTTTTCTTCTGGTGAATTTTTCAGGAAACACAGATGGCTGTGGGGAAGAAAATGGCCAGGAATATTCTCCTTCCATGAACTCCTTCACATTAAATTTATTTTCAGACAAACCCTTTAACCTTGTTTATGTATTAATATACAAACATTCAAGGAAAGTACTAAAGAAAAGTATACATGAATAAATCATAAAGAAAAATAGTTTTTGATGTCAGAAATCATTTGATTCTATTGCTATACTACAAAAATTCATCATATGTATAATATTTACCCATGAATCGTTGTCAAATAGAGATAAATATATACAAAATAAGATCAGAGCAAATACATTTTGAAATATCTAGAAGTTCTACATGGATAACAAGACCTGACACAGAATGTGCCAATGAAATACATTGATTCCTTTTCCTTAATTAATCTGCTTTTTTCTAAGATTGATTTAGAACCCAGAAATGGATATAATTTAATTATTTTATGTGAAATTACCTTACATTGAACTATAAAAATATTGTTAAACGTTGAGAAAGCTGCAAAGCACTTTATTTAGAACGGTTCAAAATAATTTAGTAAGACACTTATCATGCCCCAAACTAATTTTTAAATAGTTACAAATAAATAGGTCATAAGTAGATGTAGAAAATATTCTGAAATATAAAAAATACTTATTATGCACATTACAGATATATAACAATTAACATTAGCACATAATACTTGCAAAATTACAGAAAAAGTACAAAGTCTGAGATGTAAATGTTTACAAGCTTATAAGCAAAAAGTTTGTAAAATACAGACCCATTCTTATAAAACATATTAAGGTCTTTGATTTTTATAAGGATTTCCTACCTCTTCCCATCAGTGTTTCCTTCTTTCAAAGGATCACATTCTTGAGAAACAATATGCAAATTATTAACCAAATCCATGACCAAAGCAAGTTTATTATCAACATGTTCTTGAAGTTTTTGCATATGTAGGTCAATATAATCCATTAATCTCTTCTCTGTCAGGTCGATCTTTTTGGACATGAACTTTTCCAAATATAGACAAATATGCTGCTGTTCTAAACTGCAAAAAAATGCAAACAACCAAAAACTGATCATGCTATCCAAAAGTATAAACTATGTACCTTAAGTAGCATGAATTTTACAAATACCCTAGTAGAATATCTGACAATGAACAATCAAAATCTAAAAATCTTCCAAAGCTAACATTACTTAATAGTAGTACACATATTAATAATTTAGAAATCTTAAATGTGTGTTTTTAAATGTTGAGCAGTATCATCTACTACTAATTTAATCAAATGAGATGATTTATTAAATTAAGTCAATCAAATACCTCTGGCAAGCTAGCAAGTAAAATAGCCATAATGAATACAGAGGCATACAATTCTTCAGCATTTGAGTACAGATAAAGTAACCATTACATTACATTGGAATTGAAAGAGGACACTGTTTCAATATGAATTTTGTGAATTATTGTACTCAGTGCTATATTGTGCTTCTACAAGTTTGTTGGATTTTTATTACTGATGTATTATTTCTTAACACTATGAGCTACTCAGAATCACTTGATAAGTGGGCACTCATATAAACTGAATAAGCAAATAAATATTTCTTTTCAGTGATTTCATGCCAGCATCTTAAAACTTATTTAAAGAGATAATCTATTCTAAGGAACCAGTAAATATTCAGAAAATAACCGCATAGTGAACTATCTTTCAAATTCAACTGATTAATCTTTTGTATAGTTCCTACTATCAGAGTGCAAAGATTTATGGAAAGTGAACCATTCAGAAGTTAGTAATTTGAGTGCCCTCAATTTTAATGCATTAAAAAACCCAGGTAAATTCAAACTCAGGTTTTGTTAACAGTTACCTATTTCAACTTCCTGGATAAAGTCTACCTTGTTTTTTCAAAGGGGCATTTTGAGCCCAATTTTAAAAATGGATAATTTTTTTCAATACAAACTCACCCAACAGTTTGAATTCCATCTTTCTGAGAAGCAAACTTGTTTTCACAACATTTATCCTTTTCGTCTATGGATAGACCATCTACTTGACCACAGACCGTTTGAAGGAGCGGAAGCAGCAATGAGGAATTAGGTATATTTGAATTTTCATTTCCTTGTTCTTGAAAAAATGATGCTAGCAATCCTTTACAGTTACTTTCAGAATGCACAGTACAAGGCTGAAGTCCAGGGAGCTCAAATATATTACCTGTAATCTGTTTGGCTATCTTGGAGTGTGCATTCAAATCCTCTGCAACTGTTTTAGCTACCAAATTAGCTTTTAAAAGAGAAGGTCCGTTAGGCAAGTGGTCTAACCGTTCAAAGTCAGATGTCTTTTTCAATCCATCAATGGGATGATTTTTTCCATACACAAATCCATTTCCTCCTAAGATGGTTTGTAACTTGCCTCCAAAAGAAATTCCATTCTAATAGAAATAAAATACATGGTCTCGTTAATTAAACATATAATTAAAAAAAACAATTGTACAATTTCTAATCTCAATAGTATCTCTTTGTATATTGCAGATTCATATTTAACTGGTAAATAATGCCCTTATTGGAAAACCATTTGCTCAATGTGTTGCTTTTCTAACAATTTTCCATATTTAACCCATTGGCTCCTGCTAACCCTGGCTATGTTGGGGAGAAACTCACTGAGCCAGAGGCAAGAACCAAGCAGGGAATTAGTCTGGAACTGTTATGTGGGCATAACAGGGCAAGGTCCCCCTTGAATGTTGTTGAACCTAGTTTGGCCCAGATGCAAATTGCCAATGACCTGTGAAATAGGCATGAGCAAGAAAGTAACTAACAGAATTCTTCATTGAATTGTATAGATCCAGGGTTGTCCATGCCTAACAGGTTGTTTGATAATATTGTATTGAACTTGGCTTTATTTTACTATAATTTTTGATAGGACATAAATAATTTGGAGCTTTCAAGGAGAAAGTATCAATAGAAGCTCTTTTCATTGTTATCTTAAATTCACACTGTGCTAAATTTGAAATGAGCAGGACAAATGAAAAGGAGAGTAACAATGGTAGAGCAGAATATAATTGCATTTTCAGTTATTTTCTTCATTATCGGGGTGATCCAGACCTTAGAACCATGACAATTAATGAATTACATACCTTTCAAATGACACCCACATTCACATTTGAATAGTTATGACAACATGAAACATCAGTGCAATTGTCTTGGCAATAATATGGAAATTGTTTGCCATCCCTTAGTTCATATTTTCCTTCTAGACTATCGTACAATTCTGGACTCTGGTAGCCCCCCAAGTACTATGCAAAACTGACTTTATCTACTTTTAGAGTCTAATGGGAAGGTTCAATTGGAAGGCTCACACGTTGCCTTAACTTCAATTTATATATTCCCTACCTTTCCAGGCCAATTATGCAACTTTGTGTTACATATCTAATTATCTATCTTCACTATGCAAAAAGACCACAAAATTGGTCTGTAAAGGAAAGCTATAAACAGAAATTCTACTACACAATTAATTTTTGTATGAGACATTAGAAAGGCAAAACCTGCCTTTATTTCTGTTATTAAGAGTACACAAATAATATACAAGTTGAAAATACAAATATTTTACAAATACAAATATTATACAGTCTCTTCTATATCTTGCACATAAAATTGACGTTTTATGAACGGTGTTTTGCAAATGGTAACTTACCTTCTGTTGAAAACGAACCATATCTAGGAGTTGTTGTGCCCCAGGTGATAATTTGGATCCCATTGATTCCATTATAGTTTGTACTTTATCTAGGTCTATTCCTGATCCTAATGTAACATTTGCCACAGTTTTTGCACAGGCTGACTGGACTTGTACTATGATTTTATTGATGAGTACTCTTTGTTTTTCACTGATGGATAATAGCTAGTGAAAAGAGAATTCTGGTGAATTGAGGAAACAATTCAATTAATTTAAGACACCTCTTTAAAAATGACCTCCAATTTTCTCTCTTAACTCTCATGGTAAGCTTCATGCAGGTGCTAATAATAGGCCTGATATAACTAAACGTAAGAATAGGCTAATAATATTAGGTTGAAGCAAAACATTAGTTGTATTAAAATTTGTTGTTAAATACTATTAAATCCACAATTTCAAGAAGGATTGGTTTCTTGATTCTGCACTTGTGTGATTTCAAGCTTACATCTTATAGAACTTTTGAGAGCAAAATGTCCATTATGTCAGTAAACATGAGTTTCTAGTATTCTATTTTCCGAAAAATGGAGAATGATACTGAATGAACCTCCTTTCTATTTTCCTCTGATCAGTTTTATATTAGTTAGGCATACTGAGTCTCACAGGCCAGGGATGGAGGTTAAAGAATTAAGGAAAGTTCTGGGATAGATATGTTTATTGCATATTTGAAACTGGGAAGGAATAGTTTTTCAGAGCAAACCCTTGGTCCTTCTAGAAGTTATCAATCTGCCTCCCTATCATATTTACTTGTGCTATATTGCTTTTTTTCCATCTCTAAATACCCTCTTTATAAAGAGAGAGAGAGATAATTAAAAACTACTTATAATCAAAATGTCTGGAAGAAAAATATCATATATTAAAGGAAATGATCTTCTTTTTACAATTTCCGAAATGTAAGAGGGAACACAATAATTTTATTTATTATCATTAGGATAGTACAAGGCAGTCAACAGAGGCTCTTTATAAAGCACATCTCTTCTCAAATCAGCTCTATCACTGGAAGGCCTGTACAACCACTTCAAATATTGTCTCAAGCAGTTTGCAGGTGTGCATGTCCAGCTGCTTTATTTGTAGTTTCAGAGGTATTGCCTGTGTATACCGATACACATACAGTATGTACAGACAACTGGAGAAAGTTTTCAAAGAATCTGCAAGACAGTTGTTTCAATGCTTTCAGGAGGAGTGCTTTGCACACTATCATGCTTTGCAAAGGCCCTCTTTAAAATAATTTGCAAAATTCCTGAAACTATCTTTAAAAAATGAGCCAAAATTTAAGAGGGTTTTTTTTTTTTTTGTAATAGCCTACCTTAATCTTACAAGAAACCGTGGGATATTCCAATTTAAGATATTTTTTGTATAGTGAAACCTGTTCACCTTTGCTAGAAAAAAGTAAAATAAAGGAATTGTTATTTTTTTATAAATACTGCATCAATGAAACAGTTTTTCATAAAGAACAATACAAGAAATACTGATTTTTTTCAAGACGCTGCTTACATTTTTCTAATATCCAAATAAATAAGACAGCACTAGTACATTTTCAAATATTAGAAATTTTCAATAGCTCTTACATTTTCTTAGTAATCGGTATAATGTAAGCAGTCACTTAAATATAGCAAAAAAACTAAAAAACCCACTCACAATCCAGAAATTCTATGTACATAGCAAGCACTTCAGTGTTCACACAGGGTACCTCTATCAAATGGGGTACTCAATGAATTCCACTGAAGATCTCCCACCAAAAAAATCACAAGGGCAGGAAAATAGATATTAAGATCTATAGTGAGATGAATGAGAAAATTGCAATGCTTAATGCTCAGCAAGAGCTCCAACAAAGAACTTTATAGTTTATTTTAGCTATTTTGGAGAAAAATATCAAAAATAAACGTTATAAAGTTAGTCATCCATATATGATTAAAACTCTGCTCCAGGATTATTTTTAAATAAACCTCTTGGAAGCAACCTAGCTATAAGAGTTATCTTCTCCTTATATAATTGAGCATATTTAAATAATCTTTTTTTTCTTTCATGAGATGAAACATTATCAAGATCTCTATTAGTATGTCAAATTATTAATATCGTATCTATTATATTCCTGCTATCCCAACATGATTCTTTAGGAGAAAGACCTTTCAAAAATTTTCTAACCAATCATCAAAATGTTGCTTTTAGTTTGACTACATTAGCAAAATGCAATCTACATACCAGTAAGAATACAAAACAAGAAAATACAATCAAACTACATTACTGACATATAAATAATAAAATATTTGAGTATATAATTTCTGGAAGTCTTATCTGCGAGACCAAATATAACGTCATTATATTATTGACTGAATCAATGTGAAAAAAGACAAACAACTGACCTGCCATGTTTAACAGTAAACATTCGCTCTCCCCTTCCAGTTCCATAATACTCATCTCCTAAGTAGACTTCCATGTTCCTTGCTTCACTTATAATACTTAGACTGACAATTTCTTCAGATCCACATGGATCACAGTGCAAGTACAATAAACAGGGAACTACACCGCCATCATTTATTTGTCCTTCAAGAATGACAACATTCTGACTAAATAAGAGAGAAAGGTTATTTTAAGTAATTTGAATAATCAGTATCTCCGGGAAACAAATGTTTCAAATGTACATGACAAAAATCCAACAATATTTATCCCATGGCTAAAATCTTACACAAGTGTTCAAATGGCTATCTCTTCAAAGTTTTATTGCAGATACATGAAGTAAGAAGTGGTTTTTCCTACCCTCTGAAAAGAGAGGCTAAATTTAGATTCAGAAAACTGAAGCATGGATTACTGAAAGGAAGAAAATGAATCTTGAGAGCAAAAACTGTATGGCATCCATACATAAAAGAACTGAAAACTGCTATTATCCAAGGATTCCATACATTTTTTCTACATTTTCCTCATTCTCTAGGGGCAGCATCAGCTTTTCTTTATTTCTGTTTCACTGAAAACATTAACTTTCTACATTTTCTACCCTGTCAATTACATCTCCTGCTAATCTCCTCTTTTGTTTCTTCTTTCTTTCTCTTCCTGCATTGCCATCCTTTCTCATTCTATTTCCATCTCATGTTTTTTACTTGTTTTACTTGGTAAAGGAAGATATTTATGTATCTGAATGTGTATAAGTGAATGAGGCAGTAGTTTGTGGTGAAGGAAAATGGTTAGACGATGTGTATATGTGATGAAGGCATCAATTTTTAGAATATGGATTCTGGCAAATGACTATATGTATAAAAAATAATAATAACCAAGACTACTTTTAACTGAGCTGGCAACCCTAGATTAACAAATCAGGGAAGCTGAACAAGATACATAGATTTGAGTGTACAACTAAACATTTTTGTATTGGGCTGATACTAAAGATAAAGCCTAAAATCAACTTATTGACAGCCATGGATTGCAGTGGGTGATAGTGAAGAAAATCACTGTGGATACCTTATATGTATTGTAAGTGGTTGGAGAGGGGGAGAATAGCTTATTTTAGGATCTGCACTGGAGCTTTTACACAGCCAAGAATGAATGACTAATGAAGTAAATGAGTATGAACCGAATACAAAAATGTGTTATCAATATTAAACAAGTATGTTGAAATGGTTTGATTATAAAGGCAGTCCTTGCTTAACAAACAGTAACTGGGACTGGCAACTCCATGCCAGTCATAAAAAGCAATGCTGTAAATCGCAGCATATAGTTTACCTGGATGTGTGAATCCAATCAGTTGGGATTTGCTGGCTAAGCCAGGCTTCAAAAAAACAACACCACCACCTTAAAACCATTGAAATAGAAGGACTGGGTTTATTCATGGCACCAAATCTGGGGTTAGCAAGTGGGAATGGGAGGGGAGAAACAGTCATAAAAAGCAATGTCACATGACTGCACTGATTTACAATGGCAGTTATTGTTGCAAATCCTCCATATTGTTAGGTGTGACATCACATGATTGTCATTTGTGACCTCCTGCCAGATTCCCTATTGACATTGTTAGTCAGAAACCAGGAGTGAAGGTTCAAATTGTAATGCAACAGAGGATGCTGCAACCATTTTAACTGTCAGCTGCCAAAAGCCCAAATTGCAACCATACAACCATAGGGATGCTACAACAATGAGGGCCAGTGATAGTCACCTTATTCAATGTCATAATATCTGAATGTGTGGTAATTAAATGAAAACTAGTTGTATAGAGAATGAATGAGAACCAAGCATGAAACAAATCAATAAAGGAAGATAAAACAGGTCCCGAAGAAAAGTAAGCCCAAAAAAGTTGTGACTAGATGTAGGTGGTGAGAACTCAGGAACAGGGAGCTAGAGAGGTTTAAAAAACCAAAAACCAATGAAAGGAATGGGTGCAATAGAAGGAAGGATGGATTGCACAGAATTGTTTGGAGTGATACATTAAATGTAAACTAGATTTGATTCAATTTATTTTCCTTTTACCTTTTGCCTTTCATTTATTTTGCTGTTTTTTACTATTTTCTCCTTACCCTTCACACAATAAGGCTTAATTTAAAATGGATTAATTCACTTTTGGACATTTGATTCATTCATGGCACTAAATCTGAGATTTGCAAATGAGAATGAAGAGGGGGGGGGCAAGAAAAACATATGGTTAATTTTCAGCAGTTCTGCTCCAAGATGTTGGGGAAGGAGCACCAGAAAACCCCAACATTTGTTCAGGACACCATCAATTGTTTCTCCCCCTCCCATTCCCACTTGCTAACCCCAGATTTGGTGCCATGAATAAACCCAGTCCTTCTATTTCAATGGTTTTAAGGTGTTGTTGTTGTTTTTTTGAAGCCTGGCTTAGCCAGCAAATCCCAACGGATTGGATTCACACATCCAGGTAAACTATGCCGCGATTTACAGCATGCATGCCACACCCTATGCCCAAATTAAACGAATGACGGGCTCCTCACTGCACACCAGAAAAACTAGACACAAGAACAGTTTTTTCCCCGAACACCATCACTCTGCTAAATAAATAATTTCCTCAACACTCTCAAACTATTTACTAAGTCTGCATTAACCTCATATTAACCTTCTTATCATTCCTTATCACCCATCCCTTCCCACTTGTGACTGTATGGCTGTAACTTTGTCACTTGTATCCTTACGATTTATATTGACTGTTTCCTAGTATGATTTGATTGCTTATTATACCCTATGACTATTAAATGTTGTACCTGATGATTCTTGACTCTTGACGAATATATCTTGTCTTTTATGTATATATACTAAGAGCATTTGCACCAAGACAAATTCCTTGCATATTCAATCACACTTGGCCAATAAAGAACTCTATTCTATTCTATTCTATTCTGAACTCAGAAATGTGAGCCTGGAAAGAACTACTCAACCACCCTGCTGAGGTCGGCCGTTAGCTACACTTCAGTGGCACTTCTCCCCGCCTCAAAAGGCCCTTCTCACCCGTTCGGGGCTGGTTCCGAAAGCTCCTCCGCATCGAATTCACCCGCCGGGACGACGCAGAGGACCCTCGGCAGATCGCTCGGACACACCCAGGAACAGGCGACCGAGATGCGGGGGCCGCCGGCAGAGTCGTCCCAGCCAGCCTGGGGCTTCTCCGTCAGGCTGCTCCTGTTGCTCGCCATGGCCAGTAGGAGACCCGAAGGCCTTTGTAATGCAGCAGCCCCGGCCGGGGTGAAACCCTGGCGGAGTAATTTTAAGGAGGAACTGAATGTCCAAGAGACGCGTTGCTCACCGGACGTATGTTTAATGGGACTTCCGCCTTCTCACACATTTTTAACCATAGACAAGGAAACTCCTGTCGTCGGTATAGGTAGGAAGTGAGTTGATCAAGCACGTGATAGCGCCGCGTCTCATTTGTCAGTAGAGCGGCCCGCCTATTTTGGGTGCTGTTGCTCTCCGGGGAGTTGTGCTTCCTGCAACTGTCTATCGAGATAATAGAAGACTGGCATTTGCTGATTGCTGTAACGTAGCCACAGTGTCTTTGCATGCAGTCCCTCTTCGGCAATAGAAGCCAAGAAGGAAACTCGTGGTTATTTTAAGGTTCTGGGTGCAGAGCAAATAATGTAATATTTTTTTAAAGAAATGTTTTCCTGACGCTTCCTGTATTCGAGAGGAAAATTAAACTGCCCGGCATGACTAAAAATGAAAAAATGCCCATACTCCTCTCAGGCAATCCAATATTGCAGCATCCCTTGCCTTCAGGTAGTGATTATAAAGCTGGGTCTTCTTTGTAATAAAAAGTTTGCAACGCGCGGTCTGTCCTGCTCTATGTTTGTTTGCTTGTGTGTGTGAGGGAAGGACAGAGAGAGATGGAATATAAGGAAATGGATTCACGTTAGGCACAAAGCCATGATTTGCTTAACAAGAATTGTCAGGGTTTGCCCAGTTTAGGCAATCATGGATTATAGACTACATTATGGCTTGGGCTGATGTGAAAACTTACCAAAAATTTATTTTCATAACCTTTGGAAATGAATGGCTATGGAGATTCTCAGTCATTCAGGTCATGGTTGTCCCAAAGGTGCTTTTTCAAGAGGCAACTGGACTTTCTAGTTTTTATTTGAAGACGTTTTGCTTCTCATCCAAGATTGGATGGGAAACGAAATGTCTTCAAAAGAAACAACCAGAAAGTCCAGTTGCCTCTTGAAAAAGCTCCTTTGGGACCTTGGAAATTGAATGAAATCTGTACTATATGTATAGTGCAGATATGCAACACTGTTTGCAATGGCTTTCAAAGGCTGGAGTGGAGGCCATTCAGGCTTTAAAAACCCTCACAACATTTTGATCACTGAAACTGCATTGCTATAGAACAAACACACGGAAAATAGAAATACTTTGATTGAAAGTCAAGCTTAGACCAATGAAGTTTTATAAAATAGTTTTTCAGGAATTCTTAAGAGTTTGCATGACATTTTCATGTTAGTATGTTGCGCAAACCAAACATTGATGAGTCAAGGCAAACTCATAAAACTGGTTTGAGTAAACCATTGTTAACAATGAATAAGTATGTCTTATAAACACAATTTTCATCAGATGATATGGTTAAAAGTTAGAAAAATTGAGATAATAAAGAGCTAAACGAGTTGCCAAAAGAATGGATGGAATAAAGAATAAAGGGCTGAATTATCTGGGATAAAACTAACAGGAAGAAATGAAGGAGTATTTTAGAAATCCACTGGTAAGTTTTTTGATTCATGGGCAAATATCAGTACTTCAGATCAGTTGATTATTTCTGGCACTGCAGGAAAACCATTGGTTATTTAAATCTGCTTAATGGCAATTGTGGAAGGGGGAGAAAATATGCAAATCCATAAGAGTTCATCAAACTTAATGCTTAATGCGCAGCCTCTTGGAGCAGGATGCCTTGCAGGATCCCAAAGACTCATTTCTGGTGGAGTTTGGGAGAGAGAAAGAAAGACTTTTGCTGCTTTCCTTGCATGCAGCCAAAAGCAGAAGAAGAAAAGCGGAAAGAAACAGCCCAGTGGTTAGGCCAGGCACATGAGGTGAATGGGGAAAGTTCCGCCGCTCCGCTCTTTCCTCTTACTACCTCATGTTCGCGATGCAAGCCTTGTGTTCCCGCACAGCCTGGATTAATTGCTTTGGGGGGTGCTTTGAGGGTGACATTTCTCTGCGGACTACCAAAATTTTCTTGCGGACCACCAGTGGTCCCTGGCCCACTGGTTGGCAACCACTGCCCTAGAGGACAGCTTCAGAAGTACAGTACTTTGGAATTCAAATCTGTGAATACAGCTAGTGATAGACGACAGGTATCCTAGCCTGTGGCGGCGGTGGCCGCGGCGGCAGCGGCAGCAGCCTCTGGAGTTGTTATGGCGGCGCTTTTTGTGCTCTGAGCGCCGATGGCCCCGGCAGTCTCCGGGACGGAGATACCACCGCGGCATGGCCCCAGCGGTCCCCTGAGGAGCACGGTAGTCCTGGATTTCCCAGGGCGGAGCGGACTTGGGGGAGCCGTCTGAAGGGCCTTAGACTGGCCTCGGCGGCTTTGCTACAGCCGCGGAGGCCCTGAAACAGCTGCCGCGACACCCCCGGAGTTCCGAGGGGCTGTGAAGAGGCCTCGGCGCCCCCGGTGAGGTACGGCAGTGTGGCAGGCTCGGCGGCCTCGCTCGGGCCGCGGCGGTCTTGGGAGGCCCCGGTCGGTTCTGATATGGGCCTACTATGGTCATGGCGGCCATGGACTGGACCTAGGGCACCCTTGATGGCCCCGAAGACGGCGCGGAGGCTGGGGGAACCACGGAGGGGCTCGGCTGAGAAGTGGTGGTGCCGATGCCCCCGTGGGCCACTTAGGCGGAGCTATGGCTATTCCCCTTTCTTCCCTGGGGCCCCCACCGGTGGCAGAGGTGGTGGGCCCGGGGGGGGGATTGGCTCTGCCTGTGACTCTTTCCCCCCCGGGGGTCCCACCAGTGGCAGAGGTGGGATGACCGGGGGGAGGCGGCACATACCCCAGCCTGACTGGACTTCATCATCCGCGGCCAGAGGATGGCAGGAATTACCCATCCTGCAGCCCTGGTTGTCCGGAATCTCAGGCCCTGAATACCCGGCTGTTGTTGTGCAATGCCAGGTCCGTGGTTAATAAGGCTCCCCTGATCTATGATCTGGTTCAGGAGGAGGCCGCGGACCTGGTAGGTGTCACCGAAACCTGGTTGGGCCCAGAGGGCGGTGTCCCTCTGGTTGAGATGTGCCCACCAGGTTTCCATGCATTTCACTAGCCCAGGGCTCAGGGAAGGGGTGGTGGGGTGGCGGTGCTTATAAAGGAAGCCCTTTGTCCTTGGGAGGCCACTGTCCCTCAGACGGCTGGCTGTGAATCTCTTTTTGTGAAGTGGGGGCAAGGGGTTCAGATGGGTCTTTTGATGGCGTACCTGGCTCCCTGCCACGTCTCATCGGCCCTGCCCGGACTCCTAGAGGTAATAGCCGGGCTGGCGGTTGAGACCCCCAGGCTTTTGGTCATGGGGGATTTCAACCTGCCATTGCCCGGTGAAACCTCGGGGTTGGTCCGGGAGTTCTTGGCTTCCATGACGGCCATGGACCTGACCCAGTTAGTTTCTGCTCCCACTCACATAGGAGGACACATGCTGGACCTGATTTTTGTCTCTGGGCAGTGGTTGAATGACTGTAATTGTGGGGACTTAGTCATCACACCCTTGTCATGGACAGATCATTCCCTCCTTAGACTGGACTTCTGTTCCGCCACCCCCCACCGCAGGGAGGCAGAGCCACTTAGATGGTTCCGCCCCAGGCGCCTGATGGACCCGGAGCGGTTCCAGAGGGAGCTTGGGCCATTTCCTGAGTCTCTGGCTCTCAGCTCTCCTGGAGACCTGGTGGCCACCTGGGATGGGTTGGCCGCCGGGGCTCTAGATCGAGTTGTGCCTCTGCGACCTCTGACCCGGCACAGATCCCATTTGGCTCCGTGGTATACGGAGGAGCTACGGGAGATGAAGTGCCGGAAAAGATGTCTAGAGGGCATTTGGAGGGCGAGCCGTTCTGAGTCTGACTGAACACAGGTGAGATCTCATATTAAGACTTACCTTGTGGTGATAGGGGCGGCGAAATCTTATTTCTCCGCCCTTATTGCGTCGGCAGGAAATCGGTCTGCCGCCCTGTTTAGAGTGACCCACTCTCTACTTGAACCGAGAGCGCGGGATGACCTCTTGCAGGGTAGGGCAGAGGAGTTTTCTTGATTCCTGCATGACAAAATCGCTCAGATTCGGGAGGGGCTGGACTCCAATTGGATGGTCCCGGGGGAGGTGTCCGGGGCAGGTCTTGTGAATGTTATCTGGGGGGAGTTCGACCCTGTGACCGCCGAGGGTGTGGACAGGTTGCTGGGGGGTCTGAATGCCACCACCTGTTTATTGGACCCGTGCCCTTCCTGGCTGGTTTCGGCCGCCAGGGAGACGACACGAGGCTGGCTCCAGGGGATTATCAACGCTTCTCTGAGAGAGGGGTCGCTTCCGACCGCCCTGAAGATGGCGGTGGTGCGGCCCCTCCTCAAGAAGCCTTCCCTGGATCCAGCTGTTTTAAATAACTTCTGTCCAGTCTCCAACCTTCCCTTTGTGGCGAAGGTTGTTGAGAGTGTGGTGGCACGTCAGCTTCCTCAGTACCTGGAGGAAACAACTTACCTCGATCCGTTCCAATCGGGCTTCAGGCCTGGGCATAGCACTGAGACGGCATTGGTCGCGTTGGTTGATGATCTCTGGAGGGCTCGTGACAGAGGGTTCTCCTCTGTCCTGGTCCTATTAGATCTCTCGGCGGCTTTCGATACTATCGACCATAGTATCTTGTTGCGACGGTTGGAGGGGTTGGGAATTGGGGGAACCGTCTTTCGATGGTTCTCCTCCTTCCTCTCCGACCGTTCGCAATTTGTGTTGACGGGAGGGGAGAGGTCCACCTCTAGGCCCCTGGCTTGTGGGGTGCCTCAGGGGTCGGTCCTCTCCCCTCTCTTGTTCAACATTTATATGAAGCCGCTGGGCGAGATCATCCGTGGTCTTGGGGTGAAGTGTCATCTATATGCAGATGACACTCAGTTGTACATCTCCACCCCGGACCACCCCAATGATGCTGTGGGGGCTATGTCTAGGTGCCTGGAGGCCGTGCGGGATTGAATGGGCAGGAACAGGCTTCGGCTCAACCCATCCAAGACCGAGTGGCTGTGGTTCCCGGCGCCCCGATATAGCCAGCTGACTCCTTCGCTGGCTATTGGGGGGAAAATTTTGCCCCCCACAGAGAGGGCTCGCAATCTGGGAGTCCTCCTGGATGTACGGCTGTCGCTTGAACATCATGTCGCGGCCGTCTCCAGGGGGGCGTTTCATCAGATCCGTCGGATCTACCGGTTGCGGCCCTTTCTGGATCGGGATGCCCTGCGCACGGTCACTCAGGCCCTTGTCACCTCTCGCCTGGACTATTGTAATGCCCACTACATGGGGCTCCCTGCGGGGAGCACCCGGAGACTCCAACTGGTGCAAAATGTGGCCGTGCGGGTGATCACGGGGGCGTCGCGTAGCGCCCACGTGACGCCTCTCCTGCACGAGCTGCATTGGTTGTCGGTGGCTCTCCGGGTTCGCTTTAAGGTTCTAGTTTTGACCTTTAGGGCGATCCATGGCACTGGGCCAGGTTACCTGCAGGACCGCATTCTACCGGTGATCTCCAGCAGGCCGGTGCGTTCACACAGGGAGGGCCTTCTCCGGGTCCCGTTGGCTGCCATGTGTCACCTGGTGGCCCCGAGGGGTAGGGCCTTCTCTGTGGCAGCCCCTGCCCTCTGGAATACTCTGCCGCCGGAACTGCGTACCGGCACGGACCTGAGGGCCTTCAGGCGCGTGCTGAAGACCTGGCTTTTTGAGCAGGCCGGCCTGGGCTGAGATGGTTTTAATTTGTCTCCATTTGTTCTGTAATTTTAAATTGGGGTTTTAAGGGTGTGGGGTGGGTTTCTCTTATTCGGCCAACATTTAATTTAATTCCTTTTAACTTTTGTATTACTGTTGGGGTCTAGATTAGCTGTACACCGCCCTGAGTCCCTAGGGAGAAGGGCGGTATAAAAATTTTATAAATAAATAAATAAATAAAAATTCCTCTGTTACTAGATTGATATCTATATGTTAGTATTTGTCTAGATCTGTCATAATCATTTTCTTGTTATGGTTACCAGTTGAGTGAATTTTAGACTTTCTAGCACAGTGGTTGCCAACCAGTGGGCCAGGGAGCACTGGTGGTCCGCAAGAAAATTTTGGTGGTCCGCAGAGAAATGTCACCCCCCAAAGCACCCCCCCCCAAAGCAATTACGTGTACACAAGACTGCACTGCCCACATGGCCCGCGGGAACACAAGGCTTTCATCGCTTGCATTGCGAACAACACGAGGTACTGAGGGGAGGGTGGAAAGGGCGGGGAACTTGCCCCACTTACCCATGCGCCTCGCTTGGCCACTGGGCTGCTTCTTTCCACTTCTTTCTTCTGCTTTTGGCTGCACACAAGGAAAGCAGCAAAAGTCTTTCTTTCTCTCTACCAAACTCCACCAGAAATGAGTCTTTGGGACTCTGCAAGGCATCCTGCTCCAAGAAGCTGTGCCAGTGTGACAAGTCTCACAAAGACTCATTTCTGTGGGAGTTTGGGGGAGAGAAAGAAAGACTTCTGCTGCTTTCCTTGCATGAAGCCAAAAGTCTCTCTCCCTCTGCCCCGAGAACGGAGCTGGAGACGGTTTCCTGCGATATACGTTTGTATGTGATTGATTGGTAGGAAAATGGGGTGGTGAATTTTCCTGCAGACTTTTTTTGGGATTTTCCCAGGGTCTCCAGTCCACGGGATTTAAAATTATGAGTTTGAAGGTCCCTGAGGTCCAAAAGGTTGGCGACCCCTGCTCTAGCAGATAAATTTATTTTAACTTTGCTTCCTATTTGTATTGAGTTGGCTTTATCTTTGACATGATTTCTCTTTTTTTTTTTATGTAATGTTGCACAACAGCCCAGCTTTTGTTCGCTTTTCTTTTAGCTTCAACATGGAATTTTTTAATTTTTTTCTCACTTTCACATCAACAGTGTTGAGATTGCTTAAATTTCTCCACGCAAATTTCCCAGTGTCTCCATTAAAGGAGAATATTTGTAGCTCAGAATTGAAATGAGGAGTCCTTGGTGCTCTCTGAGCTTACTTGTTTTCTTGCAGACATTTCATTACCCAAACGAAGTGAAAACTGATGACGTTACCTAATTTGATAAAGTCTGCAAGAAAACAAGCAAGCTCAGAGAGCACCAAGGACTCTCATTCCCAGTGCCTGTTTTTTCAAATCCAGCATTGCTCATAATGTGTTAAGCATATAAATTAAATAAATAAAGGAATAGTGGGCAGCAATAGTATATCCATTCCCAGTCATGATCCATTTGTTTGCTCCATATTCCATTCTAGCTGTTGTTTCCTGGACATTGATTCTTCAATATGAAGATCAGATGCCTGATATACCCATGACTTTATTTATTTATTACATATTACATTTATAAGGCTGCCTGACACCATCATGATTTTCTGGGTGGTGTACAAGATTAAACCCATTTAAAGCAATACAAAATAACAAGGTGAACAGGAGAAAAATGAAGGTTCCAACAAACCATTCATCACAGAAAAGGCTTTGTGTGTGTTGCCTTTAGCTTTCCAACTTTCTTTCATTACTTCCAACGTTTTAACAGTCAGCTGGTTCTCCTTTTGTTTTCTGCATTTTGGGATAATTCCGTTTGTTCTTATTTAATGTCACAAATTTCAGTTCATATTTCTTCAGGCATTCTGTCAAATCTAACCCATGTTGGTGGGAAATAAATGTGTAGATTGTACTATGAACTATTTCATGTAAGTCAACAGTTGGCCAAGAATTTGACAGATATCCTCGTCACCATTATGAAATGTTATAAAACCCCAGGCAGGTAATGTCAAGGTTTCCTGTGGGTGTGGAAACCTGAATATACTTGACACATTAACTACAGAATTGTACTAAGTGATAAGAAGGCAAAAGTGCTTTGGGAGTGGAAGTAGTCATAAATTATGAGTCAATGAAATCTTTGATTAATTTCAGTATTTTTCTAAATGCAGAAAGTATCTATGCATAATGGTCTCAGCACCTTTCAATACCATCAATTTTTTTTAACTAAGTGGTTTGATGGAGAGATATTTTATGCTACTTCATTCCTTTGATAACTGTACTTCCAGAAAGTAAGCATGGAAATTCTTGCTGTGTCAGTATAGGTTAGATAGTCTCTAGGTCTAAGATGTATTGTATTTCCCGCTACCTTCAAGATTGAGAGATCTGCATGGAAGAGCTGCTTTTTTTTTTTCATCTAAAGGCAAGGAAGATGTCTCTGCACCAATGTTTGTGGTGTAATGGCTTGACTGGGGGTCAAGGAACTGAAAACTCAGATGTGAATGATTGCAGATGACTTTCACTTGCCAGCTAAGCAAAATTCATCCTATTTTTGAGATAGTGGAACTTCCCTTGAAAGGTCAAACTCATACTTTTGGGGGGAATATTCCTAGATCTAGCCCAAAGTCACCGTTATATGTGAAGATGATATACCAACCACAATCCTGTTGAGACAAAAGTAATCTTCTGGCAATTATTTAAGCAATTAAATATTTCCGATTTGAAATATGAGAAAAAGTTCTTGGATGACACTCCTCAGTTGTTTTTTATATTATTTATATTTATCATTTATTTCAGCCTTGAATCAATTATGAAATACCTAGACCTCTAATCAAGGGTAACTATACAACTACAATAAAATACTTTTTATCTGTTTGCAAATTTGTTGAAGGATTCTGGGTACCATCCCCAATCAGCTGAAGATGGCAAACTTATAGACCAGTTAATCTAGAAGATACTGAATTTGAGATAAGAGCAATTAATTAATTAATTAATTAATTGTCAGGGTATTGCATTGAGAACTGGTCAGTTTCCCAATCAAATTTAAGGAGGCTTTTAAAAATCGCCTCGCTCCGCCGGCCGCCGAGAAAGGCCTCCGGGGCTTCCACAATCGACTCGGAGCCGCCGGGGCTGTCACGACCACGCCGCCCTCTCCACCGGCCCCGCGGCTCCAGCAGACCCCCGACCGGTTTCCAAATGTCCCAACCGGCCTCCCCCGATCTTCCCCCGCCTCTGCCACCGGCGGGGGGACCTAGGGGACAAGGGGAGCCGCAGCTGAGGCCGTCTAGGCCGGAGAGAGCATCGGCGGAGCACCGCGTCAGCCATCTTCGAAACCCGGAACTCATGGAATGATGATCATCAGAAAGATGATCTGAACAAAGAAAGATGAATACTTTTGGATTGGGATACTATAGAAAATAGCTGATCATATTTTGTACCACAAAAACAAATACTTCAATATATGAAGTAAAACCAGATTGTTCACCAGAAGCACTAGTAATAATGCTTAATGTTGTAAATGCTCAGTTGAAAGCAAGAGTCATTGAAAAAGACCTTGATGGTTAGAAAAATTGAATGTACTCAAAAAGAAGACTACAGGTCTCACTCTGTCACAGATAATACACACCAAAATCAAGAAACAGTTACTGGTGTATAATCCTAGCAACTTGATGTTCATTAGAGCTAATTCAGAAACAGCAAAATACATTGCAGGTGATAGATTACTCAGGAAGTGCACATTGATCATTATCCACCACTGTTGGAGGAAGTGTTTGTTTTGTTTTTGCACATATTACTTTTGACAAAGCCATCTATTATTAGCAAAGCATCAGAAAAGAAAATGTAAGTGGTACCTTTAAAAGTGTAG
Source organism: Bungarus multicinctus (assembly GCA_023653725.1). Classification (NCBI taxonomy): domain Eukaryota; kingdom Metazoa; phylum Chordata; class Lepidosauria; order Squamata; family Elapidae; genus Bungarus; species Bungarus multicinctus. The sequence goes on from CM042844.1 coordinate 63,400,287, forward strand.
GAAACTTTCAGGATTCCCGCCCTGGATGAACAATAATAAACCTGGACATCTTAATGCAATCCTTTGTGGAGGGGGAAGGCATGTATTTATGGCATGATATATATACATTTAATTTATTTTTATGTTCTACATCTGTAAATTTTCAATTTCCAAAGTTTATTTTTAGGGGGAAGGATAAGGATAAAAGAATATGTGGAGAAAAGGGGGAAGTGCCACAGATCTCATCTTAACCAGTGATTTAAATTGATGTTTTATCAAGGAGAGATTCGATCTAGAAATAAGGAAAAATTTTCTGACAGGGAGAACAATCCACCAACTTGCCTTCAGAAGTTTCAGGGAAGTTGTGGGTGCTTCATTACTGGAAGATTTCAAGAAGAGACTGGACTGCCATCTGTCAGAAACGGTATAGGGTCCCCTGCTTGGGCAGGGGGTTGGACTAGATAACCTACAAGGTTTCTACAACTCTGTTAAAAAAAAAAAGAATTCAGTCACTTTAAGCTGTGTGGACTTCCCTGAAATCCACACAGCTTAACGTTGCTGAATAGGAGAAACGCTGATTTCAATGATTAAGCTACTTAATTTCGTTTTTTTTTCTGGGTCTGGAATTTGGTCTTTTTCCTTTCAAGGAAAGCCCCCCCCACACCTCGCTCGAAGTTTTCAGCCTCTTGGACTCTAAACGCAAGAGGGGGACGCGCTCTCTTTATTAGAGTGTAAATGAGATTTTTAAATGTCTATATAAGACGCCATCATGGTTTGTTAGCTGGCCATCATTACCCTCAGAATGTCCCAAAGGTGCTTTTTCAGGAGGCAACTGGACTTTCTCGGTTTCCTCCCCCTCCTTTTTTTTTTTTTTTTCTTTAAAGACCTTTCGCTTCTCTTCCAATCGTGACCTGGATGATTGAGAATCTGTACCGACTCACTATCCCCCTCAGAAGCAACCCGGGTTTGAGACTGTCTAAAAAAAAAAAGAAATCACTTGTCTTCAACTTCCTTTTTTGCGAAAACTCCCTCACCTCCCTTTGCTTAAAAACCAGGAAGGGGGCGATTTCCCCGGCTTCGCTCGCTGCCGCGCTGCTCTATCAATCGCCGAGCGCGCACGTGGTCAATGCTCCAAATGCGGCGGAACAAGTTCATCAAATCTCAGGACCGGCGCTCCCCCGTCGGTGGGGAGGGGTTTGTTGAACTCCTCCCGCTGGGCGCCTAAGGTTTCAAGCGCGCTTGTTTACCAGCAGTCTTCGGATGAACTCCTCCAGGACCGTCCCCCGCCTCGGTCGTCGAAGCTGGCAGAGCGGATCATGTTAGCAGCCTGTTACCTGAACTTCCTCGTCTTGGGACTTAGCGCCGTGGGAAACCCAGTCGAAGCCTTGGGCAAGTAATGGTCTTGGTTGGCTTTCGGGCGGCTTTTAAAAGAAAAGAGCAGCGGAGAGTGGCAGCTAAAAAAAATAAAAATCCAAAAACGGTCAAGCCCGAGTTCTTGGGAAATGATCAGGAGGTTCCTTATATGGAAGGAAATGCTGTCAGTGGGTCTGCTTCCCAGCAAAGGCGTTTTCGGAGAAAGTTGACTGGCAGTTGACATTGTTTGTTCAAGGGCAGCTATAAAACATACCAATTCTCGTTTCTCGATGAGCTTTCAGAATCGACACGGCCATATGGGGGGTGGGGGTTAAGGGAGAGAGAGAGAGAGAGAGCATTCTTCCTCTTTAAAATGTCCATTGCTGTCCTGGGGGATGCTGAGCATGACAGAAAATGTTGAGCCCTGGAAGGCTATTTATTGGTGATCAAAATGAAATATTGTACTCGGGTGTTTGGAGAGAGGGAGGGAGGGAGAGGGAGAGATTTAAGATTTAATTACACACTGGATTATTCATTTGCTCACCTTAAGCCCGTTTTTTTCCTTGTCAAGTTGTCTGCAACTCTTAGCTATCCAAGAAACTGTCCCTGGTTTTGCTGAATTGGTTTCTTTGAATTTTTCATGCTTATGCACAAAGTATAGAGGTGAAATAAATGGAAGTGTAGAAGATGGAATTGACCTTTTAGGCCCAGATCTAGAAGCTTCTGCTGTCCAGGCAAGAATTGTCTCCCCATAATGCAAATAAATCATTGATATTTCTGGAGATTTCAGTCCTACATCAGTTTAGCCACTTTCCACTTCTGATATGACTTTTAATAAAATTTATTGGTCTGAGAAGGTGTCACTATCTTGTTTTTGATTTGGGATTCTCTTATTATAAGTATGTTGCTGTAGTTGCTGTAAAGTAAAATTCTGCATTCTTTATAATTGTATTTAATAAAACTAAGAAGTTATTGGAAAATCTATACTAATTTAATTATTTGTAGGCGGACATACTCAACAGATCTCTAGGCATTCCACATATGAGATTATAATTCCTAGGAGATTAACAGACAGGGAGAAGCGCTGGACACATTTTAATGAGGTATCTTTCTATTTAAGTGATTTTCATTCCTGTGATGCTCCTCAGATAATATGCTACAGTGTTTAACAATGTATATAAGTAGACAAGTAATGTTGGTCAATCTATGTCCTAATTAAACAAAATTAGGGGGAATAATAGCACTATATTGATTTAGTTGCTATTGCAAGACAATTTTGGGTACTATGGAGCCATAGTATTAATAAAAAATGTTTTATCACATATTTTATCATTTTTCTATTAACATGGTTGGTAACCAGACATAGCAATCCTATCATTCAGTTTAGAGGACTCCAGTGCTGGATATTCCAACATATAGACAGGTTGGATAGTACGACACTACCATTAGAAGAAGAAAAAACCCACCCTCCCTCCCTCCTTTCCTTCCTTCCATCCATCCATCCATCCATCCATCCATCCAACTACCTTTTTGGAACAAATGTCTTCATGGCAGTCTAGAATGCATATAAATTAATCTCCTTGATTAGGAGTTGGAAAACATTGGACCCAGCAGATCCTTTGGACTCTCAGATGTCAAAGAAAATTAACCTTGTACCCAAGAGGAAATGGAAGGATTCTGAACAAGCCAAGAGTCGATGGAGCATGTCAACTGCAAAGTAATTGTTGCAATCGAATCAAGAACCGCGCTGGCACAGTGGTTAGAATGCAATATTGCAGGCTAACTCTACATTCAACTGCCAGGAGTTCAATCCTGACCCGCTCAAGGTTGACTCAGCCTTCCATCTTTCAGGGTCGGTGAAAGGAGATCCCAGATCGTTGGGGACAGTATGCTGACTCTATAAACCACTTAGAGAGGGCTGTAAAGCACTATTGCAATTGCAAAACATGCTGGGAAAAGGTGGCAGCATATTCTATTCACCATGTTAGTCCATAAAGAAATCCAGTGAATTTAGCTACATTGTCAGAATATAATTTATACTAGGTAGATTTGTAACCTTGGAGTAATATGTCTGTATGTGCATTGCAGATTTATATTGGGCTTTCTCACTGTATACATATGTATATGTAACTTGAATAGGATTTGCACCTCACCTGGCATCTTCTGGGATTCACTGTATAAATGGGGCATAGCATCCTCCCTTCAGTGTGACTGCGGGGTCTCACATCGAACTGTAGATCACATCGTGACCAGCTGTAAGCAGAGGGCATATGTTGGTCCAGTATCTGTTTTTTTTTCCAGATAAATGATGCTGTGCTTCAATAGTTAGATGGCCTAGACATTGGTACCCAAATAATTTTTTAAAAAAAATTCATATTTTAATGTGTTTTTAATCTAGGTGAAATGTTAATACATGTTGTAAGTCCATGCCATACCTAAATAGCAATAGCAATAAGACTTATATACTACTTCACAGTGCTTTACAGTCTCTCTAAGCTGTTTATAATTTGGGTCCTTTTTACTGACTCAGAAGGATGGAAGGCTGAGTCAACCTTGAGCTGGTGAGAATTGAACTGCTGGCAATCGGGAGCCAGTAGAAGTAGCCAGGAGTGTTGCATTCTGATTTCGCCACCACGGCCCTTTTAAATACCCAAATACCTAAATAAATAATGTACATGTGTATATGAATATGTATGTGTACTACATACACACACACACATTTTGTTTTTAGATGCATCTAAGTTGCAGAAGATGTAGTAAAACATACAATATGTTAAATGTCAAGCCGGAGTGAGCTGTTTGATTTGTTTTCTGGTTAAAAAGTAAGCATAACTGTACCAGCATACTTTTTTTTTTGTAAGCAACGGCATCATTTCAAATAATTGATGTACATGTCAAATGTTCTTTATGCATATATATATATATATATATCTGATTATATTTCTGATTATATATATTATATTTCAGGAACATGTAGATGATCAGCTATCTTACTTGATCCAAACTGGAAATGGAACACACATTCTGAAATTAAAGAAAAATAAGTATGTTGGATGCAGTTCTGAATCTTTTTTCCATTTTATTTTAACTTTTTTTTGAGGGATATGAGAATTTCACCAAAATAAGCAGTTTGAAAAGTAAAACACAATAGAAGGAATCCTTTAAAGAATGACATTTGCTAGCATAGAAATCAGATAAAAATATTATATTGGGCATGAGACATTGAATTAAAAAAACCCAGAATATTCTTTATCTCACAAGAACTGAGAATTTATGTTAGATTGTGGGCTGAAATAACTTTACTGTAGGTGCCTGAGGAAAGAAAATATTTTGGGTGTGGATCCTATGTTTTATGAGCATATGTTATCAGAATGAAAAGTTTTGTAAAACGCAGATGGCTTTTGCAGATGAGAAACAGATGGGATTTGTGGAATCCACAATCTAGCTAAACTGGATTTAGTTCAATGGAGTATTAGGTCATACAGTGAAAATGATACAAGTCTTCCTTGTCATTTCAGAACATTTAAGGCAAAGCATAACAAACAAAAAATAGGAGGGACAAGTTAAAACATTACTTGCTAATAGTATTTTGATAAATACATTGTCAGTTAGGATCTGGTAACGGCAGAGCTATATAACAAGCAGTATCCCATAAGTAATATGTGTGAAAAGCAAAAGACCAAGAAATCTATATCTAAATCATAAAATCTTACCTTGAATAGATACCTGTTGGAAGGTCTCCATCTCTCTATTTACATGAGATGCATAACTGGGTCAATGAGATGATTAAATGTGACTTAGAAACAGCAAAATGGGTTAATTGAATTGGGTTAGTTTCCTTTCAATAAGGAAATCTTACATGATTAGTGACTGGCTTGAATAAGCATGCCATAGGGATAACTTGTGACAGTAACTCAGGATATATAATATCTTGGCAATATCTACTGGAATGCTGCTTGCTCAAAATACTTGGCATTTTAAGATTATTACACAATAATTGTAGAATTAATTTTGGCACAAAGATATTGCAAGTCTAATCTAACACTAAGCTCCAAGGCAGTGCATAGTTATTTCTTCTTTTCCACCTTGATTTTCTCTTGAAACATAAATTATGAAAATAGTCATAGAAAAACATCAAAATATTATAAATGCAGGATAATATTGGCAGGCTTTTAAATGATGAATAAAGCAGGGTAATTGCACAATAAAAGTGAGAACTCCTGATGTCTGTGATTTAGGTAATGAAGGTGTTGCTTATTACTCCTATTGACTAGGGAAAGTCTTTAGATGATGGAAGGATATCCCAGTATAGAATTACATTCAGACCCGGAACTCTCAGATTCGGGTTTTCCCCAGATGTGCCAATATGACATCTCTAATAAAATGGATTTTTGGGAAGATGCTATTCTCGGAGTCTTTTTCTTTGGAGGTTGTTAGTTGGAACTGAGATCTTTGCTAAACTACATGGGATGCTTCTATTTCCTGTATTACTAGAATAATAATTATTAATAATAATTAACTATTAATGATTGATTATGGATCATTACAGTATTATTAAATCATTGCTTAATATTATACTTTAACATTACAGTACATAGTAGATTAACAAGATGTGGCACTAGCATTGCTTAAAATGATTAGATTTCTGTTTTTAAAATTGCTTGAATGTTTACTTGATACTTTTTTAAAAAAAATCAAATTCAGCTTATATTTCATTAAAATATTGGTATGTGGATAAATTTTATTATGAACTTTGACCAGTATATTAAAGTGCTGTGGCATTATCATTCATTGATGAATAGACTGCATCTTAAAATACTATTGATTTGAAATTTATTGTAGAAACCTTCTTGGGGAAAAGTTTACAATATATACTTATAACCAAGAGGGTAAGCTGGAGAGTACTCCTGTGGAAACTCAGGTATGTTGTATATGTGAAGAAGCCAACTTTCTATTTCAGTTTTATTATTAAAGGTAAAGGTGAAGGTTTCCCCTGTCCAGATGTGTCCAACTCTAGGGGGACAGTGCTTATCTCCATTTCTTAACTGAGGGAGATAACGTTGTCCAAAGACACATATGGTCATGTGATCAGCACGAATATACTGTACATCAATGCGCACAGAACACTGTTACCTTCCCACTGAAGTGATACCTATTTATCTACTCACATTTACGTCAATTGGTGGGATTCAATATTTTTTACTACCGGTTCTGTGGGTGTGGCTTGGTGGGTGGGGCAGGGGAAGGATACTGTAAAATCTCCAGTCAGAGGTGGTATTTGCCAGTTCTCTGAACTACTCAAAGTTTCTACTACCGGTTTTCCAGAACCTGCTGAATACCACCTCTGATTTACCTGCTTTCAAACTGCTAGGTTGGCAGGAACTGGAGCAAGTAACAAGAGCATACTCTCCCATGCAGTACTTGGGTTTTGAACCCAGGCTGTCACAAGGTCAGTATTTTTAACTGCTGAGCGATCTATTTTGATAAATACGGGGCATAAACAGTGACAGATATACCTTGTTGAGTTCCGAAAGGAAAGGTAAAAAATAAATGAATAAATAAGGCTTTGAGTTGAACAAAACCCTTTCCAATGGCCCTACTAGCTGGATATGGTGTGAGTTGTAATCTAGCATGTGCGAAACACGAGAAAAAGATAATATTCCATTCTAGAAAACCACTTTTCTGTGCCAAACTTTGTCATATTTGGTTCTTGGAATACACTGTATTTCCTCCTTTGCCATGATGATTAATAGTCTGGGAAGTTAAATACAATGTCTTAAGAAACTATATTCTTTTACTAGCAGCATTTTTAGCATACAACTAATAACTGGTTTTATAAGAAACTTTATTACACAGCCGGAACTTGCCTGTGAACTTGAGTTCCAAATATTTCTGACTGTTGTTCTAGGAGTCCCACAGAAAATAGCATTCCCAGAATATTCTTCCTATTGGGTTTGGGGGAATAGATATCATGAATATAAAAAATACTGTACAATTCATTTCCTTTGAGACCCGGATCAACTCATTGCTACCGGTGCCAAATGAGAGATGAGTAATTAACTTGATAATTTGTTATCTAAGTTGACCTTTTTGCCAGTAATTTTATCTCCTAATAAAAGTATTTTTTGAAAACTTAAAAGGCTGCCATTCTAAGGCATTAGTGGCTCAGAGAGGAGTGGATTCAAAGCTTAGAAAATTCAATTCCAAAAAGGAGTGCAGGATTAGCTCTAGACTTTCAACAAATCTTGCTAGAGTGTAGCTGCTCAGAGTTCGGGCCAATTAGAATATGATTGTATTGGCTGCATTTTATGCAAAACATAGTATCAAAGACTACTCACTTGTATTGAGTTTGACAGTCCTGGAGCCCCCAAGACTTGGAGGTTTCGACTATTAAATTATTTGATGTACATTTTTCTACAGAGATAGTTAGCTAACCTAGGTCTTTGATACTGCTTCTTTTCCAATGCAAAAAAGTTTTTTAAAAAATGGGGGGGGGGGGAGAAACTATATCTAGAAAATGGTTGAAGTTCCCTAATTCAATGGGAAAGTCTTGTGAAAATCAAAATCACGTTGTTTTATATTACATAGAATAGTCCTATGCCTTCAGGTTTATCTAACTAAAACAACAGAAATTTAGTGTTTGTACGTTACGCTGAGCAAAAACCAAAAAACCACATCACAAATTGCAACATACTATAAAAGCCCTGTCACTATATCCTTTATCTAAAAAGGATCCAGAGAATTATTATATCTTAATTGTTTCAAACCTTAGCAAGACATTATAATGATCCATATATTATAATACAAAATGTTCGTCTCATTTTTCTGTGAGACATGAAGGAAAGAAAATGAGAAACCTCCATGGTAAGCATGTTGTGGAGATTTATCATCTTTCCTTTTACATCTTTCCCTTCGCATGTGCCATTCATAAGAGAATAAAATGGCTGGGGTTAAGTACCTGCACAGAATCTTTCTTTTCAAGCAATGCTTGGCAAGAAGAGAAACAGGAAATTAAAATATCTCTGTATTGCTCTATTACTGTTGTGGTTCTGTTGGCTTTGATCATCTTACAGTAGCAGGATAAACATTACTTGCACTACAATCCACAGAACAGAACAAATGTCTTAGGAACTGAGTAAATACAGATAGTCTTTGGCTTACAATGGTTCATTTAGCAACTGTTTGAAGTTACAGTGACACGGAGAGGGGAAATGTGGTTTATAAGTAATCCTTGCTCTTATAACTATGGCAACATGTTTAAAATTTGGTCACTTGACAACCAGAATGTATTTACGATGATTTTGGTGTCCTGGGGGGTCATGTGACCTCCGTTTGTGACCTTCCCTGCTAGGTCCAACAAGCAAACTGAATAGTGGAAGCAAATTTACTTTAACAACTGCATGATTCACTTAACAATTGCAGTGATTTACTTAACAATGGCAAAACAAAGTTGTAGAATCGGACATGACTCACTTAACAATTGCCTTGTTTAGTAACACAAAATTACAATGCCAATAATGTTCATAGGTTGAGGGCTACCTATATGGTATCCTTCTTTACATCAGAAAATAAATTGCATCTGCTGTTTGCCTTATGAAAACTGCTGTTAATTTTCTGATTTCAGATGCACTGTTACTACCATGGAAATGTTGAAGGCGTTCCAGATTCTCTGCTTGCCCTCAGTACCTGTGATGGCCTTAGGTATAATCCTTCTTTTCCTTTTATCAATACTTGCAGATGGATAATTTTGAATACAACACAGGAAATTTAAAATTATCTCTGTAGTTGAGATTCCTATAAATATACGTTGTTTTCAAGAGCTTTTCTGAGACATTTCTGACTCAGCTGGGATATAGTTGAACCTACTGTGTTGTTTTGTGTCTTGTCTCATCCAATCTTTGCTTCTGAGTTTTCAGTCAAATAAGGAGAACTTATTTTAATTCCTATAGTAGTATCCAAAATAAAACGTTTTTCCTGTCTTCATTCTTTCTTTAACGCTGGAATGCAAAATGAGATAACCAAATAACTAAGATCCCCGCTCTCCTCTATTCTTTTATTTAATCATAGAATAAAAAGGTTGGAAAAGGATTGTCCCATTCCACAATCAGAGCAGATACAACATCTTCATTTTGCTATCGTAGACTGTTGGAGAATAAGGAATTGTTATGATAGTGCAGGGGTTTTTATGACCATTGCAGTTTCCTGGGATCATGTGGCCATCTTTTGCAACCTTCTGACAAGCTAGATTCACTTAACAATCTTGTTACTAATTTAACAACTGCAGTGATTCACTTAACAAATGTGGCAAGAAAAGTCGTAAAATGGGACAAAACTCATTTAACAAATTTCTCACAGCAACATAAATTCTGAGCTCAATTGTGGTTGTAAATCAAGGACTAAAGACATATCATTATATTTCCTTATTGAGAAACTAGTAGATTTGTACTGTCATATTGTTACGTATTATATTGTGGTATTTATTTAGGGTTATTTTTGTTTACACAGCTGGTGTTTGATTAAATAACTTTTCTTGTCCTTTTTAGGGGAATCCTCTATATTGGTGACAAGCAATATGGCATGGAGCCAGTAAAGGGATCAAATAAATTTGAACATTTCTTTTATGTATTAGATAAATCTCATGAATCTTTTTCCTGTGGTGTACAAAATGATGACCAATATCATGAATATATTTTAAAATATACTAATATATCACATTATCCTTTCAGTAAGGATACACTTCGAAGGGTGAATATATTTTTATCTTATTTTTCAAATATTGCATGCTTTAATCTGTGTATTCTAGATTTTAGCCACAGCTCTTTTGCTTTTAACAAATTATTTACTTCATACCAAGGAAATTTTTCCTCATGTTATTTCTTTCTGAAATTAAATAATGCTTGGAAAGTGGGTGGGGAACAAAGATAAAATAATAATTTAAAATTCTGTATCTGGAGTTGCTACACCTGAAGTCAAATTCAGGTAATTTCACTGAACAAAAGTTGAAAATGTACTGCTTCCTCACAGTTTGATTTCAAATCCAGTTTGAATTGAAATACTAGAAGCAAACAAGGAAGTTTGACTTGATTTCATTTTGAAAGTAATTGTTTGAGCTGCCTAAATGAGATTGATTATTTTCAGACAACAATAGTTCACATAATGAATTGGCTTCAAATGCCTGGTGTTAACTTTTTACTTAATTTTTGAACTAATTCCAAATAAAACAGCTATGTAATGGGGATCTGTTTTCAATTTTACAGAAAAGAAGAACTGTGTTGCCAGAGAAACGATACATCGAACTCTTTATGGTTGTTGATAACAACAGGGTAATTTCTCTCAAATATCTTTGGCTTCCTGGTATTATATCCAGAATTTCGCTCCATTGATATGAACACAGTAATAAATTTTTATTTCTGCCAGGATAAAAGGTTCAGTTTCTCCCTAAGCAAAAGATAAATAGATGACTAATCGCTTTAATTTAATGATATTTAAGTTGTGTTAAGTTGGTTGGTCCATATGAAGGTACGGTACTATTAACTAATTTTAGATTTTGGATATTTTTGGTGGGCCAACATTGCTATGGGATTTTTTTTTTTTAAATTTCCTAATTGCCTTTCCTGATTAGAATGTTTTCTTTCTTTAATTGTTTTAGTATTTATTCAAAAGAACTATTGAAGCTGTACAGAAAGAAACAGTTGAATTGATTAATTATGTAGATGGGGTAAGTCGGAATATTTTGTTATTCATTTGTTATGTCATCTTTTAATAAGAGAAAATAAAACTAGGACAATAATATAATTTCTATAATTGAAGCTGGTTACAACATAGATTAAAAAAAAACCCCAAGATACAGAAGTTAGTTTAACGTTCTGCTAAATGTATAAAATTACATTCTATTTATGTAACATAATTTAGTTTATTGTTAGGCTTTGATTGCTGTTGATTTCAATATATATATATATATATATATATTGTCTGGTATATATATATATATATATATATACCAGACAAAAGCAAATATATTTGTAAGAATGAGATTGTGATCTATTAAAGGAATCTACATATATATGAATTATGGCAGGACCCTTGTTATTCTTTAGAACAGAACTTAAAACTTACTGCTGTCTTTAGAATTTTAATATTTATATTTAATAATACTTGTAGCATTTTAAATTGTGTTTATGTAAAAATTATATGTCAATTATATGTAATTAAGTGTTAAGACTTGTTGCAGTAGGCAAGTATTTTTTTCATTATCATTTAATCTTGTTTATAAGGGGAACAAGTTTAAGAGTAAATAGCAATAGCACTTAGACTCATATACCACTTTTAAGCGGTTTACAAAGTCAGCAGATTGGCCCCAACAATCTGGATTCTCATTTTACCCACCTCGGAAAGATGGAAGGCTGAGTCAATCTTGAGCCTGGTGGGATTTGAACTGCCAAATTGCAGGCAGCCAATAGTCAGCAGAAGTAGCCTGCAGTACTGCACTCTAACCACTGTGGCACTGAGGCTCAAATGATCTTATATTTCCTGAACTGATTGGGATTTATAACCTAAATCTTTTCTGGTCTGTGTGACTGCCATTTTCCCCAGTATTAGAAAAACACTGCATGTTAAACAATGTAATTATTTGGACAATTAGAGAAATAGTGATTATACTTTTTAATATATGGAAAGTAGCAACTTATCAACAGAAGTTCACCTCAAAAACCTATAAAATGTCACCTTCCTTGCATAATTGGATAATGATGGATAGATACATCATTATCTTTTCTATAAGTATTACTATATTCTAGAGATCAGAACTTGCTATCTTTAGTCAATCCTTTTTCTTGAAGTCATACAATTCTTATCCAAATCAATCTGCTGTAGGAAAATTTTTCTAGCTCACCTTACATGGTTGCACAAAGATTCCTCATGCTACGAACCTTACCCCTTTATCTCAAATAGTTTGGGAGAAGATAACTAGTAAACTTTAGGAGACAGGAACTTTTGGATTAAAATGTTTGTTTATTGCATTAGTTGTTTTGCTTGTCCTTGAAATGAATATAGCTGTTCAACTCATAAGCAGCATAATTCATATTAAGAGTAATAATTTTGGAGAAGTGTCTGTATGTGTTAGCAGGAATTACCTACAACAAAGCCTCAGTGTGGGTATATTTGTGCATGTTGTGGAATCTGTTCAAACAAACTCAATATTCTTAAGTAACCAGGTTCGCAAATCACAACCTTGGAACTTGCAAACTATGCCTTTTTGTGGTGCATTATGTCAATTATAGTTTGCTTTTTAACTCATAGGTAAAGTGGACTATGAGTTCAACATATAAACATAGTCTGTGTTGATTCACATTCATTGGCTAACTATATATACTTATTTGCATGGCATATTGCAAAGAGAGTTTGCAGAGATGGAATCAGAGATGGAACAGTTTGGAAGAAATTATCTAAATTTACTGAAACCTACATAATGGCAATAAATTGTATATTTACAGATGTTCAGACCCTTAAACATACAAGTTGTCCTAATTGGATTGGAAATATGGACAAAGGGAAACCAGATAGAGGTGGGTGGTGATTCAGCTGGAGATGTGTTGAACCAATTTGTGGCTTGGAGGAAAACAAATCTTATTACGAGATCAAGAAATGATATTAGTCATCTCATCATGTAAGGATTTTTCTTTATATTATATATACAGATATATTGGAATGTTGAGAACAAAGTGAAAATTCTACAGTTATAATATTCTAGTAATTTTAGGAGTTTATATCCCAGTATCATTTAGGGAAAGATTTTTGTGGATATGGTTGTGGATGTTTGTGGGGATTGGTAAGGATTTAAAAATATTTTTTGCTGCTAATTGCCTAAGAAAATATATTTTTCTTAGCTATTAGAACATAAATCAAAATATGTTTCAAGTTTATTTTTAAATTTTTGAACATAGTATATTTTACGCCATTATAGTATATTACAAATAAAGGACAAAGAAGTTTAAAATTCTCATGCAACAGATTAATTAAATTATCATTAACATGGCATAGAATTAATCTGACATGGCGAAAGATACAATATGGGTAATTATACTGTATCTATCTGCTATTAACATAAAAGACAAGATATTCAGTCTGCCAAAGACATTATATGTGTCTTAAAATCAAATGAAATTAAAATAATGGGTCAAGGGTCCAACATATCTCAAAAATCCAATTAAATAATTTTTTTTCAGGATGTTAAAGCAGGGGTGTCAAACTCAATTTCATTGAAGGCTACATCAGGGTTGATCTTGGGGGGCATGGGGGGCATGGCCAGCTTGATGCCATTCAACCGAGTGTGGCCAGATGGGTGGGCATGGCCAGTTTGATGCCATTCCCCAAATTACTGGCATCTTTCTTCTTTGCATTGGGTAGATATAGGGCCGAAGCCACGTTGGCCTGATGTTTCCTCTTCACATTGGGTAGACGGGCCAAAGCAATGCAAGTAGATGGGGCCGAAGCAATGCAGGTAGTCTAGGTTGAAGTGATGCGGGTAGAATAGACCGAAGTGACATCGGCCGACCCCTTACATTTTCCAGGATTGGCCCCGCAGCCAGATCTGACCGCATCACGGGCTGGATCTGGCCTACGGCCTTGAGTTTGACACCCCTGTACTATAGCATCTGAAAAAATCCGGGAAGCAAGGGAGACACTTTGTGTGTGTGTGTACCAAAATATCTATAAATAAAGAAAATGTGTACATTGTTCATCCTGGAGGTGAATCTCAACCCACCTCTCCTTTTAATCTATTCCTGCATTTCAGAGGGAGAAGGCCATTTGGTTCAACAGTTGGAATGGCTTACGTTGGCACAGTCTGTACTGCAGATCATGCAGGATCTATCTCTACGGTAAATATAATATCCCATTTCAGTTGTAAACATAGAGTCTTTTATATAGAGAACATTTTCATCTGTTACATTACATTGTGTCAGGATTGTGAACATTCAACATTGAGTTTAGATATCTGTGGAAAGCAGAAGCACTTAGCAGATGCCTATGCTGGTGTTGAGTGCTAACCTATTGACAAAGTCATGATAAATAACTACAAAATACTGTATAATACTAGCAACCAGGAACATAGAAAAGTAACCCAAACGAGAGCAAAGGCAGTTTCCTACAGTGAAACCTTAACATAATAAGGCTTTTTATGATAAACAAAAGGCTGATAAGAGGCAACATGATTGAGCTTTATACAATTGTATACAATAGATAGAAAATTTAAACAGATTTTTTTTAAAAAAAAATTGGTGGTCTAAATAAGAGCAGGAAAAGAGAAAATTTTTCAAAATGTTCGTAACTATGCAATTCATTACCATGAACTGTCATAATTGCCACCTGCTGAGATGTTCTGAAAAAAGAGTCTTAGTGATGCTGTGTCAAAACTGAGCAGGAATGGGATTCTGCAAACTAACATCATCTCCTAATTGTGAACTTCTTCGCATCAGAGCTTGGAGTTCATAGTGGAAAATAAAATGACTGATGTCATTTTGATTTAATTTGTCTAGCTCAGCTGTTTTGTTCTATTCTTCTATTCTGTTGCTGTTTTTCTTGTTTAAAAAAAGAATCGTTCCCCACCCCTTCCTGTGCTAATAATGCTGATATTTCTGCCAGTTCAATCATGAGTCTTCCGTAAGTCACGCTACAGTGGTTGCACATGAGTTGGGACATAATCTCGGTATGAATCATGATGATGGAAGATGTTCAAATAACTATATAATGCACAGTTCAGATAAGTAAGCACATTTGCTTAACATTATTTTTATATATATATATATATATGCTTGTTTTTTAAAATTATATTTATGCTGTATATCAAGTTTAACATGCCAAATCTTTGCTGCTGTTTGATCAAGCAGGGGTTACTAACCAGGGGTGCTCGCACCCTCTGGGGGTACAAGAATGATATTCCATGGGGTGTGAAAACTTGGGTTTAGAAGTTTCAAAATTATAGTGTAAATGCATAATTATATTATAATTATTTACTTTTGTAAGGGGTGCGAGATATATCAGAAGTGTTCTAGGAGTGTGGGGTATAGAAAAGTTTGAGAACCCCTGAATTAGAGAGTTTAGAATCAAGCATTGCAGTCCAATGGAGATACAATGTTAGAGCATTTAGCTCAGTGATGTCAGAAACAAACATGTTATAGATACTAGCTTTAATAAAAATACTGGTCATTGCAAACTATTATAATTTCAAGCATTCAATATTCTTTGAAAATCAAAGACTGCTGAACAGTGTTTCAGTTTTAAACAAGTTATTTTCTGTATTAGTAGGCTATTTTCAGCAACATTTTATTACTATATATTTTCAAACACCGATACTTGTGCATTTAAAAGTAGGCATGTATACTTGATGAGAATACAAATCTTTGTTCTATGAAACAGCTTTTGAATCTAGAGTCACATTATAGACAGGGTGTTTATGTTTTCAGTTATGCTAAATTTAAGGAACAGAAACTGATGGAGGCTAAAATTATATGTTTTATTTTTGGAATCTATTTATATACAGCTTTCCTTTAATGGAAAAGTTGGTTAATTAAACATAGGTGATCGACATTTAGCTACATTAGTAGAGAAGCAAAGAGGCAAGGAAAAGTCAGATGTTGACTAGAGGACACAGAAAAGATACAAGGAATAACTTAAAATAGAGGTGTAATAGGCCTGAACAATGTTTGGAGTAGAATACAGAAATTATTTCATTTAAATAAAAAGGAAAATTAAAAAAACACAAATAATTACCTATACCAGATCTGATGTAGTACAAGGCTAAGGACTTGGACTATAATTGAAGAACTCAGGGTCAGGTCAAAACATATTCATACAACCCCCTTAATGATTTGATCTGGTTTCTCTCAGTCCAGTATCTTCACAGAGCAGTTGTTATGGGATAAAACTGGAGAAGGGA
Organism: Bungarus multicinctus; assembly: GCA_023653725.1. Taxonomy (NCBI): domain Eukaryota; kingdom Metazoa; phylum Chordata; class Lepidosauria; order Squamata; family Elapidae; genus Bungarus; species Bungarus multicinctus. The sequence goes on from CM042844.1 coordinate 63,416,554, forward strand.
AATACGTATGACATTTTAAGCCAGGGGTTTCAAACTGGTGGTCTGCAGTCTGAATGCGTCATGCATAGGCTGCACCCACCCCAGGTCCACAAAGGGGGAAAAAAACATTGTGAAACATCACATGACAACAACATGATGCCACAAATTTGACACCCATGCTTTAAGCTCTTGGAGTAAAGTTGGAATATTATTCTAACAAAGACATGCAAAAGGAGTGCAGTCCAAAAAGTTCACAGCAGTCCAGGCATTTGTCAGGTTGCATGCATATAGATTAGCATCATAGGTAGTCCTCAACTTATGACCACAATTGAACCCAAACTTTCTGTGGTTAAGCAAGACAGTTGTTAAGTGAGTTTTGCCTCATTTTACAACCTTGCCACAGTTGTTAAGTTAATAACTCCATTGTTAATTGAATCTGGTTTTCCTTTTGACTTTGCTTGTTGGAAGATTACAAAAGGTAATCACATGACTCCAGGAATACTGCAACCGTCATAAATATGAGTCAGTTGCCAAGTATCTGAATTTTGATCACATGACTATGACGATGCTCCAACAGTCGTAACCATGAAAAATGGTCATAAGTCACTTTTTCAGTGGTCATTGTAACTTTGAACAAACAAACCATTGTAAGTTGAGGACTATGTATACATGCTAATAATCATTCTGTTTATAAGCTATTTTCCTAACTGAAGAAGGTAAAGACTTTGACAAGGTCTTTAAGCATCCTAAATACTTGTCAAATCCCATGGACCCCAGCCAGTTACATCGATCAAAAGAAATCAAAACGATTTCAGTACTGCTTAAACTTTTCTTGAATGGTTCAAGAGGAAACAACAAGCTGTTGTTTGTCTGGAGAATGAACTGGGTAGAAGTGGATGAATTAGGATAGACTTAAGAAACAAATTCCATATGGAACAGTTCACTTAAAAATCTTGAATTGAGACAAAGCTTTGAATGACAGAAAACAATCATAGTCAGAATCTTTACCCTAGAGATAGATGTCAGAGAAATAATGGATGGAGATTCCCCACCCTTGAAGACTGTTAATGGATGCTGAGTTTAGTTTATACATTTGTGGTGCCAAGTCATGTATAAGAAATGCTGCCAGGGGAAAAAATGAAGTCATAGCTTTCATTGTGATTCATCGATCTGAGACACATTTTGCAAGTTATGAAGTTGGTCTAACATTTTAAAGGAAAATCAAGGGATCACATGGGTGGAGATAGTTAGGCTTTTTAGCCTTTTCCAAATTGGCTGGGGTGCAGACTTGGAAGTTTTCTTTTTTCAATTATGACAAGCCTATTAAAGGAATTACAGTGCAGTTTTTGTATATTTCCCCATTTCAACAATTGGCCAGTTTCTGGCTCACAATATCATGTAATTCTTGGAGTCAGAAACAGGCTTATTTTGAGGGAGGGGGGGGGAAACACTGCTTTAGTGTTACAGTGAAGTATAGTATAATTGTAGAAATGTAACTCATTAAAATGTAGGCACAAAATGGGAAAGATATTACTCCATACCCTGGAAAAATTATTCTTTCTAGTGGGTCCAGGAACTTCAGCAGCTGCAGCGCTACTGATTTTGAGCAACTTATCTTGAAAGGTGGAGGAAGCTGTCTCAGAAACTCTCCCAAGCCGAGTGATATATTTACAGAACCCATGTGTGGCAATAACATTGTGGATAGGAATGAAGAATGTGATTGTGGCACTCCAAAAGTAGGTAATTTGTATTTATATTTTAAAATATTGATATGCTAGAATTATACATATACACATATACCAATACTAGTGCAATGCAATGTTCCAGATTCTGTTTTAAAATGCTAAGTGAGGGTTAGAGTTACAGATTTTTCTGTAACACCTTAGCACAGCTGTGTCTTTTTCTGGATCTACATGCTCATCCATCATTTTTAGAAACCAGGAAAAGATACAATTGCTTTAAGGACATGTAGATAGACATGTAATATAATGCTCATTGCTATATTTTGTTCCTCGGTGCTACCTTGATACTGGCCTAATGCAACAACAATGCAATTTTTGAAAATAAGAATACTGTAAATTGACAAAAAGTTTCTGTTTTGTTTAGCTTTGCTCATGGTGAAGAACATGGAGAATGTCACTGATTTCTGCCCCACATTCATGATGTTTTCTGTTCCCTATAAAATCATTCCTTAATGATAAATGAAATAAAATTTTGCAGTAATCACATTAGAAAAATAAAGTTCCTTGCCATCAAGCACTTTTTTCCAGGTGTTTATAAAACATTAATTTTATCATATATAAATCGTTGCTTTAAAAAAAATTCAATTAAAAATCATAATACTGTGAAATGTTTCTTAAAACTCTTTTAGTCACATCCCAGTAGTGAGAATATTGATCTTATTGAGTCCAATGGACGTTTTCTTGAACAGTTGACCATGGAATATCCAACCAAGGTCATTTTCTTAACAGGAATGTACCAATCCTTGCTGTGATGCTGCCAGCTGCAAGCTAACACCTGGATCAGCATGTGCTGAAGGATTGTGCTGTGAAAAGTGCCAGGTAAAATAGATTGTCCTTTGTGTAGACGTGGAGTACAATCCCGTGCTTGCATGTTTTGTATTAAACCCCATTATGTTCAGTAGGTGTACCCCAACATTTATATATGCATAGAATTGCAGAGTTGATATATTTTTCTTAAGGTGTGTTTTAAGTTCATTATCATTTGTCAATATTGTATGCATGTATTTATGTATACAGTAACATTTTATTACTCTACATGAACATTAAAAAAATTCAGGATGGCATCCGTGATTACACCATCAAAGCCTTAATGCTTTGATGCAAAAAGTCTTCTATTATGTGGCATATCACATAAGGGATGACCTTTTAAATAAAGCAGATGAAACAGGCACCAAACCTTGATGTTTGTTCATTCAAATTCCTTATATTGTATATATCACCAAGGTCTACTTGAAGCTTGGATCATATTTGGTGACAAAAGAATGCAAAAAAGTAGACGATTCTGGAGAACACAAATGTATTTTCTTAGAACTGTCTATAGTTGCCGCCCAGAGTCACTTAGTTGAGTTGGGCAGCAATATAAATTAAGTATATAAAAATTAGCTGGCTGCTTTGGGTTTATTTTAATGAAAATGCATACATTCTGGTTTTCCAGTAAATTATTTACATTCTCAGAAGGTGAAAGGAGGAGGGAGGGAGAGAATGGAAAAAAGGAATGATTGTGTGTACACCTCTATATCTACCATTAGCCGTGACTATCCTTCTTACTTCTTGGACTGTGACCTTCTCTCCCAGATCCTGTACCTTGGTTGCAATTGTGCAGTCTGAATTTCTTCCTTCCTTCCTTCCTTCCTTCCTTCCTTCCTTCCTTCCTTCCTTCCTTCCTTCCTTCCTTCCTTCCTTCCTTCCTTCCTTCCTTCCTTCCTTCCTTCCTTCCTTCCTGTAAAATTAAAATTATATACAATTAACTAACAATATTTAGTTAGTAGCTGTGACTATCCTTCTTACTTCTTGGACTGTGACCTTCTCTCCCAGATCCTGTACCTTGGTTGCAATTGTGCAGTCTGAATTCCTTCCTTCCTTCCTTCCTTCCTTCCTTCCTTCCTTCCTTCCTTCCTTCCTTCCTTCCTTCCTTCCTTCCTTCCTTCCTTCCTTCCTTCCTTCCTGTAAAATTAAAATTATATACAATTAACTAACAATATTTAATTAACACAGTTAAGGACATTTGCATCAGCTGACTTTGGTACTGAGGTACCGTACAGATCAGCAATGAGAATAGTGTAATTCTGCTAGCTGAAGGACTGATATATTTGCATTTCAGTGCAGCTATGAGGCTGTACTCATACAGGCAATAAATGTTGGTTGTTAGTTGCAAGATGATAGCGTAATATGAAACAGTAATATGTCTTGTGGCTTTGCTTTGGGTTTTATTTTGTTGTCTATACAATTAGTAATGTGATCACTGACATACCGTTCCAGTAGTTTGGCCCAGGAACTATTCCAATCTCTCTTTCCTTTTCACAAGTCTCTTTCTCCTCCTCCCATATTATTAAAGAGATATGAATGCTGTCAAGGTGTTACAATTAGAAACCAATAAAACTCTGTTTTCAAGTTCAAGGTAGCAGGAGTGGAGTGTCGACCAAAATCAGATACCTGTGATCTCCCTGAATATTGCAATGGGACCTTTTATGACTGTCCAGAAGATGTGTATGTCATGGATGGCTACCCATGTAATAACATGAAAGATTACTGTTACAGTGGAATTTGTGAGAGTTATGATTCTCAGTGTGAATCCCTCTTTGGAAAAGGTATAGTTTGAATCATTTGTGATTGATAACAACCGATAATTAAACTGGCAGGTGTTATATGGAAAATATTCATATTTTGGAATGCAAATGATTATTATTTTGAAATGATGTTCTACAAGCTTGGTTGCTTTCCTATAGATGTTTTGCCACCAGACTAAGTAATATCATCAGTATGTGGGAGGGTGGGGGTTTGGTAGTTGTTTATATATAATAGCTTGCCCTGTCAGTCTTGGTTGGGGTGTGGTTACTTTCTTGATAGTTTTTAGTTAGGATATCGTTCTTTCCCCATTGTTTATCTGGTGTTGTTTCCTGCTTGTTTGGGTGTTGGTTGCCAGATAGGATGTTTCCTTCCTTCCTTAACTTTTAGTTAAGTCCTTTAAACACAGGTATTCCTCAACTTACAACCATTCATTTAGTGACAATTCAGAGTTACAATAGCACTGAAAAAAGTGACTTAAGACTGTTTTTCAGACTTTGCAATGTCACCCTGGTCACGTGATCAAAATTTGTATGGTTTGAAACTTGTTCATATTTATGATGGTTGCAGTTCCCGGAGTCATGTGATCACCTTTTGCGGACTTTCTCCCCATTGACTTTATGGGGAAGCCAGATTCACTTAACAACTATGTTAATAACATAACAACTTAACATTTAACAACAGTGACAAGGAAGGTCGTAAAATAGGGCAAAATTCACTTAACAACTGTCTCCCTTAGCAACAAAAAATGTGGATTCCATTGTGGTCCTAAGTCAAAAACTAGCTGTGTGTCGCACTCTGCCAAGAACTGTGGTTGATAGATGAGGTTATTTCTATGTGTGCTGATAGATGGTTTCTCAAAATGCCAATTCCAGGAATTTTTGAATTTGGCTTGATTTAAAATGACACCAATTCACGGTTGAAACTGTGGTTGAGTTTTTCCATGTGGAAAGATTAAAGAATTTTTGTCATGCCTTCCGCTTGCCAGTTTATATTCCTGGAAGCATTCTGCCTATTTTCTACCTGTCTATCTTAAATGTGTGTTCCCATCTTTACATTGCATGTTGTTGATTATTCAGTCAACTTTTATTGTTTATGCACTCTTTGGGTTTGCTTAAGAGATTTTTGTGGGGATTTTGTTAGTTTATGTGCTAAGGGGATGCCAGGAGGATTTAGTGATCCATTGTTTGTGTCAGAATTATCCTCCACGTAATGAACTTTCATTTATTTTGTAGGAGCAAAAAGAGGACCAAATGTTTGCTTTGAAAGAGCCAATAGCAAAGGAGACAGATTTGGCAATTGCGGAATGAATGGGCCAAATTTTGTAAAATGTTCCCAAGCGTAAGTAATCAGAAAAAATATTTTATATTCTGAAGGCACATTCAGACTATATGACTCTATGCAGACTCAGTTAGGGATTAGGTCCCACTGAATTGACCGTTCTTATTTGGGTAATAGGCAACATGATTCAGAGTCACAGCTCTGCACTCTTTCTTCCTTTTCCTTCTAAAGAAGCATACCAATAGCCTACTTCACTAAGACAAAATTTCCTATTAGAGATAGTCCTTGATTTACAACAATTCATTTAGTGACCGTTCAAAATTGTTCAGACCATTCAAACCAGGGGTGGAATTCAAATTTTTTAACAACCGGTTCTGTGGGCATAGTTTAGTTGGTGGGCGTGGCTTGGTGGTAATGTTATTGGCGGGGTGTGGCCAACTCAACATCACTTACATCAAGGCACCCATCTCCTCGCTTGGCCTCTCATGACTGTGGAGATGCTGCAACAGTCGTAAGTGTGAAAAATGGTCATAAGTCACTTTTTTCAGTGCCATTGTAACTTTGAATGGTCACTCCACACAAGCAAAGTACCAGCAAAGGAGGAAAAGAAAACTCCAGAGACGTTCCGGAGACAGGAAGTCTAGTCCTGACAAGAATGTAATAAGAGTTAACGGAGAGGCAGTTTCTGTAAGCAACACCAGAATGTTTCCTTCCTGCCTTCTTTACAGGATTAAGCCATTAGTTTCTTCTAACAACCGGTTCTCTGAACTGCTTGAATGTTAACAACTGGTTCTAGCAAATAGGTGCAAACTGGTAGAATCCCATCCCTGATTCAAACTGTAAAAAGCCTTACTGGAGGAAATCAAACCTTTGCTAAAAAGATGCGGAAATGAATAGTTGACACAGATTATTTATTCTGTTCTTCAAAGCATTGAAAATGGAAACTTCAGTCACATGAAAGGACATTTTAGCTAGATAGGTAGTTCTCATTTAGCAATTGAGACTAGCAACTTGGTTTTAGTGAAAGCAGTCAATAAGTGAAAAATCACGTGACCAAAACTGTGCTTATGATATTACAGAAGACAGTGTGTACTAATAGGACAAAGTGAGAGTGAATGAGAGAGCGAGATGCTGTGAAGGTTGTGCGGGCATTGGTCACAAAATTACTTTTTCAGCATCGTTGTCACTGAATGGTCACTGTTCAAGGTGGTTGCTAAGTGAGGGCTATCTTGCCATCCATAGTTGGCCAACAGGATCTGAATGTATTAAAGTTGACAATCTGTTATTTCCTCCTACTTATAGATCTACATCCTTTTGCTCAACATTGGTTTTTATAGACCGCAAGTCTAGTGAACAAAATCTTGAACAAGCATTTACTCAACATTAGAACATGGAAGGATAACATTTTGTATTTATAATACTGCTTCACTATTCCTTACTTATGTGTATATATTATAATAATTAATATCATTACTATTTGCAGCAACAGTTTATGTGGCAAGATTCATTGTACATCTTTCAAACAAGAGAATCTCCCGTCCCAGTTGTATTTCCAGAATCAAGATGGAATTAAATGTGTGACTACTGAATTTGACCTAGGATCAGATATTCCTGATCCGGCACTGGTTCATAAAGGCAGTTCTTGTGCTGAAGGAAAAGTAAGAGTTTTCTGCATCTATGTGGATCACACTTTGCTTATTGAACAAATCACTGGCTGAGTTTGTACTCAGCACTGAGTCATGGTTTGTTAATGTTAATTTGTTACTCCTAAGCATAAATCATGATATATATGCAGCAGCGGTTGAGTATTTTCTATATGCTATATGCTAAGCCAAAATCAGAAGCCGTGTTATTGTTTAATATAAAATAATAGATAACAGAGTTCAGGAAACTTTTCCAGTTGAAGAGTCATATTACTTCTTCCTTCCCTGCTGGGAGATGTAATAAGCACATTAGCAACATAGTTACACTTTCAAAAAGGTTGGGGCTAAAATATTTGGATTTCAGGCAAAAGTATATTAAAATCATTACCTGGATAGAAGAAGCCCATTTTTTGGAAATTGGGGAGATTTCATTAATTAATTAATCAATCAATCAATCAGTTTTTAATGACACATTAACATTCAGCCTCTGGAAGACTTAGACCCATATTTTACTGTCTCACAAAGGAGATCAACAAAGAATTACCTCTGGAATTTGTAATCCTGCCCATATGATTCTGGAGGCTGAGACAGTTTACATCTTATTCATTGCTTGTTCAGTATGTTGTGCAAAACTATCCAATGTTGTTTGTAAACTATTTCTATAGCATAATATTACACTAATAGATAGGATGAAAGATACATGTAATGACATGTGCATAATGATGTAATCATGGAAACATTGCAAGTTTACTTGTAGATTGACACAAGTACATAATTGTATTTGCATGTGCACAGGGCATCATTTGTCATCACTGTATTGTGTTGGGAATACTGCCAATTACACTTACTTTGTTTCAACAGATGAAGCTTAAAAGAACCTATATTACATCATTTGGCACTTGATCCATGCTTAATTTTAAACTGTAAGCTGTAAGTTCCAAATCATAGTGTCTAGATCAGTGGTGGCTAACCTTTTTGGGCTCCTATGCCAAAAATTGCATGCGCATCAGCACGCACGTACTTGCGTGCCAGCACCCAGAATTGAAAAAGCCTCTGCAAGGCTTTTCAGGCCAAATTATAGGCCCGTTTTGTCACTTCCAGTATTACAGGAAGTGACGAAACAGGCCTATCGTCCTGAAAAGCCTTGCAGACGCTTTTTCCCAGCCTCTGGGAAACCAAAAAAGGCCTCAAACCAACTGAAAAAAAATCAGCTGTGAGGCACACGCATGCGCAGTGAGGTAAGTTTGCCTGCAGCTCACGTGCCAGCACAAATGGCTCTGCGTGCCACAGGTTCGCCATCACGGGTCTAGATTCATACTTGTATCAAGTTGAACCCAGACAAATTATATTGTTGCATGATGACAGATACAAGATTCACTTTGCTTCCATTTCCAGCATCATCATTTTAGGCTTAGATTTGTCAATCTTTTTTGGCCATGTTCTTTAAGAGACTACAATTTAGGATTAGGTCACTATCCATCTTGGGGATATACCATCGTGCTAAATTTAGTTTAGAGTTATTCTTGAACCCGATTTCAGTCTCTTCTTGATATCTTTGTGCATTTGCAGATAAAACATGCTTTCAAAAACCATACTAAAAAAACAACTATTTTCCCCTCCTTTTTAGGCTTGTGTTGATTACAAGTGTGTAAATGCAAGCTTGCTGGGTTACAACTGTGACATAAAGAAAAAGTGTAATGGCCGGGCGGTAAGTTAAAATACTATGATGATGATATTGTTCAGGATGAGACAAAATTATAATAAATAAGTATCTTGGCATTTAGTACAGATAGTCCTTGAATTATGATCACAATTGAGCTCAAAATGTATGTGAAATGAGACAGTTTTTAAGTGCATTTGGCTCCATTTTACACACAACTGTTAAGTAAATCTGGCTTCCCCATTGATTTTGCTTGTCAAAAGGTTGCAAAAGGGAATCATGTGACCTTGGGACACAGCAATGGTCATAAATATGAACCAGATGCGAAAGGTCTAAATTTTGATCACATGACTATGTGGATGTTGTAGTGGTCACAAACTGTAAAAAAACGATTATAAGTCACTTTTTTCAGTGCTGTGCAACTTTGAACGGTCACTAAATGAACTGTTGTAAGTCGAGGATTACCTGTAGTACAACTATTAAATATGTTTCAACTATTGAAACATATTCAGATAGAGTTGGAGTCTCAGCAGTGTTATGATAGTTCTTTGTAGCATTTCGACCCATTTATTTATGAGACATTAAACCACAACCTAAGTACTACCTCATCTAGAGAACATATATGTGAGTCACTGGTGGTTTTTTTTGCCAGCATCTTATTTAAGAAATCATTTTGCATTGCAAGAAACATAGATATATATAACACCTAGAGGTTTTGTCAAATGAAAAAAACTATGTTGTGTCATCATAATTCAAACCCCACCTTTTATGGGTTTGCATGCAACATGCAAACATAATAAAGTACAAACGGGATGAGTATGCATGAAAATGTTCAATACATGATTTGCCATTTGTTTCCCTTTCCCTCCCTTTGGATACCCAAGGCAAGTTAAAATGTGTAAATTCTGCTTTTTTTTTCCTCCTCAAAGAAATAAATCCTTATTTTCCATCAAGTTAAATATGCCAAGTCAGAAATAATAGGAAAGCTAATCATACAAGAAATGAACCTCATGTTGTGGCTTGATGGCTGCCGGCCCCTCCAGCAGCCAAATCAGATGAGGAAGTGGAGTGGGAGTTGGGCATCAAGGCAATCTGAGAGCTCTGAGTGGAAGAGGGAACGGAGCTGTCAGAGACAGAGGCGGAGCCTGGGCTGTCCATCAGCCCCCAAATGTGGAGTCAACAGACCCCAGTTCCAGAGGTGGGTGATGAAGAAGAGGAGGAACAGCTGGGTCCCATGCCTGACACATAGATGCACAGAAGGCAGGGGAGAGGAGAGCATCTATGGAAGAACCACCGCTGCTAGCTAAGCCCCACCCTAGCTCTGGGGATAAAAGGCAGGGGGCGGAGATGAATAGGTGTGGCAGACAACTATTTGTCTCCCTGTCAGTCAGTCACCGAAAGTCCAAACTTCTGAATTCTGTTGGGAACTGTATCAGAATTCTTTCTTGGAATCTGTGGTGCTGAGAGTGGGGTGCGCCTTCAGAGCGTGTGTGTGTAGTCTCTGCTGCTGAGAAAAGAGTGAGCACACCTTCTGGGACTTCCTTTACAAGTGTGTGGAGAGAGAGAGAGAGACTCCTGGTGTGTTGGAACCATTTCAGGGGGAAAGGGAGCAAGCTTCACTTTCCAAAGGCACTTAGAGATTTTGTTAGCCTACTGTGTGTGTGTGTGTGTGAGAGAGAGAGAGACCCTTTGCTTGGGTTACTGGCACTCCTAATAAAGGGAACATTTAGTTAAAAACAGCATTATGAGAATTATTGATATGATCTTTAGTCTCTAACAAAAGAATAGATGGATGGAAAACAGTAGGTCCCATCAGTGGTTTGCTGGAGGTGGTTCATATTGACTCATTAGAGATGATCATTACATTTCCTGGAATTTTGCAAACTAGTTGAGAGGAAAGTATATCTCCAATGCCCACCCAATCACCTCTTTGGAAGCCATTGGTATAGCGCTGCCAACACTGTAACAGAGCAATAGAGCTGGTTGTTAAATATTGATCTGCATACCACACCACTACTTCCCATCCAAAAGAGAGGTCAATATGATACAATGCATAGCACAGGCAGGAGAAACCATGGAACAATGTGTTCATTATTACATAGATCTCACTTTTGATTTTCAGCTGTTAATAGAATTCTTTTATAATGGCATTTGAATTCTTCTACAATTAAATTCCTTAAGAGATGTGCATGGATTATTGCACACTTGTTTGAGGGAGAAACATAACACCCTAATCCTAATATTACGATATTATAATTTCTATAACCTATTTAAAAATTGTAATTTCATCATTTTGTTTCTTTTTTTGTTCCTGTAGGTGTGTAACAACAAAGGCAATTGCCACTGTGATCCTGGGTGGGCACCTCCTTTTTGTGACGTGTCTGGCTATGGGGGCAGCATAGATAGTGGCCCAACGCATATAGGTATCAAGAATCATTCCTCTTTCTTACATTTCAACTGATGTTACTCACTTTAGAACACTGGTTAATTTTGCTACCTGTTAAGGTAGCTTTATGTCTTATTTGGCAAAAGTCACTTTCATCTTAAAAGTGAATAACTGTCACTTAATTGAATAACTGTCCCCCCAAAAATTCTAGTTTAAAAATGAAAACCAAGAACAAAAGTCAGCATAGTCTTTGCTACTCTAGTGGATTTTATTTCTATTGAAAATAATTGTCTTTAAATCTGAATCTATAGCTCTAAATTAGCATATGCCCATTTTAGAAGTTTCAGTCTTTTATTTTTGGAAGAAGAGCTTCTCCTTTCTTGGAAATTTTTGATATATACAGTGGTGCTTAAATGTTTGCCAACAGTTTTGAATTTTCAATATTGCTGCTCAATGTCTATGGAGATTTTCAGTCATCCAAGTCATAGTTGTCCCAAAGGTGCTTTTTCAAGAGGCAACTGGACTTTCTGGTTTTTTCTAACCAGAAAGTCCAGTTACCTCTTGAAAAAATATCTTTGGGATATTGCTGCTTAAATATGACCTAAAACATGATCTGTTCTATTGCATAAGTCCTAAAACTAGAAAAAAAGATTCCAATTAAACAAAGGGGTCAAAATATTATACTTGTTCATCTATTTATTGAAGAAAATTATCCAAAAATGCATATTTTATTTTGGTGAGAAGTCAAACCTTCCTTCTTATAGCCCCATTGTCCAAATTCTACATTTAAATCAGTGTACAATGCTTATTTTCTTTCTTAGATACATCCCTTCGAGATGGTCTTCTGATATTCTTTTTACTTGTGTTGCCTATATTAATTCTACTTGCAATTGCATTTGTCAAGAGAAAACAAATTAAAAGGCGTCTCTTCAGAGAGCGTAGAAGACATCACAGGTACAAAATTTATGCCATTGAGGGTGTTGAGAACGGAACACATCTATGCAAGGTTAAGTCAAAAATTCAAATTAGAAACATAATTTGTTGGCCTAGTGATCTTAAAAGACAAACTAAATGTTGTGGTGCAAGCCATTCAGAAGCAACCTTCACCGAATTCTATGAACCTATGAAATAAATATTAAATAAAATATAAAAAGGTTGAAGCCTTTTGAAATGATATCCTTATATGATTAGCTATATATGACAATGAGGACAAGATTTATAGAGGTTTTTAGGAATGTTTGGAGTGAAGCTTGAAAAAGCAGACGGAAATCTAGAAAAATAATATCCTTTTCATGATTTTTATCTAGGTTTTATTGGCAAGCTTGAAGAAGCAAGTTCTGTTTAAGGTTTTAAATTACATTTTGTCCATATAAGAGACAAGGAAAGGATATTATTTTCCTAAACCTGAACTCTATGATATTCAGACAATTCATTACCCATTTGTAGCTTATAATGTAATACTTTGGCTTTTCATTTTTTTAAGAAAAATGCCTTAGAAAATATTAGGAAGTTATTCCTCATAATGCTAGTCACATCAATAGAAGAAAGACACTGCCTAGATTGGGTAATTTTCCAAGAATGGTTAGTCTTTCTCAGATCCTGGTTTGGTTACTGATTCTACAAATTATGACTCCTCTAATACAAGCTATGATCATTTCAGTAGAAAAATATATTTGCTGATTTTTTAAAACCAGATAATATTTTAGGCCAGTGGTTCTTTACCTGTGGTCCACAGACCCCTGGGAGGGGCCACTGTCATCACAGGCAGTCCACGAAAGCTTGAAGAAATGTTATAATTTAAATTTTGAGTTAAGTCTTGGGGGTCCAGGGCCATGGTTTATGGCCACAAAAGCTATTTTTTAAAAAAAGGGGGGGGGTTGTCTATGGTGAAGAAAAGGTTGAGAGCCACTGTTTTAGGTATTGGTAGTGCTTCCTACTAAAGTAGCTCTTTTCTTTGCTTTTTCCTCATCCATTTTGCTTTTTCAATCCTAAACTAGCTAGGCTACACCCCTTACTTTATATGAAAATGGGAGAAGTCATTTAGGACACTAAATCTACTCCCACTACTAGCCTAGTCGGTGAAGGAAACTCAGTCTAAACATTTTTCAATGTCCAATTCAATGGCTATCTAGCCACTGAAAAGGGGCCTACCAACCCTCTTAGTGCTTTCCATATTCAAGCTGTTCAAGTTGTTTTTTTCTGACATTCAGTTGGGATTTGCTTTACTGTAATCAATGATGTTCATTCTGGGGCAATAGAAAAAAAGTGCCCCTTCTTCTACATTATAGCTTTCAAGATTTGAAGAGTGTTATCATACCTTTCCTCAGTTACCTTTTCTAAAAACTAAACATTCCAGATTCTTTGATCTTTCGAGGTTTTGTTTCTAGTTTATCATCATTATCATCATTATGGTTCTTTTCTTAATCTGTTTGTCTGAATCACTGTAAAAGAGTATTATCTAGTTGTCTACTTCCACATTTACTAGCTGGGAAATTCCTGACTTTATAATTTAAAGAAACCTGAAGCAAACACTGAATATAGGAACTTAAAAGTTATAATGTTCTAAAACTGTACCAGAATCAAACTCAAGCCTGGTAGATGGTTGCGGAATGAACTTAAACCATTTTTGCCAATTAAACTGAAACCAGCCAACAGCTGAAAAATGCTTCGAATTGTTTCACTTCTGTCATCCCAGATTGTTTTTTTTCCAGGGAAAAATAACATTTACATGTGAGCAAATACTTTTTTTGTTTGATTGGTTATATACATCCTCTATGCCCTTTGCCGTACACCTTACTTTGAGTATGTAGTATTTTTCAAGCAGGAATGGTTGATTAGCAAAAACCTATTTCCTTATTATTGTGAATAAAGACACCTCTATGTGTCTTAGCAGTGATTGTCCTCCTTTCAATATTATACACTCTCTCTGCATCCACAGTGGCTTTTAACAAAACTTTTTTTTCTTTTTGGTTTTTAGCTTATGTCTGCTGATCTGGGGATACTGCAAGATGGGCATTTATGTTTATATAATTTTTAACTGTTTGTTTGAATTGCTCTTTAAGGGCTAAAAATGCACAGCAAAGAAGACCGCTACCTGCACACCAGAATAATACTCCAAGTGAACCAAATCCACAAGAGGAAAAAAATAGAAAGCGGGTAAGAATGTACTTTCAATTATAATGTCCACTTTTAAGTAATTTCCACCAATAACAGTCTCTTAGTACAAAATATCAGCTGAGCACCTTTTTTCTTTTAGTTAATTATTTTCTATTCAGAAATTCAGTTTGCAGAATTTAGAACAACAGTATTTTGTTGGATTGTAAACATAAACATAGGGAGCAGTGGCTCAGCAGTTAAAGGCACTGATCTTGTCAACTGGAAAACTGGCAGTCCAGGTTCGAGATCCAAGTGCCACGAAATGTGGTAAGCTTCCATTCCTTGCTGCAACTTCTGCCCAACTAGCAGTTCGAAAGCATCCAAATGCGACTAGACAAATAGATAACAATTTGGTGGTAAGGTAACAGAGTTCTGTGCGCTTTGGCGTATAGTCATGCTGGTCACATGGCTGCTTTGGACACTTAGTTCTTTGGTTCCCTTGGATAAGACAGGAGTCCCGCAACTCCTGGTCTGAGGACTAGCACCGGCCCACGGCATGCCAGAAACCAGGCCACACAAACAACCGAAGCCCCATCCATGGGATGCAGAAGGGGGAAACCATGCCCCCTCTGGTCCATGGAATCGATCCCTAGTACCCCAAAGGTTGGGGGTTGCTGAGCTAAGAAACAGATGAACACCACCCACAAGAATCAGACATGCCTGGATAGGGGAAACCTTTACCATTTTCTTTTTAAACATAAACATGATTTTATTTATTTATTTATTTAATTTATCTTTTTCAGCCTACTACTTCAAATTCGGGAATCTTTACAATATCTCACTTTCCAACTCCAAGGTTTGTACTTTTTGATATAACTTTTCAGCAGAACCACATATAGTATGTGGCTGTAAGTACAGGCAAAACATGTTAAAAACTAGAGGTGGAGAATTTTTTTTTCAGCAGAGGGTCGGGACTGTATGCTCCACAGCAATTTATTGCAGCCACATGAGAGTAATGGCTAGAAATGGAAGCTGGTGTTCAGCATTAAATTCCAACTGTCTCTAGTGATAAGTACACTTTTTTCGTATAATGATGTGTGGTGGTTAAAGAGTGGGAAGCCAATGTCTCTTCTCAACCACAGAGTTCACTGGGTGATTTTGGGTCAGTTACTTTCTTTCAACCCAATACTGTTTATATTGTAGGAATCAGAAGGCCTTGATGCCTCAAAGAAACTAGAATCTCAGTGAATAAATAATAGTTCATATATGCATTTCATACATTAATATGTTGTAGTCATCTGAATGCACCTCATTCATGTCTGGCACAATGGTTTAGGTGGGTTTTATTTCAATAACTAAAGTAAAAAATTGTTTGAGATAATTTGAAGATGAAGGCTTAGCTCAACTAGCAGAACAAATTCATACTGTTTCCCAGTTCAGATAAAGGATTACTACGTGCACATGGTTATCTCAGATCAACTTCCTTGTACTTCGGTGCTACAGTAAGTCTCTTTGAGGAGATGGGCAGTTCAGAAATGTGAAATAGAGTAAATAAAAATAAGTAGTTCTTTATCAGGGCTCTTGTACCCGCCAGAACCTGAAATCCTTATCTACAGACTGTTTTCCTCTCCTTTTTTTTTTTAGGCCACCAGTACAAAATCAATTTGTTCCACCTCAACAACGACCTCCCGTACCACCACCAATGTCACAAAGACCTCCTGTACGACCACCAATTCCACAGAATCCTCCTTTAAGACCACCAATTCCACAAAATCCTCCTTTAAGACCACCAATTCCACGAAACTCACCTTTAAGACCACCAATTCCACGAAATTCACCTTTAAGACCACCAATCCCACAAAAACCCACTTTCTCTCCTCCATCTTGAAGAATTATAAAGACATGTATGCCACAAGGAAAAATATTGTATTAATGAAATTAATTAAAAGTGTTATTTTTTAGAAATATACAAACAAAGACCTCAGTTTAATTTCTAAAACAGAATGACATTAAATTTAATTTACTTTAGGGTCTGCTGCTCTACCAAATCACTATTTAGGAAATAAAATGCTGCCTAATTATTAGACCACAGGATATTGCTTTTACAAATAATACTCATCCCAATAAAAAATTTTTACCCTAACATAAGGCCAAACTAGATATTGTAATAAATGTGATGGGAAATCCTACCAGACTTATAAAATGTAGAACATGTTTATGCAATTTTTATGAGAAGAAGAGGTGGTGAGGGCTTTTCTTCTCTAATTGTGGACCCAATGAGATTCCTCCATTTCTCTCTTCACTCCTAACATATATTAATTATTAACATTACAAGAAAACACCTATTGAAGTTAGTTGTCATGGTTGGGGAAAGAGTAATTAAATCTGTCATAAAAATTCTCTTGTTGATCCCAATAAAATTGGGGGAGACTGCTGCTCTTACATCAATGACAGATTTTCTAATTATATAGTTGCTCTGATTTTTTTTTAAATGTGCAATTGGTTCTTTGTAGTCAGTTGGTTTATTACATTAAGAAATAATGTGAATGGAATATAATGAAATGAAGCACGAGATGGGTTGCAAAAATCAATCAATCAGTGAAGGAAGGGCTATATAGTGTAGTATTATCTATTTGAACAAAGATCAGAAAGTGATTTGTATTGCCTTAAAATCAACAGATGTGCCTTGACAGCACCGTATTGTTGATCTGCATGTTTACTGCTGAAACTTCCCACACAGGAAGATTTTAAACACTTATTCTTAAGTGTTTAAACGACCATGTCATTGTAAGATATTTCTGAATATTCTTTCATCTTTCCAGGTAAAAAGTGAATATATTTTAAATGTTTTCTTTTAACACTGAAATAGATGATACTTCTGTTTTCATATCATAAATCTGTGAAAATTATACATTTTTATTTATAGCTTTATCTGACCATTTTGATAGTCATGTTAATATTATATCAACGTGAGACAAAAGGTCAACTACATGCTGAAACATAATAATAAGACATGTTTTCTTAACTATGCTTTAATGAAAAAAAACCACAATTGACTGGGCTCATTAAGCATGTCAAATCATTTCAGATTCATAATAGTAATTTGTACCATTTTTCAATAAAGTACAGCGATGCCACATTTCTGCAATACCAGCCCTGTTAGTAATTTTGGTAAAAACATGATATGACATTTCAGTATGGATTCATTAAACCAAAGATTTGATTAAAGAGTAGTTTTCTGGTGAGGAAGAGCAATTTGTATCCTTACAGTGTTACAGCCTTTGTTTAAAGTCACATCGTAATTGCAGTTTGCATAAATACATTTTTTGAAAAAGATAATGTATTTGAAAATTGGGCAAAGTGTTGAATAATTATGCTTCCTAATATATGGTTTAGGAGGCACTTATTATGAATAACCAGTTCAGACCTGTAAATCAAGACTAAGACATATGGTCCACCAAATTTAATGAATGGTTTATATGACAACCTCTTTCCACTATCAGGCATACATGAAATCCTATGCAGAATTGATTACAAAATGGTTTTGAAAAGTTTTTAATATCTCATTTTTGGTAATGTAATTGTGTTGATAAACAAATACCATATGCTTGATACAAATGCCAAAATTTAGATATAAACATAATTTTTAATGTTTACATTGTCTGAAAATTTATATTAATATGTATTTTAGAGACTATAGAATACTTCAAAATTGAATGTTCCTGTAATCAATCAAATTAATGGTTCTTTCACCTCTAAGCTTTGTACCTATATAAAGTTATTTGCAGTTTTGCACAAATCACTTTTGTAATTTAGTGCTAGAAAAATCAGTTGCACAATTTTCTGTTAAAATGTTGTGAACCATTTTGTAAAAAAAATAAAAATAAAATGACATACAAATGGCATATTTTTTTAAAAATCTGATATTTCATCGACCTGAAAAATCAGTAACAAGATTAATGCTTTTATAATATTACTTTCAACATGATTGCAGATAAATACTATAGAGTGTATAGGTGATTCTCATTTAGTGACCATTTATTCAGCAACCTTTCAAACTTTTTTATAAGTCACTTTTTTATTAGGTTATAAAGTGTTATAAAATACAAAAGCAAATAAAAGGGCATGGATAGAGAGGGGAAAAGGGCAGAGAAAAGCGAGGAAGGGTAAGGAAAGAAAAAGAAGCACTTCTGACTCTACCTATTACAGTAGAATAGGGCATTAACAACAATCACAATTTTTTATTTTACCATAATAGTATAAACGAGTCACTTCTACAAGAATCTTATCAGTCTAATCTGTAAAACCCAGAATCAAAGTTTCATTCTTTTCCACATCAAGCATGAAGTTCAGAAGCAATTTCCCTGTGGAAACAAAAGTACTTTTGTTCTTTTCTTTAAGCAAAGTAGTCAATTTTTCCATTTAAGCCAACTCCATCAACTTCTGCAACCATTCTTCTATGGTAGGAATCAGAGGTGGTATTCAGCAGGTTCTGAACAGTTCTGGAGAACCGGTAGCGGAAATTTTGAATAGTTCGGAGAACTGACAAATACCACCTCTGACTGGAAATTTTACAGTATCCTTCCACTGCCATGCCCACCAAGCCACGCCCACATAATTGGTAGTAAAAATGTTTGAATCCCATCACTGGTAGGAATCGAAGTGTCCTTTTTTGTGTATACAAAAGTCCATTTTTGTGCATACAATAATCTTGCTGCTGTCAATATGTATAGTAACAAAAGTTCCAAACTTTTTCTCTTAAGCCCAAGAGGAAAAGTTCTGTTTTCATATCTATCTCCATTTTCAGGATTTTCTGTATTAAAATATGAATCATTGTCCTTTCAAACTTTCTGACCAAGTGGTGCTCATAACTGTACCTTGAATTTGTTACCATTTTTGCAAGGTCCTCGCAGTCACGTGGTATCATTTGCAACCTTTCTGCTGGCTTCCTACAATTGAAGTCAATATGGAAACTGGCGGGGCGTTTCAAATGATGACCGTACAACATCCTTGCTTAATGATCCAAGATGATTCACTTAACGACTAGAAGTGCCGGAATTTCTATTGGTAAGTGACATAGTCACATGATACCACACTTTCCAACTGTGTGGCTTATTGACAGTAATTCCAGCCCCATTAACCAAGAACTACCTATAGTTGAAGAATTTTTAAGAATTTCCTTTTTGATTTGGCCTGCTTCTTTAACTTTTTGCCAATTTTGATTCTGATTATTACTTCATCTATAAACCACTTTACTATTTTTTGACAATGAAAAAGGAACAATACTTCTAATAATTCATGTTATAGTATAAATGTTATTAAAACATTTTAGGAGAAAAGTATGCAATATGGAAACATTTAATGCCATCTACTAGCTACCTATAAAAGAACTATAGGTAGCCCTCGAGTTACGACCAGAATTGAGCCAAACATTTATGTTGCTAAGTGAAATGTGTTGAGTTTGCCTCATTTTACGACCTTTCTTGCTACAGTTATTAAGTGAATTGTTGCACTTGTTAAATTAGCAACACAGTTGTTAATCTGGATTCCTCCTTGACTGTATGTCAGAAGGTCACAAATGGTGATCACAAGTATTGCTTACTTGATTGTTGGTCTTAAATTGACCTTGAAGTTAATCTATGCTGATCTGACTGCTGATTACTGGTGGAGAGGTGCTGGAGTCCTTTTCTCTTTGGGGCTGATTCATTGTCTCTTTTGCATAGTCTATAGATGTTGTTAATGTCTACGTGTCTATTGATGGCTGATTTGTCAAAGTGCCAGGCTTCTAGGATTTCCCTGGGATTTTTGGACTTGGCTTGGTTGGGATAGTCACATTTTCCCAATTGAAACTATGGTTAAATCTGTCTATATTTTGTGAAATTAAAGAATTTTCATCATGCCTTCTGACTGCCAGTTGGTGATCATGGATGCATTCTGCTGGTCTTCTGCCTGTTTGTCCTACATAGTGGTTGTTGCAGTTGTATGTTGTGGATGACTTCTGGTTTTTTTTCTTCTGGGTTGCTGTGTCTTTTGGTTTGCTTAGGATGTTTTGAAGAGCTTTAGTTGCCTTGTACGCTATGCTGATTTTATGTGGTTGTAGTAGTCTATCTGAGATATGGTAGTAATCTATTTCTGGCTGTGAGATAGGTTTATTATTGCAACGTTTTCCAGTGTGTGTCAATTATTTAAATGAATGGTATATTGCTCTGGCTAAAAAATAATCATGTACAATAAGAGTTTGAAAAAGTTTTGAAGTGGTCTAGACTGCAAAATAAATTAATGCAAATTCAGTAATTATATTAATATTGTGTTTCCCAATTCAGTTCAAATTATGTATACTTTTTTTAAAAAAAACATTTAAATACTTCCTTTAATGATCCTATTTGTTTAATATCTTTTTCCTAGCATTATACCCAAACTATGGCAAGTTCCACTTATTCATTTAATATCGTACACATTAATATTCATATATTTATCTCTTTGTGTACAATTTTTATTCTTAGGTTGCTGTTTTTCCTTATCTTGTAGATTTTCTCTTGTTCCACATTTTTAAAAATCAGAAATGCTAGAAATTGTCTATCTAAAGTCCCCCAAATTGTTTTTCCCCAAGTTGTTTCTCTCCATCATAGAATTAAGATTCTTATTGTCAATTCATAGTGACTCCCTGCATATCTCTTCAGAATGGAGCCATAATCAGCAGGGTCAGAAAGCAGAATATTCTGAACAATTGCCAAGCTTTATACCACCAATTCTTATCACAGGAAAATGTTCCACAGAGAGGCAATCCATGCTGCAGGAATTGTATCACAGGGATACAATTTCTAAATACCGATCCCATTTTGTTCCTGCATTTTATCATTCCTAAATCATTCCAAAGCAGCGGAGTTGCCCAAAGCAAACCATATTATGCTTTATGCACTGTTTTTCCAAATTTGGCAACTTATAAAAATGTGTGGATTTCAACTCCCAGGATTCTCCAGCTGGCATGCTGGCTAGGGAATCCTGGGAGTTGAAGTCCATATATCTTCAAATTGCCAAATTTGAAAAAAGTTGCTTTAAGTGCAGGGGTATCCAACCTTGGCAACTTTTAAGCCTGATGGACTTAAAGCTGGCTGGGGAATTCTGGGGGTTGAAGTCCACCAGGCTTAAAGTTGCCAAGGAGACCCCTGCTTTAGTGTATATTTGGCTAGAAGTGAAGCAGCACAGGGGTCTCCAACCTTAGCAACTTGAAGACTTGTGAACTACAACTCCCAGAATTCCTCAGCCAGCTGGGTGAGGAATTCTGGGAGTTGTAGTCCACAAGTCTTCAAGTTGCTACTGACCTAGCAAACTCCAAAATCTTCCTTAGAAAGAGGTTGGGGGTGAGGAAGAGTATTCTCTCTCAGGACAGCCCTGATTTTCTATTTGTTTTGACCCAATCAGAAGCAAGCTGGCCGCCGCGGGTACAATAGCTGTTGGCCAACAAACTTCTCTTCCTATGGGCTATTCGTTTGCCTAATGCTCGTGTTTCCTCGAAAATGAGCAAAACCCGGCTTTAGGGTTTTGTTTTGGTTTTTCATCTTAATGCCGTTCCAGTCGCATCCTCAGCCGATCGCAGGTCAAGTTGTGTGAACGTGGAGCTAAGGCAACCTTTGAGCTAGTTGCCATTTCCAAACCTTCGCCAGGGAGAAGCCACAGCAGGTGCTAAAACTCGAAATGGAAGACCGGCTGGGTTCCATTGGCTATACGGAGCCGAAAGTTTTATATTACTCTTGTTCTTATTCCCACTGCAATTGTTTCCCTTAATTTTTTTTTAAATCTGGGTCCAAGTTAACGTCACATGTGTAAGCACTTCCGCGCAGTTTCTTTTTTAAAGCCAATTATATCCACTCACTGTGTAGTTTTTAATATAGATCCACACATTAAAACTAAACAGTGATTTGCTCGTCTGTGGCTTAGCTTGCTGGGTGAATTCAGCCGGCGGGGCTTGTTGAGAAGGAGGAAGTACTCGTGGCTCTTGATTTCAAACCCTACAGTGGGCTGTCTCATCCTTGGGAATTTTGATATTCGTGGACTTCAACTCCCAGAATTCAACGCGTACACTCGGCTGGACTTTAGTAAGCGGATGATAGAGTTCCGCCCCTTTCCCGAAGATAGAGTGTCGCTGGCAGAGGCTAATAAGGTAGGGACGGTGGTAGGAACAGCTGTTTTCCCCCCCACACACACCTTGGCTGGGAAAAGGGGTGGCTGCTGTCGAGGGCAGGTAAATGGATAGAAAGAATCGAGTGGATAGAAAGAAAGAAGCGACCCGATAAATAAGTTTGGGAGAGAAGGTAAGTGGCAAAGGGAACCCTTTTTAAACACTGGCTGGGTCCAGGTGATCCACTAATCTGGATACTGAATTTGACCAGTGCGTTATTTAAAATAACCAAATGGGCTAAATCACACACTACACCGGAACCAGGTTTAACATTTAACAAACATGGCCTGGTTGTGACAAGCCACTGCCTCATTTTTCACTTGCTTAATTCAGCGAATGATTTGAACTGGGGACTCTGGAAATCCGGGGCGGGAATGAAGAAAATGCTAAGATCAAAGCACGGAGAGATGCACGGCCCTGCAAAATAATCCAGCATTTATTTATTTATTTCCACCCCATAAATTCAAACATCTTAGTGGGTTTTTTTTTTTTAAATAGTGGCTATTCTGTTATACATGCAAACAAGATAGATTAAGATGGTAAAATACTCCTAGTCTATATTTACTATTTTACTGAAAAGTTATGAAATTGTTACATCTGAATTCCCTAATAGGAACATAAAGCAAGGGTAAATATTCATCCCATTCATTCATAAATCTTTCAAGATTCATCTTTAGTGCCAACTTAAAACAAAGTGAAATGCTGCAGACTCAGGGTTATAAGGTTGTGAAATATTTTTTTTCCAAATTTCTATTTTTCATTGAGTGCTGATTTAAAATCACAATAATTGGTATTACTGAGAATTTCCTTTTAATTTATAGATAACATCAGTAGGTGGCAGTAATGCCCATCTTATTTTAAGTTTCTTTAATTTCTTTAAATTAAATTTAATTTTAAAAAATTACTGTGGGTTATTGAACAAACTGCATGATAAACATAAATCATACTTTGATATTGATTTTTTTAGTACTTATGAAAAATGATAAATGTGGGAAAATAGGAAGAAGGTGTCTAGCTTGTTCACCGCCTTGTTACTTATAAAGTAATAAAATTCTAATAAATAATAAACAGCAAAATGTTATTATTTTTTAAAAATAGGTTTCAATGTATCCATTTTCAATATAACAGTTGCCCTCTATTCTAGTGAATGGGTGTGTTTTTTATGTTCTATAAATTATCTGCAACAGTAACAACTCAAATTTCTCTGATATTTATTATGAGCAATTGTATTTGTTCTTCTAACTAGGAAAAGCGTGGCATCAAAAACTATCAGAAAACAAAGTATTCAGACAAAGCAGTTGTTCCTTCAGTACTGGCATTTCTGATCATTCTTTGTGTGAAACAGCAAACATATGCAATGTTATCTTAACACAGAACATCAAACCGTCAGTTCCTTGGTCTCACAGAAGTTTCATCAAGGGGAAACCATGGAGCAAGAGAGAGTTGGAGGCCATCAGCTGGGAGTGTGTGTGCTTTGTGGTTTACCAGCAGCGGGTAAAACTAGGACAGCACAAACGCTGAGTTCCTCCTTGAGGAAGTGCAAAGGATGGTCCTGCGTTCTTCTCAGTTATGACGATCTCATTCCTTTGGAAGCATTCAGTGAAACAGAGGTAAGATTAGGATAAGTCAGGTAGTAGACTTTCTTTCAATCAAATGTATTATCATCACTTACTTCAGAAGACTCTGGGCAGTTGGAAGATTTTCTCAAAGTTTTTTTAATACAAATCAACAACAAATAGCAAATTATGAGAATAAAGAGATTTATAGAGTTAAATCCCAGCTTGATGTTTAGAACCATTAAGAGTGTGTGTATGTGTGTTACATACAGGCACACACATTGATGGTTGTCGTTGCACTATGGTATTTTGGTGTTAGTCATTGCACTGTGGCATTTTCAGATTTCATATTAACTTTATAGTTTAATTAGTTCAATATTTTATTTTTAAAATTAACAAGCTTATCTTGTGTATATGTAGTCCTAAATTTGCTAGTATGAGTATAATCTGTATATAAAGGGAGCATATTGGTTTATCACAAATTCATTAAATCCTTGACGTTAATAAAATGTCATTTTAGTTTTGACTTTATTTTCATAGCAATTAGTTTGTTTTAACAGAATATATTAATATTCTCAGTAAAGAAATAAAAGTACATCAATCTTTTAAAATAATTATGTATGCTGGACAACATTAACATCAATACTAGCCTGCATTTTTAAAACATGCAGAAATAAGCTACTGGAAATAGTTCTGTATCCAAATTTTACTATTTTGTTCTTTAGTTGTAATATTTATATTAATCACCAACTTAATGTTAAATTTTGATAGTATTTTTATATATAATTACTTGGGGAGAATAAAAAGTTATGTTTGAAGAAATGCTTAATGTTTAGCAGATTAGTATTAATCTAACTGATACTGTTTTACTATTAGGAGATTTATATTAATATACTGAGAGAAGTAAGAGTTTTACAGTACCTTAAAACATTGCTGTGTAAGCTGTTACAGAATATCTTCTTACTGTATGTCCCTTTTCCATAACTGAAAGTAGTATATGTTGTATATATATACTAATGGGGGGAATGTGGCCATCATAATTCCAAAAACATGTACTAAATAGCTCTGGAAGATCTGTTGTAACTTCGAACAGTCCTTAAGTGACTTATCATAAGCCAAGGACTACCTGCCTACCTACATGGTATGTGTGTATGGACAGTGCATTCAGAAAGAGGCGGTGGTGAGGCCCCTCCTCAAGAAACTGTCCCTGGATCCAACATTATTATCAAACTATCGTCCGGTCTCCAACCTTCACTTTGTGGCGAAGGTTGTTGAGAGTGTGGTGGCACGACAGCTCCCTCAGCACCTGGATGAAGCTGTCTATTTAGATCTGCTCCAATCGGGTTTCAGCCCCGGGCACAGCACGGAGATGGTGTTGGTCGCGTTGGTGGATGATCTGTGGAGGGCCCGTGACGGGGGTTGTTCCTCTGTCTTGGTCCTGTTAGATCTCTCAGCGGCTTTTGATACTGTCGACCACAGTATCTTATTGCAGCGGTTGGGGGGGTTGGGAGTGGGGGGCACCGTGTTACGATGGTTCTCTTCCTTCCTCTCCGACCGTTCGCAATTTGTGTTGGCAGGGGGGCAGAGGTCGACCCCGAGGCCCTTGCTTTGTGGAGTACCTCAGGGGTCAGTGCTCTCGCCCCTGCTGTTCAACATTTATGTGAAGCCACTGGGTGAGATCATCTGTGGTTTTGGGGTAGAGTTCCATCAGTATGCTGATGATACTCAGTTATACATTTCTACCCCAGGCCACCCCAACGAAGCCGTCGAAGTGATGGCCTGGAGTCCGTGCAGAGTTGGATGGGTTTAAACAGGCTTCGACTCAACCTGACCAAGACCGAGTGGCTGTGGTTTCCTGCGCC
The DNA here is from genome assembly GCA_023653725.1 of Bungarus multicinctus. Taxonomy (NCBI): domain Eukaryota; kingdom Metazoa; phylum Chordata; class Lepidosauria; order Squamata; family Elapidae; genus Bungarus; species Bungarus multicinctus. The sequence continues at coordinate 63,442,503 of CM042844.1, forward strand.
CAGATACAGCCAGCTTATTCCATCGCTGGCTGTGGGGGGAGAAATTTTGACCCCCATGGAGAGGGCACACAATCTTGGTGTCTTCCTGGATGTACGGCTGTCATTGAAAGATCATATAATGGCTGTCGCCAGGGGGGCTTTTCATCAGGTCTGACGGATCTGCCAGTTGCGACCCTTTCTGGATCAGGACATGCTTCGCACAGTCACTTCTGCCCTCGTTATCTCCCGTCTAGACTATTGCAATGCTCTCTACATGGGGCTCCCCTTGAAGAGCATCTGGAGGCTTCAACTGGTGCAGAGTGCGGCCGCGCAGGTGATTTTGGGGTCTCCTCAGAGCTCCCGGGTTGCACCGCTCCTGCGCGAGCTGCATTGGCTTCCGGTGGTCTTCCAGGTGCGATTCAAGGTGTTGGTGGTCATCTTTAAAGCACTCCATGGCTTGGGACCCGGGTACTTACGGGACCTCCTGCTGCCACCATCGGCCTCCAGCCGGCCAGTGCACTCTCACAGGGTGGGCCTCCTTGGGTGCCGCCAGCTGGTTGATGCTGGTGGCCTCAAGGGTGCGGGCCTTCTCTTTGGGAGCACCCTCCCTATGGAATGAGTTGCCCCCAGAGATGCAGACTATCCCTGACCTGTGAACCTTCCGGCACGCATTGAAGACCTATCTTTTCCAACAAGCCAGTCTGGCCTAATACTATTGGAAGGTTTTAATTTTGTAATATTTACTCTGCTTTTAATTGATTATAGTTTTTAATTCTCAGCCATATATTTAATTCATTTTTAATCTAGTTTTAAATTTTATATTGATATTGTATTGTTTTAGTTGGGCTGTGCACCGCTCCGAGTCCCAATTTGGGAGAGGAGGCGGTATATAAAATTAAATAAATAAATAAATAAATAAGGTATTCAGAAGCCTTTCACTTCTGTCAATTTTGTTATGCTGCAGCCTGGTTCTACAGTTGTTGAAATTCCTATTTTTCTCTCATTAAGCTACACTCAACACCCTATAATGACAAAGTGAAAACGGAATTTTACAAATGGCTGTCGATTTATTAAAAAGAAAAAAACTAAAATATCACATTGGCATAAGTATTCAGACCCTTTACTCCATACTTTGTTGAAGCACTTTTGGCAGCAATTGCAGCCTCAAGTCTTTTGGGGTACTGTATTTTCCGGCGTATAAGACGACCGGGCGTATAAGACGACCCCCGATTTTTGGTTGACTTTTTTCAAAGTCATCTTATACACTAGAAAATACGGGTATTCAAAATTAAGCTGCAAGGATTTGTAAATGCTTCTCCTTCCTTCGCGCTCGCATCAGCCGACCGTACAACCTTCCTCCTCCGGCCCCAGGGCGGCTCTCTCGGTCTCTCTCCCACACACACGGAAGACGACCAGGCCTCCCGCGGAGCATGATGGGCCGGCAGAGCGGCCGCCATCTTGTTCTCTTCGGGAAGGGGAGGAGCGTCTCCCGGCGACACCCATAATATTTTCCGGCGTATAAGACGACCCGGCGTATAAGACGACCCCGGATTTTCGGTTGTCTTTTTTTGGTTTCAAAAGTCGTCTTATACACCGGAAAATACGGTATAAGTTTTGCAAATCTGGTTTGGAGAATTTCCTGCCATTCTTCCTTGCAAATCCTCTCAAGCTCAGTCAGGTTGGATGCCGACCATCAGTGGACAGCCATTTTGAGGTCCCTCCAGATTTTTTTCAATAGGATACAAGTCAGGGCTTTGGTGGGCCACTCTAGGACATTCACAGAGTTGGTCCTAAGCCACTCTTATGTTGTGTTGTGCTTAGGATCGTTGCCATGTTGGAAAGTGAACCTTCAGCCCAGTCTGAGATCCTGAGCGCTGTGGAATAGTTTTTGATGAATATATCTCTGTACTTTGCTTCATTTAGCTTTCCTCAACTCTATCTAGTCTTCCAATCCCTGCTGCTGAAAACACCCTCACAGCATGATGCTGCCACCACCATTCTTCACAGTTGGGATGGTATAAAGCCTAGATTAGTGAAGGGCTGCAGTGATGGTTGTCCTTCTATAGAGGTTAGCGTTACAAGTGCTGTACAAAATATCTGAAGGGGTATTTCCCAAAGCCTGTGGACCTAAGCAAAATCATCCTTCCTGAAAGAATTAAAGCAACCGCATATTCCAGAAAGCTCAGCTGCACTGCTTTTTAGCAGTTCTACGCATGCACAACTTGTGTCTCAGATTGTTTCAAAGGACATGTTTTCTCTGAACACACATGGACACAGAGATAATCTGAAAAGGCCTTCAAATTAATTGAGCTGAGTCTTCAGGAGCATGCAGCTGCTTCTGTGCTTTTAGGAAGCGTACTTTCTTCACACGCATGCAAAATGCCCCTTCAAATGCTTTGCACTGAATCCTTTGTCCAATTGTGCTGTTAATTTTGAGAGAGTCAGCTAATTTGTTCCAACACGAAATGGAGTTAGGTGGTTTTTCTGGAAAGACTCTAGCAATACCTTTATAGTGAAATTGAGCTTTCTATCAAAATATGTGTGAGGGGAAGGATTTAAATTAAAAAGAATGACATGGCTAAACAGAAAAAATTACCAGTGATCTAAAATATGATGACCACCATATCAAAATCTCTGGAGACCAAATCTCCGTTTTATATTGAGGTAAATAACAGTGTATTTGTTGCCATTGATAGCTGCTCCAGATTGTGGCCAATCTGTAATCTAACATGAATAATTGTCTTACATTATAGATTTCTCATTGGAGATCATACCGGCATGAATTATTATTGTACCTTGAACACTTCCTTCAGGCTCTTATTAAAGGATGGCATTACGTTCCTCCTTCAAACAGAACTGAAACAATGTGGAAAAGTTTTGCGTCCTGTTTGATGGAACAAGGATTAATATCTGCAGGAACAGAAGACTCTGCATCTTGTCAATATTTAATAGATTTCATTCCACGCAGGCCAATATATTTTATTTTAGACGACAACTTTTATTATCGGAGTATGAGATATGAAGTGTACCAGTTAGCTCGCCAGTGTAAGTTGGATTTTATATTTTACACCAGCAATTCAACCTCACAATTCAGCAATGCAAACCATAATGTTGAGTCATTATAGTTAAAATATATTTTTCTTGGTGAACGGGGTTGAACTTCTCAATTACATCTTTTGTGCTGTCTTACAAATCAGTAAAGTGCTGCATAGAACACCTCTACCAAAACATCTTTAGTGGGCAGTCATCCATGGTACAGAATGCCACTATTTTTTGCTTGATTTTGTGAACTGTTGTTTTTGATATACTTATAAATTTTGGGGCATGAGTATAGAAATGGCTTTTCTCAACCCGATGAATGGCCTTGGCTGGAAGAGGGCCATAAATCTCTGTGAGATGGAGAGTCAAATTACTTCAATCGGCAATAGGAGTATTTCTTTTCTTGCCTTTCTTTCCAGTTGGACAACGATTCTGATAAATTGGCATCTATTCATTGGTGGATTAGTATGCAACAAAGAGGCTATTGGTTAGGAGTTCTTCTGTGTAAGGAGGGGTTACTCCAGCTGTTCCAGACAAATTGGTGCTGTTCTTGAATCTGAGGTTGTCAGTCTGTGGTGTTCAGCTGTCCCTGGAAGGACATTGTGAAAATTGTTGTAGCAGTTAAAGCTGGCATGCCAGCTGCAGCTTCTTCTGGAGAGAAATGTATTGATCTCAAAAATTCACATTTTGAAAGATTGATTATTCATTATTTATTAAATTTAGAGGCCATCCAACTCTATCAGGACAGCCTACATTTTTAAAAAGTAAAGAACAATAAAACATACATAGTGCTCCTAGGAAAATAGCCCCCACCTTTGTCAAGTAGGGCTATTAAAATAGCTGGTGCCAGCTTACTTTTCACAACAAAAGGAAGGAGAAAATTATAGACATAAGATACAGAGAAAAAAACCCTACAAAATAGCTAAGATCCTTTCCATAGAAATCAAAAAAGCAAATCAAAAGGCATAACAGGAAACTCAGGATATTGCAACCTAATGCAATAAACAGCTACTATAAAACAATTAGATCCCAATATCAAAAGACAGGAACTCATCACACACACACACACAAATCAAAGACTTCAAGGGTATAAAAAAAGGGTTTCTCTACTCACAAGATTAGATAAATCCTAGGAATGCTGTGAGATTTCTTACCTGCCTTCCTATTAATAAACTGATTCTGACTTTCAATACAGCTGACCAAATCATTTTGCATTTCTCCCAGCCAGGAAATTTGAATCTACAAAGGAAAGAACTTTGCTTATCACAAAAGGGCAAGGCTTCTTTTTTCCTTTCATTAATTTTACACCACTGTCTGTAGGAGAATGGGATTAAATTTTACTAGCATTTGGATGACCTTGTTGTTCACATTTAATACAAATACTGATGATTGTTAAAGGTAACTCCTTTAGCATACATGCCTATTCAGGCGTTTCCTCTTTTTTTGTTTTGCATGATCTAATTGTTCTGTTTCGTCTTGGTACTGAATTTAGGCAATTGCTACTTATTTAGGATGGGGATAGGAGACTTCCAAGATATTTTGTATCCTGATATTTTGTATCATTCTGACAGCATAAAAGTGTGGGAATTACAGCTTTCATAAACCACCTCTCTTAAAAAAGGATTTTCTCTCATTGAAGCTAGTGGAAAGAATATAGCCAGCTCTGGGACTGCTGTAGATAAAGTACTGGGTTGAAGTATGTCCGAGAGTTTGGATGGTTTTATAACCCGCTAAGCAAATTCCCTGGGCAGCAAATATCGTAGTTTTTCTCTTGTATTGAAACAAATTTGGCCTTAAAGGCCAACACCAAAGAGACAAGCTTTTCTCTTTCTGTGAAGGAGAATGTAATCCATTGACATAATAAGCTCAAAAGGGAAAAACTGATCACCCCGTAATCCTATTTGATATCTTCATTTTTCCAAAACTATTTTTCATGCAATGTATTTTATGTAATGCATATATGCATTTTGCTTGTGTATCGACAAGATTTAACCTGAAAAACTTGTTTAAATAGCTATGCAGATTTGTGTATGTGTGATTACATTTAATAAATATTTAATTGCCCTTTCACCCACTGTTTAATTTTTAATTTCAGTAAAGATTTTTGCATCTTACACAGTCTGAGTTTTAAATGACCGTTTTTGATAATACATATTCTTTATTTTCTAGATTCATTGGGCTTCTGTCAATTGTTCCTAGACAGCCAGATTGAAGTTTGTTTAGAGAGAAATTCTCAGAGAAAGGAGCCATTACCTGAGGAAACCATATTTGCAATGGCACAAAAGCTAGAATGTCCAAATCCAAAAAAATACACGTGGGAGCAAAGTAGCCTTATTCTGAAAAGCGCTGAATTTTCATTTGAAGATAAGTATGTTATCTCATTGAAACAATTATATTATTTTTATAATGATCTATGGGCAGTCTCTGTGTGTAGGATTCTTACTTCAGAGGAAAGGAACTTTTGAGGACAGGGAAAACTTACATAGTCTAGTAAAAGTTGCTTTTGGAAGATATGGGGAAAGGGGAGGGGGACGGCTCCTACTTGTAGAGAAACTCATTCATTTATACTGAATCGCAGTTTGTACATTGAACTTCAGGGTTTAACTGTTTAAATGAATGTTATTGGCCCCATTGATCTCAGATGTTATCCTTAAACAAGCTGTTAGACGTCTTTATGTGTGTATTTGCAACTCAATTTTATATATTTTTTCAGTCTTCAGGTGTTTAATTTGTTATCTTCTGCTTTGGAAAATCCAGTAAAACCTATGGAAGAGAATGCAGAAGAAAAGGTACCTTGGATTCTGTGGGTAACAAGTTCAGAAAATTTCCTATATGTAGGATGCCCTTGATGGGAATAATATATTTTGCCCCTGACATTGTGGATAAAAATAAACAAGAGAGCTGGAAAACTATCCACTGTTCTATACCAGGAATGACCTCCTCCTGCCTAAAATGATGGATTGCAATTTTTATTTATTTTTAATTTATATGCTGGCCATCTCACTAACAAGTAACCCTGGGTAGCTTGCAACATCATAAAAGGACAATATAAAACAATGAGAACATTAAACACATTAAAAGCATTCAGCATTAAAATCAAGATATTAAAATGATCAAAAGACTGGATAAAAGGGATCAACATACAATTGGTCTTTGACACTGCAGAAGCAGATCAAATGGGATAGATGCAAAACTCAGATTCATTTTAATTATATCTAATCAATGTTTTGTGTGTGTGTGTGTGTGTGTGTGTACGACATGTTTGTTCAACTAATGGAGAGGATTTAGAGCCATACACTTTGGAGGGCAGGGCTGCACACACTATGGAAGCCAGACTTTATTCATATTAAAATATAAATATTATTTATTGTTCAATTTCTGCTTCCCAAAAACTAGATAGAATAAAAAAAAATACTACTCAGAAGGATTAGGGTTAACCTTATTGCTTATAATTGTTTTCTATTTTTAAAGTTCCTAAAACAAAACTTAAATTTTCCAAATTTTCTTCTGGGCTTTTTATACAAATGTATCAAAATCTTAAATGTTGATCTTTGACTTAAAGACACTGTGTTCTGAAAATATAAAAGCAAATCATACTCAGTACTACTAATGTTGAGGTGAGAGTTAAATGAAAAATAATGCCTCCAATTTTATGAGCTGCAAACAGATGGCAGTAACGATGTACTAGAAGCTCAGGTGCATTCTTTAGTATCTTGTTCTTTCAATTCAATTGATGGAAAGTTGCTGTGAGAAAAGGTTGCATTATGTTATTGTATGGGAGACCAAAGGAAGAGCCGTAGCCTAGACAATGATCTGATAAACGGAACTTTAATCTGAAGGAGGAGGATTGGTGAAAGTGTCTCAGAAGTGCCTCTCCCTAGTTCTGGCCAGAAAAAAACACCCCAAAGTTGGATCTTGGGTATTTCCCCCCCCCTTTTTTCCCTTATAGCCTTTGATGCCAGGAAGCTTCTACTTTTTCCCAAAATTTGAATAAACACATTTTGGGACAACAAATGAGTTGGAAAGGATTTATAGAATTTTTAATGTTTAAGAAGATAGTTATTGACAAAAATGTGTAGTGATTATGTGAAGAAGGAATACAGGTAACAAAATAGCCCATTTCAAGTATAATTTCTCATTTACAGTAAAATACCCCTATTTAAGCTATAGTTACGGAGGTGGAGGCAATACTGTTCATTCAGCCCTTGTGTATAAAATTAGATTGTGGCGGGAACTTGCTGCAGAATTGGAAGAAAAAGCAGACACTTTGGGGCTATGCCAAAACTTGGCAGGGAAGGTGAATAACTTTCAGAAAGTAATCTAGAATTGTTCCAATACAAAGTAATCTATTGTTAATTCTTGCTAATTTATCAAATTTAGACACCGTCCATCTTACTATCCAGAATTCTGGTGGACCAAGGGATCAGTAACTCTTATTAAAACAATTTTGGTTGATCTTGACTAGGAGATGGATCGGGCTATATGTGCAAGCAATGTTCTACATCAAGCTGATCAAGCTCTCAGGCGAACAATCTCTGAAACAATGCAGAAGGCTAAAGGTATGCTAAGCAAGGGATGACTTCACTAGTGGGAATGCAACTTTTTTCTTCTGAGAATTTTACTGCAAGGAGGGTGCAGATCTGCTTTTTTTCAGATCAATTAAATGTTGATCCATTGATTGTAACAGGAATTGACTGACTGGCTTGTCTCCTGAGCCTAATGTCATGGGCTGAGGGAGAGTGACTGCCCCAAAGTCAGCCAGCCAGCTTTCATGAGTAAGAAGAAACTAGAACTTATAGGCTCCTGGTTTCTAGCCTGGTACCTTAGCCACTGAACCAAACTAGCTTTCACTATAGGAAATTTATTGCACTGAAGACAGTGCTAACAAATGATGCCTATGGAACATTTTATGGCTGAGACTGTTTTCATACACAGAAGAGATCATATGTATATATATATTATTGGCAATTGAAAAGTTATTGACGGATCACTGTTCTGCAATGGCAGACCTAGTATATAAAGCAAGACTTTTCTAGACAGGACATCAGAGAGCTGGGTTGGCTGTAATATATCTGAGAAAGATAGTAATCTTACAGTTGAAAGGTTGGCTGTTTTTTATTGGGAGGTTGAGTATTATAGGTATAAAATTAAGTCTCAAAAGTTTAGTATATATTGGTGATATACCCTATGGAGTTGATAAGCTGATTTATAGACTAAGCCACAACTGGCTGGGTTTATACAACACATGAAACATGTCTTTTATACTACAGAGGCTGATTGTATCTGCTAAGCCAAAGGAAACAAACTACAGTATAGCCTAGACTTGTTTATGGATCTGTTTTATAGCTGTAGCCATGTTCTTTTTAGATAATAGCTTATCCTTCTGAAATGTTAAGATAATACCATGTTTAAAGTACAGCATTTCATCGTTTGTTTTGTTTTCCAGCCAAAGGCCTTACCCCAAGTGAAATGAAGATTTTGTCCGAGGAGCTCAACAAGCAGAAAGTGGAATTCTTAGAAAAATTAAAACAAAAGACTAATAAAGAAAATCAGTTTCATGTAGAAAATAGCCTATTTAATATAACTTCTGTATTTTCCCAAAAGACAGATGATATTGTTAAAAAGTATTTAAATAAACATTAACATTTGATTTTGCTTCATGATGTGGTATCAACGGTATGGTGGAAATTTAACAAGACTAAAGCTATATATAATAGATACAGCTTCCCTGTGTAGTTTTAAAAGCAGTTAAATTTAATTCTGAATGTAGAATGTATTGTTCAATCCGAGGAATGTTATTTCCTGCTTGAAGAATTAAGGGACACTATTTTTTTCTGCCAGCTTTCCATATTAGTTGCCTATAATTATGGCTCTTGCTGAGATAGACAAGTCTCCTTCTAAGCTTCTCATAACAGTCAGGCAAGCAGGCTGAAAGATCCCCATGCCTTGCTAAATAAAAGCAATAAAAGTGTTAAGATAATTTTTAACAGGTATTTACTACACCAATTTGTTCATAATGCCTAATGGATTTCGACTGATCAGAAAAAAAAGATTAGATATGCTTAATACCTGCAGGTAAGTTCACTAAGAAATCCCAGGATTATAGGTTGTACCAGAAATTTTAAAAAGGTTGAACAATCAGTTGATCAACCACTTCCATATTATTGCCAGGAAACCAACATTACCAAGTGAGTTTAATAAATGTACCTCATTAGCATCCTAATCAAAATAATGTTTGAAGTATTAGGATTCTGTTTTTCATCCAGAATGACTTCCTTTTGTTGGTAGCAAAAATCCAAGTTGAAATATATTCTTTCGTCACCTTTATGTCTTACCATGTATCAAAAAATACAGTTATTGATTTCAGGCAACTCACTATTCTCAGTGGTGACCTACCTAACGGTCCCCCTCGCACATACATGCTAGTTGTTTCCGGCTCTAGGGGGCAGTGCTCATCTCCGTTACAAAGCCGAAGAGCCAGCACTGTCCGAAGATGTCTCAGTGGTCATGTGGCCGGCATGGCTGAAGGCGCACGGAGCGCTGTTACCTTCCCACCAAAGTGGTTCCTATTTTTCTACTTGCATTTTTACATGCTTTTGAACTACTAGTTTGGCAAAAGCTGGGACAAGTAACGGGAGCTCACTCCATTATGTGGTGCTAGGGATTCGAACTGCCAAACTGCTGACCTTTCTGATAGACTGAGCCACCGCATCCCTGACATTCATTGACTGAATGACAGTCCTTGTCATTTAGCAACTTCAAAGTTATGAAAAGCACTGAGAAAAATGAGTTAAGACTGTTTTCACACTTAGGATCACTGCAGTTTCCCCAGTCACATGATCAGAATTAATATGGCAACTGACTTTTATTTATGACAGTTACATTGTCATGCGGTCATGTGATCCCTTTTTGCAACCGTCTGACAATAAGTCAATGGGGAAGCCAGATTCATTTAGCAACTGTGTTACTACTTTTAACAACTGCAGTTATTCACGTAATTGTCTCACTTGGCAACATAAATTTTGGGCTCGATTATGGTCATAAATTGAGGACTACCTACACATAACAAGGATATTTTTTAAACTATATAATTTTTAAGCCTGAGTGTGCATGATCTGCAATATTCCTTGTTACTGACATTTGTTGATTATTTGCCCTAAATATGTCCATCTCTCTATATTTGTGTCCTGCTTATATATGTTCGACCCTTTCTTAGAATAGCTTCTCTTGATCATAACTTGGTCATTATCCATGCTTCTATTCTACAAAAGTACTGGCAAGACTTAAAAGCAAACAATCTGCCAACAGTCTTTTTATTTCCTCCAAAATTAAGTTTACCTGTTTTTCAAAAAGCCCTCACCTGTTCAATACTGTTTCCTACTTCATTGCTACGTGGCCATTTCTTGCCGAAACATAATTGTTGCACTCTGCCTTGTTTTCCAGTTAGCATATCTGATTCAGTTATTTTATTCTGCCCATCCATCCTTGCTTCTGAGTTATTTAAATTCTTAAGCTAACGAATTAAAGAGAAAAGAAATAGTAACACCCCATTTTCATTTCACGGGCTTCAGTATTTTAAAATACAAAGTTCATATGCGCAGTAAGGCAGAACACGCCCAAACTACACGAGTGAAGTGCTAGAATGGGACAGGATTACCAATGATCTTGTCATTTGCTTCCTTGATATAATTGGCACCAACTAGCTATTGGTATTTAAGCCTGCTCTCCTTATCACCTAGAAAAACAGGACAAATGAACTGGTTATCAGTTAGTAGACTACAGTAACCTGCCTGACAAATTATATTCTGTAATTATCCATTATTGCAAGTGAGCACTGGAAATTGTATAAAGATGTTATCTCAGATGGATGGGGACGAAGCAGTGAATATCCAACAGTACAAATTATTCAAAATGATTATCTGTTAGTAGGAAGATTATTACAAAACATTTTCCAAAATACAGGGCTGGTGGTGGTCATAGAAACAGGCTTCTTTCTTTGGAGTAGAATTTTTTTTTAGAAACAAAGTCAAAATATAATTGTGATTAAAAAAACACTTTTGGAACTGAAAGAGCTTCCTGCAAGGAGTTTGCCGAGGTTTTTTTATTTACACAGATGGAAAACCTGGATAGCACATTTTAAAAAAAATTGTATTCTTGAAAAATTGTATTGTTGAAAAACTCAAGACTGTAACAAAAATAGAACAAGGCTGTGCATCCTGTCCAATACTATAAATGGGTTAATTAAAAATAGCACAGCATTTTGGTTCCTATCACAAAAGCATAGACACACTTGATTGTTTCATCCAGGCCGAGTGCTTTGACGTCTCATGCAAATAAATAAATTTACTGATTTATCACTACTTTTGTCAGTTGCACCCCATTCACCTTTATCTAATTTCATGATTTTTTTTTTTGTCCTAGAAATAGGGGGCACACAATATACCATCCCATGGGGCTTTATAGCATACTCTGGCGGTTTACATTGTTTTGCATATTGCACCCAACAATATGCAAGGCTGAGTCCACCTTCAGGCCTGTCAGGATCAAACTCCAGGCTGCGAGCAGTTTTCTAACTCTTCAAGAGCATTCTAACCACTGCGCCACCAGGGCTCTTATCCTACTTATCAGTCTTTGTGTTACAGGTAGCAGTTCACAATCAATAGTACTGCAAAAGGCATCAGGGAAATTCCAAAAGAAGTGGAAGTGCTCCTTGGGCAGCACTGCCACTTTTAATGTCAAAATCTAGACTCATTTGAATAAAACAAAAAATGAATATTAAAAATATTAGCATTTGAGCTTTTGCTGCAATGTTATTGATGTTGAACCCAAACCTTTAAATTTCTACATTTCCAAAGGACCTATTAATGAAGTTATTTCGTGTAATGACCCTATTTGGAAGTTGTACAGACAATCAACAGATCACAAGAATTGGTACTTCAGGCTTGCACTGTCTACTTAATGGAGTCCAGTGTGACCTAGTCAGTACCTTTATACGTCTTTGTATGACCAGATTGGTCCAAGTAGAAACTGCAAAACTATGTATTGCTGTTATCGGGACCCAAAATATCTGCAGATCAGCTTTCCCAAAAGAGATCAGTGACAAAGACTTTCTCATAAATACCTATGCATACAACCCACATGTACTTTTAAACCTAATTAAAATGGTAGAATATACCATTTATACTTTTAATATAGAGCTAAACCAGACCATTATCTCTTTCAAATGCAGACCTGCAGAAGGTCTTGGATTCCTATACCAGCACTACATATTTTGAAGCTTCCTAGATTTCTGCATGGACCAGTGTGGCTATATAAAGACCAAAATCATTGACTAGCTTACAGCTGACATCTGAACACGCACACACACACCTCACTGGAAACTGGTTAAGATGAAAATCTGCTAGAAAAGAACATCAGGTAAGTAGATAAATATGTGCTGTTTAAAAAAAGTCCTGCACATATTTAATATTTTACTCAACTGGTAAGCTATTGAATATTACTCATCATGAGAACATTTACAGCACTTTTGCAAATGAAAGTATCAATCACTCAAATCTTTATTACCATCATAGACCACCAATGCAAATAAAAGACTTGAAATATACTTGGGAGACTTTTTTTTCTCCCCGAAAAGAAACATTCCCCCCTCTGAAGATATGCATGAATCCACTGATTTGCTTTAGGCATACGAGGTCATCAACAGCTATCCTGCAAAAATCGTAGCTACTTATCAGATGCTTCTACCTTTCATGGTTTACCGCAGGTGGAAAACATCTAACCCCAACTTCCATCAGTAGATATGTTCAGCAGTGATGGGAATTTAAGCACTAGGGCGTTTTGTGAGATCCTTTTGCAAGGGATTTTAAAAACTACCACTGATGATAACCAGTGCTAACCAGCAAAACTTCAAATAAAAAAAGGAAATTCCAAAAATGCTCTGACCAGAGATAGCATGTAAGAGTGTCTCTAAGTAAATGACATTTTTCCCCCTTACCATCCTGTACTCCTCCTTCCAAAAGGAAAGGCCAGTTTTTCAGAAGGATCAAACATTCTGAAGATGAAGCTTGTAATCAGACATTCCCAAACATGAAAAGAAGCAGGGTTTTTGAACAGTTCAATAAATGCACTCTATCATGTTTGAAATGGGTTTGTATGTGCATATTTACTTGTTATGCAATGGATAGCAATATAAAGTATATTTCTGTTTCCTGTGAAATAAAAAAATATACAATAAAAGTGCATTTCAGTGTTTGTCTTCTTGTATGCTATTAAAGAATTATGTGCTATAAACTAATATTCTGTAGTCTCTGCTAGCATAATTTGTTTAAAGTGCCTATTTTTTTTCCTAAGTATTTTTAAGACAGAAGTATCATACATTTTATACCCACTGCAGTTCATTAATGCAATTCTGCATATTTGCATCTTGCCTTACCATGTCCAGAATCTTTAAAGAAAACCAAGAGTCTACACTATTATTTGTCCCTTGTTGCCTCTATGATTAGAATGCTGTTTTCAAAAACGAAATGGTTCAGTTAAAATGACCACACAAAACCTGAATGGGTCATTAAAATCACATAACTTTCTTGCTGTTTCATTTCCATTAAAAGACATTACTGCTTAGAAGGCAAAGGCAAATTAGCACAGACATCTGCACTTAAAGGCAATGAAAGTATTTGTAATGTGCTGCAAAGCTAGTCAAAAAGCTTATGGTACATTCTTTTAACACATTATCCATTTTGTTCTAAAGTTTTCTTTTTCCACAGTTTTGAAAAGTTGCAAAAGTTTTAACACCAGGCATTGTTTGGTTGTATCCCCCCACACCCGCACCCACCCAAGAACAGGATAGTAGTATTGGAAAGTGGGTATTTTTGTACTCATTTCACATTATTACTTCCACAATGTACTATTACAAAAGGAACATTATTAAACACCTGACTGCAATTACAGGGTTTTGGACGTAAGGAATTCTAGATTTTCTCGTAGGTATGTTTGCTAATAATGCTTACAGAATTTTCTAGCAGTTTAGCAGGTGGCCCACACATACAATCTTACAGCCCCCAAAATGATTGTATTAGGCTAATTTGAGAAAAGCAGAATTATAGGCTATTTTGTGGCACAGGAATTGTAAGGAATTGTAGCTGTGCTAGAATTGATCCAAGATTTCCTATTATATAAAGTAAATCCACATTTTGTTGTTCTAATAACCTGTTTAGAAGATACAATTGCATTGTAAGCCTCACTTTTGCTTGAGGAGCTCAGTATAAAAGAATACCACTATGACTAGCAAACATATCCTCAGCAAATTATGACAATATAAATTGTCTGCATCCAACATTAAATTGTTATCTGGATTCCTCCAAAGGCAACTTTCCAATTATGTAAGAAACAGAAATGTGTTTAAACAAATAAATAAAAGCACGGTCTACATTAATAAAAAATCAGTCAATGCTGGCTATGTTGGCCTCTGGCAAAATGGCAAGCAAAGTCATACTTGTTTTTACATTTGCAACCACAGATGTTGCATTGGAAAGGGTTCTCAAAGCCATGGCATCCCATATGAATAGTGTACAGGATATTGTCAGCAAAATACATATCACAGTGCTGGCAGTGATGCAGAAGCTGAGGATCTTGAACTGGAAGAGTTGGTGCTGGAGTACTTGGTTGACTGTTACTGATACTTGGGGTGCTGGCCTGGGCACTGTGGTCACTACTTGGACCAGCCACCGGACTGTAATTTCTTTGTGAATGTACAGGACGAGGATCTGGACTTGTAGGGGATGAGTTCTGGGGAATACTGGTTGTGACAGCTGAAACAGAAGTTGCTGCAGCAGGTTGCTGCATCATAAAAGGCTTTTCATCTTGACATGGTACAACATCAGGAGATGGTGGGTTTTGGTTTTCCGGCGGGAGACTAGACAACTGTCCTGCTAAAGTAGATAGCTGGTTTAAAGGGTTATCTATCATAAGGTCTTGTGAATCTCGCGGCAATCCACTAGTCTCTGTTGGCTTTGTTATACTTTCGTATGCTTCAGCTTGAATATTTGGAATTTCATGAGTGAAATCATTAAGATAGTCTGGCTTCTGAACCACCATGGAAGGTGGACTTAAGTTAATGAGCGCTCTTCGGCTATACCCCAAGTTACTGGTCTTCTTTTGCAAAACACCCCACATCTTCTTGCTACTGAGGGAAGGCCTTGTACCCTTTATTGGCACCATTTTATGTTTGCGTCTCCGGTGGTGAGACAAATTGCTTCTGTCACTACAGCGGAAGGAACACAATTCACATTTGTAAGGTTTTTCACCAGTATGAGACCTCATATGAGCTTCCAGGTGACGTTCATAGGCTGATGCAAAGGGACATAGGTGACATCTATGTGGTTTTTCACCTGGAGAAACACAAAGAAAGCTTTATTTTGATCACTTTTTTATGGCAATTGTACCCTAATAAAGCAAAGTAACTACAAATAAATCAGTGGCTTAAAGTAGGCATTGCATTGAGATGAGTTCTAAGGTCAGGATTCTATTTTTAGCAAGTTCTACCAGTAAGCAGTTAAGATACTTACCGTATTTTCCGGCGTATAAGACGACTTTTGAAACCAAAAAAAGACAACCTAAAATCCGGGGTCGTCTTATACGCCGGGTCGTCTTATACGCCGGAAAATATTACGGGCGTCGCCGGGAGACGCTCCTCCCCTTCCCGAAGAGAAGACGGCGGCCGCTCTGCCGGCCCATCATGCTCCGCGGGAGGCCTGGTCGTCTTCCGTGTGTGTGGGAGAGAGACCGAGAGAGTCGCCCTGGGGCCGGAGGAGGAAGGCTGATGCGAGCGCGAAGAAGGAGAAGCATTTACAAATCCTTGCAGCTTAATTTTGAATACCCGTATTTTCTGGTGTATAAGATGACTTTGAAAAAAGTCAACCAAAAATCAGGGGTCTTATACGCCCGGTCGTCTTATACGCCGGAAAATACGGTAACAATTACAAGAACCAATTAGATCCAAAATCTAAACTGCAGTTTTATTTCTAAAATAATAAAAAAATTAATAAAATTAGGAAGTCTGCCACATGAAAAATATAACGTGGCTTGTTTAAATTTTAAGCATTTAAATTTTAAGCATTTATTGGAAAATACAGTATAAAAGGAAAACACATAGCTCACATGCAATGTATTAAAGTGTGTAATACCACTAAAAATATAAAATATGCAGATAGAATGATACCTGTGTGGATTCTGATATGTTCTATGAGTCGTGCTGTTCCTTTGCTGGCATAGTTACAATATCGGCATTTTAATTTCCCATCGAAAGTTCTTTCAAAACCATCTACTAACACTCCTGAGTTTTCATCCAGTGGAACCTCTACTGAAGGATGATCTAATCCATTTTGATCACCTTCGGTCCCTGCTGTAATTAACAACAGAAAGGCACATCAAGCTTCTTATTGGGAAACATTGTATAGGTTACAGGGAAAGAGGAAAAAGGAGTATTTCTTAAACACTGAGCCTCTTTTAATTTATACAGATATTTGAAAGCTCAGTTGCATCACGTTAACCTACCTCCTTGAAGTGTCTCTGCATCTTTGTCTCCACTAACAGAGCCTGAAATCATGTTCACATGGTGAGTCTGTTGAGTTAGGTATTCCTGAAAATCTTTTACAAAATCCAAAGGTTCTGGTTTCTTTTCGCCCATAGTCACACTACAAATTCACGATGTTGCAAGCCTAAAATATGACATCAAGTTACAGTTTATACTAAAATTGTTTCAGGATTTAGTACAGTCATTTGTTGCAAAAGTATCATCCTAACTCACACAATAAAAAGGAAGGTGGTAAGATAAGCATAAGTTTCATGTGTGCATATATACCTTCCTTGTTGCTTTTTCTAAAGGATTTTAATTTGAAAAAGAAAAAATAACAAAATGAAGAGCTGACATGTTGAAATGGAAAGTGCCAATATCTAGCACCATTTTTATTTTTCATAATGCTTCTGGTTTACATACAGACATTCTTAATAAATTAAACAAATGGGGGCACTCTTGGTACTTAGTTTAATGAAAAGAAGAATTAGGGGTGATGTGATAGCAATGCTCCAATATCTAAGGATCTGCCACAAAGAAAGGGTATGTGTGTCAATCTACTCTCTCCAAAACACCTGCAGGTAGGACAAGAAGCAATGGATGGAAACTAATCAAGCAAGAACCAACCTGGAACTAAGGAGAAATTTCCTGATGGAACAATTAATCAGTGGAACAACTTGATTCCAGAAGTTGTGAATGCTCCAACAATGGAAGTTTTTAAGAAAGATTGGACATCCCTTTGTATTTAATGGTATAGGATTTCCTGCTTAAGCAGGGGATTGGAGTAGAAGACCTACAACTCCCTTCCAATTCTGTTATTCTGCTAATTTGCTTGCATATATGTACATGTAACCAATTAAAAAGAGATAGGTAAGCTAGCATAAACTAGCTACAAGACTAAAGCTGCGGTGCAACCATACCATGGTAAATAGGCTGCTTCTAACTGGGCCAGTCATAATGACAGTCATTTTATGAATGAGCAAGTTCCACTGGTTGCTATTTGGTGAGAATACATCTTACTCCCGACATTCCAAACAAGCCCAAGTAAACTGTCTAGCCCAACAGAAACTGGCTGGGTTTTCAGAGCATAAGCCAATTTTGTGATAGTGATTTACTGGAAACTAAAATTGTTTAACTACAAGCTAAGTCACAATAAAAAGTAATCCCATCGTGGCTTAATGTAATACATGAAACCAGTGATTTACCACTAACTGAGGCTGTTTATATTAGTTTAATTTACTTTATTGTCATTGCACCTCGTACAATGAAATTAAATACCATTTTCAGTGTACATTATGACTATGAAAATAAACACAAATATCCTTCACATATACATTGAATTGAAAATCTCTGATATTGCATTACTATTGCACTATACAATAGAATTCAACAGAGTTACTGCCCTGGGATAGAAGCTATTTAGAATTTTATAAAATAATTAGAACTTTATAAACTAACTCCATTTCTTCCACACAAAGCATTTTGCAATGATTAAAGTCTTACGTATGTGTTTTATGATTACATAAGAGTTATTATAACATTATTAAACATTCCTTGAGCGCTTAAAAAATTCATTACAATTACCAAATATGAATTTCTTTTCATTAAAATAGTTCTTTAAAACAAGACTGGCTCTCCAGCTGTTGCTGAACTGGAAGGGCTGAATATTGCCTACCTCTGTGCTATGAGAAAAGAGACCCATGATTTAAGTAACAATTAAACGGGTTGTATATGCTTTTAAAGGCAAGATCTTTAAAATGACAATTTTCCTATTAGAAATATCATACCTGAATTTGTTATGTTGAAAACATTGTGAATTCTTCAAATCTTACAATATTTTTTACAAGATATAAAGCAGATGTGTCCCACTTTTCCTAAGAGAAAAAAAGTCAGCAAGAACATATTAGTTAAATTAGCACATCCAACAAATTAGCAGTTCCAACAAAGGTAGTTCAACAGCCATAATGCCCTGTATCACATCAAAATTATAGAAAGTAGAAATAAACTACACCATAATTTTCAACTTAACGAATATTTGTGCAATTTGATCAAAAGGTACAAACCAACCCTACTACCAATAAAAGGATAACAGAAAAGTAACCTTCCCTTAAGGAATCTCATAGACCATTACTAAATCAGTCCAATTATCTGGAATAATCATGATTTACAAACAATGAAGTCTCCACAAAGCATACTAAGCAAACAGAAAAACCCTGTACCAAAGGAAAACAAAACAGAAGTTATCTACAAAATAAGATGTATGCAAACAACATTATATTGGATGAAAAAGCAAAAAATAGCTGAATATATCCACAAATGCTAACTACGGTAGCTGTCAAAAGGTATGCCTCAACTTTATTAATCATGCTTCTGGAGGGTAACTTCTTAGAAACAGTAGAACTGTTACAACAAGTCAGATTGAAAAATGCAAGAGAATTTTTAGAAACATGTCACTCCAATTCAGCCTAGAGGATAAAAACTCTTAGCTATGGACCTGTCAAAAATATAATCGAAGTCCAATAATGTAGACCAACTCAATAGCCAACAACATTCCTTCCCATCACACAGCAGTCAGTCAGCACTTACAAACTAGAGTTATTTCCTTATCACAAATATAATTACAATTCAACAACCACACACAAAAAAGAATGCCATCCTCCCAACAGGCTATCATCTCATACAGCTATGACACAGGAAACAACCACCAGTTAAATAAATAACGTACCAACAACATGGCATCACTTGCAAAACAACATCCACCCACCACCTTAGCACAAGCAAAGAAGGCAAGATAGAAAGATATATAACCTCACTCAGTCAATGAATCTTGTTTATCCAAAATTCCAGCACTGCTGTTACCTAGTAGGGCAATGAAACTTCTACAACTTAAAACCAACCTTGGAAACTGAAAAAATTCAACATTGCATGATCTATTTGTTCCACTGAAATATAGGTTACCATCAGAAATTTTGTCTTGTCAGACTTCAACTTGATCCTCTGTTTTGCTATCTTCTTAAAACTTCATTATCATCTCATATTATGCTCTCTCTATCTCATCTTCAGTTGTTCCCTTTTATAAGCAAATTCCTTCAGATTTGCTTCTTCCTCAGCTTTTCAAATGACCAACCTGGTTCTGCCTCAGCAGTCAACCCACAATTACCTCAAGCCCACCCCAGTCTAATCTTTAAGCTGCCTTTTCACAGAATCATGCCTAGAACAACTACAACTGATTGAATCCCAATACAAAGAATATACTGATTGTGAAGGAAAATAATAAAGTAAAGCTACAAACTCTTTTCCAAACTCCTCTCCCAGTTTCTTCTTTGTCTTTTTCATTCCCACCTCCCTGCATCTCCCATTGCAAACTACCCATTTCCTCTGCTGTCCCTGTTCACCCCTCCAACTTGCATATGTAAACTAGACCAGCCCCAGGCTAAAGCATAACTTAAAGATAGCTATGTGCCCACCAAAGTTGCCTTTTAATCCTATTACAAATACAATGGAAATTCCTCACCTAAAATAGGAAGCAGTAAAATGCCATAGACAGCCCATCTTCTTAACAATGGAATTCTTACCAGTTTTACTTTACAAATACATGCTCCTTTGTTTAAATACCTATCTTTCTTGCTCAAAATGAATCCATGAATCAACTTCTTGAGATTTCCTGCTTGTCAACCCCAAAATGTATACAGACTTCTGTCTTTCTGTTATTGAGGATCTTTCTTGCAAAAGAGGCACCCAATGATCACTGAATAAGATTGGCCAGTTCTCTTCAGAATTGTGCTCCTTTCTTCAACTAAAATTTCAGGACACTGATAATATTTTTCTTCACACTCCTTGAAATGTTTTATTTAATTCTGCAAAGCTTTCATCAGTGGTATTCTCAAATATGACTAAACTTCTTTTTAATTATATGCTAATATTATATAACACATTTGAATCCACATTTACATCACAGTTAAAAAATTGTAAACTTAAAATATTTATAAAACATCATGCTCTATTGTTTTAATACGATTGACTTATCTAGAGAGCAAAAACTCTACAGCATTTTGTAGGGAATATTCTATGGATTATAAGATTTATCAACTACGATGCTGGACTCAATAGGGACTCACATACGCAAACATTCAGTTTATGATAAAAGTTCTTAACAAGCAACAGAAATACTACATAATCCAGGACCTGATTACAGTGGAAACAAATATGAAATAGTCATTACTACACAAGTGCTAAACATTTCAAATTTGAAATAGTTCACATTTAAAATATATCACCTGAAAGTGATTCAAAACAACGGTTTCATCTCAAAACCAGAATCACTTTACACCAGTGTTTCTCACCTTGGCAATTTTAAAATGTGTGGACTTCAACCCCAGAATTCTTAAATATCTTAAACAGTTGCCAAGGTTGAGAAATACGGCTTTATACTCAAAAAGTTTTATCTGTATTTGTATCTCTAGTCTTTATACTATTTTGGTTCTTTTTGTTTTTAGAAGTTTCATTTTTGCTTAAAAGATTAAAAGATATAACTGTATCTTGTAACAAGTGAATTTTAACTATCTTTTTCTACTTCCAAATAGTGTCAATAGAAAATCACTCTTTAGAATGCTAAGACTTGTTGACAACTACTCAAGGTTAATAACAGGTAACTGTCCAAAGAACAGCCCCCCCTCTCCTCCCCCAAAAAAAGAAATCTAATAAACTCAAAATTGTGATAAACATGGATAGTTCTAAAAAATTCAGAGAGAAAATCAATTAATCTCTATCATTTAACCTCTTTCCTCTACTAATAGTCAAAATTCACATCTCTTTCTCTTATGTAATATTGTATTTGTTGCATAATTATTCTATTATTACTAGTAGTCCCCTAATTCATGCCCAATGACACCACAAAGAAATTTAAAGGTCCTTAAAAACTACTTAAAACTTTTTGTCAATTTTGCTTTGTTTTCTTTTTCTCATCATACACAAACCATAAGTAATACAGTAGAAACCTTAGTATTAATTATTCAGCTTAAGACAGAAACCTTTATTATACACCTAATAATTTTATGTGATTTTTTTAGTTGCTTATTAATGCTACGTTTAGTGTTGGATGTAAAATTTAAACAATCTTGTGTTTATTAACATCAACACTTCAAATCATAGTTAATACTGATATAAACCTTTTATTTTTCTTTAAAAGTCTAAGTTATCTACCTGTATATAATATTTTATTGTTTGTCTTATAACAATAAAACAAAAATAAAAAACTATTCAAGGTTATACACATTACCTTTATTACTTTAGTCCAAATCAGCTTCAAATCACTGACAAAGGCAAAAATCCACTTCTGAGATTTATGTTCCATCATACTTGGAAATACATTTTCCTCATTAATGCCTCTACAATCAGCCTGCAAGAAAATGAAACCAGGACATGTATTTTAATTAAGCATGACATTTGCTTTGTGTACTTTAACAGAAGAATTACTTGTATTTTTACTAGTCAAGTTTTTTAATATAACTTAGAAAATGCTAGTGTGATCTCAGGAAAAGGAAAGTTTCCATAACTATTCTGGAAGAAACGTACATTCCTTCCTTCCAATGCTGTATATCTCATGTCTCTCATATCTTCTGGGAACTCCAACTAATTCAGTCTCAACAGTGATAATAGAGAAAATAACAATGCTTCCCTAGAAAGATTTCTACCTCAACCCCACTAGACAATTGTGTCAAAAGTTAGTGACAGTAATAGTGACCCTAGCTAAAGAAAAAAGTCAACAAAACTTGAAAGGATATGAAGTCGAGGAACCCATTGTACCTTCATCAGTACCTTGAGAGTTTTGCTGTATGAATTATGCACAATCCTGTTAGAAAATACTTCATTTGCTAGCACCTGTTTAGTTACTCTGCCTGTGCAATTCTGTGCAGTTATAGTTACGATCTCTTTCATATAATTACTATACATAAAAGCTGGGGAGACTGGATGGAGGATGAGTAGGCAGTTGGAATAGAACTCAGATTTTTCATTCACCAGAACTCTAAAGACCTGCTCTATGACTTACTCAGTCTCTGGCCTTCCTTTCTTCAGGCCCACACAAAAACTGGCTTACTGCTTTTCCACCTTACCAGACCTCTATGCTACAAACATTGAATGCAATTCCTATTTCTTCTATTCTCATCACTAAGATCGCCAGGCAGTCTTTGAGTTATGACCACAACTGAGCCCAAAATTTCTGTTCTACGTGAAACATTTATTAAGTGAGTTTGCCCCATTTTACGAATTTTCTTGCCACAGCTATCAAGTGAATCATTGCATTTGTTAAGTTGATGGTATGGTTGTTAGGGAATCTGGAATGCCCAGTGGTGTTGCTTGTCCAGAAGTCGCAAAAGCTGGTCACATGACTCTAGGACACTGCAGCCAGCCTAAACATGATGCCAAGCATCTGAATTTTGATCATGTGACCATGATCAAATGCCGCAACGGTTGTATGTGTGGAAAAATGATAACTCACTTTTTTCAGTGCCATTGTAACTTTGAATGGTCACTAAATGCACTGTTGTAAATCGAGAACTGCCGATACTTTCCCTGTTTGCTTAGCTGCCAGCCAGTCTGCGTGTTGACCACATACACACATTTGTGGATGCAACCAACCTTTCAAAGGCTGCTGGCGTTGTTGCCGCCTCTCTGGTTTGTGTTAACAGAAAGGAGAACGTGGCTGTCTGAGGTGGTTAAGCATGTGAGGAACTGCCAGGAATTGGTTTTATTTTCCTTGTTGGGCCTACATTACAACAATGTTTGTGTTAATAGAGTGTGTGGCTGTCTGAGATGGCTAAAGCATGTAAGAAAGTGAAGGTCTACTATGCAATGAAAGAAAAAGGCAGTGTAAAAATGGCTGGTCAGTAAGGGAAAGATATATGAATAAGAAACAACAGTGCTAAAAGCATTTTTACACAGCCAGTATAAAGAACAGTGATGAAGATGCACTGAAGATTTCCCACTGTTGCTTCCTATTCCTAAACAGTTTCCTTTCCTTACTGACCAGCCATTTTTACCCAGCCTTTTTCTTTCTTCACCAGACCTTCACTTTCTCACATACTTAACCACCCCAGACAATCACACTCCTTTATTAACACAAATGTTGTTGTAGACCCTACAGAGACACTATAGAAGAAAATGGGGGGACTCCATTCCAGACACCCTCTCAACGTCTGCAACTCTCCAGGATTTAACTTCTGGCAGCAGCCGTTTTCTTCCTCCAAAGTTGGGCATTGCCTAAATCAGGGGTTTCCAAACTTGGCAACTTTAAGACTTGTGGACTTCAATTCCCAGAATTCTCCAGCCAGCTTGCTGGAGAATTCTGGGAATTGAAGTCCACAAGTCTTAAAAGTTGTCAAATTTGGGGACCTCTGGCCTAAACCCCTCGAGACAGACCAACCCCACTCCCAAGAAAACGCGGTCCTGGGATGGTCGCCAGGGTGACGGAGTTCAACGGAGGGTGGAGGGGAGGCGGCTGCCTTGTAACCGAAGGGGGCTTCGGCTTTCCTCGCTTGCAGGGCTCCACGGACTGCCGAGGATCCTCTTCGGCGCAGCCAGGCGATGCAAGGCTACCGCAACTGGCCGGTGTTTCTTCCCCCTCTTCCCCGGCCGCACCTCTCGGGAAAGGGCTTAAAAAGTCACTGCTCCAAACCACTTAAAAAGCCACTACTCGTCCCGGAGCTTCCGCGCGTCCTTTCGCCCGCGGACTCTTCAAGGCGCCTCCCGGGACACGCCAGCCTTTTGCCCTTGACTTGCCCGTCTCCCGCCAGCCGCAAGAAGCCAGATCCTGCCGCCGCCTTCTTAAATTTACCGAGAAAGAGGGGGAGGAAAGGAAGAAAAAGACCCCGGAGGACGACACAGCCTTCCCTGACTCACCGCCGCTTCACTTTGCAGTCACCCGGGCCCACAACTCTCGTCGCTACCGCCTCCATGTTTGTTGTGTCTCCCGGAGCTTAAACGTAACCTATCGCTTCTCCTTAACAAAGTCCCGCGAGAGTTCCAAACAGCACGTCTCGTTCGGGCCAAGGAAAAGAGCTTTAAGAAAGATTTCCCAAAGAGTTCAATATTTTTTTAAAAAAAGGCTTCCGGCTGTCAATCACCAGATAGGCTCCGGAACGTGCGGGTGAAGAACAGGATTAAAGCAATCATTTTGGTGCGCATAAAGCTGTCTACCTGAGCGTCGTTTTTGAAGCAAAGGTTCGTCGTCCAAGCAGATGGCAAGGTTTCCTCTGGAAAGGATGAAATGAGTGGCCAACCCCGCAGCCTAAGAGGTCTGTAAGGGGCGTGCATAAGCGTACCAACGTGCCGACCGTCCCTGTCCTAATGTTTCTTTTATATATACATAATTTTTCTTATATGTATCCATGTATTCATAACTATGTTTTTACTTATACCTATTATCTTGTAAGCAATAAATAAATAATAAATAAAAAAGATGCTGGATTTTAACTGGAACCAGAAGTGTGGGGAAAATAACACCATCTCTTATCTTTTTGAGGGAACGAACGTAGAAGGCGAATTGAGAGAAGCGAGGAATGGGATTGCTTTATACATCAACGATGGCACCTGGGGGAGCTTTGGCTTTGCTGAGATGCTGCAGGAAAGTAAGGGGCTGGTAAAACTTTGTAAGGGCAAGAGGCGAAGAGCTGCCGCCCTGGATGACTCCGTGGCAGAGCGCAAGTTTGTCACGCCCAAGGGTGCCGCGCTCGGTGCCTGGCACATCCAGATGTTCAAATAACTAGGGGTGGGAGGTTGCTGGTCCGAGCACACTAATCGAGGCGAATCCGTGTCTTTTTGCCGTGGGAACGAGGCGAGGAAGTTAGGAAGCCAGTTTTGCAAATTCTGAGGTGTTGCCAGATATTTTGACTTGGGGTCTTGTGTGAAGCAAACATTTTGGCTCGCAACGCAGAATTAATTGTGTGCTGCAATGCATGAACCTTGACAGGGAACAGAAAATATATTTATTGGATCAAGTAGATAAACCGATGAGAATCCAGACGGGGCATGTTTAGAGTTAGTTCCCTTACTCAGTGTTAACTCTAAGATATGGCCACTTTTGGTTGATATCCACAGCTTTATGTTCCGAGATCGCAGGGTTCAGGTGATATACAGTGGTAAAGCGTTGTCACCTTTTAAAATTAAGAATGCATTGCTGTGGTATGTAATGAAGGGTTAGATAGAGTTAGGGTTGTTCAGTGAGAAACTACAAGAAGGATAACAAGGTGAAAGGAATGTCAGAGCTTCTGTACTGTTATGCTAATTTTCATAGAGATCCAGTTGCTGAAATTTCTCCTGCACAACATTAAAGATACAGAAGTATTTTTGATTTGGTTGATAGCCCACTCCTATGTTCTTTTCACACTGAGGAAGGACTCTGTAATAGGCAAGCTTTAAGCATATGCCACATTGGGACTGTCAGATTCATGCAATATATTATATGTGTGCCATTTTTCATTAATTGCAAAAGTGAAGTCGAGATATTATAGCACCTTTTGAAATAGATATAATATTGCCCATACTTTTAAGAATATATATATGCATGTATGCATATACATACATATACATACATACATACATACATACATATACAGCATATATAGATACACGCACACACTACAGCGATGTAGAACAAAGATGCAGATTTTATTTGAATTGTCATTATTTTATGAATCTAATTTTCTTTTTTTCTTTATATTAAAATATTTTTGCCCATAGCCAAGGTGGAATATGCCGCTCTGCATAAATCATTGGATGGCTCATCCTTGTCTCTCTAAATCTTTCAAATCAGAAGCTTTACCACACATAGTCAAAGAAGGATTAACTTGTGCTCCACTTCAGACATTTACAGAAGAAGAGTTAATGATTAAACAATCAGGTAATGTGTCTAGTTAACCAAACAGATTCAAATTCTTTCAGCAAAATCCTCTATAAATTTGGGAGGATTCTCACTAGTGATTTAAACATCCTCTAGAATCATTCAACTGTTGCTGTGCTGATACAACAGTAATAAGATTAGATTTTGAAGAGCCTCAATGATGGAAGCTTGATTTTAAAAAATTATAAATTATAATAGAGAAATACCCCAAATCCAGTGTTTATAGTAGTTTGTAAATAGGTTCATTTGTGAAATATTTTCTTCTATCTGGGCATTATGCAAATAGTAGTCTATGCCAAATCTGGAGGACATAACACTGGGTTGTTTATACTAAAGGTATGCTAATAATAATGAGTGCAACCCATTCAGTTCTTCTCACACTGTTCTTCACAAACTAGGATCTTTAATCTAAAACTATCTTATAAACCAATATATTGTTGCTTGTATTCCTCAGTTTGGAAGTGTGTGCAGTCTACTGGCAGTCAGTTAGTCTTCTGTTTAAATATGTGTGTGTGTGTCTATGTATGTATATATATATATATAATATCCTTGTTTTTTATAGTAAAAAAATTTGCTCAAGAACAAGTTGCTCCGTTAGTACAAAAAATGGATGCCGATGCAAAATTGGATGATTCTTTACTCCAAGAACTATTTGAACAAGGGGTTTGTACCTTATTTTTTATGCTTAAAATGACTTAAGATTCTTTTTCAACTAGGTTTTATATAGTATAAGCTCTATGCACATACAGCATATTGGTTAGTTGTTAGCTACAATGATATAGTCTGTTGTAGAGTAGCATAATCTAAAAATGAATTACGATCATTGCCGAGTGAACATTGGAACAGAATGCTGGTTTTCATTCACTTTTTTTGGTAGACAATTCAGCAATTTTTTTCAGTGTAAATAGATTGGGGAGATACATGTGTAGTAATATGCAGCAAACATTTTGATTATTCTTTAGTAAGAATAAAGATCTCACAATCAACAAGAGTGGTTTATATATCACTGATTTCAAGGTCTGCTGCCTAATATTCCATTGACTTTCTAGATTCAATCCCAAGTAATTACCCCTAATTTTGGAATTACTTGGAAATTCAATTGGATGTCAGTAGTTCTTGCTTTAACTTGAATTTTTAATATTGGGGTATAAATCTCAACTTTTCTTCTTTGTAACAAAAGCTTATTCTTTTTTTCTTAGTTAATGGGTATTGATCTTGAAGCAGAATATGGAGGAACTGGATCTTCTTTTTTTTCTACCATTCTGGTAGTTGAGGAGTTAGCCAAAGTTGACCCATCTGTATCGCTTGCGTGCGAACTCCAAAATACTTTTACTAATAAAATGTTTACAACATATGGCACAGAAGAACAAAAGAGAACTTATTTGCCCAGATTGGCAAAAGACATGGTAGGTAAAGCACATTGATGACTAAGTTAAAAAAATGGATTTACAAATTTTGCAATAATGTCACTATCACTATTACTATGAAATTAAGATCCCAATTCCCATTCGGGTTACAATGAACCACGATGTTCAAGTTAATATTAACATTCTCCCAATTGGAATTGTACAGGTAGTCCTCGACATAGGATCACAATTAGAACCAAGATTTCTGTTGCTAAGCAACACAGTTATTAAGTATGTGTCACCCAGTTTTATGACCTTTTTTGCCATGGTCTTTAAGCGAATCGCTGCAGTTTAAGTGAATCTAGCTTTTTCTCCATTCTCTTGCTTGTTGGAGAACAGCTGGAAAGGTTGCAAACGTTGATCACATGACCCTGGTACACTGCAACTGTCATAAATACTTGCAGATTGCCAATCACCCAAATTTTGATCATGTGATTGCGGGAAATGCTGCAATATTCGTAAATGTGAGGGTCCGTTCTAAGTCACTTTTTTAGTGTTATTGTAACTTTGAATGATCGCTAAATGACTGGGTATAAATTGAAGACTTGCTTCTTTATGTAGAGTTGCTATTGATTTATTAGATATTAAGTCTGTGTTTTAAAACATAATCTCTTACTTAGGTCTTTGCTGTCTTAGATACTTGTAAATTTTGCAGTTCGAACTTATAGTGTATTTCACTGCTAGGAAACCAAGGTCAATCTTGTAGTTTAAGATGGAACCTTAAACCTGAAATGTTACTTTTAAAGTTTAAATTTTATTAAATTATTAAACATTTCATTTTTTTAAATTTATCACATTTATATAGCCGTCTCATGAACATGACTCTGAATGGTGTACAATAAAAAACAGACCATAAAAAACAATAAATTTTAAAAAAGAATATTTAAAAATACAAGAAGGGACCATCTTTACACACATTTAAATTAATAGCTTTGAAGTGATCAAATATACAGTAAGTATAGATGTGAAATAGAAAAGATAACATGGCTAATTACATTTGAATAGCATATCTTTCAAAACTATTGTTATGAGAAAACTCATCAAATGTCTTTTGATCAGGGGTGTCAAACTTGATTTCATTGAAGGCCGCATCAGGGTTGTGCTTGACCTCGGGGGGGGAGGTGTGTGTGCTGGAGAAGGTGTGGTCAGGGTAGGCATGGCCAGCTCAATGTCACTTGTGTTGGGGGCGCCTGTGGTGGCCCGAGCACTCTGCCAGAGACAACGGGCTCCCAAGCTCCATTTTCAACTGCAACAGTCCCCTGCAACCCTCTGTTACTGAAAATGGAGCTTGTAGGGCTGCATGCGGCCTTCCCAAGCTCTGTTTTCACTGGCAGAGGCAGCACAGGGCGGTCCTTCACTGTTTCCAGGGTGACCCTCCGGGCCAGATCTAAGACCCCAAGGGCTGGATCCAGCCCCCGGGCCTTGAGTTTGACACCCCTGATCTTGATGTACTAACTGCCTTTATCATTATATCAATGGCTAATTGTGCCAATATAGTAGTAACCAGGCTTTTGCCTTTGTATTTTATAAATTGTCTTGACCCCTTTCAAGGCCAACACCATAAAAGGAAAGTTTTCTCTGATTACTTTGCCAAACCTACATTTTCAGTGTCCAGTGGAATTAGCTGACCACTGAATTCTATGTTAAATGGTAGATGGGCGCCATCTGCATTTCTGAACCAGAAGCTGGTAGTGATGCCTTCTCCATGAAGACTCGTGCTGAAAAGCAAGGGGATTATTACATCATCAATGGATCAAAGATGTGGATTAGCTTTGCAGAACAAGCAGAGATGTTTTTGGTGATGGCAAATGCAAACCCTTCAGCAGTAAGTAGTTAAAAATCACTGCAATGTGATTGTGTATGTATTGTTATACTAAGGTTAAAAATATAGAATAATTCCAATTTTTCTAATTGCCATTTTCACATAAATTTTCAGTTTATAGAGCAGGGGTATCAAACTGGTGGCCTGCGAGCCAAATGCGTCACACACAGACCACCCAGCTCCATGAAGGGAAAAACATAACGATATGTCATGTGACAGCAACGTGATGCGGCGAGTTTAACACCCATATTATAAAATATCTTCCTCTGCTTGTAAATTTCAGCAGACAAATAGGGGCAGAAATCGTGATCTTTGCCTCTGTTCCAAAGAGTTTTTTTCCCTTCATCTGAGGAGACCTGTTTATTCAGACCAGCAAAGCCTACTGTGCTTGGAAATAAGATGTTGGTACTTTGTGACTACACTGAGTTTTGACCACTTTCAGGTGGCCTAAAGGATTATTCAGGAAGGGACTGTCTTTGGAAGAAGAGGTGATCCAATTGCAATGCAGACAAAATCCCGCTTTTCTTTTCTCTGCTTCACTGTTTTCTTTTTTCTTTTTAAATGGATTTCATCACTTGGAAACCTGATAATATCTTGTTCTCAAAGAAGTATGCTTCAAATCAGACGCTGGTAATCTCTTCACCTATCAAGGAGCATGTTGCAGAATCTCATGCTATAAAATAGCAAGCATATATTTTTAATGCAGCTGAAGTTTCATAAAAGTGCCAAATCTCACAAGAGATACCTCGTTGAATCTCGTTGAAACAAAATCTTACATAATTTCAGATTCTTTGCCTGAAATTACCAATGAGCAATTTACATTGAAGTCTCTCAAAATTTCGGAGCTTTGTATTTCATTTGAGGTATGTATGTGTCTGTATAGATTGACCAGAAGTGGTGTAGAATAGTATGGACATTGTGTTGCCAAACCAGACAGTGTTTATTATATTAACATGGATGCTCTGGCATAGAGAATGATACAAAATGCAACGTTATGGCAAGCACTGCAGTTGGATCTCCTTTGTAGAAAAAAGTAATCCCAGCTATGGATGCCTAAAGAAGGACCCACTTATTTGAATGGAACTTTGAGTATGAATTATTTTGCAAGGGTTGGAATGTATTTATGTGGTATAAAGTCGCCATCATGGTTAATGTGTTACTGTATCTGCCTTTTTTTTCTTAGGGCTATAAAGGAATTACATGTTTCATAGTAGACCGTAATACAGATGGCCTACATGTAGGAAAGAAAGAAGATAAACTGGGAATCAGAGCAGCATCTACATGTCCTGTAACATTTGAAAATGTGAAGGTAAAATAAAATTTGTAAAGTAGCATTGCATTTGGTTCCGATTTTGTAATTCTATGAGGTAAACCTTATAGGCTAAAGTTATAAAAGCCCCCTAAAGTTATAAAAGCCCATTTGGAAAGAGAACGATGTATTTCAGGTTTGCATTTTGTATATGCGTGATAGCCTAATATGTTAAATATCTTATCAATCCATATTATCAATTGGAAGGCACATGACCATAACTTATAAGAGACCCAAACTTAAAGAAAACTTCTGAATATCAAAAACTGCACCATTTTTGTTTTCTGCCTGCTTTTAATTTCTGCATTTTTAAAACATGTATTAAAAAAAATGTAAAACTAGATTTTCCCAGAACTGTGTTTGAATGCAGTGTCATAATAATGGCCTTTTGACTTTTGGAAACGACAGCAACAAAAAAGGAGTTGATACTGATTATGCTTTGTTTTCTTTTGTTTGTTTTTTGTTTGTTTTTGTCTTTATAGGTTCCTGAAAGCAACATAATAGGACAGATTGGTCAGGGTTATAGGTACGCTATTGGAATGCTGAATAAAGGAAGAATTGGCATAGCTGCACAGGTGAATATATTTGAAAATAGTTGGCCTTGATGGGCAAATCACAGTAAAAGTAGAACTTGAGTTCCCCTTTGATTTTGAGAACAATTGCTCTGCAATATTAAGCTGAAACAGAAGCTCAATAACAAGATGCAGAGAGAGCTCAGATGCCTGAGAAAGTCAGTTAAGCTGGAATGAGAGCAGTAAGTATGGAAACAGTTAATTCCAAAGAAATACATATTTAGGATTAAAATGTTGACCATACCAAATAGTACAAAGAATAATTTTAGGCATGCTCAAAAACATGAGCTTGGATTTTTTGCCTTTTTTTCTTCCTTTGAACTACAGGCAGCTGTCACATACTACAATCTATTTTGAACATACAGTCTGTTTCCAAAAATGGCACATTATGAAAAAAATGAATTATTTTTATTCTTAATATAATTTTATTGAAAGTTTTAGAAGCAAGAGGAAAAATTAGTACAAATTAAAATAGAATAAGAAGGGGAAATGGTGGGGGGGAGGGGGGAGAGAATGCCAAAGTACAAAAAGAAAAGAAAAAGTAGAAAATTAGAAAAGAAAAAATTGATATACAGATGTGATTTCTAATCTTTATAACTGTCATAAGTACAACTGTAGATTTCTCTAAAGCTATATCATGACTCTCTTCTTTGTATATAGTATATAATCATCAAAAAAGAAGGGAACTCTTTCAATCAACTGAAGTCATAATTTCTTGGGGGGGCATGGAATTAGCTGCATAATTTGTTGAATCATAGCTGTTGCCTAATGTTAATATTAAATATTATAGTTACTCTCTGTGTGGAGGAAAAATGATTAAATGTGACAGGTCCCTCAAAATTACATTGAATAGAACAGTTTTTCTGCTAACACAATTCTAGAAATTCCTATACATATGTATAAATGGTTCTGAAAAGTCCTTTTGAAGGCTTGTAACTTTTTCCTGAAGAAAGACTGCTAATCATTCTTATACCACATTTGTATTTCTTTGTGAAATCCCATATTTGGCAGATAGATTTCTTTCGTTTTGCAGAAGGATCTCCCTTCAAAAATACTGATCCAAATCTTTGGAGTAAAGCAAATAATTCTATAATCTGTTCTTTGCTACAGTATTTTCCTAGTGAGAAAAAGACAATGATAATATGGATTTCTGCACTTGAGTAACTTCTTTTTTTAACAGGAGGCATTTTATGGCTTCCAGATGTTTCTGGATTAAAATTTCCATGTTTCATGGCTCTGGATCATATTAGCTGACTATGTTAGGACAGCATGCCTATTTTAGAATGAACAAATCTAGGATTAAATTATCAGCCTTTCAGGAACCGCTATTTAGTGATAAACCTATTGCAATAGTTGCTATGAAATTAAGTCACTGTGTGAATTAATGTGCTTTGCAATAATTTTAATGCTTGTTTATCTGCACACAGATGCTGGGATTAGCACAGGGATGTTTTGATCATACTATCCCATACACAAAGGAAAGAACCCAATTTGGAAAAAGCATTTTTGATTTTCAGGTATTGATTGATATGTTCTGTAAAAGAGATATAAACATCAAATATAAATAATTATGACTGATAGAAATAAACATTATGAGCCCTACTATACTGTTACTATTCTACTGCAGCTAATACTGAGTAATTATCACAGAGTGATATATTGCTAGTCCATGTTTGATATGCCATATGCTAAATAAATAATAACCACAAAGTATTTAATTGAACAATATCTAAAATGTCACTACCATTCCAGATGAAAATAGTTTGCCTTTTATTATTTCATATGGCATGACAAAATTGTTACAAAATTCATATGCATTGTCAATACAGGTAGCAGCTGTAGTACATAGTAGTATATGTAACCCATATTTGATGAACAACAGTGACAACAATGGTTTCCCCTTCTTTGTCTAGTTTTTAATTCAGTTTTGGCCATTCTAACCACTGACCTTTTCATACTCACTCATAACTAAGCACTTTCAAGAGCAATTAGACATATGTATAATTGAGTAAAGCATTGCTTAAGAATTGCAAGGATGCTACCATAAGACTGAAAACTCCAAGTACTGTTGATGGCTGTGAATTTTTTTTCCTGAAGGCAATATTTCAATATAAGTTTTATTTCTAAGGGACTGCAACATCAGATTGCTCAAGTGGCCATTCAGATTGAAGCTGCAAGGTTGCTGACCTACAATGCAGCCCGATTTGCAGAAACTGGGAAGCCATTTATAAAACAAGCAAGCATGGCCAAATATTACACAGCAGAGGTAAGGTCTCTATTTTTTTTATGTTTAAATTTTAAGCAGAACTGAAGGGGAATTATTGTTTCTTTCAGATCTCAAATCTCTTTGTTTCAGCCAGCTATGTAAGAGAGGAGGGCAGAAGAAAGACGAAAAATGAAACCTTAAATACATTTTGTAGGATTATTTAAAAATGAAAGAATAAATTATTTCCTACTTTAAAAGAGAGAAATTATATTATACATTTTGATTATGTGTAGGTTTATTTGTTAACTATGGCTTATTTGCTGCTCCGGTCCCAAAGGACTAGTGAGTGGAGTTTTGGTTTTTTGTAGATATTTTTGGTCCCTTGGAACACTCCCTGCAGTTTTTCTGGCAATTTTTTTTTGTTGGGGGCTGGGAAGTTGTTTGCATTGCTTACTTTTTAGGACTGAAAAAAAGTGACTAGCTCAAGGTACCACACTGGCTTTGTGCAAAAAGCAAGATTAGAACTCATTTTTTACTCTTCATTTTTAGCCTGATGCCTTAACTACTACACCAAGCTGGCTTTCAGTGGCTAATAGACTCTCTAAAAGTAAGACATGAAATACAAACAAATTCGAGTGTGCTATCACTGCAAACGTTATCTTATAGAAGACTGTAAATCCAACCCTATACAGATTTGTTATCTCTGAAATAAAATTCAGGCACAGGCTGCCATGAGATCAGAGGTTTAGTTTTGTTTGGTTTAAGCATCCCCAGTTAATTTTTTTGTCATATCAATATCAAAGTTCATTGTCAGATTCTTCCCAGCTTATTTGGCAAATTATATTTTAAAGTAAACTGCAATGATCAAAAGAATTATAGCTTTCCACTTGAGATCCATAATCTTTAATTATGCATCATTAGCTTAGCATGGCTTTATTTGATTAATGTTTTGTATCTTTTGTAATATATTTATTAGAGGGGTGGTTAATAGTAGAAACCAAACAGTTCATAAACCCTCACAACAGGCTTATTTTATATCTTAAAGGTTGCAACGCTAACAACAAGTAAATGCATTGAATGGATGGGTGGAGTTGGCTTCACAAAAGATTATCCAGTTGAAAAATATTACAGGGACTGCAAGATTGGTAAGTTATATATGATGCATTTCTTTATTGCACTGTATTGAATTCAGAGTTTAATTATTGCAAAGCTTTTAAAAAGCATTAATTTTTTAAGTAAATAGATATTCCTAGGCAAATTCTTCATTTATCTAAAGAATAAATTTTTCATTATCTTCCTTAGTAATTTACTTTTAAAATGGGATGGGTGGCTTAGATGAGTTGAAAATATGGTAACAAAAGCTAATACATTTCTTCTGCCTAATTTTCTTAGTAGTAGTTAAAGTTCACAGTAACTTCCCTTTGTATCCATGTGTATGTGTATATATTTTATTATTCATTAGATTTTTACCCTGCCTTTATTACTTTATTACTCAACTCAAGGTAGTAAACATACCAAGTACTCTTATTATGTCCATTTTAGCCTTTGCATTTATTTATCCTCACTTCCCTGAATATTCTCATCAATTCTGTGTATACCACTTTCCTTAAGTTCAATTATATCTGTTCTTTTTCCTAATTTCACACACAGTGTAACTATATTTCTTCCTTTCATTAATTAATTAATATCCTTATTAAATAAGCCATGATGGTTTTGTTCACACATAATGCTATAAAACAGGCTTATGGCTGAGCTGATATACAGTTAATCAAAATCAAATAAATCATGTTATACTTTAGAACACTAATAAATGCAATCATTGTTTCATCAGTAAATGATTTACTCATTAATGCATCCCTGACTTCAGTGAACTGTCATTTATACAGATTGTCATTGAAATAAATATAGTAATTTCATTATATGGATGTAATAGCTTGTGGGTACAAGCTATTAGGAGGAGGAGTTGACTAGACAAACAGCACGTAGAAGATTTCTCAGAACCATGAGGGAGCATGGGAAGACTCTCCCTAGTTTTCCAGTAAAAGGAACATAGAGGAGAAATATTTTCAGTCTTGCAAAATTATGTTAATACAAGCTTATAGTAAAGATAGAGTTTGTATTTGTGATTGTGCTTCATGTCTGGACTACACAGAGGACAAACAACAGTTGATTGTCTCCCTTTCGTTTACCTTGTAGTAAAGTAAAGTAAAGCTGAAAGCGCTTTAATTTTCAATGCCTCCTTGATTCATTTTTTCCCCCTGATGGTTTGTTTCAGGTACCATATACGAAGGAACTTCAAATATCCAGTTAAACACTATTGCAAAGTGCATTGCCCAAGAGTATTGAAATTCCAGGAATTGAATGACTGTTGCCAACCTGATTTCTTCTCAGAAAGCTAAATATGGTTTTACTTCTTTGTGGATTGCAGATTATCCGTTCATTGCAAGTTTGAGAACAAGGCACCAAATGATAGTAATTTTTAATCACTCTGCAACTTTCTGTACAAGAGTGCAATGTAAATAGCTGGATTATTAGGAATCGGTAACTACACCATAAGAATGCTGTCTTGTTTTCCCAATCACTGAAATAAGAGTTTATGCACTTCCACACTCCCTTTCAAACAAGCAAATAAACAAACTTGCCTTTGCTTTTGTATTAGCCCAGTGGTTCTCAACCTTTTCTTCACTATGGACCCCCATCCCTTTAAATACCTTTTCTGGCCACAGACCCCCAAGACTTAACTCAAAATTAAACCATAACATATCTTTAAGCCTTCCGGACCCCCTGTGATGACATTGTGCCTCCCTCCCTCTGGGGTCCACAGACCACAGCTTGAGAGCCTCTATATTAGCCTATCAAATATCTAAAAGGCTTTCTAATTCTGTTTATCAAAGTGATAAGCCTGAGCATATTCAAGAATGTTCAAATACTCTGCAGCACTTGCATGTTAGCGCTAACAGTAACAACCAATCCTTGAAAAGATTATCTTATTATTTAGAAAATGACAAAGGAAATACTCAGTGGTTGGGTAAATGGGGAGATGAAGCAGATTTATATCCCCTGCTGTTCAAATGAGATATCGTATGTATGTGTGCATGAATGCATACATATTTGTTAGTAATGTGGTAGATTTCTTAACAGGGCAATCCTATTACCATTGTTTGAGGTCTCCAGTATTGAAGGACAAGATACATGTCATTCAGAAGCACCAGTTTGTTGCATTTTTTCAGGCTTCTTAATCCCGCCTATTAGAACTAATATTGTAGGATCTGGGTGGTTTTTTTTTTTTTTTAAGAGCTTCAAAGTTCTAAATTTTCTCCATCAGGGGCTTAGTTGATGACAGAGGTTTTGGTTCTTATATAAACAGAGCCTACCAAGTTCCCAATTTTATCCTTTTTCTGCTTTCCCAATGCCAGAGATCTTTCTAAGAAGTCAGGGAGTGGAGATCCAACAAAAGATCTACTCCAAATTCAGAACTTTCTCTTAAATCCCAAAGAGGGATTCCCAGTCTTCATTATAGTTCTGCAATTGCAGCCCTTTTATCCTTATACAACACTCTATATTTGAGCTTCAGCATTTTATATAAATTAAATATAATTCCAGTATACCCCATAACAGAACATTAATTTCTGCAAAGTTCTATTAAATTTGACCTATGAACTATTGCAATGTGTTCTGGAATAATGTGTTGGAAGGCATAAATGAGCAAGAGACTTGTGTTTTACATTGAAGAATGTGTAGAAATGTTGGCTTCTTGAAAGTGTAGATAAGAAAAGATACACGTTCCAGTTAAATCGGTGAGCTTATTTTAGCTTCCCTCACAATTTTTGCCTTTGTTGGATTATAGAATGTATTCTACCTCCTTGGGAGGAATTATGTCAACAGATGAAAGTGTCTGCTTTATTTAGTGCCATATTTGAAATATAGATGTGTCTTACATATGTAAATCATCTTTGTATGATATGTGCCCTTACTAGTTAGTAAGACAGATCACTTGAAAAGGGGATTATTCATAGCATTTGCATAGAGGAGCAAAGAAGAGAAAAAGAACAGGAGAAAAGGAGCAACAGTAGTACATTGGGCAATATGCTGATATTGTAAACAGCCCAATTTAAAGCTGTAAAGCACTATGGGGCAGTATATAAGTCTAAGTGCTATTGCTACATTCTTAAATATTTACTGGCCCAAGCCTCTTAGAATAACCGAGTGAGAAATGATTTGCACAGGGAGTGTAACATAATCTCTTGGAAATGACACTTGTGAAGGTTGCTTAGCTTCTGCTGACATTTTATATGCCTAGCTACTAGGAACAAGTGGTGTGCTATGGTCAGACAGCATAATAATCATGTATTTTCAGATAGTAGGGGAGAGATAGTGCTGAAGATAGGAACGCAAAGGCTCCAGAATATAAACCTATTGGTTTTATCTTTTAAATGTCAATAACCAGCTGAAGCACTTTGTCTCATTTTTAAACTGTCTTTGGGGATGAGTAACATTTTACACTTCACTGGAAAAAGTACATAAATACATGCACCCATGTGTATTCTACTTTTTCTCTAAATCTTTAATGCTGCGTGAAAAGTCTTTCCTTGTCTCCCCCTTTTCTTCTCATGTAGCTCTGAGCCTAACAATAACAGAAATATAAATACAAATTAAACTGGTATGCCAGATAGCCAATTTGGGGAGCATTACATCTTTTTAAGAAGTTTATATCTGTTGTTATCTGTAAAAGGCAAAAAATATTTTCCAAGTAGAAAATATGTTCAGTGGATGGATTGTATTTGCAAAAACAATTTTTTCTTCTCTGTTGTAGGGATCAGTATCCTCCCACATAATATTTTGGAACTTTTAACTAAACTATGTAGGGGAGTACCTGAAGGTGGTTGGCAATTTAGCAGAAATTAGCAAAATATCTTTCTGTATCCAGCTTGTACTGCTGACAGGCAATCTTTTCCAGACCTACATAGCAAACTCTGAATTCACCTTACTAACTTTTTATTTGAAATTAATTTGTATGAAGTATTCTTTGCTTAGATAAATGTTATCCTGTTTAGTTTGGGCTGCATGCAGTGAACTGTATTCATTTTTAAAAAAAGATGTTTTTTTCCAACCTAAAGGTAAATTTTGTAAACAGAACATCTAATACTGACATATGTTTTTATTGCTCGTATATTTGTATTGGTGATGGAAACTTGATTCTTGGAAATGTATTTCTAATTTTCATACAATGGTATAAGCTTCATTGCAAAATGATTCTGTGAATCTAAAAAGCTAATTAAATACAAAGATTAAGTAAAAGAGTAATTAAATACGGTATGATTTATACAACACAAGGATCACAAAGTGTCTGAGTTCCATGCTTTTTTACCTTCCTCCCATAGCATAATCCTCATTTGCTTCTTCCATTATTCTTGCCAGCTATTCATTAAAAAAAATCAAATACATGTCAGATGTCATATATAGCTTACTGTATCCTGAAATAGCAGACACACAACTGGCCATAGAGAAGGTGACCTTAGACATAACATCCTAGTGCAGGATGGGAAACTTGCTTATTTTAAGAGCAACATATGATGCTTACTGGTAGAGCCGTAGTGGTGCAGTGGTTAGAATGCAGCCTCAAGGAGTTCAAATCTGAACGGCTCAAAGTTGATTGAGCCTTTCATCCCTCCAAGTTTGAAAAATGAGGACCCAGATTGTTGGGGCCAATATGCTGACTCTGTAAACTGCTTAGAGAGGGCTGTAAAGCACCATGAAGCGGTGTATAAGTCTAAGTGTTATTGCTATTATGGTAGAACAGAGGTTGTATTGGTTCCTAAGCATAAGCATGTCCACACACATGCACTCACACAAGTGGTTTGCAGACCAGCTATTTTTGTACAACATGGCTGTTCAAGCTACAATCCCATTCCCAAATTGATGCTGGCAGCCTATCGGGCATCCAGATATTCAGTCCACGTAGTTGCAATGAAAAAGGTAGAAAAACAGCTTTTTTATTTTCAACTTCTGTTGGTTTATGTATGTTTTTTTTTAACATAATACTAAAAAAAAACCCATTAAAATGTATTGTAAATAAATACACAGTAAATATTTTAAAACTAACTTTTAGGAACTTTTCCAAAGAGCAGTTGATAGTAGTATCCTGGACAAAAGAAGATTGATTCCAGCTGAGTTTATATCTGAGTTGATGAGTATTGTGTGTGTCTTTCTAATAGGGTTTGTTGAGTGAGGTTCACAGAAAAGCAAAAAAAAAAAAAACCCATATGAAGGTTTTTAATGTTTATATGCTCAAAGTTATTGAAAGCCTGTCCTTTTTTGATCCCAATATAGTTTAGATTTCTAGGGAGGAAATTTAAAGTCTTTCTGTTCCTTTCCGCTTCTGTGTCAGCTTCTGATTTACCAGTTCTGCAGCCGTTGCTATAATGCCAGTTTTCCTTAACAAGACATGCTGACCATTGGACATTCTTATTACAGAAGTAAAGCCTTGTTTGTATCAGTATGGATAGGACTCTGTGGAAACTGGATCTTGCAAAAAGAGCTTTCCAGAAAATCAGCTGCAGTCGGGAAAGTGCTGGCAAGTGACAGAGAGCAAAGGCGACACCAGAGGCCCCTGAGGCCTGCTGGTTGCCCACCTCTGACCTTGTATAAGATGGGAATGTTGTTGAATCAATTGGAAAGAATGAGCATAACCTCATCAAACTTAATGTATATTTATGTAGAAAATTGCCAAAGTAAATCCAAAATAGTTCCTTTTAACTTCAGAAAAGGAAACTTCTCAAAAATGAGATTAAAGCCAAAAAGGTCAAATGTCTCCACTGCATCTGGGGTTACTCAAAAACTGCACGAATAGAAACTCAGCTAGGATGAATATTGCAGGTCAGGAAAGGTCTCAACAAGTCCACCAGCTCATCAATGTAGTTAATAAGCAGTGGCAATAGTGCCAAGGAAGCTATTAGAGAAGGAAATCTTTTCTTCACAAAATAAAAACAACATATCCACCAAAAAGATGCAAGAAGAAAAGAGACGCCAAAAAGAGATTTTTTTTGAAGAGTACATAATAAAACACAACCAGGAAAGCTTCAAATGCATCACAACTAGAAAACCATCAGGGACATAGTTGAACAATAAATCTTACTTCCATAGATTTGTTTACTGTATGTATGTATATATATGTGTGTGTGTGTTAGGTTTTTGAGCTGATAAATAATGAAATAAGGGAGACTAGTATAGATCTATTTCGAGCTACTTAGCTCTCGTCAGCTAGCCATACCCTTACTGGGATTCGAACCTGGGAAGTATTACATGTGAGGCAGTTGTAATTGCCATTAGGCCACAGGTTCTCATCCAGATATATATATATATATATATATATTAGGCCACAGGTTCTCATCCAGATATATATATATATATATATATATATATATATATATATATATATATATATATATATATATACTTTGTATTACAACACCCTGTTAAGCCCCAATTAAGGGAGAAAGCATACTGCAATTAAGGGAGAAAGCAACCTTACACACACACATATATATATATATATATATATATATATATATATATATATATATATATATATATATATATGGATGATTATTTATATATTATCAAAGGTATAGATTAATATTATCAGATAATAACATTTTTTATCAGAAAGTTGCAAACTAGATATTTGAACTGAAATTTTCCCAGAAATGGAATGGAATCGAATATTTTATTTGGCCAAATGTGATTAGACATGCAAGGATGTTTTTGGTGCAGAAGCTCTCAGTGTATATGCAAAGCAATTGAATAATGATAACGATAATAATGCCAATAAGAGGGAGCATTATGTTTTGAATTATTTCGACCAGTTAAATCCATCCAGTTGCTATTTTTTTAACTAGTCATATTGACGTATTTTCTTTCTTCTTTTTCTTTCTTTTCTTGTGCTATATATTTATTGTTCTGTTACTTTTGATTTGTTTAAACTTCCTTTTTAATTCTTCACTTTTTATGGTTGTGAGCTGCCTAGAGTAGCAAGGTATGTGCCAAATAGATTTAATATTAATAATTTAGCCAAAATATTCAGATCAAATATAAAATAATTGATTTTTCTAATGACAGTATATTCTTAAGATTAACCTTTCTACCAAAAAACTAAAATGTGGTTATAATAATATTTTTTATAAAGAACTGGGGTGATGCATAAAATTGTTGACCTTTTGGTGAAATATGCTGTAAAAGATGTGCAGAAGAAAGCTTGCTGAAGAAAAATTACTTCATACACACATATATATGGTATTCAGCTTTGTACAATACACAAGCCTGATGATGGCAGATGAGATTCTGCCGAAACATCGCTACAACTTTAAAAGCACAACTATAAAGACATGGGAGAATACCCAAACAAAGCTGAATACCATACATATAAATACGCGTGAAAACTTAAGAAAACAAATATATATCAACATGTATGTGAATTTGTATGATTTCATTGACATTATTTACTTAAACCCCTTAAAGTGTTCTGATGAATTATCCTGACCCTAGGATAAGAATGACTTTCCCAATCTATTGGTCTCAATAGGTGTTGGGCTATGGTTCCTCTAACTTTCACTTCATATAAAATATTTGGATATCATATTATCAGGGCAAACAGGGAAAGGTCCTGTTAAGCTTAATAACTAAAATAGCACAAGGTTGGAAAAGCAGTTATTGTAGGATAACACAATATATGCAAACTTTCTGTAGGGAAGTATGTAGTTTTGAAGCATGGCTGGGAAAGCAAAAAAAACAGAGCCCTTTTGTGCCTTCCTTGTGCTCACCAACATCCCAGATGTTATTCCCAAAATGTTATTTCTAGTCTGTGAGCCTTGTTTGAAAGAAATGTATAAGGTAAACTAGTTCCAGGATTTTTTTTTTTAAAAAAACTTCTATTGTGCGTTTCAATGACCTTGTAGCCTGCATTGTAAATTGATTAGAAAGAGACCCAAGCCTAATAAATAGTAATCAGCAGTATCCAATATCCAAGCTGGTCCAATTTGGCAAGAATACATAATTCATCACTACTATGTTTCTTTTGCTGGAGTTATTTACACACAATCCCAAAGGATCAAATCTATTTTGAATTGTTTAGGTCCTTTGATGACTCCAGTTTCTTCCCAACTGCTTGGGGTTGTACCTAATGCCATCTTTTTCCAGGATGACCTATGAAAATGGGTAGGTTGTTAGGACCGTTTTTGTTGTAATTTTAACATGGTTTCTGTTGTCAGAGTGATTTAAGAAGTTGCCTTAAGGTTTGCAAGAGATGGGAAAAATATGTTTCAAATAAAGACTTTCTGAGTCCTGAAGTCCATTTCATGGAGACAAAAAAATGCATTGATAAGTCATTTAAGTTTAACATGGCCACCTTCTTCCTCATGGGACAATTTCTGAAACTTATTACATAAGCATGAAATGTTGCACAACAACCAACCATGTGGCTTAGCATTTTCCTCCACTTAAGGCGGCCACCAGAGGGCTGTGCATTTCTCAGTATTGTAAATAAACGGAACATATTGGAATCTATACAGCAGAGGGCACAGGAGTGCTTCCATTCAATCCCAAAATTATTAAATCTGTGTTGCATCGAAGGTACTGAAGGGGAGAAAAGCATGGGGAAAAGTGCCAAGAAAGCCTGCCATTCTGGGAATAATTAAGTGTATTTGTTTCTCGAGTTAACATTTTTTGAAGGTTGATAATAAGTTCTCTTTGGCACTGAAGTGAGATGACTTTTCAAAGAGTGCAGTGTTCATTCATTATGGTTTTTCCTTTTCTTCTTCTTCTTACTGTTTGGTGCCAGATTTTCATTAATTCTAAAAATGCAGCTGCTTTTTCTCCCCATGAATAGCAAATTA
This sequence comes from Bungarus multicinctus, assembly GCA_023653725.1. NCBI lineage: Eukaryota > Metazoa > Chordata > Lepidosauria > Squamata > Elapidae > Bungarus > Bungarus multicinctus. The sequence goes on from CM042844.1 coordinate 63,486,194, forward strand.
AGTATGTTTCTCTACTCCTCCATTTCTCACAGTGGAAGTCAGGCCATTTGTCCATCTAATTTTTTTGTGGTCCCAGAGCCCCATTCTTCAATTTTGTGTGCTGCTGCACATTTTTCATAGTTACAAACCAACAACATGGAACAGAAGGGATGAAAAGTATAACACTGGTTTCCAGTGGCAGGTTACTACCGTCCCACCATTATCAGTCTTAGCCATCTATTTTTTTACAAGCCTTTTTTTTCTCCAAGCTACAAAAGATTTCCCTTCTCTTGGTCTATGTTAACTGATAACAACTTGGCTATGGTTTCTTCTGGTTTCATCTCTTTGTCATTTAGAATACAATAACAGAGTTGGAAGGGAGGTCTTCTAGTCCAACCCCTTGGAGGTCTTCTAGTCCAACCCCTTGCTTAGGCAGGAAACCCTCTACCATTTCAAATGGTTGTCCAATCTCTTCTTAAAAATGTCCAGTGTTGGAGCATTTACAACTTCTGGACGTAAGCTGTTCCACTGATTAATTGTTCTGTCAGGAAATTTAGTATTTCCTGACAGAATCATTTAGTACTCTTCTTGTAACAAATATTCAGAAAAGTTTGTTTCATATAGATAATTAACTAGATTGTTGTGACTTACACTTCACTTGCATTTGTGATCATTTCTATTCAAACACTTTCTCTTGTAAATCCATTGGCTTCTTGGTCACCATGAAATAGTGAAAGAATGGTAAAGAAATTGGACTGCAGTTGGGATGAGTGTGTAATTCAACCTGAATTTGCTTCTTGGAATCATATGAAAATTTTAATTAACTAGGGTCAATCTGACTTTTAAAGAAACAAGAATCACATTCAGAGCTTTTCCCCCAACTGATGTCTTCATTTTATCCAAAAGATAAAAAGAACATTGCACCTTAATGAAATGCTTACATATTTGGTTTTGCCAAGTGTATTTTAAACTCACAGTCTCCAGATATTTGAGGTTATAGATCCCATCTTTCCGAACAGCGATATTGACTGAGAGCAATGGATTTTGTACAGGGTGGGATTCAAAATTTTTAACAACCGGTTCTGTGAGAGTGGCTTAGTTGGTGGGCATGGCTTGGTGGTAATGTGACTGGCTGGGTGTGGCTAACTCAACAGCACTCACATCGAGGCACACATCTCCTCGTCTGGCCTCTCAAGACTGTGGGGATGCTGTAACAGTCGTAAGTATGAAAAATGGTCATAAGTCACCTTTTTCAGTGCCATTGTAACTTTAAATGGTCACTCCACACAAGCAAAGTACTAGCAAAGGAGGGGAAAAAAACTCCAGAGAAGTTCCAGAGACAGGAAGTCTAGTCCTGCCAAGAATGTAATAAGGGTTAATAGAGGGGCAGTTTCTGTAAGCAACACCAGAATGTTTCCTTCCTGCCTTCCTTACAGGATTAGGCCAGTAATTTCTTCTAACAACCGGTTCCCCCAACTGCTTAGAATGTTAACAACCGGTTCTAGTGAATAGGTGTGAACTGGTAGGATCCCACCATGATTTTGTAGTTTAAGAACTAGAACAACATGTTGAGGAAAGATAGTACAGATTTTGATCAATTGTGAATCAATGTGATTCTTTTTGTTCTAGAAGAGTTTTATTTTATTTGATCCAACTGTTTATAAAGTATTCCCTTTTAGCATGAGTATTTGTTTAACATTTATGTTCCATAGACCAATTTGTTAGATAAAATACAATATAACCATCAGCATGAAGTGAGTAAACAAGATTCATTTGCGAGAATTCTTCAGTGAAATTTGAGGGCAAATTACCTTCTAAAACAATAATGTATATTTAGATAACCCGAGATAATTCTATTTGTAGCATTTTAAGAAAGAAAAATGAACACGAGTGAGCAAGAGATCATAACTGGCCATACTTAAGGCATCATTTCTGAAAATAAAAAAAAGCAAGAGCAAACTTCTTACAATGTTTCCAAAACTATAAGATTGGATAAAGCATATGAGGATGAAGATGTATTAGATCCAACAAAGGAAACTCGTTAACATGATCTGATAGAGTAATCAGTGTTGTGCAAGACAAAGAATCAAAGAAGCAAGCAGAACAAGACTTCTTATCTTAGAGATTTCTTATCTTAGAGATTTCTAATTTAGAAATAAGATCTATAGAAGATACTCTATTCAGTATTACTTTTTGACATTTTCCATCCAAGAAAAGAATATGGGTGGTGCTTTCCAAAAAACAAATTGCAGATCCTATAAAAAATTATATAAAATACCAATGATAAATTGAAGCATTTAATTACTCCAATATCAACTGGAGAACAAAGCTGGCCCTTCTTGGTTTGTCTTGCTCCTTCTGAGTTTGGAGGAGTGGATAATAGAATCAATTATCATTGACTCGATGCTAACTAATGAGGAAGACACAGTCAAGGAAGTTCAAGTGGCAGAAAAGTTAGCAAAGACGACCATGTAATGTTGGGATTGTTCACTTTAAGAAAAACTAAAACTGTAATTGGGTATATGTATAACTTCAAAAAGGAGAGTTCAATGAACTTTGCTCAAAGATAAGTAGGATTCCATGGCAGAAATTAATGGGAAAATATAACTTCACTATAGGTTTTCAAAAAAAGCGGGCTATTTCAACTGGGACAAAAATTGGAAGAATTTGACTTGACAAAGTATTCCAGTGCATTCTGGTTTACAAGTTTATTGAATCGTGCACTGGATGGTACGACAGTTGTGAATAGATTCGGGTGGGAGCCCCTATTCATAGAGCTCTCAGCAGAGGTTTCTAATCATCCTGAGCAATTGAATGTAATACCAAAGGATTCTGCCCTATTGGATACTTCCAATGTGACTGTTAATGACTGTTCTCTTAAAGATGCTGAGGTGTAGACTGAAGGGTAACTGGCTTGGTAATAGTAACTTGTGGAAAAAGTTGTTGGAGAAAAAGTTGATACATGGGACATATCTTCTAGTTCTCCTATGGATGTGCTAATGTTGAAGTCATAAGAGTTGCCTTGCAGATAACAGGTTCTGTGAACACTAGCCCTTAACCTAAAAGTGAAAATATCTTACCCTTGAGTTTATATTATTTTTATTTTTTAAAAAATATGTGGTAAGAATATATAAAATATTAATCTAAAATAAACTTGATGAATCAATCCAACACAAGAAATACAGCATAAGTCTCCAACCTCTGGGTCGTGGCCCACTACCAGGCCATGACCCATTCAGAACCAGACTGCAGAAGTGGCAAGCAAGCATGCATGCAGCTCCATTTGTGTGAGGAACCCCTTGAAGAATGGCTCATGGAACACCACAGCTCCCTGAGCTGCCTTGCTTGCCATCTGCTTTCAGTTCAAAGCAAGAATATATTCAAATATTTTCTACAAAAACATCAGTGAAGGTGGCCTTCAAATTCTAAGACTAAATCTTATTATAATGCAAAAAATGGATCTATTACTTGGAACCCTAACAGCTAACCATATCCATAACATATTTGGCTTGATAAAGTCAGAAGAATTGACATCCTAGTTAAAGATGGAATGGATAAATATATTACTAGCAAAAATTAGGGCACTTCCTTTTACCAAAAATATCTACAAACTATTAAAACATTCCTTCTGAATATGTTCAAAGTTTGGAAAACATGGCCCACTAAATCAACTCCTAAACCAATAACTTCAACCTTTTATATATTTCATCATGCCTTTTATTACAAAGATAATTAAACAATACTGGGGCTGAGAAATGAAACGATCTGATAATTTGAAAGGTTACATGATAAGAAAATTCTTAAAATAGAAAAAAAATACAAATAATTTTAGAAAATTTTACTCCTTCAGTTTTCAGTAATCAGCTTCTGCATTTCACTACAGTTCCAGGAGTTAAAAACATGCAACTAGAGCCATGACAAAGTTAAAGTTTAGCTGAAATAATTTCTTACTAAGGACAAAGGGAGAATTTTAAAAATGCACAACATTCTGTTAGAGGAGAAGACAAACTTTTGAAATTTATTTAAAGTGATTACGGGACTCAGATATGAAAGCCTGTTTACTTTTGACTTTATGATTATCTGGTGACAAAGAAAACCACCATCAATTTTGGACAAATTTATGGAAAACTCAGTGATACATTTTAGGATATATTAAAAAATATAAAGAAAGAGGTTCATATAATAATAATATGTGGTGGAATTGTAAAATTGTTCAATCTCTGGAGAATGCAATTTTTATGTTGTTGGTTTGAGCTTGGCAATTTGGTTTCAAACATTTCATCCCCAATTGAGGAGACATCTTCAGTGCACTTTGGATTGTGTTCATTTCTGAAATTAAAACAGGAAGAGCAAACTTCTAACAATGTTTCAAAAATTGTAAGATTGAATAAAACATATAAGAATAAAGCACAATCCAAAGTGCACTGAAGATGTCTCTTTGAATAGGGAGGAAACGTTTGCAACCAAATCAACAAGCTTGGAGCTCAAACCAATGACATTACCATCCAGAGCTACTAATATTCAAAAAATGCATTTTTTTATTAAAACAATACAAATCACAACTTAGACTTATCATTGGCTTTATTATTTTTTAAAATAATCTAAATGACACTTTGAAACAGAAAGAGTTGATAATTTTCTTATTGCTGCAGTCAGGCAGATAAGCAAGATCCCAGAAAATAGAAAGAATTTTCAATATTTCTGTATGGTAGCAAATATGTTGAAAAATCACTTTAATGGAAAATTGGCCAAAATTTCAAAGTCCCAGATAACATACTGTACTTAAATAAAACTATAGGTTATCTATATTCTAAATTTAAGTGGGGGGAGATAATATATTGACTCCTAATTTTGTACCTCCCTCTCTCCCTCCTTCCCTCCCTCCCTCTCCCTCTCCCTCTCCTTCCCTCCCTCAATATATTTTCCCTATTTTTTGATATGCTGCAGTCTCTTGATCTTTGAAACCAGTGCTGATCTGTATTTGTTTATTTGTTTGTGGGACAACACAAAATATTAAGAATCTTGGGTTCACTCCACAAGTTCCTTTTGATAGCATTTCAGTGACTACATTAGATATTGTTTCTGTGTCCCAACAAGCTTCATTTTCTATCAGTGGCGACAATGATTTCCCTGACATGTTTATCTTTCCTATGTATCTGTTTATTAAATTTCTATACTGTCTATCTCTCCTACAAAATGATTCTGGGCAATTTACAAATTAAAAAAGCAGGTGAAAAATAATTAAAAGAGTAAAAGATTAAAACAAACCAACATTTAAATATTATTAAAAACTGTGCTAAAAGAGCCTATAGGAACCAATAGATGAATGGGATGGGGGTAAGATATTCTTACCCTGTCAGCCTCCTTCAGCGGTGAGTGCCCCCTTCTAGGCCAGTCCTATACAGACTGACAAGCTGTTACAGATGTGCTTGGAACATTACTATTGCAATGAAACTGGAGAAATATCCATTGAACTGAGACCACAGAAAATGATTGGGATTACAGGAGGTAGTTGGCATTTTTTCTTTTTCTTTTCTTAAAAAATGACAACTCTTTGTGAATTAGATTCAAAAGGTAAGTCCTCAGCTATTTAAAGAACCATCATGTTCATTTGAAAGAACAAAGTCAAAGTGTCTGTGTGTGTGTGTGTGTGTGTGTGTGTGTGTGTGTAGGAATTCAGAAATAACCTTGGAGATGTTCTGTAATAATATAGATATGGACCGGCTCCTGATGATCACAGGTAACAACTAACTCATGATGAAAGAACTGGTGGCTGCCAAGTGAAGGTGGTCATATCATTTGTGGGCAGTCATGGGATGGAGCTTGAGGAAAAGTTTGGTGGTGTCTTTTTAACTAAAAAACAGTTATTATAATCATATAGAACTCTATGCTTTGCACTTATTTCTACCTCAGAATGGAGGAAACTGTGGCCCTACAGAAACAGAGCTGCATAACAGAATAGCCATTAAAGGCTGCCCATACCTACTGTAATATTTAAGTTTTGCAATTATTTCTCTGACATCCTACTTTTTCTATTCTGGGAGTCCAGATCATGAGAGAATGCAAATGTTGAAACTTGGTGTTGAAAACTGCCCTTGCAAAGCAATTCGGGGTAGAGCAATAGTTAAAGAAGACAAAACATTCCTCTGTCAGTTTTGTGCTCAAAAACCTACCCCTCTCCATCACCTCCATTTTCCCTTTTAATAGTCTTGGGTTGATGCAGTGGTTAGAATGCAGTATTGCAGGCTAACTTTGATAAAACTGCTCACTGGCAACAGTTCAATCTAATCGGCTCAAGGTTGACTCAGCTTTCCATCTTTTTGAGGTCGGTAAAATGAGGACCAAGATTGGGGGCAATATGCTGACACTATAAACTACTTAGAGAGGAATATAAAGCAGTATGAAGTGGTATATAAATCTGTTGTTACTATTGCTATTCTTTGTTATATATGTTTTTGTAAGTAGCTATAAAATAGAGAACCTTAGAACCAGGAGTACGATTCAACCAGTGTAACAACCGGTTTGGTGAACATGCGCTTAGTGTGTGTGCATGCCAAACATGCACTTCAAGCCAAATGAGGTGTTTGCTACTGGCCTTCTCCAGCAATCTCTGTGTGTTAAACAGCTGATGCGTGCTGATCCGCTGTGCCACACGAATCAGCTGAGCTTGAAAACCAGGTTATAAAGCACAGACTAGAGCCGAGGTGGGTGGGTAGGCCCAACAGCTGATTGGCGGAGCGAACCGGTTCACCCAAATTGGCCCAAACCGGTAGAATCCCACCCCTGCTTAGAACCTCTTCAGTTTCTAAACAAATTGTTCCTTTTTCTTCCATTAAGCTTTAGAGAAATGAATTGATCTAGGACTTTTCTTTTACAGAGTAAAACTTCTCAGGACTTTGAACTACATGTTCAGGATATTTTTAATTAGTGGAGAAAGAGGCCTAGTTTTGAAGTGGCTCGTGTCTTCTTTTAAAAGTACACCCATAGTAATTTCTACACAGATAATGAAAGCCATGCCTGTCTTCTAAAACTGGCTGATTTATGCGCTGTTTGCTGTTTTTGAGAACACAAAACAATTAATTTATGTGTGAAAAGAACAGTGAATTAATCCTAGTGAGCCCTGGAGGCTTTTGAGACCTGCATCGTATGTTGAGCTCGTTTAAAACTTGCATAAGAAATTAATGTAGACTCAAGCCCTTTCATTTGAAAAGTGCAGCAGTGGTGGCTGTCCCTGGGATATCTTCGGGATCATTATTCAGAAAGGTTAAGGGGACTTTTTTTTTTTTTTTGTATTTCTCTTTTAAAAAAACATTCAGTATGTATTTGGCAGTAGCAGCTCAACATGGTGTATTTCAACTTATTAAGAGAGATTTTTAAAAAACTAAAAAAGAAAGAAAGAAAGAAATGGGAGAGCTTTTTATTCACCTTCCACTTAATTTCTTTGCTGCCATGCCAGTCCGTACTTAATGAATGTAATTGCTACCTTTGATGAAAATACTATTATCAAGATCACACATTACATTGGAAAACAGTTTTTTTCTTTAAACACTGCTACTGAGGTCTCTAATTATGCATGTAACAAGTGGCTCCCGAACAAAAGACCATGTTGTCTACAATTGCTAGGAATTGGAGCAAGGCAAATTTGAACAAAGGACAGATTAGATGTGCTCCAAGAGGCACAATGCCCATTCCCCTGATTAATTTCCTGCAAAAACTAAAACAATTCTCTTTTAAAAAGAAACTGAACCCTCCGCTCCAGAATGATCCATATGCCGCTTGTGCCTATCTATAGGATAGATAATGGCTGCAGATTTGAGTCTATCTAATAGTTAATAATTTAAAGAGGAAAGCTCTTTTGATAAACTTCTCTTTTCATATGTAAATAAGCACTACAAGCTTTTTCAGGAATGGGGAACAAAGAAAAACTGACTTTTTCATAGAAATCAGAAGCCAAGGAGCATCTTCGCTAGCTCTAAATCTGTATTTCAGTATATATAGAATCAAATTTTAAAACCAAAACTCTTTTAATGCAATAATAGCCAGTGGAAAGCATTCTTCATGATAATGTCGATTAAGAAACATTGCCTAGTTAAGACTAAAGCCTTATAGCTAAAATTTTATAGCAATATAAAAGAAAACAAATTAATAATGCAGCAAAGTCAGAGCAACTATCAATAACATTCCTCTGTTACATTGTCCAAATTAATTTTGCTCTCTCTTTAAACCATGATTTCTTTTAAAAAAATGTTTCCTTAGTTGGTCTTTAAAACATTCACCAATTACTTCTACTTATTACATGAAGAGTGGAGTGGTAGTTAGTATGATTTTCCTAACATTGTACATTATATTAGAACAGAAATACACACAAACATACACACAAATGGAGAGAGAATATGAAACATTATACCATTAACGTAATAAATTATGCAGCTAGATATATCTCCAAGGGATATAATGAGAGACACAGCAACTATTGATTGGAATCAGAAAAAGCTAAAAACTTCTTGAGTTTGGCTTGATTCTTTTTTTAATATATTTTTATAGAGAATTTTTACAAGACAAAAACAATACAAATATAAGAAAAGAAAATAACAAGAATAGTAAATAAGAAAGAAAATAGAAAAAGAAAATATATAGAAAAAACAATTATAAAGAATGCTTCTGATCTTTTTGTCATCCGTTATAATCGCATTTATATTCTACCCTCTTTGAAGTTTACATCATATTTTTTTCTTTCTTTAACGTACCATTTCTACTCTTCAAACCCATAAATCACGTTCATTTTTCTTTCAGCAAAAAGTTCAGAAAAAGGCGTTTCCAGTCACTGATAAATACAGTTGTTGATCTTTCTCTAATCAAGTTAATTTTGCTGTCTTTGCTATGTAGTCATCATCATCACCAATCATTCCTCTATTATGTGGATATTTCAGAGTTTTTCCATTTTTGTGCATGTAATAGTCTCTCAGCAGTAATCATGTATAAAAATAATCTACCATGGCTCTTCTGCAATTGATTTCCATTAATCCTAGCAGGAAAAGTTCTGGTTTCAGTTAAATGTTAATCTTTGAAATTCTTGGTTTTATTATATTATTTGAACAATGTGTCCACTAAGCATGATAAAATGTCCTTCATGTGGTCCACCTTTCTAACATAAATTTGAAGTACCTTTATACCTTCTGAACAATTTTTCTGGAGTCATATACAAATGGTACATCATAACTGTATATAAAAAATATCTTTTAAATTATAATATAATATAAATTTTGATTATTTTAGCCACATATTACCCAAGAATTTTGCTTGATTCCTGTTGACTACCAGCATGATGCTTTCTTAGCAATGCTGTGGAAATCTTTAGCCATTAGATTTCACCCCAGAACTTCTGTCAACTTTCTAATCAATTAAAATTAAATTAAATTAAATTAATTAATTAATTAAATTAAAATTAAATTAAAATATCCCATGGCTAACTTATCTTTCTAAATGTCTTTTTGCCAATTTGCTCTTTTTGTCATCTGTTGAAAGACCACTCAATCAATTCCTCTTTTCCTGAAATTGATTCTATTATAAACTGAAAAATCAGATTAAGTAGACTGGTGCCTGAGTTTGCTTGTCTTTCCTTGCCTCCCTTTTTCTCATTCCTGGAAATATTCGTGAAATATTCTTGGAGTGTCAGACAAAGGAAAGAATGCAATGATGTTTTCATCTGCAATTCATAAAAATGTAGCATGAGATTTGAAATTCTTAAATGCACAGCATTTCATACAGGAACAAAAATACGGTTTAATGCTATTCAGATTCTAAGCTGTGTCACAAAACAGTGAAAACTAGATGTCAGATTTTAGGTTGCAGAATACATAAGCAACAATAAACTAGTCCATAAGCATGGTTATGACAACCTGAAGACCAACAAAACTTATGGCATTAACCTTGGTGGTCTAACATTTATGTCACCATATGTTTGTTGATATTTCACCCATGAAATAGAGAGGAGAAAAGTGTAAACAATGAAACCAGAAAGAAATGAGATGCAAAACAAAATGAATATAATTATTATGCTAAAACTGAATTGAGCAACCCTATGTCAATCTATTACTATAAATTTATCTGCCTATATGTGAACAATCAAAAACAAGAAGAAATAGAATGATGATGTAACCATTTAATTGGAGGGAATTAGGCCACATTTTCAGACTATTTATGTTTAAGTACTGGTGGAAGAAACTTTACTTTTATAAACTAAAGTTAGGAGAGGCTGTGCTATATAGTTCTTCATAATTTTCTCTTATGTATTTGTCCTGCAATCTAACAGGGTTTTGTTTAGATTTATTTTTTATCCCACCTTTATTATTTTGATAAATAATTTGAGACAGCAAACATACTATAATACTAAACCTGTAATATTATACCTTCTTCCTATTTTCCCCACAACAATCCTGTGGGTGAGTTGAACTGAGAAAGCATGACTAGCCCAAAGTCACTTGGTCAGCTTTCATGCCTAAGGCAAGACTAGAACTCACAATCGTGTAGTTCCTAATCTGGTTTTTTAATCACTAGACCAAATTGGTTTTATTTTTATTTAGTTTTATTAGTCTGTTTCTTTTACCTCAGTGGTTGAATAATATAACCATACTTCAGGATAAGACATTGAATGGCCTAGAAAGGGGCATTATACAGAAACATAGTAAATATGTTATGAACTATACCGGCTATTCCAAGACACATGTATAAAGATAACTCATTCTGGTGTCTCAGAGACTGATAAATCAGGTATTTCTAAACCATCATACAAATTAGATAACAATGGCACAGTCGCTTTGGGGGGGAAATCTTGTTTATGATCAGAGCAGATCAAGAAATGGAGAATTAGAAAACAATGTTCTATAATTAACTGACTTTGTGGATACAAATCGCCCTATCGGTTTGTGAGAAATCATGTAAGCGTTGTTCAGTTGTGCTATTTTGTAATCAAAAATAAAACTCTATCTAATTATGCTTAGTTGTTTCTTTCCTCAACCTGAAATGATTGCCATTGTTTCTTTTCCCTGCAGCTATGTGTCTGTGTATATACACACAGGTAGATAGATGATAGATAGATAGACAGACAGAAGACAGACAGACAGACAGACAGACAGACAGACTTTGACCATGCTGTGGGTATGGCTAGATTTCTCCTATTCCAGCTTCTGATATAATATAACATCACAAAGGTATATGCAGTACGAGACAGCTGTCTCCTCATTTTCCTAGATATCCCTTATTTCTCAACTACTGAATGCAGTCACTCAACCAGAACTTCTTTTGCTCAATCTTACACAATAACTATCCTAACCCCGGGGCACGACAGAGGAAGACAATGAGGGAAGGTGAGAGGAGGCATTCAGAGTGAAAGCGGGAGAAAACAGCTCTGAGAGCATCATCAAGGTCCAACAGGATGGTGTAATTTTAAATCACTGCCCTTCACTAGTCTGGGATCAAAGCTGCTCAGATACTGTTTCATAGTCAGTGGCCTTTTAGACAACTCTATATGTTTGAAGGAAGACAAAAGAGTTCTATGCTTTAAAAGAAGACAGAAAAATGTTCTATGCCCTTTAGTGCAGTTAAAAAGCTGTTAGGATCTTAGACTACAGAAATATCCTTGGTATTCATCAATAACTATTAACAAGATGAAAAATATATATTCAAATTATGAGAATCAACACTGGAAATGTATTAACCTACCTTACCTAGAAAGGTAAACAATTGCAGCATATATCTAAATATGACTTTATAATACAGAAAACTATTACTGTGATTCAATGCATATTATTTAGATGTAAGTTATATAAAAGGCTGGGCGTCAAAGATATGAAATCCTTTTAATAATTAGGACCACAGTTAAATGTTACCTGTTATTCCTAACCATTAAAAGGCTTTCACATCTTTGGTGCCCAGCCTTTTATATAGCTTACATCTAAATAATATGAACCTTTGTGTAGGGTAGTAAGGAATAATTATGCCAAACAACTGGTGTTTTATGCTGTCTATCCACTTTCTACATAAACTGAACATATGCAAAATATATCAAGCTCTCTTCCTTCAGTTAACTCAATATTATGTTAATAAGGCATGTCATTGCTATTCTTAAGTACAGGTTGTCAACTGAGCCAACATTTTCTGTAGCAGGATAGTTGTTAAGTGAGTTTTGCCCCATTTTACAACCTTTCCTGCCACAGTTGTTAAGTGAATCATTGCAGGCAACTATGAACCAGTTGCCAAGCATCTGAATTTTAATCATGTGATCATGCGGATGTTGCAACAGTCAGAAGTGTGAAAAACAGTCATAACTCACTTTTTTCAGTGCTGTTGTAACTTTGAACAATCACTATATGAACTGTAAGTCAAGGACTACCTGTATTTATATCCCAGTTTTATTATTCTTATAAATAACTCAAATATATTATTTCCTCCTCCAAGTTTGCCCATAATAACAATCCTTGAAAAGAGTTGGGCTGAGAGAGAGGAATGCAATGTTATCTAGCTTTCATGCATAAGGCAGGACTAGAACTAATGATTTCTTGGTTTCTAGGCCAGCACCTTGACCACCTGACCAAATTGTCTCTCATCTTTGTATATGGTATTATATTTCCAGCAATATAGAAAGTTGTTATATAACAGTGGTGGCTAATCTTTTTTGTCTCCCATGCCAAAAATTGTATGCCAGCACCCAGAAGGCAGTGCGCGCACCTCCCATGCCCCCTGCGCATGCATGCCCCAGGGCCATGTATCTCTGCGCATCCACGTGTGTCTCCCATGCACCTCGCCCCTTGCGCAGGCGGGTCAGATACCCGACAATCAGCTGCCGGGTGGACAGCGCGTGTATGCTCAGTGGGGCTCTTTCAGGCGATCTCTTGCATGCCAGCAGAAGTGTCACTTTCAGCACACGTATCATAGGTTCGCCATCACAGCTACATAACATTAAATTAACACACTTACAACAGTTTATTTCTTTGCTTGACCTGAAACTACACTGATGATGCTGAAAACTTTAAATCACATCTTTGGACTTATCATAATTCAAAACTAGTTATTTTTACAGTTTGATATAATAGATTTAAGCCTAATTTGCATATTTTGACAACCAGGTGAAAATTTAAAAGGACCAATGGTGTCCTAATGATTTTTACAAAAGCATTTGTTGATCATAATACATAAAGTCCTTTTATGACTTTCATGTACTAGATTAATCAGGGCTATGAAGGAGCAGTCTAATATTCAACTATCCAAAATCTAAAATGCATAATTTTGAATAAGGGCACTTGATCTGAATCTCTAGTGTGCATTCATTCCTTACATTTAAAAAATGTTATGTTACAAAAATGCATTGGTATTATTTGCCTGACTATTACGCCTTCCCCCACTTTCCTCCCAAAAACTGTAAATAATCACTTCTAAAACCATTCCAGTTTATAGTTCAATAAATGAATAATTGGATCTCATGTTTGGCATAAAAACCTGGTGGTTTTCTTTAAGGAAGTTCAGAAATATCATATTTTTAAAATATACAAATCCTTGTGCAAAACTGCTGGGAACCAGTGTGAACAATGTATTGAATCAGTTCTGCTCAACAACATGCCTTCAAGAAGCAGCAGAAGAAATGCACTTAATACCTGTGACATCAGAAAGAAACAGACCTATAAATCTCTCCAATGCTTGAGTATTGTGTTGTCCTTCTAATATTTTATGAATCAGAAAGGGGGCTGAAGTTGACGTAAATAACGTCAGCTTCACTTTGCACTTGCAGGTATCTTATAACATCTGTACAGTTTGTTCAAAGAGATTTAAAATGGACTTGCTGCTTTGTGGAACAGAACCATCTTGAAGCTTTGGTCCAGTGTGTTGAATGCAAGAGTTCCCAATTCTTAGCATTTCGAATTTACAAGTAGCAGACGAAACATCTCACATCCAAAGCTTGGACAGCAGCTGCTAATTAAAACAAACAATAACAAGGACAAATAAACTAACTACAGAATAATAGTTTTTTTTCTGTGCTGGATAAGTAACCTTGCTTAAAGTTTTAAATGTTGCCAGTAACAACAATTCATTTTTTTAAAAAGAACCATCCTATGGCCATAGTAGCATTATAAACTGGCTGTCCCTTATATTTTAAATTATTATTTTTTAATGTTTTGACTATGGCTGTGAGGACTTGGAAGACTCCAGGTTGAAGAAATCAGCTCTGACTGACAATGTTCAGGAAGAAATAACTTGAAAGTGAGGAAAATATTGAGTGAACGAGTGTAAATTTAAGAGAAGTAGCAATCTCAACAAAATGTCACCTCATATTGTAATGCTGTGGCTGCTCTTTCCACCTCCTTGTTCTGTAATCAATGAATTAACACCATGAATTTCAGACTAAGTGCCTTTATTCCCAACTATTCTTCTTCAGCTAAAGTTTTTTTTTGTACTTCAGTATCGACCAGATCATTCACAATACCACATCTTTGATTAACTCCAAGTACATGAAAGCTACTCAAGGGTCTTCTTCATTTATGATGAGCAAATGCTTTAAAAACCATTATAATACCACCATATCCTTAGTCCTTAGCTGAGCAAGAAACATATTAGGTCAAATTCAACAACAATCAAAACATGCGAATAAGTCATTGGTTTTGTTGGATTCATGTTGATGTATTTCAAATTTTTAAACTCATTGTTGGTGTACCCCAATAAACAAATTACAGTACTGGGACATGAATTTTAGTAATATAAATATTTATATACATCTTATTTATTTTATTGATCATGTTTAAGAACTGTACATCTCCCTCACAGTGGAACTCTATGGGTAATGTACAATAAAACATTAAAAGCATCAAAAACAATATGTAGAATTTAGAAGAGGTGAAGAATGTTAAAAATTGATTGAGAGGTGGGTGGAAGGCTTTCAGGTTGTTAATCAGGCCTACAGCTGTGTGCTAATCAACATGCCCCAAGCAAAGGTGCAGAGCCATATTTTTATGCCTTTACAGAGGCGAGACAGTGGGGACCTGCCCCACCTCTGGGGAGAGAGTGTTCCATATACCTTGGTTATATCCTATTTTGCTTATTTCAATATGCTTTATGTAGGGCTACTTTTTAAAAGTGTGCAAAACTTTAGCTGATGCTAAATGCAGTAGCTAGGCTGAATATCAGTGCAAGGTACAGAGATTACGTGATTCATGTACCTAAAGTTTTTATCTTGGTTGCCAAGTTCTTACAGTCCAATTTAAAGACAGAGCACTGACCTTCAAACATTAAAAGGCGTAGGGCTTGATGATCTGCAGGACTGCCTCTCCATTCTGAATATCTGTAGCTGTTAAGATCTACAGGAAAGATTCTTTTAGAGATGTTCCTGCGGTTGCAGGACATCTCTCTGGAACATGGAAGAGATCCTTCCACTGTATTGCTCCTCAAAGAAAGATACACTTCTTTGCAGACAGCTGTTTGGCCTATGCTGTCAAAGAGTTCAGAACATTTGTAAAAACATATCCCCTTACCAGGCTTTTATTTGTTATTTGATTATACAAGTAATTTTATTAACATTTTTAACTTTTTAGCATTAAGTTTTAATTTGGTTGGCGACCTTAAATTCTTATTAACCTACTCAGTCAAATAAATGTCACAGCAATGTTCTTTCACAAGCGCCTCTGATTTTTTAAAAAACCTGATTAGTGGTAATTCGATAATAAGCAGTTTGCATAATTGATATAATGGACTGCAATGAGGAGAACTACTACTACTATATCAAGGCCAGGGTTGTCAAACTAGCATCATCAAGGCAGCATCATGTGACGCATCATGACTTTTTTGTCCTTTGCTAAACTGGGCGTGGGCAGCGTGTAATGCAGGGGTGGGATTCAAAAATTTGAACAACCAGTTCTGTGGGCATGGCTAAGGTGGTGGGTGTGGCTTGGTGGTCATGTGACTGGGTGGACATGGCTTGGTCGTCATGTTATTAGCTGAGTGTTGTCAATTCAATATCACTCACATTGAGGCACGCATTTCCTTGCCTGGCCTCTCATGACTATGGGGATGCTGCAACAGTCGTAAGTGTGAAAAATGGTCATAAGACACTTTTTTCAGTGCCATTGTAACTTTAAATGTTCACTCCACACAAGCAAAGTACCAGCAAAGGAGAGGAAAAATCTCCAGAGTAGTTCCTGAGACAGGAAGTCTAGTCCTGCCAAGAATGTAATAAGGGTTAACAGAGAGGCAGTTTCTGTAAGGAACACCAGAATGTTTCCTTCCTGCCTTCCTTACAGGATTAGGCCAGTAATTTCTTCTAACAACCGGTTCTCCCAACTGCTTAGAATGTTAACAACCGGTTCTAGCTAATAGGTGCAAAGTGGTAGAATCCCACCCCTGGTGTGGTGCATATGGCCTGCTGGCCATGTGATACCCCGATCTAGGCATACTCGAGCCAAAGAATGTAGCTAACTAAACCTAATCCTAAACTAACTTTAATCAGAGGACAAGTTAAAACTAAGTGTATTCTCTGAGAGCCTTATAAGTGAAGAGGAGAAATGGAAGAAAGCCAGTCACGGGCTGATCCCTTAGAAGACTTACAAGGTTTTCGTCATGAAATAGTCTTCCCATGGCTTTGGTTCTAATTTGGCTTTTCTTCTTCCCTTTCTCCCACTTCCAAAGCCTGCCTCTCTGCATTTAAATCTCAAATCTATACTGAACCAACAAATTTACATAAGATTGGAGCCAATCCAAATTCTCCTAGCAAATAAGGGCATTTCAAACAGGTAGAGGAATGTGGCAAGTGAAAGAAACTAGTAGTCATATGATAGGACTAACTCTCCATTGCAATAAATACTAACCACAGGCTCTTTCCTGTAAGCAATCCTCCTCTTCTTGGCTCACAAGTGTTTTTTAAGATTTTTAACAGCAGGCATGCATGCAAGGCGATGTTCAGAAATAGACTATTCTGCACATGGCTTTCATCTTTCATGGAATTTCATTTCTAATGGGAAAAGAGGGCTATCAAAGACTTGAAGTCAAAAGCAATCAATAAAGTAGCCATGTCTATATATAGATTCCCTCTTTTCTGCTCCCACTCAAGCCTATATGCAGTCTTCCAGGGTGTCATTAAAATAAATGGAAGCATTCAAAGCTTTACATTCAGGATAATAACAACCCCTTTTGGATAAGCACACACACATGCACAAATAGGAAAGGACACTGGTGTCTCAATGAGATTATGCACTTTGGACTAAATCTTGAGGCAGAGTGGATCAGCTCTCTATGACTTGGCTTCCAGGTATTGACTGTTTACTTCACAGTTCTCAAGAGAAAAAAGAGACATATTATAAAGGAACAAAGAAGAAGTAGATCAGGCTTAAACCTTTATCTCTAAAGTGTGCCTCCTTCTGTATTAAGGAAAAGAAACCCTATCCAGATATCGTAATAGGAATGGCTCCACTTCTTCTGTCATAAATCTGAACATGTAGAAAGAAGACTTATTGGTGAATTTAACAGTATTTTTCGTTGAAGTGGCAGTTGCTAACCATTACACCAGTATTTATTTGATTCTTAAAGAGCACAAAAGCATGGACTACAAATAAAGAAGATGGAGTAATAGCTTTTGACTGGGCCACTAGCTTTAAACTTGAAATGAAGTGTCCAGTTTTGAGTTACTGTGTCCAAATGCCATTTGTACAGTTTGAAAAGTGGGGGCATTTTTCCAGCTTGTCACTGTTAGCTGTAGTTCATTCCTATGAATGATGTCACTGAAGGAGCACGTTGTGCTGCTATAAGTACTTCACTCATGACTGGAATGTATTAAATGTATTAATCTGTGCCTTTGACTGTAATTTAGGGAAGCCCTACGTTTGACACATTCTTCTACAACTTTGTTTTATGGCCCTCTCCTCAGATAACCATGGCTCAAGAGCAAAGTGACTGAATGAAGTTAAAGGGTCGCAAACCATTCTATGAACTTCTGTCGCTTATTTCACTGTCAGAATGCTAGATATTAGATTAAAGATCTCCATGGCTCATTTTTTTTTATGTGCCTCTGCAAGTATTAAGATGCATGTCATAAAGTTCAGCATTGTTATGATTTTCCATCTTTGGTTTAAATGTCACTATGAATACAAGGCTTAAACATGCAGAGACAAACACATGCATCCTGAACTAACAGTGTCACTGACAGAAAATAAAGACTTAGTTATAACATTCAAAAATAAAACAGAAGGTAAATGTTTGCCAAATGTTTGTCAAAGCTATTTTAAGTTGTCTGAAAAAAACCACCCCTTTTTGTCTACGCAGCAAGCTTTGCTCTTCTGTCAACCGACTGAACTCATAAAGCATTTATGGCCACCTTTAAACCATTATTTTCCATAAATCTGAACTCAGTTTTCTCCATGAAATATATGGTTTTGAAATTAATGTGAATTTCAACTTCTAAAGATATTGTATGTATCAATGTAGATACTATATATTTAGTTAGCCTATTTATGTTGTTTGCTGATAAATAGATAGCACTTTTATTTAGCACCCTAACCCTAACCCTATTTATCCATTTTCAATGTAGAGAAAAGAACACCAGAAGCCTAATCCAATCACAACCTCAGAAATGCAGCATATATTTTGCTCCATTTTGAAATATATTAATACATCTGTTTCATGAATGTGGCAGAATATGACATTCTTCTAAAGCAGGGGTCCTCAAACTTGGCAACTTTAAGACTTGTGGACTTCAACTCCCAGAATTCTCCAGCCAGCTATGAATCAGAATGTGTTTCAGACAAATGGCCAAGTGTGCTACAGGACTCTCAGAGATCTAGTATAGCTAGTCATTGACTTAAGAGCACAACTGAGCCCAACGTTTCTGTTGCTAAGCAGGACATTGTTAAATGAGTTGTGCCCCACCTTATGATTTTTTTTTGCCACAGTTGTTAAGCAAATCATTTCAGTTGTTAAGTGAATCATGCAGTCATTCAGCAAATCTGGCTTCTCCCATTGACTATGCTTGTCAGAAGATGGCTGAGAAGGTTACATATAGTGATCACATGATCCGGGGACAGTGCAACTTTCATAATTACATGCCATTTGCCAAGCACCCAAATTTTGATCACGTGATCATGGGGTTTCTGCAAGAGTCCTAAGTATGAAAAACGGTCATTAGTCCTTATTTCCGTGTAACTTCAAACTGTCACTAAACAAGTGCTTATGAGTTGGCAACTACTTGTAAATCATGTTGACAGCTTTGCATCAGTTTCTACTGGGCCTACCATATTCAGACTGCAAAATTTGGATGACCCTAAGTAGAAACACAGACAGCCTTTTTTTGTCACCTAATATTTTTGCAGTCTATTGTTCATTTAGGAGGTGGAGTCAAATAATGGGAATTCTTCTTCTTGTGCCATATCCGTCATTGGACGTTGGTGATCATGTTGGCAATTTTATTTTTATCAACAGCTGCATGAAAAAGTGCTGTTGAGATTTGTCCAACCAGTCCTTAGATTTTGAAACCATGATGTTCTTCTTCTGCCTGGACCTCATTTGCCTTCAATCTTTCCTTGGAGGATTAAGTGAAGTATGCTGTATTTTTCTGGGTGTTGCATGTCCAAAATATTCTAACTCTCACTTTTTTATCATTTTGATGATTTCTCTTGGCTTTCCCAGGCGGCTCATCACCTCCACATTTCTGATTTTGTCAACCCAATTTATACGTAACATCTGCTTGTAAATCCACGTTTCAAATGTTTCTAGACTCTTCAAGTGACTTTCTGTCAGAGACCAACTCTCCACTCTGTATATAATGGGAATCACATTAGTAAAATCTGTTTCAAAGTAGAGAAATTATGCTTTATTTGCTGGATTGATGAGATAACAGAGTCCCTAGAACTTATGATCACGCAAAACAGAAAAGTAGTACAATTATGCCTAGTAGGCACTGTTGCTCATGCTTTATCATAAACTAAAAGGAGGAAGAGACACTAACCATGATGGTGCTGCTCATAGAGGAAACCAAATAATTTGTGAATTATAATAACTATAATGTAACTGTAACTATAAATGTAATGTAATAATATCCTGCTGCATGTTCTAGATCCTAGTGCTATTAAAGATACAATTACCACCAAGATTGGCTCAATAATTATAAAGCTAATTATTGAAGACTGGATTATAGATGCTCATGCCTGAGCAGTGCACTCTTAAGTCATCTTCAAGTGTTTCTTTCAATGCTGAAAGAGGGTATGAGGTTTTCATTTATCTCTTCATCTTTGGTATTTTGAGATCAGTTGATTATGCATATATATTTTTTAATCTCGTCTACTCCACTAGGTAGACCAAATTAACTCCATAGGAAAGTTAAAACTAGTTTTATTGAGGCAGGCTATAATAACAGAAAGTGTGATTGTGCTGTGCACAAACATGCACACATATACAGGACCAGTGGCAGATTAAGGCTCACTGGTGCCCTAAGCATTGACAAAACTTTGTGCCTCCCTCCTTTGTACATAATGTACAAATGAAGCCAAGCTTAGGCTACCTAAAAGTTTTTGTGGTACCCCCTTTGGGCCTGGTGCCCTAAGCATGTGCTTAGTCTGCTTAATAGTTAATACACCACTGTACCGACACACACATAAAGGTAAACCTTCTTATAATCCAGTGAATAAAAAGATGTCTGCCTGAGACATTTCCAAATGTTATCTCACTGTTCTGGAATTAAAAAAATATTTCAGCTCATTTTGCCTAGGTAATGCTTCTGGTATATTTCCATCAAGGTTGTCTTGCTAACATAAATTTCTTCATAGGAAATGTGCCTGTACAGTGGAACCTCGGGTCATGAACACTCCTGTTTGTGACCAAATTGGGTGATGAACAAAAAATCCACCCGATTTTTGAATCGGGTCACGATTCAAAAATCAGGTGGCAAACAAAATCTCTTTCTGTGCCGATTTCCCCTTCAGCACCATTTTTTTTTACTGTGCCACATGCGCAGTCGGTCGTGCTTCTGGACACAACCAAATCAGGTCACAACCATGACCCGAGACTCCACTGTAACTATTTAGTCATACGGTAGTAGTTAATACCTGTTTCACAATTTTTTAACATTAGATATATGGATTGTCTGGGAATATACCAGGTGTAAACTGAACTGGAAATTACCCACAATATAGAATAATTACAAGTAGTGCTCAACTTACAATACTTCATTTAGTGACCATTTGAAGTTACAACGGCACTGAAAAAAGTGACTTGTGACTGTTTTTCACACTTATGATCATTACAGCATCCCTTTGGTCACATAATCAAAATTAAGATGCTTGGCAATTGACTCATATTTATGATAATTGCAGTTTCCTGGGGTCATGTGATCACCTTTTGTGACTTCTGACAAGCAAAGCCAATGGGGAAGCGAGATTTACTTAACAACCATATTACTAACATAGCAACTGCAATGATTCCCAACATACCCTAATTTTATAAAGAATGTAATTTTAACTGAATTTAATTGAAAGGTGCCACCAATGTTCTCTTGTACTATTCTTTCCTAAGAAAGAATGGTTTTCATCTCAATACATTTTTCTTCCTTTTGAAATTATAATTATGACTGAGTCTCAAGTGATATCATTTTAAGAACTCTGGTATATATCATTCCATCAAAGCATTCTTCTTAAGACATATATCTCACCCTAATCACCTATTACTCCAAAGCTAGATCCAGCAAGAACTGATGAAAGCCAATTTGGTCTAGTGCTTAAGGTCCGGGCCCAGAAATCAGGACACTAATGTTCTAGTCCCACCTTAGCCACGAAAGCCATCTGGATGACTTTAGGCCAGTCATTCTCTCACTCAGCCCAATCCACCTCAAAGGGTTGTTGTTGTGGGAAAAGTAGGAGAAGGAAGAAATATTAAGTATGTTTACTATCTTGAGTTATTTATAAAAGTAATAAAGGCAAGATAAAAATCCAGTAAATAAGTAAATAAGCTCTACTGCTTGGAAGTAATGAGATTTCTAAGTAAAGAACAATCTAAACATGAAGAAAATATTTTGGACTAAAATGATCCATCACCCTGAAACCCACACAGGCTGAAAGTTCTATTGCCTCAGGCTAAAGAGAGTTGTAGTCCAACATCACCTTGAAAAATACTGAGTTAGGGAAAAGCAATGGTATTTCTTGCAATCTCTGAAAATATACTATCAGTTCCTTTGTATATTTGTTTCTTATATATTCCTGATCCTTCCTTCCTCCCCTGTGTGTGAAATTTCAAAATCCTGCAGTGTTCTGTATGAAGACAGACAATTCATAAATGTAGAAAGTGCAGGGGTCCACCTGCAGGCATCGTTAGTTGGCAATGATGAGGATGATAGAAGCCCTGGGAACAGTGACTGATCTCTGACCTTATTGATCCAACGTCCCTCCAACCAGCTGAGTTGCTCCAGTCCAGTCAGCTGAAAAGGAATTTAAAGGGTCGTCATCTTCTCTCTTCAATTTGCCTGCCATTAATAATGTTTTCATCCATGACAGTGATAAACACAGGGTACTTGAGGAGAGTTTATTAAGGTCAGTCCATAAATAAAAATTAAAATTTTAAAAAATGAGCTTACACAGATGAACAGATGGATGAATAAAGTTAATGGGAAAACAATAAAAATGAAAATGGACAGATGGATAAAGTATCTGGCAGCAACCTTTCAGAGAAAAAAAAAGCATTCTTCCCTTTGACTCAGAAAATTGCATCATATCATAAAATAAATAGATTTAATGAAGCTGCTTCAGAATGTATAAGTTTTGAGGATCTGTGGCTTGAGTGATCTTTTGTCTTTTGATGCCTATTTTCCCGACAGGTACAAATGATCACAACCATTTTTCTACATCAGGTCTGTAACTGAACGCTACCGCACTATAAATGTTCTTCTGTGCTTGAAATAAATACCAAATGCCTTTTAGACTATGCTATATGAGAAGGCAACAAATGGGGGGCCTTCCTCTTCTTTCAGAAAAGGCTTTCTTTTTTACACTTTTAACAGAAAAAAGGCAAGTTGAATGGAGAAAAACAACAGCCTGATGCATATTATTTACACTCCGATAACAAGATGCCATTGAAACCACATTACATTTTAGCTTCCCTATTAACTGACAGATTTTTTTTTACAGTTCTTTGGCCATATTTAATCTAAATTAATATACCTGTTATTCCATGTGATCAAATTCCTTCAAGCAACAGACAAATTCCTTTTATCAGCTTTTAGTGGCTTTTAATAGTGTTCACAGCAGTTATAAGTATAAACATATTTTGACCTCTCTCTTGTTACATCATTTTACTCTTCTTTCTATAATCTATATTGCCTAACTAATAAGTCACAAGTTCACTTTTTTCATTTTTACTCAAAAAGTCTACAAGTTTGCAATAAATATAGATAATGTCCTTGTCTAATCAGATAAGTTAAGTTATCAATTTTAGCAAAATCTGTCAACTTCACCAACCATTCCTATATAGTGAATGGTGTCAAATCTTTTCATCTCTGCTCATTCAGTAGTCTTGTGCTTTGATTATATATTAAAATAATTTCCATGACTTTTTTTCTAACTGTTTATCATTAATCCTGAAAAGAAAAGTTCTGGCTTCAATTAAATATTAATCTTTAAAATTTATGTATCAAAATATGTATTTGGATCCAAGTTTTTTTAACCTTTCTAAAATATCCACCAAGCATGATAAATGGCCCCTTCATGGGGTTCACATTTCCAACACACATTTCAAGTGCCTTTATATATTTAAAATAATTTGTCATCATATACCAATGATATATCATTAGATAAAATTCTCTTTGAGATCATAACGCAATGTACCTCTGAATCCAGTCCTTCCAAACATTAAGGAAGACAGACTTAAGCAAAATATGAAATTAATAAAGGACAAAGTATTTTTCTTCTTCTTCGGATATCCTTGGATTACTGTCAGTGAGATGAAGCCACATGGTTAGTATAGAGAGAGAAAATTCATTTTTAGATTGTGCCTCATATGCTAAACTGATGAGGTAGTCAAGAATAATCTTCTATCTCTTAGTGTAATGAATTTGCGTGATCTTTGTGACTTTAAAATTGCTTAGGGTGATGTATAATTACAACTAATCATAAAAATGGGGAATTGCTTATAGACAGCTATTCAATTCCATCAGAATGGAGAAAACAGTTGTCTCATTTATTTTCAGAATAATTATTTCCTCCTCCCCCATTTCCTTTTCTTTGGATAGCATCTGACAACATAACAGAAGTGGGAAATTACTTTACAAATTTGAGGTAGTTGTACTTTTAAAAATTTGGCTGACACATCCAAACCTTGGAACCTTGTGTATGGCTTGCACTACAAACCCATATTCTCTCCCCTTCTTGACTTTACATTTTTGCTGCCATCATTGTTTTCTGAAAGGTCTTTTTTTCTGCAAGGCCCCAAAGCAAAAGACCAGTGGCTCTGAAGCTTTAACTTTGTCCTAAGGGGGTCACTGGATTTTGTAAGAAACTAGGATGAGATGAACTTTGGGAAAATCTTCTGCTTCCTTTCTTACAACTCTCAATAACCATTACATTTTCTTAATATTAAAGATAAAGAGCCTTTGAAACCCATCAAAAATACCCAGCTGCAAGATTGCTGACTCAAAAGGAGTCATGTAAATCAGAGGTCTCCAAACTTGGCTATTTTAAGACTTGTGGACTTAAACTCCCAGAATTCCCCAACTAGCCATGCTGGTCAGGGAAATTCTGGGAGTTGAAGTCCACAAGCCTTAAAATTGCCAAGATTGGAGACCCCTGTTGTAAATGACAGAAATCACTAATAATTTCCATTACAGAGGTTCATGTGTTTCTGTTTTAAGTGCATACATATGAATGTACTCCTAGAGCCCAAAAGTTGCTTACCTTAGGCATTCATAAAAATCTTTCTGAAACAAGTAGCATCTGCAAAGAAGTTTAGGATTATGCCTTAGATGGCCATCAAGAATTTATATGTAATGCCCGGAAAGGAGAGTATTGTATATACATAAATTCAAGTAAATTCCTTCCTTTGCTCAGTTCCACCCACCCTGCAAATATACAGTTTTAGAAATTTGGTTCTGTGGGGATTTGTACAGAAGAAAAGTCACATTTCCAGAATACTGCCCTGTGAACGATATATTATTGTCATTCTGCAGTGACTGCTGATGAGAAATATTGATACCATAAAATAAGATGAAACCTTTAGTTTTAGTTTCAAATAGCTATATTTCCCCAAAGAACTCTTCAAAAATATTAAGGGGAGCACTGTTGGTAACGCCGTCATGAATTTCAATGAGATTTAGGTTCCATTCCCCAAAGTATTTTTGTTCAGAGGAATCCTCTGAGAATTACCTGGGTTTGGTTTATAAGTCGACTCTTCTAAATAGCCTTTCCCCCCTTGTCGAGAATGCTTTGATATAAGAGCCTACATTTGGGAGGCATGAGTGTGGGGGGTGGACTTGGTAACCCATTGATTAGGGACTACTTAGAGCCTGAAATTTTCCAGGATGTGTATGGGCATGCTGTTGGGGTACTATTGAAACATAGCCCAAGCCAAAGCTTGAAGTTGCAGCCCCTCTAGATGTCCAAATAATTTACTGTTAGGTCAAAATTTTCCACCACATTTTACAAAAGGCCAAATGTCCCCCCTAGAGCCATTTGGCTAGTAAAGCCATTGCTGAGTTATAAGCACACTGGATGGCCTTAGGCTGCACATATTTTTTCATATAGGCTGGCTTTTGAGCTTGCGTCCATTCTACCTGTCTCTTTTTACTGAGGGCATCCCTTTTTCTGTCATTTGCTTGCTGCAAAATCTCTACTTCTAATTTTTTTTTACAGCTTCCTAACAAAATATTGTTAGTTAGATTTTTCTGACATGGCTATTTATACTTCAGCTCCTTCCTAGAGTTTCTGGGATTGAAAAGGATGTGCATTGCCTCTAGTACACATCCAAGACAATGTAGGCATGACACAATTTTATACCACAACTGGTAACATGCATTTGAACTATTATATACAATATATGCATTATATTATAACAATATATACATATATCTACTGGTATATTTGAATTATTATATTGAACAATGTATACATTACATTATAACAATATATACAGTATATTTGAATTATTATATACAATGAGAATATCATTATATGTTCCCCAAGCATAGAAAATATATTAGGAGTATGGGACCATACTATAGCATTGTTCAAATATCATGCACACTACTGGTTGCATTACCTTGATTTAAAAAAAATACTTCCATGAGATGCTAAGAAAATGGGCATAATATTTTCATAACTGCATGAGTAGTGGCACCAACTATATTGGGAAGGAGCCAATGGGACTTATACAGTCAGAGGTAACTTGAACATGTCATCTTTCTCTTCCTCCATGCACTATGCACACTTTTTCTCAGTGGAGAATCTGTGAAAAGAGTTACAGATAGTCCCCAGCTTGTAACATTTCATTTAGTGACTGTTCAAAATTATGAGTCATATTTATGATGGTCATAGTTTCCCAGGGTCATATGATCATTTCTGACAAGCAAAGTCAATGGAAAAGCCAGATTCACTTAGCAACTGAGTCACCTAAGAACAGTTGCAGGAAAGGTTGCAAAATGGAACAAAATTCACTTAACAATTGTCTCGCTTAGCAACAGAAATTTTGAGCTCAATTGTGGTCATAAGATGAGGACCACCTGTATAAGGAGAAGACTTCCCCTTTAATAGTTTGTCCAACATTAAATGGGTGTATTATTAACATGCACCCAATCAAATTTTGTTGGACAATTACAACGTTCTTTATCCATTTTCTATTCAGTAACTATGTTCATGTTACCTCCAAAGGCATCTTTACATAAACTTTACACTGAATGCTTATTCAGAAACTCATTCTATATGGGTTGAATTGTCAAGGGGTAAATTTTTGATATTTTCTTAAATCCTTCTTTTGGCTTTTAAATCAAAATAGCGAGCTATTTCTGAGAACCCATGCAATGTGGGCTGTAGTGCCACATCAAGACATTGTGCAGTATGTGGACGTTCAATAATCCTGTGAAAAAATAGATTTCTTAACATTATTAATGCAGCTAATAAGGTAATAAACCTTCTATTTTCTTATTGCAATAAAGATAGAGATAGATAAAAATAGAGACAGTTATCATCATGTTGCACAACCATGTGCAGTTTGTGACAACTGCAAAAATGAACACTCCAGAAAGCAACACTACTGACACAGCAAAAATAACCAGAGAGAGAGAGAGAGAGAGAGAATGAGAGAACAAATTCACTTATCAGGCATTATGTGAAAATGATTTGAAAATACACAATGTTTAATGTTCAAAGCAAAAGAAAGTGGGAAAGTAACTGAGCATGAGATAGCTTTCAAGACATAATCATGGTATAAATAGGTAAATACGCATGGGAGCACTGTAAATGCACAAGTAGTTTGGTGCCAATAAAATGTGGAAGATAAAAATAAAACGCAATATAGCTGCAGAAGTATTTGTATAAATCATAGAAATGTACAGGAAGGAAAGTAGCTCTGTGTTCATTCCAGATGAGGTTAATACAAGGAATATAATGCAGGCAACAAAATATGTAGCCAGCAGAACTAAACCGGAGTCCTTCTAGAGGTGACACTTTATAAATGTTATGATTTTATCTGCAAATGGGCAATGTGTAATACAAAATCATAAGAGTGGGATCAGTTGTCATTTTTAAAGGAGACATGCTCTAGATTTTTACTGCCTTTATTCATATTCCATTCTCAAAATCACGTCCTTCTTAATCTAGATTGCTGAAAGTCTTTGGATGTATTCTCGGGGCTGACTGATAAACCATTCAATTCAGTGGCAGGAATTAATCTCTGAATCTAGAATAATTGCTATAAAGATCAGTAGGAGAAGAAAAAGTAGAGAGTAGGAGAAGAAAAAGTAGAGAGAAGATACAATTGCTTTTAAATATATGTAAAACTGTTACAGAGGCCAGTTTCATTCAGTTTCCACTGAATAACAGAATAACAGCATTGGAATAGACCTTGGAGGTCTTCTAATCCAAACCCTGCTCAGGCAGGAAGCCCTATACCATTTCAGACAAATGATTGTCCAATTTCTTCTTAAAAACCTCCAATGTGGAGCACTCATAATTTCTGGAGGCAAGTTGTTCCACTGATTAATTGTTCTGTCAGGAAATTTCTTCTCAGTTCTAGGTTGGCTCTCAATCAATTTCAATTGATTTAAACAGTAATAGTTTAAACATTGTTTAATACAGTAATAGTTTAAACATTGTTTAATAGTATGAGTTTAATATTAAGTAGTTTAACATTTAAACAGCAATACTTTCCATCCATTGCTTTTGTCCTGCCTTCAGGTGGTTTGATGAAAAGTTCACACACACACACACACACACACACACACACACACACACACTTCTTCTTTTGTGGCAACCCCTTAGATATTGGACCATTGTTGTCATGTCAACTCTAGTCTTTCTTTTCATTTCAACTAGAACATACCCAATTCCTGCAACTGTTCTTCATAAGTTTTAGCCTCCCTAATCATGCTTGCTCTTCTCTGCACTCTTTCTAGAGACTCAACATATTTTTATATCATGGCAACCAAAACCAGATGCAATATTGCAAGCATGGTCTTACCAAGACATTATGAAGTGGTATTAGCATTTCACAAGATCTTGATTCTATCCCTCTGTTAATGCAACATATTCTCCCAAGGTTGTCCCAATATACATGACAATACTGGAGAGCCTTACATTTAGACCTCTGTCTCATTTCCTCAGAAGACAGAGTGGATAGTGTAGAACCCCGAAGAGAGCATGGAGTTAGCATTCTTCTTAACATGACTTAAGAAGAAAAGAAAATTTAACAGCAATGACTCTAGAGATTTCAGATTAGAATGCTTCTCTTCTGATTTTGAACTGAATGGCATTTGAATTCATATACTGAACTGAATACCTAGTCAAAGAGTAAGTTAGGCTGACAAACAGTCTTTCAGCAATCGTCTATGGCTGAATATGGACATTAAACTTATCTTCCTTGTTCAATCCATTCTACCATATTGGTTCTATTTATGCATGGTCATTGTAACTTGAATAAAAAAGAGTGCAGTGTTGTTGTGAAACTTTCTCTTGAAAAAGCAAGAGTATGAGCTGATTTAGGTACTTGAATATTATTGTACAAGTGCAGCATAATGTTATTTGCACTTCTTGACTCAGCAAATTCCTATTAAGCGACCACTGTATTATAACAGCAACAGCTACTGTGTTTTCTACATCTCTAGTTCTTTTTCTGTTGCCAATC